>CM053568.1:18427889-18687855 GCA_028646485.1 Cryptoprocta ferox | reverse complement strand
GAGTGGCCAGATTTCATTCTTTCTCATGGCCATGTAGTATTCCATTGTATAGATAAACCACATCTTCTTGATCCATTCGTCAGTTGATGGACATTTAGGCTCTTTCCATGATTTGGCTATTGTTGAAAGTGCTGCTAGGAACACTGGGGTACATGTGCCCTTATGTGGAGAAACGGGCACCCTCCTACACTGTTGGTGGGAATGTAAACTGGTACAGCTGCTCTGGAAAACAGTGTGGAGGTTCCTCAAAAAATTAACAATAGAACTCCCCTAGGACCCAGCAATAGCACTGCTAGGGATTTACCCAAGGGACACAGAAGTGCTGTTGTGTGTTTCTTAAAAAACAAACTCTTCCTTCCAAGGACATGGATTCCCCACCGAAAAGATTTTTCTATGGGGGAACTGTGCTATGAAAAGAACTCTGCATATTGGAGACAGACAATCTGGTTCAAATTCTTCGTGATTTGGGACCAGTTACTTCTTTTATATGAGCGTCTGTTTCCTCGCCTACAAGCTGGGCTATGGATCTCCAAGTCTAAGGGTTGCTGGGACTTGGCAAATGTTCCCTGGGCTTGAGAAGCTTGAAGTCAAAGAAAAGGGCCCTGCTGGCAGGAGTTGGGCCTGTGCATAAGTCCAGATGGCAACACAGAGTCGGGCTTCACACACCGGCACAGTACCAGCGAGAGGTGGCTTCTCTCAAGCCCTTGCTATGTGCTAAGCACTGTGACTGCCACCAGCTGTGGCCTTTCTTCTTTCTGAAAGCCCCATACAACCCTACAATGTAGATGCTGTCATTATCCCTTCTACTGGTGGGAAGGTAAGGCACTGGGAGGCTAAGCAGCTTGCTAAAATGTCACCTAGCTGCCGAGGGAAAGACAGAATTTGCACTCGGGCCCTCCGGCTCCAGTGCCCCCTGAATCTGGCCACAGAGCTGGGGTTCCTTTCTGCTTTTGTGGCCTCAGAGACATTTACGGATCAGTTAACGTCTTCTGTGGGTGAGCCCCAGCACCTTCTTGTCCCAGTCCTAGGAATCTTTGGAGCATCTTCATGGGTGGGTCAACACATCCCTTCAAAACCCATGCTCTCGCCTGCTCCAGCCTCTCCTTACCCCAGGAAAGTGAAAGCGGGCCGATTGTCTAATTGCTACCATTTCTTGAATGCCCACTGTGTGCCTACCAGCCACTGCTAGACACTCAAAGATGGGTCTGAGTGAATCCTCACAACGATCCTATAATGTTGACATTATTGTCCACATCTTCTAAGATGAGAAGGATGAGGTCCAGAGCGAATACATATCCAAAGACAAACAGGTAGCAGAGACAGCAGAGTTGGGTTTCAAATCCAGGTCTGGCTTACCCCAAAGCCTTTATTCTTTCTAAAAAATATCATGTTGCCATCAGAAGGAGGAAACACCAAGTGTGCTCTGCATGCGGTGTTACTTCCTCTCTGACTCTGATTGTGCGTAAACACCTATGTTTCTGGAAGGAGGCACAGTGAGGGTGAACATCTTAGAATGAGCATGGAAATTCCATCTAGGGGTGCCTTCAGGAGGTAAACAGAACCTTTAGTGATTTTGACCTTCAAGCTCTGATTGATGCCCCACTCCCTACTGGGATTTAGCTAAGGGATGGTGAAGAAGTTGGTCTACCTCTGCACAGATCATCTTCAGAGTGTGACTGAGGAATGGCTCTGAAGCTGGGTGGGTTTGGCGTCAATTCCTGACTCTTCCACTTATGTGCTATTTGATCTTGGGTGGGAGACTTCAGCTCTCTGAGGCTCAGTTCTTTTCATCTTTAAAATGGGGATACTTTTCTGGTAGAGTACTGGTGGGGGTTGTGATCCATGCTGACCTCTTGGAATAGTGCCACATCCAAGATTGGCCACTGTTATTGCTGAGTAATAATAATGACACAGAGGTGTGAATCAAGCTAGGCTTTAGCATCCTGTCAATAAATGAGAGGAATACTCAGGTTATTCCTTCTCAGGGTGACTAATATTCTGCACATGTGTGGTGTTTCTGATCCTGGAACAAAGCCCACGAAATCCTCTCATTGGCCCTACAAGGTCAGCAGCACCTGCTGGATGGCCCCCTGCCACCCATGAGGAAGCTGGGGTGGGGGTGGGGAGAATAGCTCACCCAGGGTTCCACCTGCTATGTTTGGGGACAGAGCTCAGGGGTTATTTGAGCCTCACCTTGGACAAAGACTTCCCATGGCCTTTCGAGGTTCTAGAAAGATTTAGGGGCTAACACAAAGGCTTCTAAGAATTGTCTTTGGCAGTTATTAAGATGGCTAACTGGACACCGTTAGAAGGTGGGTCTTAGGCTAGTGATTCTCAGGTTGGCAGCTGTGTCGATGAGAAGATGATTTGCTTTTAACCCTTCTGGACTCTTCTCTCTTCAGAGACAAGCACCCGTGGGAGAGACTGGGGTCTCAAATAAACGACTTATCTAGTTCATGGAAAAATCAGTCATTCTGGTCTTCTTTTCTCTTAGAATTATCCAGTCATGCTTGAGAGTGTTTTCTTTTTAAGTTGCTAAGTAGTTGCCATAGTTACAGCTAGGTTTGTTTGTACCAGAATTAGAATATTAACATGGTAGGTTTTAAATAGAAGGAATGTAACCTTTTGACAATACCATGGGGAGGGGAAATGACCCAATCCCCTGACGGCACGGCTGAGCTATGCCAAGGACTCAGGGACACGTGCACACTGAGCGGTGAGGGCTTCTGGGTTTCATGTTGGAGACAATGACCTTGGCCCTGGATGGGCATCAGGGTTTGCGGTCTGCCCTGGCTCTGACGTTCGTTCTCCGTGTGACCTCAGGCAAGTCACTCTCCCTCTTAAGCCTTTTGTCATCATCCCAATTGTAAAAGAGGAGGTCAGACCAAATGGTCTCAAAACTTCCTTTCACTTCTGGAATTCCAGGATTCTGAGTTCTGTTTTGTAGCTTTCTAGCCCATTTGAAAACCATACCCTTTCCATTTAAGCCCACCAGAGGGCACTATGCCCCAGGTTTTTGACCGAACCCAGGGCCTGAGAGTCCGTGAGAGTCCCAGGCTCACTAGGGTAATCGCCTGGAAGAGAAAAGACCCAGTCCCTGCTCTCCGAGGGAGGTAGATGAAAAAAGACACTACGGAAGTGGTCCTTTAGGTCTACATTTGACAAGTGGTCTTCAGATCTATTGTCATTTTGATCTCACACCAGTTGCCAAGGCCAGATGCTATCTTCCCATTTTACAGGCCAGGAAACCAAGGCCCAGGGATTTGTAAGAACTTGCTTTGGACCATGTGGGTTTCCAAGGGTGGACTCAGACCTTACCTCATCATTCTCACTTACTCCTTTGGTCATTTTCCACTGGACTTCGAGAGGCCTCTGTTTCTAAGGGGCTACTGCGGAGCTGAGAAGGCAATTCGCATACAAGTTGAATGGTTAAAATTTGAATTCGTAGTAGGCAGAGTCAAGAGTAGGAGCTGAGCTTCATGGATAGACTAAATCTTTTTTTTTTTTAAGTGTATTTATTTATTTGAGAGAGGGAGAGGAAGGGAGCAAACAGGAGAGGGGCAGAGAGAGAGAGGGAGAGAAAGAATCCCAAGCAGGCTCCACACTGTCAGCTCAGAGCCCAATGCATGGCTCAAACCCATGAACTGTAATATCATGACCTGAGCCAAAAGCAAGAGTCCGAAGCTCTACTGACCTAGCCACCCAGGCGCCCCCAGGGTGGACTGAAACTTCTTTCCAGTGAAGTTCTTCTTTTGGGATCTAGATCAAATAATCTGTTTGTGGTGGCTGGTGGGAGCTATAACACTCCTGGTCCTGTTGCAAACAGCAATCTACCCTGGCTCATTTAAGTGGCAAAGGAATTTTTGAAAGGGTATCAGGAAACTCTCAGAATCTCCAGGAGGGCCGGGGAGCAAGAATCTGAAATTACATAGCCAGAAACCATGACCAATCCCACTGAGGGGGCTTTTCTAGGAAAAAACCACTGCCACAGCTGTTTGGCACTTACGGTGCTTGGGGACCGGGACCCCCACGGGAACTGCTGGTGACGGAGCCCCTCCTACGTGCTGGGCATGTATTTTATCTCGACTGATCCTACCAGATCCCTGTTGTCCCTCATTTACAGATTCTTGCTCAGTAAAACCAAGACCTCTCTGATTTTAATGTCTGGGCTCCAACAGCACAAGAAGATACAGACATTGGGCTGGAGCAGGGGTTTATCACTGGTCCTCAGTGGGCGATTTCAGGAGAGAAGGGACTTTCTGGGTGTTTCTTACTGCCTTTGTAATGCTTTTGATTTCTAACAATGTAGAAGGATGGAACAAAAGGGAATACTACATTCTCATTTTCTATCTATTTTATCTTCTTGTGCCTCTGGTTCCCCTGACAGTAGAAATAGCCCCGAAGGAAGGGAGTACTTCCCACCGGACACTCCATGGGTGTTATTTGGATTTGGCTGTCTTCAGATAAGAAGTCCTTGAACTTGGAAAAGACTACGACATAGACTCATCTAACCCTGTTAGTTTATAAACCAGAAACTGAGGCCGGAGCAGGAAATTCCTTGCTCAAAATCATATAATAAGGGGGTGGCTTTAATACATTAAACAAATATTTAACGAGTGCCTGCTTTATGCCCGGTCCTTCGCACAGTGTGAGACAGACAACCTGGCTGTTGCCATGGAACTTTAAGTAAACAGGGTGGTGGGGGGTAGTGCTCACATGTAGCCTCACCTCTAGTTCTGCAACCGAAACTTCATCTGGAGCAAAAGCACCTTTAAAAAATAATAATAATTTTTATTATTTTCAAAAATAATAAAAATAAAGAATAGCCACTGGCAGGTTTATAAACAGAAAAAAATGTTGACTTTATTAGTACCACATGTACAAATGACACTGCTTTTCCCGTTCTATTAAATTGCAATGTTTAAGAAAAAAGACGACCCAGGGGCGCCTGGGTGGCTTAGTCGGTTAGGCGTCCGACTTCAGCTCAGGTCGTGATCTCGCAGTTCGTGGGTTCTGGCCCCACGTCCGGCTCTGTGCTGACAGCTCAGAGGCTGGACCCTGTTTTGCATTTTGTGTCTCCCTCTCTCTCTACCCCCTCCTCCCGCTCATGCTCTGTCTCTCTCTGTCTCTCAAAACTGAATAAACATTAAAAAATTTAAAGAAAAAAGACTACCCAGTGATGATGAGGCATGTGGAATTCTGAAGTCTTGTACGCTATTGATGTGAATGTAAAGTGCAGAAAAAATTTTGCAATGTGTATCAAAACATTCTTCACCCAGAATTAACTCCTAAGACCTTCTCCTAGACAAATAGTTATGAAAGTGTCTCCAGGTACATCTACTAAGGATGACTGTATCCAGTTGTGACAAATAGCCAAACCTGGAGAAAACCTAAATGTGCAATAGTTGATTGCATATATGAAGCACGCTACGGGCATTCTACCAGGCAGGATTCGACTTGGCCACGTGTAACAGAAAACCCCAAATAACAGTGACTTAACATGGGTGGATTTATTTTCCTCTACGGGAAGGAATCCTGGAGGCAGCAGTTGGGGGGTTGGTGTGTGGGGGGTGACCAGTCATCCGGCTCCCACGTTCCTTGTGTCTTTTGGCCCCGCTATTCTTCCCACTATTCTTAGCGCTTGGTCAAGCTAGGCGAAACTCCAGCTGGATGCTCACACTCCCGGTAGAAGGGAGGAATGACAGACGTGAGCATCTCGTTAAGCCAGCATGTAGGCCCTTGGCCACATGTGTCTTCAAAGAGACTTGGAGGGTGGATTTTCAGTTGGGTAAGCGACCTGCAGTTCTGGCTTAAAGAGTAAAGGAAAGAAGAAAAATGCATGTTGGGTGTAGGCCTATGGTCTCATTTTTTGCTTGCATTTTTTTGCTCACATATCCCTTAACAGAATTTTGAAAACTTATTGACCACCTTGTACAGTTTTAGATTGTCCCTGAAATTTTTTTTTAAATCACCGGTGTATACACATGTGAAGGAGACAATTTCTGGTCCACTTTTATGTTGACACAAAACAATTGTATCACCTTTAAAAATATATCCAGTGGCACGTACATGTCATTGTGATATGATAGCCCCCATCCTCCATCTAAAAAATAGACAAACTCTTAACCATTTGGAAACTTTCTTTTATCCTTTTTTTTCTCATTCTACTTTCTCTACAGATTTTTTTCAAACATACATTTTTCTGACATATATTTGATCACTTTATCATACCTCTCAGCTACAACAGAGGTATTTAGCTTTTAGACAATAGAAATTTTGCTTTTAATTTCATGTGACTATAGGACTCTACTAAAATTTTTCTTTAAATTAGCATTACAATCATAGATACTATACAATTGATAAAAATAATATGAACATAACATACTTTTGGCAATATAAAGCATATGAGCCTGATTGATTGATTGAATTATAACTAATGTGTGTGGTTATGTTAGTGTCAGAGTAATGAGGCTTTTAAAAAACTAATATATATGTCCATGGATGACTATTTGTGCTGGGAGGAATAAGCATAGCCCTGAAGTATATTTCTGATTTTATTTTCACAGATTCAAGCATTGAAAACCTAGTTCCATAAACAAATAAGCAGAAATAGAAGGGGTTATTTTAGAACAATATCACTCAAAGTCCCTGAACTCTTCTGAGGTCCTTGTCAAAAACCACACAGTCGCATACCACCAGACATTATTTTTAATCATCGATCAGCTGACAGCTCACTCCTTCAATTTGGTTGAAAACAAGGGTTGGAAGTCACCTGACTTGGCGAAAAGATTTGTTACCCAGTCATTAACTTCACTGATGATCTCAACATGGGCACCAACCAATTCTTTGAATTGTCCCCCTTGACATCCCACATCATCATCATCGCCATCATTGTCATCATCAGTGGTAACATTGAAAATGGATCAAAAGTGTCTTTCCATTGATGGAAAAAAAGTGACTTTGAAAGGGTAAGTGGGAACCCAAGAGGTGAGCCCAAAGCCTTGCCTCGGACAAAGGTACATTCTCAGGCAGGTCTGTTGTAGGAAAGTATCCAAAGGACATAGAAGATCATTGTTTTCCTTAAGACTATCCCTTCCCAGGTACCCTTTGGAAGAATCCTTAGGAGGCAACTAGCGGGTTTTGCCGAATCTAAGCAGGTTATACAATGCCATTGTGTCCCAGCAGATGCCATGTTATTGAAGGGTAAGATCCAAGATATGTTGTTAACTTTAAAAATGACTACAAGCCAACAGGAGCAGAATGATCCTATTTTTGCTATATATGTGTTGAAAAGGTTAAAGGAAAATGATTTTATCTAGGCAAGGGAATTAGACAGAATTTTAATTTTTCTTGCAATCCAAATGTTCCAGGCTTCAAAAACATCTTTCTTCCTTGTCTCCCTTCTTTTTCTTCCTTGCTTTCACACTTTAATATAGATTTTAAATTAACTTTATAAATTTTAAATTTCAAAGTATTTTTTGTATATCTATATACATTTATTTATAATATAATAAACATACATATGTTTATATTTATTTATAATATATGTTTAGTTTATATATAATCATATATTTGTACATATTTTTATAATATATATTTAATCCATATACTTTTTTTATTAATTTTTTAAAAATTTACATCCAAGTTAGTTAGCAGATAGTGCAACAGTGATTTCAAGAGTAGATTCCTTAATGCCCCTTACCATTTTAGCCCATCCCCCCTCACACAACCCCTCCAGTTAATCTATATACTTAATTCAGATCTTAAGCATACGATTCAAGTAATTTTGATGAATGCACATCAAGACACCAAATATTTCTAGCAGCCCAGAGAATTCCCTCATGTCCTTCCTGGTCAATTCTCCCCTTTTTGGTAATCCCCAAATAACTACTGATTTGACATCTATTGCCATAGGTTATTTTTGCCTATCCTAGAATGCCAGGTAAATCGAATCGTACAGTATGTGATTTTTTGTGTTTGGTTTTTTTCACTCGAGACAGTTACCTTAAGATACAATCATGTTGTAGAATTCACTAGCAGCCCGCTCCTTTTTATTGTTTCTTGGTATTCCATTACGTGAAGATACTACAGTTTTTTTCTTCTCCTGTTCATGGACATACATTCATCTTTTCAAAAATAATGTATTTGTTTTAGAGTAGTTTTAGATTTACAGAAAAGTTGCAAATGTAGTAGAGTTCCCCCATTGTTAACATCTTACATTAGTATGGTACAGTCACCCCACCTCATGGAGCCATATTGATACAACATTAAGTAAGGTCCACGATGTATTTAAATTCCCCCATTTTCCCCTAATGTCTTTTTGTTGCTGTGATTCTGGAATTCCATTCAGGATACCGCATCACACATAGCGGTTTTTTGGTTCTCTCTCTCTCTTTTAAGTCTCCTCTGAGCTGTGACAGTGTCTCAGACTTTCCTTGTTTTTGATGACCTAGAGAGTTTTGAGGCTGGATATTTTATAGAATGTCCTTCAATTGGGATTTGCCTGATGTTTTTCCTCATGATTAGGCTGGAATTATGGGTTTTGGGGAGGAAGACCACAGAGGGGAGGTGCCATCACGTGATAAGGGTACATGCAATCATGCACGTGCTATCAACATGCCTTAACCATTGATGATGTTAAACTTGATTACTTGGCTGAGATGTTGTTTGTCAGATTTCTTGCATGTAATGTTATCCTTTCCTCCCCATTCTCCACTCTGCTTTCTGGAAGGAAGTCACTTTGTTCAGCCCACACATAGAGAGTTAGGGAGTTATGCTCCACTTCCTTGAGGGCAGACTACATAAATTATCTGGAATTCTTAGTCATAGGAGATTTATCTATTCTTGCACTTTTTTTTGTTTACTCAGTCACTTATTTATATCAGTACGAACTCATGAATATTTATTTTATACCTTGGGGTAAAAATCCAACACTGCCTATTTATTTTGTTGCTCAAATTGTCTTGACTTTGGACATTGGGAGCTCCTTTTTGTTGACTCCTATGTTCCTTGGATATGCCTCCTTTGAACATTTTTTTCTTACTTTTTGGCACTATAAGATGCTCCAGGTTTATCTTTTACATCTCCTGCTCCAGTCCTGGGACCAGCCAGTTCTCCAAGGAATTCTCCAGGACCCTCCTATTTGGACCCTATAGTAGCCATTAGTGCTGTTTAGCAAATATTTCCAGATCTTTGTTTTCTGAGTGTAATGATAGAATTGTACTTGCCCTGACTTTGAGTTTCAGTGTGGTGATATTACTTTCCTTGACCTAAAAATATGATGGGAAGCGATGTGTGTCTAACTCCTGGGGACCTGTACTGGACATGTGGTGTGGGCCAGAGGTAAACTCTGGTTGTGTTTAGTCACTGAGATTTTGATTCTGCTTGTTAATGCAATGTGACTTAATTTATTCTGACTGTTACAGCTCAATCCGTATTTCCAATTTTCACTCCTGTAACACTCCAGCAAAGAACATTTATTCCGTTCAGATTCCTCAAGAATACTTTATTGTCCTCTTTTCTCTGCTCTTTTCACTGCTACCTTCCTTTTTGTCCTTATAATCTTCTTTATTTGCATCATGAAGTTAGATCTCCTCCAGGAAACCTTTGTAGACCTCCCAAACCTATGGCTAAATGTATGACACAGTGGCTTTGGAATAAGGTAAACTCAGATTCACATCTGTTCTCTGCCACTAACCAGTTAGTGGACTTTGTGCAGGTGGTTTGATGTCTTTAAAGCCTACTGTACTCATTAACGAATGTTAGCTACAGGAATGGATAAATCCCTGAACTTTGGTGGCTTATCACGATAGAAATTTCTCACTCGCTTGAAGTTCAGAGAGAAGGCATTCTGCTCCAAGCAATGATTCAAGGAATTGGACCAAAAGAGTCTCAATCATCTTCAACATGTGACTTGTAGCATTCTCCTGGGTATGACAGAGAAGCGGGAAAATGAAAGACCGCACAGAACTTTCACCGGCCAGGTCTGTAAGTGACGCATGTAACCTCTATTTGTCTTGACTCATACCCCCAACCGTACCTGCAAGGGAGTTTGAGAAATGTAGTCTACATGTATGAACAGGAAGAAGAGAACTGAGCTCTTTCAGGGTTTACCAGTCTTTGCTATATTGAGTTTCTTCTCCCACAGTATATATCATGTGGAAAATCATTTCCCTTTCATGGCTTGCGGTGAGGATAGAATGAGTTACCGTATGGAAAGCACTAATATCATACCTGGCGTCTAGTAGGTGCTCAAAAGTGTTGTTTCCCCAGCTTGTGAATCTATGACTTTCATTTGGGTCTTCTACACAAAACTGCCCTGGCTTATAATGAGTCTTCATCACTGAGCTTTCCCTGATGCAAGATACGATGACTGGCACAGAGATGGTGTCTGATACAAATCTGATGGCTGACTGTTTGAGTTTGCTGGAAGGGGAAGAAGATGAGGTGTGCATGCTGCAAAAGTCCAGAGGCTACAGACGTCAGATAGCATGGGTTGAACTAGGTTCACCTCTGAGCAGAGAGAAGTGGTTTAATAATTGTGGTAGTTTGTCACTTCTTTTTTGCATGATCGAGAAGTGAGGCGAGTGAATATTGCTGTAATACCAACACCAAGGAACCAAGGATGGGTGAGGTGAGCCTAAGGAGTAGGTAGGGACAATTCTCCCACAAAAGGAAACACTACCTTTTGCCTGATGTTACCTCCCTATGTAGAGGGACCATTTTAACCATGGATGAAGGGCTAGCAAATTGTGCAGTAGAGATATAGAAAGTCCAGGACCCAACCCTGTCTGGTGGAGAATTTGAAATAGACAGAAATGACTATGGGTGACATCTCCTGGATTTTCTTTCTTTGTTCCTTTAAACAGGAAGAGTGAGATTCCAGGGTGATATTAATGATGGCCAGCCCCAAGTGGGTCCTGGGAATTTGGCCTGTTGGCGTTTCCTCATTCCTTGGGGCCCCTGGAGTCAAGAGGAGTTCTGCTCCACCTCCTCTTCTTCCGGGTTTCATGACCTTGCACCTCACAGACTGTTAGTGTCTCCATTTATGAGATGGAAAGAGTGTTATCTATACTCCAGGATTGTTGAAAGGGGTATATAAACCATGTACACTATTAAATACACCACCTTCCTAGGCTCCAAGCCAAATCTGTTTTCCCCTGGGGTCGTCTAGCTTTGAGAGTAGCACTATCATGTACTCAATGACTCATGCCAGAAACACATGGGCATTCATACTTGCTTCCTTCTCTTTCAACCACTACAGTCCACATTCTATGCTACATTCTACCAGCTGTCGGGAGCTGCTGGCTATGCCTCAGCATCTCTGGTTTTCACTTGTCTTTCCATCCCTCTGACAATGCTTTAGTCCAGGCCACTGTCCTCTCTTCCCTGGATGACAGCAATAGTAGCCCAATAGGCCTTCCTGACTCCAGTCTTGCCCCCGGCCAGTTTTTTTTTCCTTTTAAGTGTGGCCAGAATAATCTTTCCAAACTGGAAATTGTATCAGGTTCTTCCCTGGTGTCAAGGCCACTCGTGGCTCCCCAGAACCCTCCAGGGAAAGTCCAAAATCATTAACACGCCCTGCAGTGCGTCTCGTCTCTGGCCCTAGCTACGTCTTCAGCCTCATTTCTCTCTGTGTCCCTCGATCTGCCCTCCCACCCCCAGTGCTTTTCTCTCAGTCATATTAAATCCCCTCCAGCTTCCCAAACACACCAGCCTGCCTGTATCTCCAGGCCTTTGCCTGGGCTCTCTCTTCTACCTAAAACTTTTCTTTGCCAGCCTAACTCTTCTTCAGCCTGGGCAGAGAAGCTCCATTGTCCCCTCCACTGGGAGACTTGCCTGCGACATCCCCTTCACTCCTTCCTTGCCTGTAATCACCTGGTTCCTTGTTATTTCCCACACCAGTCATAAGCTCTTTGAGGTGGCTAGCTGTGTAGTTAGGTCACCTAAGGTCTTCAACTGATGATTGTTAGATCGAATTGAAGTGACTTTAACATCATATAGTCTCTTTTCTGAAAGAGTCCCCAGTCAAGACAAAGACAGTGATGACTGGTGTCGATTCCTACACAGTTAACACTATGATAGGTACTTGTTCTCTCTCTCTGAAGGAATAGATTAGTCTTAAACCGCATATTTTCATGTTGCTGGAGGTTACCAGACAGGACTGGGTTTGCAGTAGAGACAGCACCCTGTTGAGTTAGTAGACTCCTCCAGATCTAGGTTAAAGAAGGTCTAGTTCTTGGTGAAAGACTTACCATGTGCCCTCAAATGCCAGAGAGCGGGCAAGTTTGATGGCCTTTGCCAGTGAGAGGTGAAGGAGTGGGGCATAAGAGCTAGGAGAAGTGTGGGGGCAGGGAACACTGATTTTGTGGACTTTCCACTCCCCTCCCTCTTCTCCTCCTCATGGAAGGGTGTCTGACTTGCCCCTCTCCTTCCTAAAAACTGGGAAAACCCAACAGCTGTTCCCTCCCCCTCCCTCAAAGCTGGAGAAGACTGATTATTTCACTTCTGAAATCTTTTGAACATCTGGACCCTTAGAGAATCTGATCCCCTATGGCTGATGGCGCTGGTTGTCAAGAAGAGGGAGATGAGAGCCAGTGGATCTGAGAGACGCATGGGGAGCATCATTCCCACTGAAATGACAGAGGGGTTTCCTTTGGGTGGAGTGGACCCCAAGAAGGCACATGGGGATTAAACCTTCTTGCTGATTCTTCTAAGTGGACCACTGATTGGGGGAGAGGCCTCTGCATACAGAGGGTGTTGAAGGGGCTGCCTAGGGGTAAGATGTCAAGCCTCCCCTGGATTCCTACACCAAGGGGCTGAGTAGAGGGCCGTCCCCACAGAGCCCTCCAAAGAACCACAGAGTGCCTCTACAAGACAGCCTGCATTTGAACACTGGTCCCCAGAGAGAAATAGCCAGTCCTTCAACAGACCAAGAAAGAAGCAGAGACATCCAACAAGAAGGGGACTCACCTTTGCCCTGAAAGATCCTTGTGGGTTTGCTCACAAAAGAGAATGGGTGTCATGAGCAATGAAGGAAGCAGACATTACCCCTCACCAAGAGTTTGGCAAGGACAACATCACCTTCCTTCTCCCTTCTTTCCACCCCAACAGTGGAGGAAGAGAGGCAGGGAAGGTGGAAGAGCTGAGCGTGCACCATATCCAACTCCTTCTGCCCCAAGCTCTTGGAAACTCAAGCATGACTGAGCTGGAGGGCAAGGGAGGAGGAGAATTTTATGAGATGGGAATTAAAAAATTAATGGACCAAGCTATCATAATAGAAATGAGACTGTTTTTAATATTTAAGGTGACTGAGCAGAAGTAGAGTTGGATTGAACCATGTTGAAGGAAGCCCATTACCCATTACCCATGTTGAAGGAAGCCCATTGAACCATGTTGAAGGAAGCCCATGGTAAGTCTTTCACCCAAACCATTTTATACTGGACAGAGTATAAAAAGAGCAAGAATTTGAAAAATAGTCATTTGTTGTTTACATACCGACAGATTGAGAGTATCTTAATTTTCCAACAGCCCTGAAGAATAGGTATTAATTTCATTTTCCGATGAAGAAACTGAGAGTCTTCTAAGAGACGTGCTGAAGTTGCCCAGCTAAAATGTGGATAATTCAGCATAATAGCAATGCAGACTTGAGAAAAGTACAGAAACAGTAAGAGGGAGAGTATGATTTCTCCTATCTTGGAGAGAAGTGGGTTTACAGAAGTGCTGCTGGAGAAATTCACAGCTGAGCTGGGTTTTAAATGACAAGTAGGATTTTTCTACCAATAGAGTGTGGGGGCGAAGAACCCAAGAGGGGTGATTCCTTCTTGGGAAAGGCCTGATGATAAAGAAGAACAATCTGTGTTTGTAGAGCAATAGTACCCTGTATCCAGCTTGGAATTTTGATAAGGAATGCTGAGTTTTCCTTCTGAAAGGCATGGTCCAATTTGTACTTTTTCTGGAAGTATTTGGTGATGCCCTTTTCCTTGAAACTTGCCTATCTTGAGTGATCACTTAAAGACAGTTGCTCACTACGTTTTCAGGCCATCTCAACGTTTTGCTTTGCATTTTTTTGATTGCCAGAGAAACGTAAATGTTTCATTGTATATTTATTGGCTGTTTTTTTTTTTCTTTTGTCTATCTATCCTTTGCCCATTGCCATTGGGGTGTTTGTTTTTCTTCTTGATTTGTAAGAGTTCATTAAATATTGATTTTATTAATGTTTCCTAGTTTTGGGTTGATTTTTTAAAATCCTACTTTTTAATTTATAGAAATTTTAATATTCATCCAGTCCAAATGTCTTTTACTTCCTGGCTTCTATTGTTGTAGCTCTTAGGAAAACCTCCACCTTTTTATGTCTAACTATTTTATCAATACTTTCTTCCAGTACTTTTACTGTTTGATTTTTTTATTCCCATCTAATTTCATATTTCTCAGTTTTGATAGGTTGTAAATTGGGAATTAAGCTTGAAGGAATTATTAGTAGGATCAGAATAAAGACCTTAGTTTTTTGTTTTGTTTTGTTTTGTTTTGTTTTGTTTTGTTTTGTTTTAGCCAAGTTCGTGACCTTGTGTGAAGACAATTATGAGTTATCTGAGGTTTCTCACTCTCCTTCCCATCTCAAATTTCCCTCTCAACTTACTTACATCAGGCCACGGTCCTATGGAAGATTAAATGTAGCTACATATTCTTTGCTAATCTCCTATTGGAAGGTGAAATCTAGAAACAGACCCATAAAGCAGACAACAAACTGCTGGTGGTCAGAGGGGAGGGATGGGGAGGTGGGCTAAATGAGGGAAGGGGTGTGGGAGATATGGGTTCCCAGTTATGGAATGAATAAGTCACAGAATAAAAGATACAGCATGGGGAATATAGACAATGATATTGTAATGGTGTTGAAGGGTGACAGAAGGACTTGTCAAATCACTATGTTGTACACCTGAAACTAATGTAACATTAATGTATACTTTAATAAAAACAAAAAGAGAAGTCAAGTCTATTTCCCCTCCCCCTTGATTCTGGGCTTACTTTGATTAATAAAACATGATACAAGGAGTGTTCCATGACTTCTGTAGCTAGCTCATAAAAATAATAAGCCTGCAGCTTCTGCCAGGGTGGGTCTCATGGACTGGTCCCCCTTGGGACACTCTTTCTCAGAAGTGATATGTTGTGAGAAACTCAAGCCACATGGAAAGGCCACGTGTAGCCTCTGTGGTCCACAGTCCAAGTGGAGCTCCCAGCCAACAGTCAGGATCAAATTCTAGCCATTGAGTGTTCCAGCCCAGTCGATTGCAGATGACTGTAACCATCCCGGCTCACCCCCGACACCACGTGCAGAGGTGCTACCAGTCAACCCACAGAGTTGTGAGAAATAATAACTTGTTCTTTTAAAGCATTAAGTACTTGGTGACTCGTTGCTCAATGATAGGTAATTGAAACAGATCCCCACCACCATGCTGAAACACTGCTTATCAAAAGCACCAATGGTCTTCGTGCCGTCAATCCAGTGGTCATTTCTTGGGTCTTTACCTTATATGGTCTCCAGCAGCATTTTTTCTTGAAAAGCTCTTTTCTCTTGGCTTCTTTGACCTCCCATCTCTTGGATTTTCTTATATCTCATTGGCTGATACTTGTGTTTCCTTTGCTTTCTTTTATATTCAACCTCTAAATCTTGGGATGTCTTAGGATGGTCCTGGGTCTCTTTCTTCACCTGTATCTATGCAGTCTTTCTAGGTAACCTCACTCAGCCCGTGGCTTTAAAAATATCTGTGTTGTCAACTCTACTCCGCTTCAAAAAAAAAACTCTCTTTGTTGATGGTACCCAAATATATTGGCTAGTGTTGACTTCCCCCTGGAATGGTAGATTTGTATTGCTTATTACGTGTCTGACATCTCCACCTGACTGTTCAAAAGGCATTACAAAACTTAGTGAAAGTATAACTCTGGATTCTCACCACACATGGCCATTTCTCCATTGGTTGACTTCACTTTAGTAAATGGTAACAACATCCACCCAGGTGCTAAAGCCCAGACACAGACAACTAGGTGTTACCTTGACTTCTCTCTTCCCCTCAATCCCCATATCGAATCCAGTATTAAATCATGTGGAATCAATTTGAAAAACGTAATCCAAAATAACCCACTTCTTTAGAATCCACATCTGTAGACTATAGCCCCATTTTGTTGCCTTGGATCATCTAAATGATTCCCTGATCGGTGTTTTTCTTTCCACTTTTGCACCTCTGCAATCCATTCTCTAAACTGCAGGCAGATTGCTCGTTGAAAATACAACTTGGATTATGTCACTACCTTGCTTACTTATAATAGATTTCTGATTGCCTGTAGATTAAAGCCCTCCTTTTCCTCCTTATTCAGAGCCCTAAGTCGTCAGGCCCCTATTTTCCTCTCTGACCTCATCTTCTACTTCACTGCTTGTCCCACCCCCTGCTTCTTAGACCACACTGGCTTTCTGTTGGTTCCTTGAACACTTTAAGCTCATCATGTTTTAATTAAAATAACTAGTTGCATTAGTTATTCTCTGTGCCTAGAATTGTCCCTCTCCTGATCAACTGTAGTTGGTTCCTTTCTGTCCACCCAGCCACTCCTGATTCCATCATCGTATTTTAGTTCTCCAAGTAGTAATTGATTCGTTACAGTCTCCCCCATTAGAATATTATTTCCATGAGACCACAGGGCTTGTCTGTCTTGCTCACGATGGTGTCTCTGGCAATTATGTCCAGACATTATTATTTAATTATGTAATGCCCAGGCATTATTATTTAATCATTGGACATCTAATAATGTCTGGTGTATAGTAGACACTCAACAAATATTAATTGAAATCAATATGCATGGATCCTTCTTTTTCATTTCCTCATTATTTTTCTGCTCCCTTTGAGCCAGAAATAAAATGTTACTAAAAGTAAAAGACACCAGCAAGCCCCCAGGGCAAAAAAACTCTGGATTAAAGGGGTCTCCTAGAAGCACCATCTTGCCTAACAGCATCAGCGACTTCTAGAACTCTCAGAATAAAGTCCAGTTCGGGAAGTCCACACCACCTTCACCTGCTGCTTTCGTCTTATCTGGCATTCCTGCTCTCTCCCCAGTGAGGTCATCTTCCTCCCTAAATATCAATTCTTTTCTTTGTTCCTGTATTTTTCACATTGTTCCCACTATCGAACTGCCTGTTCTTTTTGTCTTGACATATCCTTCAAGATCCACCCTCACCCCACCCCAACAGGCTGACACATCTTTATTGAGCTCTGGCTACAAGTTAGGCCTGTTTAGTCACATGATCTCTGGCAGCCCTCAAGGTGGCAAGTGCCACATCTTACACGTATTTTGCAGATAGCTCCAGACTCAGTCTCTAGACGGGTGAAGAGAGTCAGGGGAGGCTGCACTGGGGAGGAGAAGGCTCTTGGAGTTTCGCCCATGTAACTTCTTCAGAGCAGAGGTGCTTTACCTGTTTTCACCTGGTGGAATCCCATCCTAACCAAGGTGAGGTTTTAAAGGTAGCCTGTGAAAACCCCGTTGGAAGACACAGCTCTGAGAGGCTCTAGAGAGGTTTTGGAAGGCATGGCTCTCAACATGCACTCACAGCACTTTTACCTCTAAGTGGAGCTTACCTTCAGCTGAGCAGCACCATCCTCCAACTGGGGGCTTGTTGCATGGGTAACGCATAACCCATTCCTTGAAATGGCGGAGCCACCCTTAGCTCACACTCTTAAAGGGCATGTGGGCTGAGACCTCTGCATCACACCTGTTCACCTAGTGGGGTGACCAGCAGAACCTCACATGATAGGGGTTTGGGGTCTTGCCCACTGTCTCATTTTCAAAGCATCTCGCATTTCATCTAAACAAAGGGCTCTGCTGTTAACATGGTGAAACCACAGCGCTCTATACAGCCTGTCTTCATACTTCAGCAAATTGCTGAATTTGCATTATGCAATATGCATATGCAATATGTCATGGAGAGGACTGGAGGCCCTCAGTATAATTATTGCTTTGAAGTTTTAGGAGCTGGGGATTCATCACCTTGCACCATAAATACAATCATGAGAAATACAATCATGAGAAATGTGTATCCATAGGATTAAATCAAGCTGCTTTGGTTAAAAAGAATGCTATCGAGGTGCTTCCCCCTCCCCCTTTTTATTCTCACTTCTCAGAGTTTAAGGCTATTAAATCAGCAAGGTCAAGAGAAATAAAGGTTTTTAATAGAATAAACTGAAAACAGCTTCATTTAGCGTTGCATGAACTGAGTGACTAGGATTTCCAATGCTTTGTTAAAATAACCCAGTGAATTTCAGCATGGGAATTTCCTGAGATTCACAGTCTATCAACAGGAAGGACCTATGGGCTTAACATCATTTTAGGAGGCCAATGCATTGGTTCATTTATTCAATCAGTATTTGTTGAGTGCTTACCTTGTGCCACGCTGTGCTCTGTAAACATTTACAATATACGCAGGGTCTCTGCTCTCAAGGAGCTTACATCCTAGTGGGGGTGGAGAGAGAGAGATAATAAAAACAAACAAATATGATTTTGGATAGTGCTACATGGTGTGCATGGAAAGTAGGAGAGAGTAGCAATTTCAGGGTGGGGCTTTGGCTTGCTATGGGTGTGGAAGGCCTCTCCAAGAAGGTGACATTTAAGCTAAGACTAATGGATGGGAAGGAGTAAGCCACACAAAATTCTGGGAAAAACGTTGTGAGCATGAGGACAGCCAGTGCAAAGTCCCTGGGTATCCCTGGAGGGGAGGGGTAGAAATAGTGGTCAAAGGGAGGATGGGTCCTATTATGTAGGACCTGATAGACCACGTCCACAAATCCCCACAGTGGGGATTTGATTCTAATTGCAATGGGAAACCATTGGAGGGTTTCAAGCGAGAGAATGAGATTATTCATGTTTGGCTTGCTGTTTTCGTCTATTCCCCTGCAGATTCTGAATCACAACACCTAGAAAGACTTAAAGAAATACCTATCCAGACCTGACCCTAGAGATTCTGATTTACCAGGCTTTCCAAAATTGGGATGTTGGCCCCTCTTGGAAGTTTCTGGTCTGCTGCTATGGTGCGGTCATCATTTTTTTGTTGAGCACCTATTGTATCTCGGGCACTGGGATACAATATTTCTACACTATTTATACCTTGTAGGAAGTGCATGTGAAAGAGATAAAGTCCAAGGTCATGGCCAGAAAGTATTCGCCTGAGCCTCCATGTCAGAAGAGAATTGTGGCAGAAATGGGTGGAACATCAGACAGGACTGGGTGTCTCCCTCCTCTTACATGGAGGCCTCCATCATTGGCTCATTGCATCTTGGATTCAAGATCTCTCATACATTCCTTAGCAATAATCAACCAGGGGGAAAAAAGCCTCCCTCTTTTTTTTTTCAATGGTCCAAATTGATATTGGTGTATGACTGTAGAATTTCCAATCCCCATATTGCAGATTTCATTTCCTGTGAGGGCTGAGATGTTTTCATCATCTATAAGGGAAATTAGTGTATTCACCCAAAAGTCCTTTCAAATTTTTAGCTTCTGTCATCCTTTTGGTAAGTTCTTTAACCTTTTCAGTGGGGGAAGTAGAGTTACTCAACTTCCACAGCCACACCTAGGCCCTGACATAAGGCTTCAAGCTTCTTCCTGAATCTGCCCCAGATAAAGAGCATCTTCTCCTGGTTCCCGAAGCTGTCATTGCTGACTGTGAGAATCTTCTCCTGTGAGCTTAATAAATGAATGTTTCAAAAACACTTGTCAAGGGATACCTTACTTGATTTTTACGTTTTGCTCCTTTTAGAGCCTTGGCTTTATTCCAGTCTCCACGGAAAATTCTAGACATATTCTACCAGGCTGGGCTTCTTGCTCCTTTTAGGTTACTTCCAAAGATCTGGCCCTCCAGGCTCATCTACCCTCAACTTCTTGCTGTGGTCTGTGAAGCCTTCTCCAGGCCATCCCTGCCTATCTTCCCCTTCTTCCCCACCCTTCTCTCCTCTTTTGCCCTTCAGCTCTGGGTCCAGCCACACTGTCCTCTCTGTTGTCCCCGGAAGATGTTAAGCCTCTTCCCTACTCAGGGCATTTGCATCTGTTGTTCCCTCTGCTTGGACTGCTCCTCCTCCAGATCTGTACATGGCTGGCTCCTTCCCTTCATCCAGGTCCCTGCTCAGATGTAACCTTCTCAAAAAGACCTCCCTGATGACCCAATCCAAACCAGTCCCTAAGATTATCCTTTATCACATTACATATCATTATCTGAAAAACATTTTTACAATTCTTTCTTAATTATCTGCCTTCCTGTCCAAAAACATAAACCCAATGAAGGCTGGGATTTTGTCTTGTGTCCTGCTTATCTCTCCAGTGCCTAGCATAATGACAGGGTCAGTAAACATTTATTGAATGAAAGAATCTAATCTAATTGTTTTCAGACTATTCCCTCCCACCTTGGAATGTAACCATGTTCTGTATCAAATATTAGAATGTCAAAATATCAGTCAGATGTCAATAGAAGTCAAAGTGCGGTGTTCCTACTGAAGCAGAGACAGGGGACATCACATCCAGGTAGTGCAGAGCAGAGTCCCCTCTGGCTCCAGAGAGGCCAAGAAAGTGCTCAGTGACCACCCAGGTCTCCATGAAACGTAGTTTGAGAACCAGCGTTCTGGTCTAATCCATTGATTGTGCTGATGGAAGGCTCAGACTCAGGCAATGGATGGGACTTGCCCAGGTTCAAACAGTGAATCCATGACCGAAATAAAACTGGAACCCTGGATACCTTTATCTATAGGGTTCTTCATTCCTCGGCCAGGTAATTCACCAAATTCATTCATCTCCTCACTAGATAACTGTTTATTAAATGAATTTTAGGTGCTAGGCATCAAAAAGGGATTTAACCCAAAGGGAGGTCTTCAAATGGTGTTACTTAGTGTCTCTGGGTCTCTAGCCCTGAGATTCTTATGTTTTTCAGTCTTGACACATCAGAGCAAAATCTCCCAGAAAGTGGCCATGCAGCAGTCGCTCCTCATTTTCTGTTCACCATTGTGAGTAACAAGATGTACACGCACATAAACAGGCAGCGGGTTCCTGCCATGTGACGGACTCTGGGACTCCAAGATGAAGCAAGCACAATCCCTTCTCTCACAGAGCTCACAGCCTAGGAGGAGAGGCCAGTGCAAATTACGCAGCAGAGTAGGTAAGTGCTCTGGGCAAGCTCAGCCCTGCTAGGGAGCGAAGAGGGAGCAGTTAACCCAGCTGGCATGTGTAGAGTCATTGAAGTCTTCCTGGACGAAGCAACATTCATCTGAGTCCCAAACAATGAATAGGAGTGAGCCAGAGGAGATTGAGGGAGCGCAGGGGCTGAAGATGCAAAAAGGCTTCCCAGATTTTTGGAACATCCCGTGCAAAGGCACTGGGTTGTCAAAGAGCTTTAGGGAAAGCTTTGAGTGGTTCAAAGTGGGGGAATGTTCTGGGAATGTGATACAAAAGGCTCTGGGAGACAAAGTGCTGGGTCCCTCCATTCTGACTCTGAGTTCTACTATATCAGAATTGCTGTGATTGAGGACAGTAACCCTTAGATCCAACTTTCAAATTAGTTTTATTCTTCCACTCGATGGTGGGGACCACCCCATAGCATACTTTGAGCCCCAAAAGCAAGGACAAATGCAACAAGACTGGCTAAGTGGGGGTCCTTCTGCTCCCTCTCCAAATGCGAGACCACTGGTGTGTGGGATTGGTCCCCTGTCAGGAAGAGCAGAGGGACCCGAAGTCTCTGTGTATGGGTGTGCACACACCCAACAGAGGGGGTTGAATGTATGTGTGAAAGTGTATACACACGTATAGGGGTGAATATGTGTGTGTGTTCAAGCATGGAGTGTGTGTGCACGTGGGGGTAAGTGTATGTGTGCGTGCGTGTGAATGTATATATAGGCACATGTGGCGCCAAGTTGCACGAGAATGTGTGTATATGTCTGTGTGTGCATGGGGGTGAGTTGTGTGTGAGTGTATGCATGCTGTGGGCCTGAGGCTGGGGGCCAACACCATTGTGGTAGGGTACGCTAAGGAAAGAAAAACAACCCTCAAGGCAACCTGTCTAGACCCTGGCATGATGTACATGACAACATCCCTCACGACCTTGTAACATGAGTCCACTTAATCAGACTACATGTTTGTGTGTTACCATATATAGGAGACAAAGAAGTAGAAAATTTATTTAAAAAAAAATTACGCCACATGGTGTTTGGGGCTCAGTTCTTCGGGGACGAACCCAACCGAGCCGTGCTGGCAAGAATAAAGTTGCTTCCTGGAAAGAAAAGCCCTAGCATCACGACTCTCCGTGTGAGAATCCTGCTCCACCACGACACAGTTACGAACACCTTTTCTGAAGTCTCACTTCGTTGCAGAAGCTAAGGGGTTAATACTGATTTCACAAAGCTTGTGTTTTAGGCTGGGGAAGCTGCTTATCTCACTCTCCCCAGGATTCTTGTTTCACCCTTGTAGTAACATTTAAATTAACTTGCTTTGATGGTCTCCAGTCCAAATGGCAGACTACACAAGACAGAATTGTGCTCACATTAGCAGAATAGGAAAAAACAAAACAAACAAACACGGCCGCAGGCCAGCCCACAACAGTTGACTCCAACTGTTTGTGAGCTGATATCCCCCAAGAGGATTCTGGCTTTTCCTTCTTGAATATTTTTTTTTTTTTTGCAGAAACGGGGAGAAGGGCATGAAAACATGAGGTGGTGTTCAGCCCATGGAAACAGAAGTCTGAGATGAAAGTAATAGTAATAGACAACATTCCATGGAGAATGGAGAGGATGCTAAGCAGTTTATATGCGGGGTCTCATTAAATGTTCATGAATGAATGACGAGGTGTAATTATCCTCATCCTCATTTTGCTAATGAAGGGGTGAGGCCCGTGTTTGTGTCGCTGGTAGAACTTCAAAGCCCTACATCGCCTGCCCACAGCAGGTCAGGAAAACAATGGAGGACACAACTCCAGTAGTTAATTTCAGGCCTTGCATTTCTAGTCGCCTAGTGGGTCAACACGACCTCCCAAGGTGTAGTCTTTGTTGAACAGCTTTTTAAGATTTACCACCACAGTGGGGTTTCATTTGGGAACATGCTACTTCTTTGCTTTTTAATGTACTAGCGTGGAGATTTTTCTTTACAGAGAAACCCTCGAAGATCCTCATTTTTTGGAGATTTTGGTTTTGGAATGGTTGTAAAGTTTGCAAATCTGGCTTATGTGATAACGCACGTCTCAAGAGGCTCCTGTGTGTGTGCGTGTATGTGTGTGTTGTATGTGTGTGCCTGTAATGGTCCTCTCTCTGAATGTTTACACATGTCAAGAAAATCGGCATTTCTTTTGTCCTGGGTCTCCTGTGCTCTCTATGCATTGTCTGTTTTCTGTGTTCTCTACAAACACCCGCTCTGTTCGGTTCATCTTAACCAAGGCTTTGCTAAAGCTGAGGTTTGCTTTCATCTCAAAACATCATATTCCCCTGCTCTCAGTTTAGCTCTTTTCTATAACTATCACCCAAGTGGAGTTATTCAGTTAGATGAAAATTTGAATTTTGAGATTACCAAAATAAAATTTGTGTGTGCTTAAGTTCAGCATATGGGGAACTTTCTATTGAGGAATAAGTGTAGATGTATTTGGGCTTTAAGGACTTTTTTATGATGATGATTAAGCTGCAATATTTAGTATGCCTCAGGAATAGAATTCATATCCTTTGTAGAATGTTTATGTTTTTATACTTCAATTTCAATTTAAAATGTAAAGTCTCTGATTCTATAATTAAGCACTATAAGACTACTCAATGCAACAACCATTTAAGGATGTTTAAGTCTAAATTTCTTCCTTTCAGTGAGTGAATTCCCAGTTGAATTCCTTCGTTCAACACACTTTCATTATGTAGCTGCTACCTTCCAAGCACTGTGCTAGGTGCGGGGCGTCAGCCCTGAAAGGCAGATGTGGCTGCTGCCTTATAAACACATAAAAATAGGGGCACCTGGGGGGGCTGAGTTGGTTGAGCGTCCGACTTCGGCTCAGGTCACCACCTCACTGTTTGTGAGTTGGAGCCCCATGTGGGGCTCTGTCCTGACAGCCTGGAGCCTGCTTCGGATTCTGTGTCTCCCTCTCTCTCTCTGCCCCTCCCCCACTCACTCTGTGTGTGTCTCTCTCTCTCTCAAAAATAAATATTAAAAAAAATAAACACATAAAAATAGACCACACAAGACACTATGAAGGAAAGGAAGGAGATGTGGGGTTCTACGTAGAACCATCAGGGAAAGCTTCACGGAAGAGGTAATCAATGCCTTTGAGTAACTACTGATAAAAGTGTGGTGGAGGGGGTTCTCAACAGGCCATCTCATGGCAATATGGGATCCAGTTTCCTTTCGTTCAGTCTTAAGTTTCTATTCTGAACTGGAGCGACTGCGTACGGATGCAGGCCAGCTGCCTTAGTGCTGACTTAATAGTATATTGCTGCCCTGAAGGGTCTGCTGTTGGTAAGTAACTATGGTCTATGGGCCTATGGTATCTTTTTTTTTTTTAAGTTTTATTATTTATTTGAGAGAGAGAGAGAGAGAGAGAGAGAGAGAGAGAGAATGAGCAGAGGAGAGGCAGAGAGAGAGGGAGAGAGAGAATCCCAAGCAGGTTCTGCACCGGCAGCATGGAGCCCGACGTGGGGCTCAAACCCATGAACTGAGAGATCATGACCTGAGTCAAAACAGAGGTTCGGATGCTTAACCAACTGAGACACTCAGGTGCCTCTCTACTGTATCCTCTGTAGGAGTACAGTGGTGCCTGAATACCAGGATTGCCAAACTGTAAGGAATCCAGACCACCTTGTTCCGGGCATCCAGATTAGACGTGTCAGGATTTGAAAGTTCTTCCGCTAGTGCCTAATTAGCTATAGAATTAGTTAAGAGGCTCTAATCTATCTGGGGCGGGGGTGGTTACTGCTGGGCTCCAGATGCCCTACTACTTCAGTTGGGGAGATTTGATGACTCTTAGAAGTACAATTAAAACCTTTGCAATCAACATCCTTTCCACTCGATACATTTTTTTTTCATTTATTTTAGAATCCTCATCTCCCTGTTTAGGGGCGTGGTCCCCATCCCCATCACTCTCTCCATTGCTCCTATTGCCTGTACGTAGCATGTACATTACCCCAAATCGTGTTTTTAAGAAATCCTCCACCCCCACCCCACTGGAATGTAAGATTGCTGAGAGCAGAGACCCTGCTTGTGTTCCTAATGGGTATAGTCTCGTGTAGAGAGAACACAAGCTGTCACAAGGTAAGTGCTCACCAAACGCCGGGTGAATGAATGAACCGAATGCACTGTCCTCCTAAAATGACATCGGGTCCATTGGTCCTTTTGTTGACATACGTTGTCAATCACATGGAAATTCCCCTCCTGAAATTCTCTGGGGGTGTTTTAAACAGGGAATCCTATTTACTCAGTTCACACAACGCTTTCTGATCCTGGGGACAGTATCACATTTACTTTACTGGTTCATGAAAACCCTGTCCAGATTTTTTCCATACCATCAGGAGGTGGAACACTGAATGATGGGAAGTTTCCTGTGCATTCTGCCTCCTTTCATCACCCTCCCCTCCATGAAATATGCCTTTTTGTCTATCTGTTGTTAAGACTCCCAAAGAAACTTTTTTTTCCCAGAAAAAGTTTTCAGAACTTTTTGGTAAGCAAAAAGATATTTCTGGATGAGTAACAAGAAGAAACTGCCCTTTAGATGGAGTGGTCGGTAAAATCGTCATCCTCTCTCTTACTCCCCGAGATGTCAGGGGATGGGTTGGAGAGTCATGATTTATTTCATCCTCCGACAAGCCTAGACTGCTGCACTGGTCTCCTGTCTCTGGTGCTGCCTCGTGTCTATTTTGCCTTCATTTCTGAGAGTTTCACTCAATATAGAATTGTGTGTTGATCTATTTTTTCCTTCAGTAGTTTGAAGGGTTTATTCTATTGTCTTGTTTCTGTTGAGAAGCTGTATACAACTGTCATTATTTGCCTGAATGTCATGCGCCTCTTTTTTCTGACTGCTTTTAAGATTTTTTTTTTCTTCGTTTTTCCTTCTTTATTATTTTTTTTTTAGAAAACAGTATCCTGTTTGTGTCTTACTGAATTTCTTGGGTCCACTGGGTTTTTTTTTAAATCAAGTTTGGAAAATTTTGGCTGTTATTTCTCTATGTATCTTTTCTGCTTCAAATCCTTTTTTCTCTCTTTCTGGGACTCTAATGAAACATATATTGGACTTAGGGATTTGGTCCCTAGGTCCCTGAGGTCCTGCCTCAGTATTTTATTTTCTCTGGATCACTTTTATTGGCCTGACTTTGAGTTCATCAGTACTTTTTTTTTTCTTTCTGCAGTGCACATTATGCTGTTAAGCCCTTGCAGCGAATTTAAAAATTTCTGATTTGGTATTTTTTGTTGCTAGAATTTGCTTTTGTTTCCAAAGCTTCCAGTTATTTACTGAGAGTCCCTAGATGTTAGCTTGTTATGTCCATTGTTTTCATTAAAATTTTTTTAATGTTTATTTGTTTTTGAGAGAGAGAGGGACAGAGAATGCGAGTGGGGGAGGGTCAGAGAGAGAGGGAGACACAGAATCTGAAGCAGGCTCCAGGCTCTGAACTGTCAGCAAAGAGCCTGACGTGGGCTCACAAGCTGTGAGATCGTGACCTGAGCCGAAGTCAGATGCTCAACGGACTGAGCCACCCAGGCGGACTCATTGTTTTCATTTAAAATTGTGAACATAGAGGAGCTAGCTTCCAATTCTTGATTTCGGTTCAGGTCATGATATCATGGTTATGGGATCGAGCCCTGCATTGGGGACTGTGCTGGGTATGGAGCCTGCTTAAGATTCTCTCTCCCTCTCTCTCTCTCTCTCTCTCCCCCTCTCCCTCTGCCCTCCCCCTCTCCCTCTGCCCTCCTCCCCTGCTAGTGCTCTTTCTCTTAAAAGAAATTGTGAACATATTTATAATACCAATTTTAAAGACATTGCCTCCTGATCTCACAGTTCTGCCATCTCTGGGTATGCTTCTATTGATTTCTTTCTCTTTCTGATTTGTGTCACATTTTTCCTGATTTTTGTCCATGGCTAGTAATTTTTTATGATATGCTGGATATGTGGATGGTCTGCTGTTGAGAGCCTGGATTTCTCTTGTCTTCCTTTGAAAAGTGTTGAGTTTTGTTGTTATGTTGGGGGTTTTTTTCCTGGCAGGCTTGATCTCATCAAAATTTGTTCTTTAAATATGTTTTTTTTCCATTTTTTAAAATATTTATTTATTTTGAGAGAGAAAGAGAGAGAGTGAGCAGGGAAGGGGCAGAGAGAGAGGGAGAGAGAGAATCCCAAGCAGGCTCCATATTGTCAGTGCAGAGCCTGATGTGGGGCTGAAACTCACGAGCTATGAGATCATGACCTGAGCCAAAACCAAGAGTCAGATGTTTAACTGACTGAGCCACTCAGGTGCCCCTGGTCAAGGCTTGTTCTAAGGGCTTGTTAGGATGAGACTCACGGAGTGTGGTGTAGCCTACTCCTAGAAATGGCTTTCTGGGGTCTCAATGCATTGCCTGTATGTTTCTACTCTGGCCGGTCAGAACCCCGTGTGAGCCCAGTGCAATGCTTCTGCACCTGCACAGTTTAATATCCAACCAAAGGGACCTGCAGGAAGATTTCTGCAGCTTGTAGCTTCTCCGCATAGTGTCCTTCTTTTCTGCAGCCTTCCCCACAAATTCAAGCTGCCTCAGCAGACCACAAAGCCTGACATCTGTTTGCTCTACCTTGTAAGATGGCTACTGTCTTTGGGTTCCACTTTCCCGGGCCACCATTTGGAAACAGCACAGGCAGGAAGCTGAGGGGGATGTAGAGTGCATCCCACCTATTTCCCTGATCTCGAAGACCACAGCCCTATGTTGTCTGTTGACCAATGCCCCAAGGCAGCTGCGCCATATATGTTGTCCAGTTTTATAGCTACTGTGACAACAGGCTAAGTCCATTAGCTGTTATTCTGCATGGTAGAGCTGGAAGTCCCAGGGTCTTCTTTATCTTCAGTTTCTCAGAGCCCAGAGTAGAGCTTAGAACTAAGTGCTGCTGTTAGTTGAATGAATGCACAATGATTTTGTTCTGTGACCTGGCTAGGGGCACATGGTAGAGCAACATGTAGAGCCCGTGACCCTCTGGCTTTTTGGTCTGGACTTTTCTACGCTGTATTGCGTGGGGCTTCATTTTTCCTCCGTGGTTCTGCATTGGGGCCCAGAATTCATGCAACATACCTTTGTGGAAAAAAGGCTTAAGTTCCCTATGATTGACTTCTTCTTCTCTCCTCTTTGAAATTGACACCCACACTTGAGATGAAACCACATTTAACCTTTCAGGATTCATTTTAGGGGACTGGTGGGGAAGCACAGGGAAATGTCCAGTGTTTTTCAGTACTCTCTTCCTAGCTTCCTTCTTCATTTTACCAAGCCACGGGACACGCTTGGAGTATCTGATGCAACCATGGACTACTTTCCTGTCTTCTTGAATAGTCCTAATGCTGAGCCTGGTCCTTCTGGAGCAACTGTCTATTGATTTACATTCTTTTAAGCTGATGCTGAGATATTGATTTCTATTGAAGCCATTGCCTGGGAGAGGCCGCTGGCGGAAGTAGGGTTGGGAGACCGTCAGGTCAGAATGGTGGGGTGTGGAGGGAAGAAGGCCTCTGGAAGCTGAATCCTGCTTACGAGACGTGCAGCCCTGGTCAATTTTCTTAAGCTCTCTAGGCCTCAGTTTCCTCATGTGTAAAATAGGAGTAATAATACCTATCTTCTAGGTAAGGTTAGTGAGTTAACAAGGGTGAAAGTCCTAGTGTGGTACCTGCCTCGGGGAAGTTCTCAATAATGGTAAATGTTCCTTCCCTCCTTCCCTCTCTCCCTTCCTTCCTCTCTTTCTTTGGCCCTTCAGTCTCTTCCTTCCTCCACTCCCTCCCTGCCCCCCTCTTTTCCTTTTCCTTCCTTCCTTCCTTCCTTCCTTCCTTCCTTCCAGAAGACAGGGTAGAAAGGAGCAGTATGCTTTGTTATAATGATACAAAGTTCTTAATAAAAACTGCTTCCCTGAGATGGGATTGAATCACAAAAAGCTGTAGAACATGGTTTTTGCAATCAGCCAGCCCTCAGTTCAAATCTTGGCTCCCAAGTTCATGATGTGTAAGACTTTAGAAGAGTCACCTCTTCAAGCCTTAGTTTAAAAAAATTTTTTTTAAGTTTACTTATTTATTGTGTGTGTGTGTGTGTGTGTGTACGAGAGAGAGAGAGAGAGAGAGAGAGAGAGAGAGAGAGAAAGAGAGAGGTGGGGGCAGAGAGAGAGGGGAGAGAGAATCCCAAGCAGGCTCTGCACTGTCAGCGCAGAGCCTGATGCAGGGCTTGAACTCACAAACCGTGAGATCATGACCTGAGCAGAGATCAAGAGTCTGTTGCTTAACCAACTGAGCCACTCAGGCGACCCCAGGCTTAGTTTATTCAGCTGTGAGGTGGAGGTAATAATTCTGGATGGATATTATTTTGCGAATTGAATGAAAATTGGGTAAATGGAAAGCAGCCACCTGAGTCTGCCGTGCTCAAATTCTCTCTCAGTTTGTTCTGGACCAGTTCCAGAACAAGCTCTGGGATGAGCTGCTTGGTTGGTCTAGCTCTCTCCTGTCTGGCTTTCTCTCCTTTCTTCTTGCTGGGGAACGCTGGTCTGGAGTAGAGATGAGGGTGCCGTCTGAACTTATATTTCTGCCAAAACATAAATGATCAAAATTTATTTTGTGGATTTTGGTTGGAAACGATCCCTCCACCCTCACCCCTGCCTGTCCCCAACCTGCTTCCTGCCCCCACATAAAGCTTGTTTTCATTCTGGGCAAGATCCTCAGGGATAGACAGGATTGGATAAATCCTATAATCATTTCTGATGGGAAATAAAGAGATAATAAAAATTAATAACAATAGTGAATAAGCTATAATAAAATTAATAGTAAAAAATAATATTAAAACAATAAATCATCTCCCACTGGACACTGGAAGGCCATGGAATAGTCTGCTCCACAAAAGTAGCTCTACTTGATGTTGTTCTGAAGAGGGAATAAGACACCATCTCATGGGGGTAAAGACAGAAAAACAATGAGCTGTGATGGGGGCCGGGTGGGGGTGGCACCGGAGGGAGCCCCTGCATGGGTCATCCAGGGAAGGCTCCACAGAGCAAGTGACATTCGAGCTGAGTCTTCCTCCTGAGATAGGGGCAGGACAGGCACTCTGCCCAGGCTGAAAAGTGGACCAAGAAATGAGAAAAAGCAGTGCTTCAACCGGTGCTGCCAAAGCCGGTGTGTGTGTGTACTGGTGTGCAAGCGCTGAATTAACTTTTCAGGAATTTTGGGAAGCAGTCATTAAACACAGCCAGGATTAAAAATTAAACTATCAGGGGGGCGCCTGGGGGGGCTCCATCGGTTAAGCGCCTGACTCTCATTTCGGCTCAGGTCACCATCTCGAAGTTTGTGGGCTTGAGCCCAGCATCGGGGTCCACGCTGATGCCGAGGAGCCTGCTTGGGATTCTCTCTCCTTCTCTCTCCGCCCCTCCCCCGCTCACGGTCTCTGTGTCTCTCTCAAAAATAAACAAACATTAAAAAATTAAAAAAAAAATAAAAACCTTGTCACTTCTTAAGTGGCACTACCTTTTACTCTTATCTATCCTTTTGAGAGTACTTATGTCTACTGTATCTGTGGGGTGGAAATCTGATATAATGGTGTGCCAATATGGGTCTCTCCCTGACTCCCCACTCGATGGCTGTGCATCAGCTGCTTGAAATCGATCGTGGGGCAAATATCTACACCCTGGGTACCAGCAGATGGTACAGATCAGGGCTTTTTTTGGTGTGCTGGTTGTTAAACATCTCTCAGCATACCACTGCCTGCAACGTAAGGGAAGGGGGCACCAGCTGAAGCAGAGAGACCGATAGAGACTGAATCAAGAAGGACCTTGGGTGCCAAGTTCAGGGGTTTGGATTTCCCCTTGAACTGGATAAGAAGCTGCTAGAGCATTTTATTTTTTATTTTATTATTTTAATATAATTTATTGTTGAGTTAGCTAACATGCATTGTATACAGTGTGCTTTTGGTTTCGGGGGTAGATTCTCGTGATTCATCGCTTACATACAACACCCATCGCTCATCCCAACAAGTGCCTTCCTCGATGCGCGTCACCCATTTCCCCCTCTCCCCGCCCCCCCCACCAACCCTCAGTTTGTTCTCTGTATTCAAGAGTCTCTTATGCGTTTGCTTTTCTCTCTGTTTGGAACTTTTTCCCCCCTCCCTCCCCCCATGGTCTTCTGTTAAGTTTCTCAAGTTCCACATATGAGTGAAAACACGAACAACTCAGGAAATATAGATGGTGGCGAGGATGTGAAGAAATGGGAACCCTCTTGCACTGTTGGTGGGAATGCGAACTGGTGCAGCTGCTCTGGAAAACAGTGTGGAGGTTCCTCAAAAAATTAACAATAGAACTGTCCTATGACCCAGAAATAGCACTACTAGGAATTTATCCAACGGATACAGGAGTGTTGATTCATAGGGGCACATGGACCCCAATGTTTATAGCAGTGCTATCAATAATAGCCAAATTATGGAAAGAGCCCAAATGTCCATCAACTGATGAATGGATCAAGAAGATGTGGTTTATATATACGATGGAATACTACTTGGCAATGAAAAAAAAATGAAATCCTGCCATTTGCAGCAATGTGGATGGAACTGGAGGGTATCGTGCTAAGTGCTAGAGCATATTAAAGCAGGAAAGCTATGCAATCCAATTTATCATAGAAAGACCACTCGGGCTGCTATGTGGTGATTGGACTGAAGTGGGCTTCATGTGGGACAGGGAGACCAGTGGGGAGGTTATTGAAATAAAGAAGAAAAGATGGGGTCAGCCTTAGTAAGTGATTAAATAGCAGGGGTAAGGGAGTGTGACCAGTCTAATATGGCCCCAGGTCCTGCCTTGAAGGACTTGGTAGAAGATGGCAATGGCTCTGAAGTGTTGGTGGGCAGGGAGAATGTCCTGGAGACATGAGAACATTCCCGTGCATTGGGCCCTTATTCTTCTGTTCCTGCCTGCATCAAATCCACAGGCACTTATAGGGATTTACTTTTGCTGTATAAAGTTGGGTTTCTCTGACCTTTTGCCCACGGACTGCAACACAGTACTGGGAACACAGTACTGGGGTAGATCAGACCCGGCTCCTTTATTCTGATGATTCCTTGGGCATGATGGTCTCCTCCCTGACCCTCAGTTTACTTATCTGTAAAATGGGTATCGTCCCCCACATCTTATTCTCTTCCCCATGGAACTCTTGAGAGAAGGGACACTTGCCGGTGATTTTTTTTTCCAGCAGTGTCAGATTGTTTTCCCCAGTGCAGGGGTGAAAACTGCGAGAATTCCCTAGCACGGAGGGAAGCAAAGTCTAGGTAGGTGTCATTCCTGAAAAACAGCAGGGAGTGCCAAGAAGGATTCTGGGTCCCACACGGTGGCTGCAGGAGAAATATTTCCCATCCGAGGGCACGGAGTGCGAGGGATTGGTGGGATAGTTGTCACCAACCATGCCAGACGAGTCCAAGGTGCGACTCATTTGAGATTGGCTCTGGGACAGTGGACAGCTGGCTAGTGCTCAGATATCTTGTTCTTTGCCCCTGAAGTAATTAGCAGTCCCCACTGAGTGAGTCACACTTGCTATCAATCTGTGATTGTGCTGTGGGGTCCCAGGTCCAAATGTTAACTAAACCAAACACAAGGAATCACCCCTGTGGAATGTGAGCCCCTTTGCTTTTTGTTTCCTTTAAGAGCACTTACAAAAATGTGTTCCTATTTGTTAATTTCAAACGTGTTTCTGTTTGTTAATTTCTTCATTGTCTCTGCTCACAGTCTCCGCTCAATGGTGTGGAAGCCTGGTGAGCCCAATAGCCATGTCTGTTTCACTCACAGCACCCAGCAGGGTCCCAACCCTTTGAGGTTGCTTATTAAATACCAGTTGTTGCACGAATTAACCAAGCCTCCAGCCCATCCTTTACCCTACCCTATTTTATTACAATCTTACAATTTCTAAACTTTGGTTTGGTTCCCTTAAATGTGGAAGGGAAGAACTAGAGAACAGAAACGTCAGGTCACTTTCTGAAAGAATGACAGTGGCCATTTATCAAGCAGTGACCAGGGGTCATGTGCCGTCATGGGCATTATCTCATTTACCCTCACGAGGGTGCTACCTGGCATGCTTCACTGTTACCCCCATTTGGCGGATGAGGAAAGGAAGGCTCAGTGAGACTAGCTCCGCTGAGGTCTGACAGCTGGAGTGTCGCGGAACCCAGAATGCAACACCTGAATCGCTCTAGCTTCAGGGTCCTGCTTTTGGGCTTCATATGCCAGTGCTTTGAAAATTCTGGTTCTCAAGTCTGACTGTACGTTGTGACTACCTGGGAGTTAAAAAAAATATATATATGGTTGCAGGGCGCCTGGGTGGCTCAGTTGGTTAAGTGTCCGACTTCAGCTCAGATCATGAATGATCTCACAGTTTCTGAGTTCGAGCCCCGTGTCGGGCTTTGTGCTGACAGCTGGGAGCCTGGAGCCTGCTTCGGATTCTGTGTCTTCCTCTCTCTCTGCCCCTCCCCTGCTCGTACTCTGTCTCTCTCTCTTAAAGATAAATAATAAACATTTAAAAAAGTATGGTTACTTTTCTCCCACTGTTGAGGATTCTGACTTAATTCTGACTTGGGGCATTGGGACATTTAAATCTATCCCCACTTCCTACACCCACCAATGAGTGGTCAAAATTGAAAATCATTGCTCTGAAAAGCATGAGATAAACATGGAGCCAGTCAGGCAGCTTGGTTTGGGGGTGACTTCAGGCAGGGCTCGCTGGGAAAGGCTTTGAGGATGGTGCATCATGGCCCTCCTGGGATGAACGCACACTCCAGAGAGGAGAGGGCTCTTGGTAGGACGTCTCCCTAAAAGGTGAGACTTGATGTTACTCATCTGCAGTATGGATTGCCTAGCTGGGATCCTAGAGTCTTAGGGCTGGGGGTGAACTTAGAGATTCTCACTGAGGTCCAAAAAAGTTAGACAACTTGCCCAAGCCCACACAGTGAGCAAGAGGCAGAGACACAGACCAAGACAGTGAATGAGAAGCTGAAAGTAGACTGACTGATGGGTCCAGCTCCAGATTTATCACTCTGGCTCTGCGGCTCTGGAAAGTCACTGTACCTCACTGAGCCTCCAGTTCTTCATCTGGATGCTGTATCTACTCTCTGGGGTTCTGCGAGCTGAAGGGAAATTGTGTATGCAACATGCTTAGCACAGTGCTTGGCACAGGGCAGGTGCTCAAATCTTTCTGTGGTTAACAAAAGCAGAATAGAGAATATAGACAAAGGCAAAATGGCGCCGCAGAGTTCACCCTGGGTGGGTGGTGGCGTTACAAAGGACCTGGGGCCAGTGGAGAAGGAACCCAAGTGATCCTGTGGTTGGGAGCTGGTGGGGAAGGGTGGCTGACTTGAGGCCTGTGTGTGGCCAGGGTTAGGGCACCTCTGCTTCGGCAAGGTTGGGTTGATAGGAGAGTGGCTACACCGGTGTTCCTACTGTACCAGGAATAACATATCACGTGACACCTGGCATTCGGGAAGGGACCGCATCCTTGGATTCCTGCTGGGGTAAAAGTAGTCGTTCAATCTCTGCTTATTGCATTGAATGGAAGACCGAGTTATCGTCTGAGGATTTGGAGGTCCATTCCTGGGAATGCCAATGTCTGTGGGAGAAGATGAGTTTTATTGACTTGAGGCTAGGGAACCAGGCTCTGATAGAGGACTGAATGAGATGGTGCAGGTGAAGTGTTCAGGATTCCGAATGCCCAATACATGTTAGCTAACAACAGACATAGAGCATTGAACACTTTTGTCCTGCCTGGGTTCAAATGCTGGCTTAGCTCAGTAATTTTGGATAAGTGGACTTTCCCCCATCTGTAAAATGGGCTGTTAGTACAATCCCACCGTATTGTGAAGTAAGTTGAGCTCAAGTGTCTGACGGAAGGTAAGAGCACGGGAAATGGCTACCCCAAGACGGGTGTTGAAGTCTGGGTTATGTGGGATGGCGAGTGTGCCCAAGCCCGACTGTGAGCCAGAGGGGTCTGGTGAGCAGAGCGGGGATGGAGATTCTGTCCAAATAGTACAGTATTCACCAACCCCAGACTTTACATCTCAATTCTAGTTACCTTTCTATGTCTTGCGCCGATGGGGTGAAAAGTCCCCGCATGCTGGCTGGAGAGTTCTGTAGCATAAGGTACTAGGGGAATTTTGCTTTCTTTTGGAGAAACTCTCTTATCTCCTGGAAAAGGGAAGCTCATTGGAGACTCAGGCATTATAAGCACAGAATTACTGAGACCTGTTTGTACACCGCTTATGGAAAGGATTTTAGCTTCCTCCGTCCACCTCTGCTCAGGATTCTCAGAGGAAGAAACTGAGACCCACAGAAATGAAGTGGTTCGTTGGCCCAAGGCCTTAGAATTTGCCAAGTGGCAGATGTGGGCCTGGAACACAGGTCTGTTGACTCTGGATCCACTGTTCCTACAATTCTACCCTTGGGCATTGTTTTTGTTATTATTATTATTATTGTTGTTGTTGTTGTTGTATGTGTGTGGGCGTGTGAGCAATGTAAATAGGGATGGTAGTCAAAATACCTAACAACTGGTTAGTTTTGTCTTTTTGCTCCCAAGTTCCTAGAGATGGAGAGTCCTTTTGAGAGCGTATTGAAAATGTTGTCTTGGGTGAGCTAGGTTAGACGATCTTTTCTCATCTGGAGACCTGCCATTATGACTTTTGTAGATATTTGGTTTTTAATAAGTTTAGGGTCAATAATTCATTTCTCTCTGTAAGTGTAAAACATGTTTTGTCCTCCTCACTCCCAGGACTGAGTGCCCACTGAATGTGAGGAGTTCAGAAGGGCACCCGTGCATCCACAGGGTTCCCACTGGGAGGGAAATTTTGAGTCTGGAATTTTGGAGCAGAGCCTTATCCTCCCTTAATCCATGTCTGATTTTACCTGCGACTATTAGCAGGAAACATGATATTCTGTGTGATCATTTTTGACCCACAGAAAGGGCAATTTAATATGGTCTCAGCCTAACTCCCTGGAAAATGGAAAGAGATGGCTGAATTGAACCCTTTCGATTCTTGCCAATTTCTATTTTTGTAAAAGGCAGTGAGGTACAGTGTCAGAGAGTCTTGGGTCCAAATTCTGGCTCTCTCAAGCACTAACACAGGTCTTTCTGGTTCTCCGGCTCTTTTTCAGGATTGTTGGCTATGCCACTTAACCACAGAGTCTTCTAATTCATAGAAGACGCTCAGTAGATCCCCTCCTCGTCTCCCTTCCCCTCACTGTAAGATTCATCATAACTTGCGACAAATCAGTTGCTACTTTGCCTTCAAGTACATAGAGCACTAGATGCATTTTAAAGATTCCAAGAGGGTATCCTTAGATCTTAATCTAGAAAGAGAATTAAATGAACAGGTTAACATCGATCGATCTAATTATTAAGATTCTGCAGTTTTCAATACCAATTTATTAAGTTACATCTATTAAATACCTTAGCATATACAACATGGCATTCACAGTGATTAGAATTTGCACAGTAGTGCCCGGAGACATAAGATGCTTACCAGTTAAGTACATGTCCAACAACATACAATATGCACTTTACCTTGGGATTGTGACGTTTTAACATAAAACATAAAATCAATGAAAGCACATGGGGTTTATCAGTAAAACCACATAAATATCTGCATTTGTTCAATTTGTATACCCCTGGAACAAAAGTGGGGGAAGTTACATGTTTAAATGACTTTGGGGATAAAGTCATTTGATTACGTTCAGGTACTTTATTAGCTCCACATCATGTTTCTCCTTCCTCCTGAAGCCTTGTGACAGGAGAGTGGCACTTGCCTGTCATGTTCCCTCTTGCCTTTCTCTCCAGTATTTAGATGAGTACTGTCATGTGACAAATGCTCAAAACAACAACAACAACAACAACAACAGAAAACCAAAAAGCAAAAAACAACTGGTTCATGGATGACCTGAAAAGGCTTGTTGGCCTGGGTGTCAGGAGCTGTGAATTCTAGCTCAGCACTGCTACTGGTTACTGTCTGTCATTGGGCCATTTATGTCACCTTCCTGAGCCTGGGTTTCTTCTTTATTAAAATGATGTAACTTGGAGTAGATAAACTCTGCAGATTCCCTTGGTTCTACAATTCTATGGCATTCTCTATTGGTCAAGATGATCAAACGGTCACTTCGTGTTGGGCACTCTCTGAACAAGTGGGAAATGGCAGCTACTTGTAGGCTGGGAGCCACTGAACTCTTGACAAGACCTACCAGTTTCTTAATGATCCAATAGAACACACAGAAGTCAGTTTAAAAATGGTCAGGTTCAAAAAAATACAAATGGCCACATAATCATAGATTTGGAAAAAACCTCAGACATCCTTTGGCTGGATCCTTCCTCCTACCTCAATGATGGAATGGCTTCTACAAAACCCTTGAGATAAGCCCCTTGGTTGAATACATCTAGGGTCTGAGAAATCACTATTTGGGAACATTCTATTTTGGGGGTAGATAGTTTCTTTGGGTATCCAGCCAGAAATGATGAACCTGTAAACTGCAATGTCTTAGCCCTAGCTCTTTCCTCTAAGGAGACAGGGAAAAAGCTCCCCATTATTTCTACATCACCCATAGGTATTTGATAACATTTCTCTTGTCTTCCAACCATTCCTCCTCCAATTATTAAAATACTTCCTATTTGCTAAGAGCAGAGGGTAACTGATGAGCCCAGGATTATGATTCAGGAAGACAGAAACCAGCCCTAGATCGGCCATGAACTCATGGTGTGACCCTGAACAAATAACTTCTGTCTGGGCTGGTACAATATCTTCTTCTTAAAATGGGGCGATGGAAGGGGTGGGGGACAAATTCATCTCAGAGCCCAGAAGCTCTAAATACGGTTGTCAGCGTGGGACAGGGCAGAGATGTGACTGCTCTGCTCCACACTCTCACCATTAGAGCAAAAGGATTCAGGGGTTAACAGTCTGCTGAATCCTCCCCAGGCCCAGCTGCCAATATGATGCAATAGCTGTTACTATCCAGGATAGTGGTGCATGCTAAAAAAAAATAAATTCTGCTAAACGTGGCAAAACAATTTCAGGACTCTGAGGCCTAGGAGAGCAAGACATCATGAGGCAAGAGAGACTACCGCATGTGTTTTGCAAGGTGCAGAGTATAACAAACAATCCTGTCCTGAAGAATTAACTCCCAGTGTCGCAATCATGGGAACATGATTGGGAAAGGACTGGGGAAAATACCTTGCAAGAGAATGTTGGCAATGACACGCCTCGTGCACACTGAGCGAGCCAAACTTTTATAATCCAGAGGGGTTATTGACGAGCATGGAGGCGGAACTTCCTCTGGGGTGACGTAGCTTGAATTGAAATGGAGCCAAGGGCCCTGGTATGCCCTGTTACTGAACAGAACCAGACAGTTTTCAGGATGTGAAAGTCCTACTGTACCTTAGTCAAAACGTTTAGGAATTTGAGTAGCTTACGCCATTTGTTCTGCCAAATAGATCTAAACCATGCTAGGGCCAAAATGCTAGGGATCCCATGATTTGAGCATGGATCCTGTATTTTCTGAAGCACGTAGGCTTTTCAAAGCACCCCAGGCTCGTCCATACATTCTAATATTTTCCATTATTCTAATACATTAGAATTCTAATGTAATACATTAGAATATTTTTAATATTCTAATATTTTCAAGGGTGTCGATGGCCAAACTCAAGTCTGGCAGATGATAACCTCTCTCCACGTGTGGCTTAAATCATGGAATCTACCAGAGGAAATGGTGTCTTCATTTTGTCCCCTTTTATTAACAGAAACCTCTCTTGGAGAAGCTATTAAAAAAACACTTAGTGTAAACACAAATCATTTTGTTAATGATCATCCTTCATCAGATGGTACCCATTTTCCTAATGAGAAAATACCCACATGCCTAAAGTCAGCTAATTAATTAGCTAATACTGCCAATATAAATGAAAGGATCTGCAGACAATGGAGGTGCTGAGCAGTTAGAATGAACATGTCTGAGACTAAAATAATTTCTCTTTGTGTCCCTAGGGCGAGTAGGCACGCAGTAAATGTGGAATTGATTTGAATTCAGCCTTTTGAAACCCAATGAACCAGCAAAGCATTTTCCTCCTAAATTAACTATTTTCTAAAGCACGTAAGCATGTTCCTTCTTCCCTTGCAAATCTCTGAATGCATCCCATTTACTCTTTTTAGGGGATCATCCCATGTTTTTAAGCATTCTCTCACCTCGTTTTTAAAACTAGTGCACTAATTTCTGCCCTGGAGATAATGCCTAAGAAAAAGAAGTTTTGACTTGAGTCCTACTAGATATGGTCAGCGGGGCCTTTCTGAGTGGTACAAAGTATAGGGATTTAACAAATTCAGCAGTGAAAACTTCAGCACAATACACTCTTCAACAAACAAGCTTATGACAGGCACAAAAATGGCAGGGATTTTGACCAGAAGCTGTCAAGTCTTTTGAATAGTAGGAAACTTCTTTTTCTTGGATGAACTTCCGAATGCACCAGATCCCCTAAGGTGCGTGGGCAGGTCTGAAGATTCTGGGTAACAAGGATTCCTTTTAGTGGAGAAGGAATTCTGGCCTTTTCCATGCAAATCCTCTCCTGCACCCCACATTGCTTGGGCACTCCTGCAAATGCCGACAGGGCATTTTATTTTCTCCATGGGGTGTGAGTTCTGATCTTGGAGCCAGACTAGAGTTATTGATACCATTATCCTGATCTGCCAGCTAACATTGTTCTTGGAGTAGGTTGAAGGAGCTTCGTCTTATCAAGCTAGTTTTGCAGTTACTGAGAAACCTTTCCTTTCTGCTTTAAGTAAAGGGTAATTCCTCCCTCTGAGATGCCCTTTCCCTGAGGCCATCTGTTGTCCCCGCCCACTCTTTTTTAGGACTCTCAGGCTTCACTTCCTTTAAGAAGGCTCTTTTGAATCAGGTGGAGAGGACCACACCCTTCCCTCTGCTCCACTGGGCTCTGTGCCTGTGGTTATGGGAAATTGAAGCCTTTAGAGCCTCAATCTCCCAACTGAGAAACTAGAAATCAATGTTTATTTAATTATAACTTGACCAACATTGATCAAGTACTGTCACACCACTCATCCTGCTCAGAAACCCCACCACACACCTCAGTGCCTCTGTAGTTTCCTGGCAAGAAGGGTAAGAGTGATTTTGGTGCCAGGTTTGCTTTTATACCTATTCGTGACGCGTCCTACAACATGCAGCATTTACGCCAGGGGCCAAGGTGCTGGAGGTGGCTCCCTGGGTCATACTCAGACTGCGCAGAATGATTGCATTTGTGTGTTTCATCCCCACGAGCTCATCTGATCCTGGGAGACAAACTGGTAGATGCCTGCTTGACAGACAAGTTGACTGAGGCTAAGAGAACAGAAAGGTCTCTCCTACCCTCGGCATATTAGTGCAGGAAAATCCTAGAGATTTGAGGGTAGGAACGACTGCGGTGCGGGAAGGACCTTTTTAATGTCCAGTCTCTCTTCCAGGGGAGAAGCCTGGGCTGGGCTGATTAGGTAATCCCGTATGTAAATCCCTTGACCATTCAAAGAGAAAAACACCCATATAACACTCTGCCTATCAAATTGTAAATCAAACCTTAAAGCAGATCTAAGTGAACTTGTCTAGATTTGGTGATTGGCATTTTTAGTCCCAGAGATTAAGTCTACTGTCTCTTGGTGTCCAACACACTTGTTGCATAGTTGGTCTAGTTGGCGAGAAATCTGTCTTCAAGTTTCCGGAGTGACCTAATCAGCTGGATATCTTACATAGTCAGGAGAGCTCCAGAAATCTTACGTACAGTGTCAGGCCTTGGAGTTGCTCCTTGGAGTATGTTGAGTGGTACTGGACCGGGAGCCATGTACTGGTAATCATTCGAGTTTCCAGTAGAGTCTGTCTTGTTCTTCATAGTATCTTCTGGGTTCAGGGAGTGCTTGGAACAGGAAAGGTGCTGAAGAAAACTGTGCCAAATAAATGCTATTGTTGTATTTTTGATATGCATGCGGAACTCATACTTGCTTGTTTGATGTCTGTGTACATAATAAGAGGAGAGGTTGCTTTTCTCTTTTGCCATAGATGGCATGAAAACAGTTGTTTGTTTTGTTTGTTTTTTTGAGAACGTTCATGAGAAATACCAGCCCTTTTTTCATTTTTTTTAAGATAAGGCGTTAAAGTATATATTTGGGGAAACTGAGGAAGGATCTTGCTTCCAGGATTTACGTTTTCTAGGGCTTTGGATTTTGTTCATGGTTCCTGAACTGAAGCAAATGTTTCGTAATCAAATTGCACAATCATTGGACCCACTGGGGACAAACGTGTAGTATGAAGGAGTGGAAATGTTCTGAGTAGATCTCCATTCAGTTGGTGATCGGTGTTCCAATGTTTAGAAACTCACCACTTTTCCAGGCAATCATGATCACGTCTCTTCTATTCTGCCTTTTTCCGGTTGTGATTTTCATCCATTAGGCATATAAAGTAGGACATTTCGGGCCTCAGATTTCATAGCTAAACCACTCTTTCTGTGGAATGCTCCAAAAAAAAACCCCTTTTTTATAATTACATACAAGGGAAGAAAATTAGGAACTTGGAGGCAGAGGACCTTCACCCAAGGATGTCTGCCTTGTCCCTATAGCAAGAAGGCTCCAAAGAAAGTTTTATCTTCTTTTGTGTAATCCACCAAAGAGATGTCGCTGACGTTGACCATAAGCTTGTCCCCTTCCTGCAGGGAAAACATGGCCCCTAGGTAGATGGGCTGGAACCAGTTGCTGCCTACTTCGCACACTGACTTGGTCCCCATTAGGAGCTGGGTCGGCTCTGGGTAGCTGTCTGTTACCTTGGTGATTACTACAATGATGGAGTCTGGCTTGTTCAGTCGGCTCCCTTGGCGGATTTCACCACACTCAGACGTGGTCCCTCGGAATGTGACCTGGGAGTAAACAAAGTAGTCTCCAGACTCTGGGATCACCAGGAATTTATTTGTATAGTTCATCCGGTTCTTGGTGAAGGCCAAGCCAAGTTCATGTTCCCAGTGCAAAGCTGGGAACTGATTTTTCAAGGGCTGCGTGGGAGTTTGTCTCACAACTGCAGAGACAAAAAAAGAGGTTTAATTTGCTTGTGTCAGAACTTGTGGGCTTTGCCAGAAAAAGTCTCCTATTATTTGCAGAGTATAGTGATTGAACAAAACTGACGGCTAACAAGCTCCTTCAGGAGGGACCAGGGGAGGAGATGTAAGTGGACATACTTTTGTTCAGAGAAGAGCATCTTAGGGCACATTACTTTGCCTCTCTGCACCCGAGTTTTCTTTCCTGATAATGTAGAATTTTACCTGAGCCCCGTGAGTTAAGAAGCCTCACTCTTTTGGGTTTTGGAAAATAGCCTCCTTGCAAAGAACTTCTCCAAATGGCTGAGATAAAACTGGTGGGTGCCCCCTTGTGCATCCCAGACTCTAGATCCTCCAAATCCTTACTGTCTGCCTCATAAATGATTAGGTGAGCTGTTTTGTCCCCACTGATCCACGGGAACATACTGCTTGTTAACCAAACTTTGGTTACGCTTCTCTCCTTTCTCCAGGCCCCTGAGCTTTGGCCCCGCCCTCAGCCTGGGCCAGCATATAGTCTTTCCTGAGAATAGGCTGCCCTTGGGGTAAACATTCTCTGACCCATGCCAGCCTTCATCCCACTTCCTCACAGCTGGTTGGTTCTAGCTTTGTTTATGCCTTTCTGGAAAAGAAAACACCTTTCCGCTTAACCCGAGACACTTGCAGGCCTTATGGCCAGAGCATTCTCTCTATTGTGAGTGATCTTCCCCCTCCCTTCTCCAGTCTCTGCAATAATCTTTTGGCACAAACTTTCTCCTTACTAAGGACTGGTTTTTCACCTGACATCTCTTTCCTTTATATATATATATATATATATATATATATATATATATATATATAAGGACATCAAAACACCTGTGGAAAGGATTAAAAGGGACAGCATGGATAAAATACTTAGCTTTTAGCAATACGTTCTAAACTGCTTTCACATTGATTAGCCTTTTGTTTCAGACCTACTGTCCCACAGAGAGGGCATTTCAGAGAGTCAGGTGCTCCCTATAGCTCCCCGGCAATGCTATGGTCCAAAGTTACATGAGACGCGGGCAGTGATTAATAAAGAATCAACATGCGGGGCAGATATTGGAACGAGAGATCCAGAACATTTTGGAAATGTTTCTCTGACACCAGCAGGGCCAAAATATAAGCTGACGTAATTGACTGGTGGAGTGGAAGAGGCCGGGGCTTTGGGCCACAGAACTCAGTTCCACTTCTGGCTCTATGGCATGTGAAGTTATTTATCAGTCGTGTAGGTCCCTTCTCTCTGAGTCTCGATTTCTTGTCTGTGAACTGGAGATAAAGCCCCTTCAGTGCCTTGTTTGGAAGATCAAGTGAATAAAGGAGACATGGCCATTTTTCTCCCTATGGCTGGATACGGCAAGTACTCAACACTTACTTATTTTCTTTCCCCAAATAAACTAGGATCTTCCATTTTGACAGATTAAAAAATAAGCTTATTCCATACACCTTATATATTTTGACATATTCTTATGTTTGCATTATTTACAAGTATACATGATATCCTCAGACATATAAATGAATGCTTTTATGAAGTATGTGCACAGCACAAAAAAAATGAGATAGGACCAAGTCATTGATTTCAAATAAAGTAATCTTCAGTAAAATGAATACTTTTTAGAAAAATAAAGATATAGTTTAATTTCCTATGAGTGCTTTCGAAATCCGTAACAACCACCAATGTGTGCTATCAGCCACAGCTTGGGGATAGGTTATGTTTAAGGAAATATTTAGCAACCTTCACACCCGGTGGCTGACTAGAAACTTGGTTCCTGGATTTTTCTAAAGCCCCTTTTCCGATGCTGACTGGACTATGGTTTGTTTTGACAATGACACATGTTCAGGATGCGTGCGTTCTTTCTGGCTCCGGCACCAAATGGTCCCTAGAGAGTTTGGTCGCCTCTGTGTAAACTCTGTGAAAGGCATTTTTATTAATCACTTCTGGTCTTCTCCCTTCCTACTGTGGGTGATGCAGTAAATTAAAAAAAATCCTCTCGGATGATGCAGAGACAAAAATCGTTTAGTCTCTAGACAAAGCATGTTTTGTTAAAATGGTATGCGATTAGCTACGTCAACATGGCAGCAAGTGGGAGTTGTGGGGGGGAAGTACATTGTAGTGGAGATAGTGCAGGTCTGAGAGTCAAACTCGAGTTGCAACTTTTCCTAGTCATGCATGTGGCTTGGGACAAGTGACTTTACTTGTCACAGCCTCAGTGTCCCCCCTCGTCGGGCTGAAATGAAGATGAAATGAGATCATGGTGTAAAATGCCTACCACAGTGTTTAGTACACATTAGGAGCTTAGTAGAACCTAGTTACCTCTCCCCCCATTCCCCAGGTCCCCCAGTCAGTAGGAAGAGGGGTGACATGTCCACACTCTGCTGTTAGGAAAACTGCTCAGTTTGTTCAAACTGTCCCATTCTGAAAGTCAAGTGGTAAGTGACTGGTGACTGGACATCTCTCTGATCCTAATCCTCACTCAGAACTCACCACAAACACTTTCCTCTTGGGCAAACAGTAAGATACGTCTTGGGCCACAGGGATATCCCCCTGTGGGTTGCAAATTTTCTTATAGGTCAGGAGAGTACACTTGCATTTAACTCTCTAGTTTTTCAATGGGGTTTTTATACATAGTTGTGCCTGGTCTTGTTCTTTTCCCTGGAGTCTTTGAGGTATATGCAACTCTGGGCATCAGATGCCAGCAATTTCAACACTAGGCTTGGGAAACTGATATTGGTGATATTATGAGGCTGCTGTTAATCTCTTCACATCAACAGAAATTCTTTGGAAACGTCTTCCTTGAATGTAAATGGCCAATCACTTCATCCTGAATAGGATATAGATAGACTTGATAAATTTAACAACTCAGAAGATCTTTTATCTTTGACCAGATTCAAAATTATGTGAATCTCTGAGTCTGAGGGAAGCCATTTCTGAGTGACTGAGGGTGTGAATGAAAGAGAGAGACAGAACAGAAAGGAAGAGGGCTGATAGAATCTGAAAGAAAATGCCCAAGGGTCATGGGCCTTTGGACCTCTTAAGGGACAGAGACATCTGAAAACCCTCAACTGAGAGGAGAAGTCTGTGACCAAGGTGTGTGGTTTTGGATTTGAAGCTCTTAGAATGACTTTTGGCAAACCCTCTGAAAGAAATCTTGGGCCCATGGCCCATGCATGATCCCCTGGAAAACACACCAGGGAGAAATACCTGTCAGGTGTGCCCTTGGCTTATCTCCACCAGCTCCAGGAGATGCATCTGTAAGGAAAGGAGAAAGATGTTTTGTGTGAGTCAGAGGGTGGACGGAGCGAAGACAGTATTTTTGGAGTTGCATGGTGCCTGCCACTAGAGAGAAACATTACTCTCCCTCAGCTTAGCCCATTGTAGATTGTTGTTGTTTCTCCAGGGACAGAGAGACCTCAGGAGAAAGAGTCTTGAACACAAATGAATCTTGGCTCATAACTTTGGGCAATTTTCTAACCTGTCCAAGACTCTGTTTTCCCATCTCTAACATGGGCACATCAATTCCTATCATGAATGGAGAGTGCTGAGCATGATTCCTGGCACATGTCTAGGCTCAGTTAACTCACATCACCCTTCCCTCCTTGCTACTGCTTTAGGGGGAGCAAGTGTACCTTATGCAAGGTCCCTTTAACCATATCCATTGATGGGTAGCCTAACAAATGGGATAGGGAGCAGGTGGGACATTGTTCTAACACTTTTATAGGAAATTACTGATTTAAATCCACACTAACCTGACAAGGTAGGTACCATTTTAACCATTCTTACAGATGAGTAAACTGAGGCAGAGGCCGTTAACTCCAAAGGCCATGGACTCCAAAGGCCATGGACTTGGCCACAGCACCATTTTGTCTTTTTAGTGACCAGGGAGGAACCTCACTTCTCCTCTAGGTTTACATCCCTCTGAACCTCCTACATACCCAAACTACTAGATAATGCCCTGTTCCCCACAAGAAAAGACATCAGATATGAACACACTTACAAGCTCGCTGATGTGAAGGTCCAAACTCCCGCCCTTTTGGAGTCTATTGGGAAAGAAAGATATGATTCAGACCACCTGTGATCCTTTTGTCTCCCAACAGCTGCCCGTAGCGAGGGCATGGTTAAGATGCTGCTGCCACCCAGCCTGGGTACTCTGGGATAAGGGACAAGGCAATGAGAATACTTGATTGAGGGGAATCTTGTGGCCACGTGCCCCCCTTTCCTCCTCTAGCAGCCTGATGACCTCCTCTCTCCTACAACTTTGAAGTTCTGTCCTGAGAGCTTCCCTGTTCTGTTCTAGGACACTGTGACATCTGTCTTGGCTTATATTATTTGAACAAATGGTGACACTTGTTTCATTTTCTGTCTTCCACCATGATTTAAAAATTGGAACTATTTTTAAATTTTTTTAAGGTTATTTATTTATTTTGAGAGAGAGAGGGAGAGAGCGAGAGAGAGCAAGAGAGAAAGAATGAGTGGGGTAAGGGTAGAGAGAGGGAGAGAATGAGAATCCCAAGGAGGCCATCTGTACTGTCAGTGCAAGCCCAATGTGGGGCTTGAACTCACGAACTGTGGCATCATGACCAGAGCTGAAATCAAGCATCAGACGCTTAACCAACTGAACCACCTAGGCACCCCCAAAATTGGAACTATTTTTAAAAAATGATCTGGAAAAAGAAATAAGGGCTCTATTCTCCTTCCCATCAGCCCCATTTCCACATGATACACGAAGAAATTTTCATCCTTGCGATTGTAGTTTGTCAGCCATTTCAGATACCACATGGGAGTGAAAGATCAACTGGTTTAGAGGCAGACAGACCTGAACCTGAATCAGCAGTCAACACTGATTAACAATCTGATCTCAAACAATATGATCTTTCCTCTCTGAGCTCTGGTGTCCCCATTTGTAAAATGGGGACAATAACATCCCTAGCCTCAGATTACTCCCAGGTTGGAGATGAGGACCAAATCAGAAAATGTAAGAGCCAGGGCAAGGAATGCATGGAAAATGAAGGAATCACCGCTCATGTGTCTGAATGTTAAGCTCAGGGGCAAAACTCAGTCTTTGGCTTAAGGAAAAAATCAGCATTTTACATTTTACAGTTTCCAAAAAACCTTCTCTGATATGATATTGACTCACCTTGGAGTCTTCTGATTGGGTTCTTGTAGCTACATAGTCCCCACGGACAGAGAGCCTCGTGTAACTAGGTTTACATCGGAGAATCTGCGTGTGTGTGAGATTGTACTTGTGAATGAAGAATTGTGTGTCCGTGTGAGTGTAATGGAAGATGAACGGCTGTGTTTTTTGTGTCTCCATGTGGCCACGGCACGGTGCGATGTGCACACGTGTATGTGGTCATGTGGGTGTAGCTGCGTGATTGCTGAACAGGTCTTTGAGCAGGTCTGTGATAACTGTGACCTTGTTAGAGCCCAGACTTCGGGCTATTTTTATCCCCAAGCCATACTACCTGACCTCCACTGGAAGGCTTCTGGAGGACAGAGATCCTGTCTTTGAATGGCTGAATCTATTGTTTCTCCATTGTCTCCTTCCTAATTCTGATAGTGGCACCGTGACTGCTTCCCCTATTACCAGCCTTGAAATTCACTGCTTTCTTCTTCCAGCAAACCCAAGCTGCCACTTCTATTTTGCAGCTTTTCTCATTTGTGCCGCCCCTCCAGGCCTTAGCATGCTGTTCTTCTGGATTCTCTCATGAGCCTCTTAACTGGTCCATTTGCATCTGGTTCTCGTCTTCTCGAAACCACCTCCTTGCCTGCTCTCAGGCAAACATCTTTCTAAAGCATCACTGTATTGGGACACAATTCTGTTCAGACACCTTCAGTGGCTCCCCATGGTCTTCAAGACACAGGCCCAGCTACTTCTCTTGGCATTCAACGTCCCAGTTGACCCCCCATTCTTGTGACCCGCTCTTTACTCCTCTCCAAGTCCTCTGTGCTCCAGCCATGAGAGGCAGCCACAGTGAATGACTCAAAGGGCCTGAAAAATGCAGTAAGGGTAGCCACTACCTGTTGAATGACTAGTGGCACTGAACTATGCTTAGCCCTTCACACACATTATCTCTTTCCACTTTGCAATGACTCTTAAGGTAGATGCTATTCATGACCTTATTTAAAAATGGGGCTCAGTCAGGTTAAGTAACTTGCCCAATGCCCCACACCTGGAAAGTGGAGAAACAGGATTTTAACCCAGGCCAATCAACGCCAGAATCCCTAGCCCTAGGCTGTTGCACCTTCCCACTTCCGGACAAGGTCCCCTTCTGGTGAGGTGGATGGATAAGTACCAGCAGTTCCATGCACTGTGAGACTAGGGGAAGCACAGAGTTCAGAAAACAGGAACCTGGCCCAGAAGTGGGGCAATCAGGGGAAACTACGTCTGAAATGAGTCTTACAGGTCCCACAGGTATTAGCCAGGTGATAAGAAGTAATGACCATTCCAGAAGAGGCCAACAGCTTGTGCGAGAGTAAGGAGGCCCAGCAGAGCATGGGAGCAACTGGGAAGCTACAAGGATTTTTGCTGCCAAATGAACCTATTATATACATTTAGCATAGAGGTGTGAGGAGAGTGGCTTTGGAAAACCTAAACCCAGTTGATGTGACTACTCGTCCAGCATCAATAACTTTGATGGCCTGGGGTGGGGGAGCAGAGAAGCAGCCTAGAAATGGGCTCCTTCTGTAGCCTGTTTCCTTATTTGCTGTTGTCAGAGCTGATAAAGAATCGGTCTCTGACGAGGCAGAAAACTGAAGGTGAACTCAGAGAGGATCAGGGAGAGCGTGGTTGCATCCTCTTGTATACGAAATGATACTGCCCTGGGTGGTCTTCTGCTTCATTCAGTTCTTTGCTGAGAAATCTTCCTGAACATCTGCTTATTTTTGTCTAAGCAGACGCTCTGCCAAGAGATTGGAACATTCCTTTTGGCTCAGAGTCTCATTGCCATCAGCCTGTATCTGCAACGTGAACGCATTTCCCTATTGGCTCTGCCGGATTTCTATAACTTGGGCACACGTTTATTCTCATGTATGGCTGGACGTGGTTGGGTTTCAGTGGCCTAGAATCCACTATCCATCTGGAGCCTGTGACAGGGCCAGTTGGCAGATGTTGAAGACCTCAAGAGTCCAAGAGTCCCTAAGAACATCAGCAGAGATTCTCTTTCCAAGAACAACACCTAAAGCCTTCCATTGTGGCTTCTCTTAATAGTGATGCAATCACAGGAGAAAGATTTTTGTGATGGGAAGCAAGACTAAATGAAGAGGAGATTTGAGACAAAGAACTAATGGCTCATTTGGGAAAAGGTTTGTGCATCTGAGCTGGTTCCATGCCAGATCTCAAGATGGCTGCCCACAACACCAGGCCTGGACAATTCCCTTGTGTCCTCCAACACTGACTTGTCTCCATGGCTTCTGGGTTACTCCAGGGCACCAAGGAGACATTAGCTTCCGAGGGATGCAGCATTATCTTCCAAATCTGAATAGGCACAGAGTCCAAGAGCATCCCAGGGGCATGTGATTTATTCTCTCATAAATGCCTTCTCACATCACTGGCTGAGGACCAGGACCCCATTGCTTTCTCTTCTTAAGTGTTTATCACTCCATGAAGTGATACTATTATTTGTGTGGTAATTGCTTTTTGCTCTCCAGTGCAATTCAAGCTGCCTGTGGGCAATGACCTGCTCCATCTGACTCTTGCTCACCACCAGATTCCTGGTGCCTCAGACAGTGGCTACCACTTCTGCTGGATTATCTAAAGGGCAAAATATGCTGTTGGTAAACGTCAGAAAGATAGGAAGAAAAGAGAGCCAAGAGATGGAGCAAGGTTTAGCTTGTGACTTTAGCCTCAGTTTTGCAATCCTAAAAACTAAGAAAGAGACCTTTTTATTTTAGAACACATGCTAAGGTTTGAGTAGTTGTTTAAATAAAACACAACTAATTCAAGAGTTGGATGGCCACCATCTTTTAGTCCTGGAGCCTCCAAAGGTTTCCATCAGGCTCTGCTGGCAGCATAGTCATGGCTCCAGAAATGTGTGTTGAAGATTATGAGTTTTGGCCAGGAGTCAGAGGCAGAAAAGGCAAATGTATCTGCCCTTGGGGATTTGTATTAATGGAATGTGGGACGCCTGTGGCCACCAGCACTTACGAACCCAAGCAAAGCAAGCTGGTGCTTTTCACCCCTTAGTTCCTATAGGTCAGGGGATTCCCCCCCCCCCCCATTTGATTTTCTTTCTTTTCTTCTTCTCACTTTTTTTTTCTTTGTATGCTGATTGGTAATCCCTGACAGAAACTAACCATGACCTATTGCTATAAGCATTTTTGGAATTACTCTAATACTCCAGCCAGGGAAGAAAGAAGGATGGAGGAAGGGAGACAACTATCTAGTTGACTGCTCTGGGATGGGAGGTCCTGTATTGGTGTTTACGTGTGTTTCTTGTCTACCACTCCAGTCATTCTCAAAGAAGGGCACTACCTTTTTTGAAATGCTTATTTATTTCTGAGAGAGAGATAGAGTGCGAGTAGGGGAGGAGCAGAGAGAGAAGGAGACACAGAATCTGAAGCAGGGTCTAGACTCTGAGCTGTTAGCACAGAGCCTGACGCGGGGCTCGAACTCGCTTAACTGTGAGATCATGACCTGGGCTGAAGTCGGACACTTAACCTACTGAGCCACCCCGGCACCCCAGGACATTACTTTTTTTATAACCTTTGTAAGCAAAAGGTCAAAGAGTAAATGGAGGGTCTGGGATCTGATCTTGTAGACCAAGTGAAGACCCTGGCGTGGATCAGGAGTTCCTTCAACATTAGCTGAGTACACACCATGGACAATGGAACCTGAAGATAGATGGGTCTTTGAGATTCTCTTATTGGCATTTCCCCAGAAAAATCCCTTGAGTGTATTTTAACGAATGACCCATTTAGCCTTTCTCCTGTGTCCCATACCAACTGTCTAGAATACTCATAAACAGGAAGAGATATCCGTTGCTTGCCATCATAAATGCCGCGATTGCAAAAACACATAAATGTTCTCTGACCCATAGCATCCTCCCAGCACTTCTAGGAGAAATATACAGACAGTTGCCTCCTTGCCTTTTGCGTTTGCTTCTCTCTGTTTGTACTTGCATGGGGATAAATCCAACCTGGAGAATGTTTTATTCCAAGACACTTTCAATTCCTTATCCTCCAAGGCACACTGGTCAGGGCTCTACACACACATTCAGAGTGGCGCACAGCTGAGAATGTGGTGTTTGCCGCCAAGCAAATGTGGAAATCTCAGCGCTAGTGTTTCACAGCGGTCTAACTTTGGTATGTCACCCAACCTCGGCGAGACCTGGTGTCCCCCTCCACGAAGGCAGGCAATGATTCTTTCCTCCCAGAAGCATCGTGATGCCCAAGAAAGACCACACACGTAAAGTGGATATCCAATTCATCTTCCTCCTTTCTTTGGGTTCAGTAAAAGTTTGTGGTACATGTTGTTGGTTCTGCATAACTTCCTTTTAGTTTTATCGCTTCACTGATAACACAGAAGCTAGCCTCGTGTCTCTTTATGACCAGCGGGTGAGTTGGTCCCATTAGGACCTCTGGAAGGCCTCCTCTTTCTCCTAACAGAAGAGGTTTCCTCCATCCACAGCTGCCTTATGGACTTCTGTCCCTTCCTGTGCAAAGGGCTTGAGGGAAGGCAGTGTACCCGCCCCCCCCCCCATTTCAAAACCCACGCTTGTTACTGCTGTGGGTGGCTGGGCCTCATTAAAGAGACCAGGCTGGGAGGTGACCTGTTAGAGCTGGACACTGTGTGGTCTGTCAGGTGGGGACATGGGAGCCTAACACACGCCTGGAGTGATGTGTGTGTTGATTTTAAGAGGTGAACAAACGGATCCTGGAGTCACCAGTTCCTGGGCTGCCGTGGATATTTGGGATTCACACCCGCGGCTGGTTCCCCCTCCTTCCCTGTGGTGTCTCTGCCTGACACCCACAACCTGACCTCGGGAGTGAGTTGGGCTTCTCTTCCAGGTTTGCCAGGACTTGGTGAGGCCACAGGAGAAGCAGTGCCACTGGCTGCTCCCTGTTTTGCAATTTCCAGAGCACCTTTATCTCGACCATCTGTTTTCTCTAGACAACACTGAAAGGGGACTGTCATCACTGCCCTCGTTTCCAAAGAGGAAGGAGCCCGAGTGAGACAAAAAGGCTCACACTCAAGGTGGAGCGAGCAGGGAAATCATGTCTGTTGAACATCGGGCAACAGCTTCCCGACATCCTCTTGCTGAATTCTCACTTCAGGGCTAGAAAACAAGTGTGTTCACCTCCCCATGTTATACACAGGGAGTGGATGACTTAGGGAGGTCAGGAAGCTTATGCATTCCTTCCTCTCTCTACCCAGCAAACACTTTGTGAGTGCCTTCTGTGTGCCAGGTACAGCTAGGAGCCCCCAGGGGAAGAAGGAGACTAGCATTTATTGAGCGCTTATTATGTGACAGGTACTTTTTAGGGAATCCTTGTCACATCCTCCTTACCGTGCCATGAAGTGAGTGAGTTCTTGAGTTTACACCACGGGTAGAACAGCGTGGTGCTTAGGAGGAACGTGTATGGTGAATCTGAATCCCAATGGGCCCGTGGCTTAGATTGTCTCAGCCTCAGTTTCATCATCTCTAAAATGGAGATAATAGTAGCACTTTCTTTCCTCACTGTGCGGTCTCAAGGACTAACTGAGATGATGCGCTTAGTAATAATAGCAAACGCGTCATACAGGAGTCATGTCAGACAGCAGGCTAAGGGCTTTATAGGCACGATCTCATTTACTCTTCTCAAAACCTTAGATGTGAAAAAGCTTAAGATGGTGTCTGGTGCATAATAAGTTGTTAGAGGGTCACAGATGTGATGTGGTGGGACCACGGCATTCCCTCAAGCCCGTGCAACTCTGAGGCCTCAGTTGGGCTCGCTGTGGGCTCCTGTGGGTCTGGATGGAGACCAGGGCTGGGGTGTGTCTCAGGGGCAAGCGTGGAGGGGAGAGGTGAGCAGGGAACAAGGGCTAGGAGTTCTGCAGGGGTTTTCAGGAAAGCGTGGAAGGGAGATTGTAGGGAAGCAAGAAGAATGTGGGGAGAGGGTGAGGATTCCAGAAGAGGACCTGGAGAGGAAGGGCAGGGGTGCAGTCCAAAGCAGCAATGCCTCTATGGCATCCCTGACGATTTATTACAGAGTTCTGTGTGCCCCCCGGGCACCGGGCTGAGGCTGAGTCCACATGGCAGGTTCTGCCAGGCCTGGGGTACAGACCCTGTGGGTGCCAGAGCAGTGGCTGGGGAAGAGGGAAGAGGGAGGCCTGGCCTCCGGGCACCTGTGGGCCAGCGTGGGGGCTCACAGACCCAGCCCGAAGGCAATGGAAGCCACTAAGGGCCCCAAGAAAGCCCAGGCCACGGTCCAAGGCAGCCGGGTAAAGAATGGATTGGAGTGTGGGTTGAGGGTGCAAGGCCAGGGTGGAGAAGGAGGTAGGGAGATAGTTCACAAATATCAGAGAACAAGAAAGTTCCTCCAGGGTCAAAAACCTGCTCTCTGGCCTGGTAATGGCAGATTCCAGAGCGGGCAGGGAAGTTGCCCTGCATGATATCATTTCCATGAGCAGGAAGTTCCCTGCTTATAAAATAATAATAATAATAATAATAATAATAGCTATCATTTACTAATCTCTCACCTCCTGCCAGAGACCTTAAATACTTTATTTCTAAGTATCCCTTGTCACACACAAGGAGCCTGAGGCCCAGGGAGATTAAGTAACATGACCAAGAAGTGTCTAGGCAAAAATTAAAATGAGTTTTTCCAAGGTGCAAGTCTGCCTGGCATTTTCCAGGCATCTAATGACTCTAAAAAATTTTACTATCTTTCTATATTTTTTACATGTAACATACACATTTTGTACAAAAGCGTATGAGTTTAAAAACGCTTCTCTCTTTCACTTGTTGGCCAGTCACCCAGGTCCCCAAGCTAGATGCTGGCAGAGCTATTAGACTCTTATCCTTTTCCTGAGAGGGTCCATACACTTATAAATGCACTCATAAATATAAATGTGTATATTTTCTGAAAATGAGTGTCCCCTGTTCTATATACTGTTATGTACACCCCCCCACACACACACTTTAATGATATATGTTGGAGAAATTCTCCATCCTTACATCTAGAGAGATGTCTCATTTGTTTTTAATTTTAACTTTTTAAATGTGTATTTGTTTTTGAGAGAGAGAGAGAGAGAGAGAGTGCGAGCAGGGGAGAGGCAGAGAGAGAAGGAGAGAGACAGAATCTGAAGCAGGCTCCAGGCTCCGAGCTGACAGCACAGAGCCGAACACGGGGCTCGAACCCACGAACCTTGAGATCCTGACCTGAGTTAGATGCTCAACCGACTGAGTCACCCAGGTGCCCCGAGATGTTTCATTTTTTAAAAAACAGTGGTAACTGCAGTTTTTTCCCTGCATGGAGCACACGATTGATGCCATATTTATGGACACATCCCCTAAAGGTAGTTATCCCAGATCTTTTCAAATCTGAGTTTGATCTCTGCTCTGCAAACTTCCCTGGGTTAAGGATTTTGTCACTTTGAATCTTTCCTTACATAGCCCCTGAAGGGAGAGTCTGGTTTAAAATGCCTGTATTTTACCAGTTTTGGTAACTGTCTTTGTTGCGACTAATAAAAACCTGGGGCATTCCTACACCTGTTGCTATCGTTTTTCGGTAGCTGCCGGGTGCCCGGCATAGTTGTGGGGATCACCGTCACAGGAAGGCTGTGTGGATCTCCCCACATTCCTGCACTCATCTTATTAGTGCTGCCAGAGGGTTGACGTCCGTATCCTCTTTTGGTGGAAAAGGAAACAAGTTCAAAGAAATGAAACCACATTCCTATTCTTCCCCAGCCAGAGGTGGCTGAGCTGGAATTCAAACTCGGGTGTCTACGAGCCGTGACATTTCACAGTTCTGCCCACTCATGCTCTCCCTGGTGATCTAGTTTTCCCTCCTGAATCCTATCTTCCATCTTCCCTGAGCTGATTATTCTCCATTAGCCCAGTAGGATCCCCTCTTTGCCCTTCTTGCACCTGCCCTGTGTCCTGCCAGGCTGTCTTCTGGGCACTCTTGCTTCCTGACTCTTTTGAGCCTGACTTCCAGTCTGGCCAGTGGGATGGGCGGCAGGGAGCAGAGAGTGATCAGTTCTCCTGCCCTTTTTCCTGTTCCCTCCGTGATGTCTGGCAAAGCAGACTCCACTTAGCCCTAAGCTCCTCCAGCCAGCCGTCTCCTACATTTTCATTCTCCTTGGGTTCCCCTAAAACTGCTCCCTCTCTCTGCTTCTTCAGGCCGAGAGGTGATGACCAGCTTCCCACCGTTGCTAACCTCACAATGCTTCTGCTTCTTAGCAGCAAGACTTTTCTTTGAACCTCCTCCAAAATCTTTAAACATTCTTCTTTAAACTCTCTTGTTTGAATGGGCCGGGTGTTTCTTTTCAGGACTCCGATTGCTACATGTGCCCCAGCCTCACCCCTGTTTCCCTTTCTCTTCTTCTGACGCACCAAGAAGTTGGATAGCCTGGCCAAACCGCAGCGCTAACTGTCTCCGCATGTCTGCTCTCCAGGGAGATTGGTTTAAATATCACAGAATGCAATATTAGCCTATTTTCATTTCTTGAGTACCAGTGATAGGACAGGCACTCATGCCTTCCCTTGGGGGCCTCCCTGGGTAGTGACAGCTCGGGTCTCAAGCTCTCTTCGTGAAGGAGCAAGTCACCGGGCTCTGCGGACCGTGGCATTCTGCCACCAAGGGGTGGTGACTGGCTTTCCATGGTTGCTAACCCCAAGGTGCTTGAATTCTAGAGCCCGATGGTCTTCTAGATCAAAAACCGTGTTCTTTGGCATCTGCCGAAATAGGGGATCTCAAGATATCTTGTTAGGCAGAGGCACTGTTTCCTCGTAGAACCCAGGAGAGTTCGGGTTATTGGAGGTGTCTCAATGCCTCCTTCCGGAACAACTGTCTCTTTCTGGCTAAAGAAGGACAGAATCCCAGAATCCCGACTAGATGCTCTGGTTTGGCTTCGTAGGAATCAGCTCCGTGGCGGCTTAGGGGTCACCGCCTGACCTCCCATGCCTTGAATTTCTTCTCTAACATGAACACCATTTCCAGGTCATCTGCATATTTCTACGTTTTCTGGCATGTGACTGTGGGCCCTGCTGTCTGAGTCAAGGTCTGTTTGCTGACTCTGAGGGGGTGGTGAGAGTTACATATTAGCCATGGCTCGCTCTCTCCTGGTGTTCCTGCTCTGAAGTCAGCCAGCATTGCTTAGAAGACAGATTTCCAGCTAAACAAATTGAAAAGCCTATTTTCTCCTCTGGAATATAATACTTTCGACTGAAATGAAATCAGTCATCACAGATTATGCAGGAGTACTTATTATTATTTTTCTTTTATAAAATAAGGTATGATTTGAATAACACTTTCTATAGTCTTTAAGGTTTTTGATGTTCCTAGTCCAGAGTTGTAAGTTTCCCCTTGAAACCTGTACCCATCCACTTGGCACCAATGTTCTCCCTACATCTTATCTTCATTTTTGACTAAGCTCCTGTACCCCGAGTCAAGATGTGAGAGATAGAGAACCAGGCAAGAGGTTCTTTCTTGGGGCGCCTGGGTGGCTCAGTCGGTTAAGCACAGGACTTCAGCTCAAGTCATGATCTCACGGTTCGTGGGTTCAAGCCCCACATCCGGCTCTGTGCTGACAGCTTAGAGACTGGAACCTGCTTCAGATTGTGTCTCCCTCTCTCTCTACCCCTCCTCCGTTCCCGCTCTGTCTGTCTGTCTCTCTCTCAAAAATAAATAAATATTAAAAAACAAAAGAGGTTTTTTCTTGAGCATTGAAAAAGATTTCTAAACCCAAGAAAGGGGGTTGATTAAATAGATTATAGCACAGGCATATCATATACAGGAATATAACACAACCATCTATATCATCATACTGCTGTGAATTTACTAACAATAAGTAAAATCATGACGTATTAGGAGAGTCAAAATAATCTTATCTTGTTAAAAAACACAGAATCATATACCTCAAAACATCAATAGTGGTCACCTCAATGTGGTTATGGGTAATGATAATTATCTTCTTTTCCTTATCTGTGTTTTCTAACTTTCTTCAATGATATGTGTTAGTTATGTAATTTAAGCAGGTTTTTTTTTTTCTGAGCAAAGGAATATTCCCCAATATTCATCATAGTACACTATGATTATCATGATCTAAAACTATGTTATTGGAGGTTGTTCCCATATAAACATAAAGAGGGACAATTTGTCTCTTGGAATTATTGAGGATAGACACCCAATTGGACCTCTCAGCCCCTCCCATGCTATTCCCTTTGCATGGGAAAGTGGGGGGCGCGGTGGGTCAAGGGGGTCTGTCCACGGCTGGCAGGTGCCTGCAGCAGGTCAGCGGGTGAGAGTAGAGAGAGACTGCTTACCTGGTGCACGCAGGTGTCTCCTTGGGCCCGGAGCTGGCCCACAAGCAGATAGGTGGTGAGTCCTGCCAGGATGGGGAGCGATACCAGGCAGCAAGTGAGAGGCCAGCGGGCGCCGCTCCTGGCTGCCAGCCTGGCTCTGGCCTTGGGCGTGCAGCTGCCTTCCTCAGGCAGCATTTCCACGCTGGCCGTTTCCCCGAAGCCCAGCCCCAGATTCTCTGCCATGCTCCTGCTCGTCCTGGTGACGGCTCTGACTCCCCCTGGACAGAGAGACCCCCCATTAAATAGAAACAAGCTCTCACAGTGGGTGCATTAATCACTGCCTACTCCACCCTCTGGCCTCTCCCCTCCCCCTTCCACAACACCCGGGGCCCCGCCCGGCTAGGGAATGCACCACCTACAACAGAAACCAAGTCTGGGTTAAAAAAAAAAAAAAAAAAAAAAAAAAAAAAAAGAAGAAGAAGAAGAAGAAGAAAGCTTTCCCAAGCATATTTATATACAGTGTGCTCATGTGCTTCTTCCTTCGTTTATAGAAGGAAGTGAGGAAAGTCCCTGGAGGTGGAGAAAAAGAATCCATCAAGGCAGTGGGCGGGGTGAATTAAAATATAGCTGTTCCCAGCGCTAGAGGCCAGCCAGCCATGCCAGTCTGGGGAGTGCGCCACTCCTGGAAGTGAAAGTGAAGGCCAGGGAGATGTGTGGTGTGGCTTGCAGACTGGGAAATAGAAATCGCGTTTGCATCACCGCCGTGCAAAGTGCTGCCAAGCCCTCTGCAGTTTTGAGCTCCACAGGAGCTCATTCTTCTTGCACAGTCAGAAAAACCGAAGTTCTGGAAAGTGAAGGCACTTGCTTTAGGTCATCCAGGGATTAGGACAGAGGAGCTAGGAAGATGGTCTCGTTCCTCTATTTGGGGTTCTGGCCTCTACCCCACATCCACCTGTGAAAGGAAAGTGCATACCCAGCCTGAGTTGACCAGTTGTCTAAGCAAAGAGTGTGAGGTCATAAAGGTGACTGCCCACCAGAAGAGGACATGGACTTCTCTCTTCTCTGATTAGTTCCAAGTTGATCGAACACGAGTGATAGGCCTTGCCCACAGTTGGGTGTGTATGGGGCCCACAACATGTAATAAAAGCTAACATTTATTAAACATTTCCTTTGTGCCAGTCACTGTTCTAAGGGAGTTAAAGGTATCAATGAAATTATTTGATCCTGAGATAACCTTTTGACGTAGTCATGTTATGATTACCACTTGACAGATAAGGAAATGGAAGCATAGGATCATACTCAGGTAGGCTGGCTCTAGACTGTCATAATCATGGCGCTACACTGCACATACTACTGTATTGTGCACCTACGTAGATACCCACGCCCAAGTGTGCCCAGGAAGAAGCCATCCTTCCAGTTAGGGTTTGGGGAAGCTTCCTGGAGAAAGAGCTGGTGTTAGAACTAGGACTTGAAGCTTAGGAAACATGACATTGGAGAAGAGTAGAAAACTCTGTAGAAAGATGGAGAATGGAAACAGAAAAGCTTAAGGATGTCCTGTGGCAAGTGGTGGAAACCAGCCTGCCTCGCACCTCCATTCAGTTGCTACTTCTACTTATTTCACAGCTACTTGCAAAGGCATTTCATGACCTGCCCACCGTCACCCCTCACCCGTGTCCAGCCTCATCTCTTACTATTTTCCCAAGCTGCAGTTCTCCCAAACGCATGATGGGTTAGCACACTGTTGCACATGCTCTTCCCTCCACTGTGACAGCTTCCAGTCTTGTCCCTTCCGATTACCATGCCCCCCTATTTTACACTTTGTATTAAAATCTTTTCCTGCATCCCTACCTTCCAAGATTGGGTGAGATGCTCATCTATGATTTTATAGCTTCCTATTCTTCTCTTATCATAGAATATGTCATAGTAAACTATGGTCATCTACTTTTCCCCCATTAAATCACCCTCATTAAATCATCAGATGTAGGAGGGCAGGCACCAAGTCACATCCCTTCTCTATGGCTGTAGCTCCTAATGTAACAATGGTCATACCTGACATCTATTGACATAAACATCTGACACATTTCCAAAGAACCCCAGCAAAGGATGATTTTTATGTCCCTTGGTTACCCACTCTTGGCTTAACAAACCTAGTGAAAGACTTTTCTTTGAGACTAACCTAAATCTTTCCCATTGTAACTTTCAAACTCACAATCACACTTAATACGGGATCATCTTGAAGGAGTTTACAAATGTGTTCTTATTCTTGTATTTCTTTTTAAGAAACTTGGTATGCTTAATCAGACCAGGGTCTTAAAAGTGTTAAATGTATGGGTTCACAGGAAGAAGTATGTACTCTCACCCACAAGATCAAAAGGCCTGAAAAGGTGAGGAAGACTAAAAACACCAGACCGGGGATCTGCAGGTGTGGGTTTTAATCCTTCAGTTGTGTGACCTTGAGAACTCTAGCAGACCTGCCTCACTTTACGGTACCTGGCTATTTACAAAACCTGGTAACTAAGCTTGTGATATGTCTGTTTAAAGTAAGGTTTAATGGATTCTGAGTTTGTGCCCCGGGGAATGTCCTATCAGAAGAGAATAAGAGTGTTAGGGCCTGGATCTATGAACATCTGTTTGAGGTGGGTTAGATGTAGATTTACATGTAGTGGCAAGAAACAAAACAGAGAGATCCTGCATGCCCTTGACTCAGTTTTCCCCGAAGGCAATGTCTTGCATAACGAGAGCATAACATCACTACCAGGAAATTGACATTGACATTCATATTCAGATTCCACGCATTTGTATAGATGTATTTAGTTTCTGTGTAGTATGTCACACGTGCGGATGTGTGTGACGGTCACCATAGTCAATACCCAAAAAAGTGCCATCTCCAGGACCCCCCATACTACGCCGGATAGCCACTGCTACCACCCTCCTCCACTTTAAACCTCTGGCAGCCACGAGTCTTCCTTCCAGCTCGATAATCATGTTATTTCACAAATGTTATATAAATGGAATTGTGTAGTCGTATACTTTTGAGATGGGATTTTTTTCCACTCAGCACTTTTCTTGAGGTCAATGCAAATCATTGCATGATCAATGAATGGTTCATTTCTTTTTGATGCCGTGTGGTATTCCATGGTAGGAATGTAGCATGGTTTGTTTAGCCAGTCACCCACTGAAGGACTTTTGGGTTATTTTCAGGATGGACTTATTTATTAGCAAAGCTGCTACGAACATTGGTGTACAGGTTTTTGTGTGAATGTGGCTTCATCTCGTTTCTGGTGTAAATGCCCAGAGCGAAATTACTGGGTCATAACGGTAGGCACCTGTTTAGTTTTGTAAGGAACTGCCATACCCTCTTTTCTAGAGTGTTGGTATTGTTTTGCTTCCCACCAGCAATGCGTGAAAGAGCCAACATCCTTCTCTGCATTCTCTCTCCAGCAGTTGGTGTTATCACGATTTCTCCTTTTAGCCATTCTGGTAGGTGTCTGGTGCTATCTCACTGTGGTTTTACTTTGCATTTCCCTGACGGCTAACAATGTTGAACATCTTTTCATGCATTCATTTGCCTTCTGTAGCCTGTTTGGTGATACAGACATCTGTTTTGGCTGTGAAAATTACTTCTCATTTTCTTCCTGATTCTCTCTCAGTGGATTCCAAGGCAGAAGGTAAATCGCTTATAGAGAAATAATGAGTTAGCGCACTTGAGTGCCAACTATGTGCAAGATAGTGTTCTGGGTACTGCGAATAAAGCAGTGACAAGAACAGACAGCAATCCTTGTTGTCATAAAGCTTATGTTCCAGTGGAGTGAGATGGCCAGTAAATAAAAGAAATAAATTAAGCATATTAGATGCTCTTGGAGCTTTAAAAAAAAAAAAACAGAAAGGGAGATAGGCAATTACTTTAGTTACAGTTTACTGTAAGGTGGTGAGAAAAACCCTTCTTTGGGGAGACCAGATGCTTGAATAAAGACCTCAGATGAAGGGAAGGCATGAGTGTCTGGTAGCAGACTCCTCCTGGCCTTGAAACAGCTGTGTTTCAGGACCATCAGGGTGGCCAGGAAGGCTGGAACAGTGAGTGAGGAGGAGACTAGGGGCAACGAGGTTAGAGCAGTATCAGAGGAGACTGGCCATGCAGGGCTTCTGGGCATGGGTAGGACTTGGCTCTCATTCAGTGTGGTGGGGAAGCTCTGGAATATGTAGGGCAGAGGAGTGGCAGGTTCTGATTTAGTTTCATAAAAATCTTCCTGGCTGCTGTGTCAAGAGTAGCCCAAAGGAAGGGTGGACTCAGGAAGACCAGTTTGGAAACTATTGCAATAATCCAGGTGAGGCAAGATGGTGGATCGGACAAGGTGGGGACAGCAAGGGTCACAAGAACTGGTGGGTTCCATATATATTTTGAAGTAGAGCAGACATAACTTCTCATCCAGTTGGAAATAGGGTGAGAGAGAAAGAGAAGAGAAAAGTCTGGGTCCAAGGTTCTTGGTTGGAGCATTGGAAGGATTGAGATGCTACTGGCGGAGATAGGAAAGGAAGCGTGAGAGCTCAGATCAAGATGTACACCATATAAGGTGCCTTTTAGACAACCAAGCAGAGGTGACATTACGAGGAGGCAGTGGATGACAAGTCTGAGGTCTCACGCAGAGGCTTGGGTGAAAAATCAATTTTAGAATCTTTCTTGACAGAGCAACGATCGCATATTACTTTAAACTGGAGATTCCTCTTGATTACGGGTCCTTAATTTCTTAATTCAAAATTTTTGGTGCCAGGTTTTGGAAAAGCATTAAGTTTAGCTATATCTGACCATTATCTGACCAGCTTTGACCTATAATAGTAATAATTTCATATGGTTCACCTGAATAATACCCTCCACATGCCTTATATTACATAACACTCCCAGTGGGGCTTGAAATAGTGCCCTATAATCAAACACAGAAATATTTCTGCAGCCCAACACACTCACGCTGAGTGGGATACGTAAGAACTACACACACACACACATACACACACACACTCACGCCCTTTCAACTCAGCTTTTGTTGCCAAGTGCATTATAACAACTTTCAGATTTTTAGAGCTTTTTGGATTTTGGACTGTGCAGCACGCAGAGTTGAAATAGGCCAATGAGTAGAAGGTACTGAGAGGCCGATTTCAACTCAATCTTATGGCTATGTCAATGCTATTCTATGACTAATCACACATGTTTCTAAAGGTGGGAGCTGTCTGTCCCATGAGTACACACGGGACCTGAACAACCACTTACTGGGGATATTTTTGAGGAAATTCAGGTCGTGGAGAGATGGTGAGAGCTGGTGTCTTTTACAGCTCTTGGTCTCACTGAGACAAACATGACTGTAAATCATATCCAGCTTCACGCCTCATTCTTCCCATCTGTAAAATGGGATGGAACCAAGGAGCTGACCTTTGTGATTGCTGAGGATGCTTCTGGTTGTTTTCAGGGTTTCTATGCTTCTCTGTGTCTTCTCTTTGTCCACTGGTTTTTCCCTCCACCCTTGTTTGCAGAGTAACCCTCTTTCCAGACTGTGCCATGGCAATTTTCCCAGGATGTGCAATGAATAATTAGCATGGGCAGCTGGATGGGGAGGCAGATGTTGTCTCTGTTGGTTCCCAAATTGAGAAAAGTGGTTATTTTTTTCAGGAATTACTTCTTGACATCTAAGCATGTTTTGACTTATGCAACATCCACAGGCTTCCTGCAAGAGTGTTCCTGCAGGGCAGAGTTCCACCTTCCTGGAATGGTGTCGATGGTGTCACGGCCTCCCGTTTCTGGTTCTCTTGGGAGATGAGCTCTCTGATGAAATAATTTTTCAGAGACTGACACACAGCCTTCTAAGAGACAACCTAAAAAATGCAACTGTTTTGAATGGAAACCTTTCTAAAACATAATTTACTGCTGTAAAAGTTTTTTTCCCCTGATTATAAAAGTAACGTATTTTGACTCTAGGAACAAAAGAAAGGAAAAGGAGGAAAACAATTATCCACACTCCCTAAACTGGGGGTTGGCAGACATTTTTCTGTAGACGGTCAGATGGTGAGTCTTTTAGAATTTATGAACCGAGGAGCAAAAGTGAAGTTATCATATAGATGTTTATATAACAATTTGAAAATAGGAAACCATTCTCTTTTTTCTTTTTAATGTTTATTTATTCTTGAGAGAGAAAAAGAGAGAGAGAGAGAAAGACAGAGGGTGAGCGGGGGAGGGTCAGAGAGAGGGAGACACAGAATCCAGAGCAGGCTCCAGGCTCTGAGCTGTCGGCACAGAGCCTGACGCGGGGCTCGAACCCACCAACCGCGAGATCATGACCTGAGCCAAAGACAGACGCTCAACCGACTGAGTCACCCAGGTGACTCAGGCCCCCAAATAGGACACCATTCTTAGTGTACAGCCCATACAAAAGTAGGGCTGGCTGGATTTAGCCTGCGGGCAGTAGTTTTCTGACCCCTGCTCTCAACTGTCTCGAAACTGGTATTGACCTTTAACAAGAGGATTTCTTTCCAAATTAATTCCCTATGCTTTCCTTTCTTCTCTTTCTGGTTTTTAAACAAGGCACTACTTTATATGCCCCATTTCTATTTCTGTGCATCTCACTGAATAGCAGCATTCCAGAAAGAAAATTGTTCAGGGCGGCATAGACCTTCTCTCAAATGGAAGTACTACAGTTCATTTGAACAACTCCCACATCAAGTGCATTTGGAACGTTTCTTATTAATTTATCAACAAAACGTAGTTCTTTGTTTTGTTGTTGTTGTATTTTGGGTCTTGCATGGAGTCCCAGGAGGGGCATCTCTAGGACAGAGGAGAAGAATACAGTTGAGGCCCTGCCTCTGTAGAGGTGGGACCACCTATCACCCCCATCTCTGCCAGGATTGGGTATTTCCCCAAAACAACGCCATCATTCGCGTTATTTAGTGGGGTGCACAGGCAGATTTAATCCTGTCTGGATAATTCCGGTTTCCACTGTGAACATCACTAAGTTTGAGTCGGGGTCCTCTGCAGTCATTGAACCACAAAGTGCAACGTGGCTCCTACATCGAGTATGCCCTCAAGTCAGGCTTTTAGAATCTTCCCTTCTTTTCCTCTTTTCCTCGTTGCCCTCTTTCTTTCCGCTTTGCTTAGGTCTAGCTGCCCTTTAGATTCACCAAAATTCTCACGCAGATTAGAGCCAACCCGGCCACTCCTAAGCACATGCCTAAGAGGAGCGTTAGCACAGGTTCAGCAGGAGGTGCCTCCAAGGACCTTCCTTGCAGCAGTTGCCATGGTAACAAAACCCTGGATGCGGCCCACATTCCTTTCACCAGGAAAGGTGGTGAATCAAGTCAGCATTGCGCTTTCCTCCAAAGGAAGGAGAAACACACACGCTTCAAGAAGGATGAGTCTTAGCAAAATGAGATAAAGTGGAAAAGAGTTCCCAAAGACCATACACAGCAAAGGTTATACAAGGTTAAAAGTCACGCATGCATGCACACGTACGCGGGCACACGCAAATACGTACAGATACAACTAATTACAAGGGAGATTAAAGCCATGATAAACACGGGACTCGCGAGGATGGATTCCCTGAGCTGGTGCAGTTTAGGAGTGTTTGGGAGGGGTTTTGAGGGGTGTCACATGATACCCCTCAAGATCCTGGCTTTCATTTTATGCCGTAGATCCAAATTTATGTTATATACTTATAATACTTATATACTTATAATACTTATAATGTTATAACTAATTAATTGAATAAATAAAAAGCAGTCCAAGAATGGGACACGATGACAGTGTGACAGGATCCAGGGAGTATGACTGTTCCGGTTCTGTCCTTCTGAGATCCGAAACTAGACAAGAAATAAGAGTCAGTGGGTGCTTTGCGTGGTCCTGACAAGACGTTCTCATTAATCATGTGGGTGAGTGCTAGTACACGGATTCCAGGGTGTCTGTTTTGGCTTCACAGAAGGAAGTTCTTATTTATTTATTTTCTTAGTTCTTGATTCTGGTCCAGGCAACTGTTTTTGCCAGATAAATAAGGTCTTGAACCAGACTCCACTATTAGAGCTCATAAAGCGTTTCCTTAAAAAGGCCCTGAAGTTATGTTTGTATGCTTGTCGACCATCTGGTCATGGTAAGAATATAGGGAGAGACCTGTCCCTGGATAAATGGCACCCAACAGCTTGGAGAAGAATGCTCAGGTGGGCAGAGAGTTGGCCAAGGTCCAGGAGTGAAACAAGAGAGTGCCAAGGCAGAAAGGTATACCAGGCAGTGACAGAATGCCTGCAGGTTCAGAGCAAGCAAAATGGAGCCTGAGAAGTCTTGGCCAAACAACCAGACTGTTTCTTTTACTCTCTCTCCCTTCTCTGGCCTTCACATTATTACTCAGTTTCCAGCCACAATGCTGCTAGGTTTGAGGCCTGGGTGTGAGGGTGGCCATCCCCTCATTCCTCTGGTATCTACTCTGTGGCCCAGACTCCACCAGAAACTGGAGATACAGATGTGACCCAGATCGGAGCTTGAAGACCTCTATTATTTTGTCCATGGTTGTAGCCAATAATTCTCAACATAGACACGATTGGCTCTTAATGCTGAATTGAGTCAAGTGGTTCTTAAAATAAAGGAGCAGAGGGCTAAGCTACGAAGTAGCAGCCCCAGGCAAATGTAGAGCTCTCTCCTCTCGGTATGTCCAGCCCACACCTCAGTTACTGAAGTCTTATCACATTGAATTGTCATGATTTGTTTATATAGCTCTCCTGCTCACTATCCTGTGAACATCTCAAGGGTGGTGACTATGTCTTTTTCCTTGCCAGATCTCTCAAATTCAGGGCATAGAGCAAATGCTACATAAATGTTGGGGGAGCACTATGCCTTACACCTTGTGGTCGGTGCCCAGTGAGTGGGACTCAAAGTGGAGGCAGAGTATCACTGTTGGGGGTGGTGAGCTCAGAGACAAGGGGGTGCTTATATCTGGGGTTTGAGTGGGCTTCCTGGATGGAGAAGGGAAGGGGGAGAGTGGGGAGGGTGGTAGTGGAGGGGTGGGGATATCAAAGTAAATAGCAACAAACTGCATGTCAGTTGACCTATCAGAGTAGACTGGTGGCAAGTGATCAGTATTTCTATTAGCTGCAGATCAGCCTGGAAGATGAGGAGGGGCCTGGGGTTTGGATGAAGAGAGAGAATGGGATAAATGTTACATTCTCACCATCTTTATTCCAGCTCTGCATCTGGAGATTTCTATGTATGCTCTTACTTGATTCTTATACAACCATGGTAGGTAGGCACTATGACTCCAATTCCTAAGAGTAAGAAACAGACAATTGGGGGGGGGGTAAGAAGAAACAGACACAAACTACCCAAAAAAGTGAGTAGCAGAGCTGGATCTGAAGTTGAACCCAGACTCCCACATTCCTGAGCGTGTGCTCTGTTTCCTCTGCCTTCCTGTCACGCTGCCATGCATAGAGGGTGTAGCCAGTGGAGGTCAGGGCAAGAGCCAAGCCATGAGGCAGGAGCCATCAAAAGCATCCAGAGGACTTTGTGGGGGAGGAGCAGGAATGAGGGAGAGGCAGAGGGCTGGGCAGCTCCTTAGGCCAGGGTGGGTGTCCTTGGCCAGGGACATTCTATTTGGAGTCTTTAAACTTCCAACCTTTGTACCCAATAAAGTTCACAGTGGCCACACCCTTGTCATGACCTTTCTGGGGAATGTTTACGGAGCTGGACAGAGGGCTCAGGCAAGGAAGGAAGACAAAGCACTGTCCTGAAACCAGGGCTGGAGATGAAGATTTTGGAATTTAGAAGGAAGAGGTTGAGCACAAAGCTTTAGCTGGAGACCTTGAGGCTGGAGATGAGTAATGTCTGGTTAGGGGAGGAGCTCCACTCTAGAGATGAAAAGGAAGTGGTAATAAAGAATCAGACTAAAGATGTGGCTAAGCAAGTGGATGCTTTCGGTACTAGCTGTGGTGAGGGCTGCTGTCAAGGGGGCCATTTTTCATCAGAAAACATCTGAGTGGTACCTTGACGGAGGCAATGCATTCAGGGGAGGGAGAAAGGGGAGGCTGGTAAAGAGGAAAAGAGATGCATAGACACAGAGAGACAGAAATGGAGTCAGAAAGACACAAAAATAAAGGAAAAACACAAAGACACAGAGACACAGAGAGATAACATCCTGGAGATCCAGGGGCTCATGGAAACCAGGGTAGTGAGAGAAAGACTCAGAGACACAGAGAGAAGGAGGGGGGCAGTGGCACAAACACACAATGGATGGCTGTGTCTAATGGAGAAATACATGTGAACCCCCTGAGACATCTGGGCCCTGTGGGCCTCTCTGGGAGGATTTGTTCTTTGGCTTGGCTGAGGTGCTGACCAGTCCTAAGTTTCTGTGTTTTCCTGACTAGCAGGTGGAAACCCTGGGGTGAAAGGTCACCTACAATATAGACTTTGTCTGTAATCGCAGCATCTCAGCCATCATCCCATCCTCTCCCCTCTCAGACCCCTGCTTGCCCCTCTGCAGTTACGTCCAATGATCAACTGCTCAATACGGACCCTCAGAACATTCTTCCTCGGGCTGAGCTACCTCCTTGTGACTTCCAGTTTGGGAGCGACACATGAGCAGATCTAGTGCTGCTTTCCCACTTAGGGCATCCGGTGGTCGATGACAATGACCGTGTTCCCACTGTGTTCTCTCTTCTTCGCAATCACCTGTGGTTCCTTCACTGGGATTAGTGGTAACACAGACTCAGTTCTTTCCTAATAACAGATGATCCCAGGATTTCAGGAACAAAGTGGAATATCTATAGCCTAAGGAGTAGAGTGGGGATCAGTGGATGGAAAATTACTAAGAAGAAATAGCAGGAATAAAGGGGATTCTGGCTAGGCTGACCCAACAGGATTCTTAGGGAAGGCAGACCAGGGTGAGCAGATGTGACTTGGGAGATGGTGGAGGATGAAAAGCCTGGCTGGGCATCAAGAGTGATCAGATATGGAGGAAGCAGGATTCTGGCTAAACTGACTTGGGCAGGTTTCTTGCTAAGATGGGATAGTGTAGAGAAGAACACTAAAGCTAGTTGAGCCTAGTTGAGAAGAGAATTCACAGAAGCCTGAGTAGATTTTGGCCAAAGACAGACTCCTTGTCACTCACTCACTCTGTATGTTTATTGCAGGCTGGGACCACTACTCTGATTTCCATTCACCCTGGGACCCACACTGAGCAAGCAGCCTCTGTCTAAAACAGGGCTGATCATGGTGGCTGAAAAAAGAGAATGTGAGTCCCCATGCGCTGGTCTTGAAAGCTTCTACCAGAAGTAACACGTGTCATGTACCATCACGTTGCACTGGCTACAGCCTTTATGTCCAAGAGGTGGGGAAGGGAACTCTGTACCCAAGAAGGGGCAGCAAAAATTTGTGAACAATGACCTAGTCTCCCAGAACTGGTTTCTCCCACACTGACATCTCCAACGCTCTTGCTAAGCTAGTCCCCTGTTTGTGGAGGCTCCCAAGTTTATTGATATTCCTCTGGACGTTTGAGAGCCAGTACTGGACAAGAAAGTTGAAGGAGGTGATGCTTCTGGGGGCACCAGGTGATTGTACCCATGAATGGCTCTCCTCCATCTTACAGCTACATCATATAAAACGTGTTCACCAAGTTTGCCAAAGCTGCAAAAGAGAGGGAGGGAGAGGCAACGCATTTTCAATTTGATCTTTCGACCAAGGTTTTACTGAGTCTTTATCCCCTAATGCCTTTTAAAAATCATGCCTTTTATTGCTTGAGATCTAGAAGCAATCAGCTCCTCTGTAGCTCCAAAATGGAAAAGGGGAGCCTATCTTCATTGGACATTGAATAAGTGAGAAATAAACCTTGAGGGTGTTGATCTACTGAAATTTTAGGGTTTGTCTGTTTTGATAGCTGCTGTTATTTATTTTGATGCAGATATTGGGACAAGAAGCGGAGTACTCTGAAACAAAAACATCAAATATATGATGTTAGCTGAGTGATCAGGGAACAAGTAATGGGAAACTGAACCTGGCACTGAAAAGATGGAGGCCAGGGGAGGCAGTAGCAAGGTTATTTACAAGGTCGCTGCCTGGCACGGCTTGAAAGGTAGACCTTTCCTCATGGAACTCACCATCCCACTGGCAAGAGGTGGGAAAATAGGAGAATGGCATGTTCAAATAGCATGGCTGCATTTGGCGAGGCATTACAGGAGTGGGATGAGCTCAGGAAATTATTAGGTAAATGGTAAGTAGAAGTTAAGAAAAATAGAGAGTCCATAAATGTGAGGCCTTGAAATAGCGTACTGCTTTAAAGACCACATGATAAGGGATAGGATTCACAAAGGATTTAAGGGGCAAAAGCCTAGGAGACCCTATCAGTTGGAAAAATGACGCAGGGAAGAATAAGATGAAAAAAGCAGCCTCTTCATTGATTTTTCCATATGGTCTCTTAGTGGGTGCCATTAGCTTAACAGAGAGAAAAGTAAATAAGTGAAAAATCAAGAAAAAGACAGATTTAAGAACTACATCTTTTTTTAAAGATTTTTAATCTTTTTTTAATGTTTATTTTTGAGAGAGAGTGAGCGGAGGTGCAGAAAGAGGGAGACACAGAACCTGAAGCAGGGTCCAGGCTCTGAGCTGTCAGTGCAGAGCCTGACATGGGGCTCAAACTCATGAACCATGAGAATCATGACCTGAGCCAAACCTGGACGCTTAACCGACTGAGCCACCCAGGTGCCCTAAGAACTATATCTTAAAAAGAATTTTGGCCAGAGTCACTACAAATAGATTAGAAACCTGTTATGTTATCGAGTGAAATACAATGTCAAGACACCATGAGTCTGGTCTAGGAAATCTTTGGGGCTCAGAACAACCCTTGGGATACCAACCTTCCATGAATAGAAAGTAAACTAAGGAAACTATACTCAAGAGGAATGCGTAATATCAAACACCCATTTCATATATGTCCAAGGAAGGTCATGGCTCCAAAACGGTGGACCCAAGGGTCATAGCAATGGACAAGCATGAGCTGCCCTGAGAGGAGATTCACAGTCCCTCACCCAGAGCGGGAGCCGTCCTGAAGTCCTCCTGGAGGACCTGTGTGTGCCTCCTTCTTTCTAAGCAGGTGTGTTGATTGTGGGTATCCTGTCCCTATTCCTCCACTGTCTGTTGGATGTGTGGTGTGTGTGTTGGTGGGGTTGGGATATATAATTTGTCCTTTTAGATCATAGGGTCTAGTGATTCTTAACTGGAGGACACTTGGAAACAGCTGGAAGCAGTTTTGGTTGTCACAGCAGGGGGTGGTGATGCTAATTAGGCACCTTGTGGACAGAGGCCAGGGATGTTGCTAAACATCCTACAATGCACAGGACAGCTCCCTGCAGGAATTTTCTGGTCTCAAATGTCAGTCTGACCAAGGTCGAGAAACTGGTCTAAGGAATAAATGGTGTGACATCCCGACCTAATAGGAAGGTTACAGGACACCACCTGGGAATCAGAGACCCTGACACAGGGGTGGTGCTCATTCCTTCATTCAACACTTAACAGAATGCCTGCAAAGGGTCAGGGGTGGCTGGGGGTGGTGCTGGAGGGATGAGGATTTGTCAGGAATTAATGCTAGTTGCTGCACCAGCAGCCTCCCCAAATCTCAGAGTCTGAAACAATAGAAGTTAATTCTTCATCATGTTAGGAAAAATCTGTTTTTTTTTCTCCTGAACAACTAATACAGTTTTTCTCTCACGGGCATTGTGAGTCTGGTAATAGATTGATTTTCATCCTTGACTTGGCTACTAGGAAGCTCATTATAACTGTTCATTGTTGCTTACTGATGTTCCCTGGCTCATCTTCCTATTTGACTCTCATTTGCCCATGACTTTGATCCCTTACTCCCCCGAAACCTCCCATATTGTTGTGTTTTTGTTTGTTGCCTCAAAATATCTTTGGGGATGAAGGCAGCTATGGATAAATAAATGAATGAGCATCATTCTCGCTGAGAGATGGCTGCAATGAAAGGGACATTGGGGAACCAGTAAGTGTCCCTTTCCTTCTTTAAAAAGGAAAGTGGATCTTTAGGTTCTGGCTTGAAACTTTGCAGAATTGAAACTGATATTTGGGCTTGGAATCTGCAAGCTTTTCTTTTTCATTCTGCAGTTTTACTTACCCCTTTTAAGTTGCTATTTTAACAATCCAAAGTCTCATTTGCTTCAGCTGGCAGAGGAAGGAGACAAGAAAAGCCATTCTCCAAGGTCTTTTGGGGAATCACTTCATGCAAATGTCTTTGTCTCAGAAGGAAACTGCCCAGAAGTTAGGCTTCTGCCCACTCCCGAGAAGGCAACATTCAGAATTGGTGTTTTTCCCTTTGCTTTTCTGTTTCCAAATGTGAAACAGGCAGGAGTCAGGAGACCAGCCACAACCTTGCTGTGTGATCTCAGGCTCTTTTCATCCCCTCCCTGATCTCCAGAAAAAATAAAAACACAAAGTAGACCGAGAACCCATCCAGATCCATGGTTCTTGTCTGGGTATCAGAAGAGGAGGCTCTTCCAGTGAGATGTGCTTTCTGGTGAGTCTTGTTGAGTGAGTGATTTTAGTGACACTTAGATCATGTATTTGGAAGAAGCTAGCTCTGCTTCCCATAAATATAGAGGAGATGGTGGGTTTGGAGGCCTAGGCTGGGGTCTCACTGGTGACGGTTTGAGAGATGTGTCAGTGTGGACCTGGGAGCCCCACTGCCCAACTGCTAGTCCCCACAGCATCCCTCAGTTGTGTAACCTTGGGCAAACCAGGTTGCCTTCTTAGGTCTCAGTGTCCTCATCAGCCATAATGAAATGATAACAATAGGACCATGTGTTGTGCAGAGTAAATGACCTAAGCCTTACAAAGTGCTGGGCACTTTTTGCTCTCTTGAATTGGGCCAGACACTGCTGGATTGGGGTGTGGTTGCCAGGGTAACTGAGCCAGGATACTCCCAACCAAGGCCTCACTAGACCACCCTTTCTTTTTTGGAAGAAGTCAGAAAGGAATTGCCCCAGAAACTCTCCCAAAATGGTATGGAAGGAACGGTATGGAAGCATTCTCACAGTGAAGCTTCTAGATGGCCAGCTCTCAATCTACAGTGCCTTCTGCCTCTCCATCTAATCCCTCTTCAGGATGTGAGTCCCATTCCCTTTCTGGTTTCCATTTTTTGTTCTGTGAGGTGCATAAATTAGTTTCCATCATTCATAATCAAATGTATTTCATCCTACCCCAGTTTAGACAATTTGTATTACATTAAAGCAGGATTAAAGTGGCATTATAGGCAGGTCATTCTTTCTTATCCTGTGCCTTCTAGAATGTGTAGCAGCAGCCCTGGCCTCTATCCACTAGATGCCAGTAACACCTCTCCCCCAAGTTTGGACAACCCAAAATGCTTACAGACATTGCCAGATATCTTGGGTCTGGGGCAGCAAAATTGCCTTGGCTGAGAACCATTGACTTAAGAGTACTTAAACATAATAATGCTGATCACATTTATCGAGTACTTTTTAAAAATTTTTTTAACATTTATTTATTTTTGAGAGACAGAGACAGAGTATGATTGGGGAGGGGCAGAAAGAGGGAGGGAGACACAGAATCTGAAGCAAGCTCCAGGCTCTGAGCGGTCAGCACAGAGCCTGATGCGGGGCTCCAACTCACAAACCGCGAGATCATGACCTAAGCCAAAGTCGGAAGCTTAACCGACTGAGCCACCCAGGCGCCCCTCCAGTACTTTTTTTTAATCCAGCCACAGTGCTAAGATAGTTCTATGTCTGAATCTTATTGAGTCCTCCTAATATCCTTATGAGATGGGTATTAATACCTTCTGCTTTGCAAGTGAGGCTGTTGAGCTACTAAGAAATGATGGAGTTGTTTTCCTACCATTGGACCCTGTGATGTTTCACCACTTTAAAAGTTTATACATACAAGATGATCTTTTGAAGAGCAAGCAATATGGTTTATTCAACAAGAGCACAGGACTTGGAAAGAGGTGGGCCTGTTTGGAATATCAACTCCATGTTGATTAACTGGTCACCATCTCCTCCTGAGCACCATTTCTGCATTGTTAAATTGAGGGTAAGACCAACCTTGTAAGTTGTTGGAGGACAAAATGAGGCAGAGGGACACCTAGTACACCTGGTCCTTCTCCAGCTAAATAACACACCGGACAACAATGAACACAGTTGACATTTCTTTCATTCCTTCCCCGCAGTCATAGTGCTCCTGGGGCGTATGAAAACCTCATACCATAGTGTATCACCTCATCCCTATCTTACCCTGTCCTGAGTGTCTAGGGATTTCTTCTAAGGTCCAGACCAGCAGAGAGAGGGCTTTGTAGGAAAATCCATACTCAACATAACCAGAACCAAAACAGTCATGTTGCCCCCAATCTGCTCCACATTGTATCCCTTTTCTCAGTGACCCCAGTCTCCCAAGCCAGGTCTTTGGGAGTCATTTTTGACTTCTTCCACCTTCTCACTTCCTGTGGCCAAGCAGTAACCAGGCACCATCCACTACACTTGCCAACCATTTGCTTATATCTCTCCTCCTTTCTCTTTCCCTGGGCCAGGCCACCACTCTTCTCCCCTGGATGCTGAAAGATGCTCTCTGCTTCCACTCTTGCCTTCACAATCCATCCAGAGAGTGTGGCCAGAATGATCCTTGCCAGCTGTGTATCTGACCAGGTCTCTACCTCCTCGTTGCCCAGAGAAAACCTAGTTCCTTAGCTGGCAATGGAGCATTTCTCATCTGGGCTCCATCTTCCCCTCATCCTCACATTGGGCTTCTCTTCCCTTATTTTTCTTCCTTTAGGCCATTCTGAAGCACTTAGAACTTCTGGGAGGCACTCACTATGCTCTCCTTTCTCTTAGCCATCTGAATATGTTTTCATCTAGTCTAAAACACTGCCACTTTTGCTTTGGCCTAGATAACTCCAGCAAGCCTTGGCTTAGAGTTCATTCTCCATTGGAAGTCTTCTCTCATTCCTTACTCTAGTCAAGCACCTTCTGGGGCTTCCCCACTAAGACTGTGACCATCTGTGAACACGTCTGCCTCCCCCACCACACTGCAGTTTTTTTAGAGTAGCAGGTGTGCCTTTTTATGCAATCCCCAGTGCCTACCTTGGACCTTGTCACTGTAGATGTTTGTAGCATAAATGAATGATCCACCATGTTGCATAAATTAGAGTAGGAGTGAGAAACAGTGAAGAAATTGAGGCAGTGAGTTAGAGAAACTGACATATGAATGGTCTATGACCAGTCTTGAATCTGGCCCTGGGGTTCCTCTTGCCATCTTGAATCTCTAGGAATTCACAGGAAGATTATCCAGTTCAGTGGAAACGTGACTCAAGGTAACTTTATCTTTGACATTAAGACAGAGAAGAGACCATTTTTGTACCTGACAATGGAGCCTGTGTTGCTGTTTGTGATACAAATGTCGGGTGGAGAGAGCCAAAGAACCAGGATCCATATCACCTGCACATCACTTTTAGCTTCACCACTAAGAGAATTTATTAAGGAGACTCCCTGATGATGTAATTTGAAAAGCCAAATTAGCCTTTGTATTCTCTAGAGAAAGATTTCTCGGCCGTGGTGTTATTGACATTTTGGGCCAGATGAGTGTTTGTTATGGGAAGTACTCTGTGCATTGTGGGTGTTTAACAGTCTCCCTGGCTTCTTTCTACTCACTTGATGCCAACAGTACTCCTCTCACCTTGACTGGGACAACCAAAAATGTCTCCAGACTGCCAGATGTCCCCCGTGGGGACAACATTGGCCTAGGTGGAGAACCACTACTTCAGAGGAAATACAATTGGAGTCCATCTAGGAAAGCCAGAATCACTGGATGTAAGGTGGATTTGAAGTTCATTTCCAGCTCTGCCATTGACGGGAGATGTTTTTTGTGAGTTCTCTATGAATTGAAGTTGAGGATGTTTAACTTTGAGGAATCACTTTGACCTCTCTTCTCATCCAAAGTAATAGAATAATGCAAGTCCAACATGTTTTGGATACTTCTAAGTTCAGTTTCAGTCTTAGGAGTGGTCTGGAAAATGAGGTGAGCTCAGACCTTGGAATGGGAATCGATAGCCTGGCATCTACAGTCAGGCAATGAGATTCAGGCCCCTGCTTGCTCAGGAAGGCTTGTCTCTACAGGCCAACTCAGCTTTCTTTTTAGAGCTTCTCAGGATGCGCCAGGGAAGACATAACTCATCCAGTCATTGGCTGCTTTCTAGTAGCTTACGCTGCCAGAGCTGGAAAGCGCATAGAAATATTTGTTCTGAGTCCTTTGTTTCAGAGGAAGAAACTGAGGTCTGGAAGAGGGAACAGACTTAGCTAAGATCACCCTGTTAGTTAGAGTAAAAGACTTTATTGCCCCAAGTAAGTGTCTTTCTTTCCTTTTAAAAACTGGTTTCTTGAGGTATGATCGACATGTAAAAAACGGTACATATTCATATATCGGCTCAGTGAGTTAGGGGTTGAGCACACATCTGTGAAACCATCACTAACTACTATCAAGGTCATAAACATGTCCATCACTTCTCAAAGTTTCCTTTGTCCCCTTTATTATCATTATAATCATCATCGTAATAATAATGTTAAGAACACTTAACATACGATTTACCCTTTTAGCAGATTTTAGGTATGAAGCAGTGTCATTAGCTACAGCCACTATGCTGTGTAGCAGATCTCCAGAGCTCATTTATCGGTTTCAGTTACAGCCCAAGTCTCTTCATTAGGAGTCTGGTATTCTCTCTCCTGCTCTGTGCTGCCTCACTCTGGGAGCCTACCCCCATGTCTGTTCAACCTTTGGTGGAAGTCTTTATCATAAGCTTTTCCTGATGTTTCTGTTTATTTTGTTGGAATGTACATCTTTGCTTTCTACTTCCTATATCCTGCTTTCAGCTTGGTGATAGCCATGTGATGCAAAAGTAGGTCCATAACACATTAGCAAGAACTAATATGCTCACTTTACCTCTCAAGGGAAACATTTGGCTTTTAACTGAGGTTGACCCCAGTGAAATGAAACTAACAGTAGGAATTTGAAGCACTGAGATAGGTTTAGAAAGCCTTTTGGAGCAGCTAGATCTTTTTGGGAAATTCCCCATCTTTGGAGGTCATGTAGTCTATCGTTGGGTACATACAGAGTTGCACACTGGGGTTGTTTCCCATCATGTGATTTAGAGGAAAGAACCTGGGCTTTGGACATAGGTTCAAATTCTAGCCTCACGACTTCATAGCTATGCAAATTTAGCACCAGGATAACATCATTTCTGAATGGTCACTGGGGGATGGTCATGTTACATATGCCATCTCATTCATTCTTAACACAACTGTGGGAAGAAGGGTTTACAGTTTATAGGAGAAAACTGAGTTTCAGCTGAAGATACAAAAGGTTACATTAAGTAACAAAGGTTGAAGTATTAGAGCTAGGAGTTGGACCCAAGGCAATTGGGCTCCAGATTGCGTGTGACAAAATTGACACTGAAAGAAAAAGATTAGGCATAACATAACCTCCCTAAACTTCAGTTTCTCAGGATGCTAAATTAGGATGCTAACACCTCCTTAGAAGAACCATAGTGAGGTTTAAAGAGAATAATCTCTGCGCAGCACCCAGTACTCACTGAGTATCTAATAGTTGCTCAGTCTCCCCCTTTGCACAAGTTGCTCATGTTAGTTGAATGTCAGCTATGATTTACTAAGTGCTAACAGGGTGTTGGCAAACTGCTAGGTCAGTTTACATACATAATTTCACTTAATTTTGTAAAAACTATGTGAAGGAGGTCAATATTATTTCCCCCCTATTTTCACCAAAGAAATCGAGGCACAGAGAGATGAAGGACTCTGTGGGGCTCCAACAGTGAGGAAGGGCAGTGTCAAGATTTGCATTCTTGCCTTGGCAGAGGTCTTGCTCCCTTGGCTCTGCTCACCCCTCTGTTACTCCAAGCCAAGGATGAGCGTCAGAAACTCTCAGATGAGAGTCACCCACTTGGCATGCTTTTCACCTTTTGAGACTAAAATAAACCAAATATTCATCTTAATGAGTAGATCTCTTCTTATCCCGGAGGTTGGTGCATTGACGACCATCTGAGTTCAAATCAACCTTGAGGATACTGGAGTCAATTCGTGATTTGTCCCCAGTGAATTCCTAATTCAGACTTGTATTCAGCCCTCTTCCTTGCTGCCCAATATGGCCTCAGGGACTTGAGATTAGTCTTCAGCCAAACTGCAGTAAGATCTAATTAAAGTTGTGCATGGCCTGCTTCCAAAGCACCCAGCCAGCCTCTCTTCTTTTTGCACCCCTGAGAATTACAGTTTCCTGGATCCTCTGAGTCCTTGTCCCCTGGTTGGCACAACCTTATCTTCATCCGATTTGAACTTCTCTCCAAAGCCATGCCTGCAAGTGTGAAAAATTGGCTGGGTCAGAATCACGGTTTTTTCAGACTAAATGGATGAGATTGGAAGCCAATTATCTTGTCGCTCTTTATCTGTAAGAGATCCATGTGATGCCCAAACTGTAGGCCCCAATAAACACCTGGTGGTAAAATGGGAAACTTCATGGGCATAAAAGCATGGGTGATGGAGGCAGACAGACCCGGGGGTGAATCCCAGGACTTAGTAGTTCTCTGGTCTTGGGCCAGTTACACTGAAGCTCTCTGAGGCTCAGTTTCCTTATCAGTAACCTGGGGACAGCAATGTGGTTGTTGTGAAGATCCAGACAGGCCAGGTGTATAAAAGCACTTAGCACTGCTGAGCTTGGGCTAAGTGGATGTTCGCTAAATCATGGTGGAACCGTAAGTTGCTCTCCTATGATATGATCTCTCATGACGTTTTCACTGTATCTTTTTGAGCCACTTATCACTTTTTACCCTGGTTCTGTTGAGTTGGGTGTCTGCATATGTTCTCCTGTTACTCTGAGCATCTTGGAAGGGGCCTCATAAAAGACTTAGTTTTGAATCTTCAGTACACTGTAGGCATGCTCTGTACAGAAGGGACTCATAAATAGTTGCTGCATTAAGGAACAGGAAAAATTAATAAATGCATAAGAGAGAAATGCGTGCTTCAAAGAGAAATGTCTAAGAGTCAGCCATGTAGCTAAGGATTGGGTCTGCCTCAGTCACAGCAATAGGTGATAGCCAGTGCAGAACCAATGCCTATGGAATAAGTGAATGTGGAGTCCAGCAAGAGAAACTGAGGCCGAGGGAAAGGGAAGTACTTCCCATTTTGACACAGGGACTCAGCAGTATTTTATATCATCTGGTATAAGATTTTCTCTAACCTGGAACAACAGGTTTTCGGTTGACAAAGACTGACTTGGTGTGGTTAGTCACAATGGAATCTAACCTTATTCTCTTGCCCTTCACTGGTTGGCAGGAGCTGAGTCAATCAGGGAATAAAAAGGACTAATGCATTCAAAGGCAATAAGCACCTGCATAGTAACCCCACTCATATTTGGATTCTTTTGGGCTAAAATTTAGTGCATTCCTAAATCAAGCTGTGTGGTTTGGGAGGGAAAAGCATCTTGGTTATTTTTACATTGCATACCTCAACTTTTACCACGTGGAGTTGTACAACCAGGTTCTGCCTCTTTTTTTTGGTTGTGCCAAACCAGTTAGTTGTGTCTCCCTTGAAGAAATCCTTCTTGGGAATCAGAGTCTTGTCTTATAAAGCACCAGGGTATATTGTGTGACCTAAAACAATAGTTTGGTTTATTTTGGTTTCCTGATTCTAAACTAATTGTGCTCATGGCTTCTTTGAAAGATAAATCTTTCCTGTGATTCAAATGGATCCATAAAAAATAAGAGTGAGTGGGAATTAGAATGTAAGCCTCACGAGGGCAGAGACTTTGTTTTGTTACTGCAGTCTCCTCAGGACCTAGAATAGTGCCCTGTTTATGGTAGGGATTCAACAAATGAATGAAGGAACGAATTCATGAATTCACTCTTCTTAGAGAATGGACAAGAACTTTGTGGACTGGTGCTGGACCCTGAAGGCATGTGTCGCCTTGCTTATGGCCAAGTGTGCAACTTTGGGCAACTTCCCCATCCTCTGAGTTGCTGGCTCATCTGTAAAATGAAGTGGGATGAGTGGATGTGAAGAGGGTTGAGTTCAAGAATGAGTATGAAAGTATTTTGAAAAATAAATGGCTTTCATCATCATTTCATTCTTTGAAATCTCTCTCTGGGAAAATCTCCAGATATGTTTGATTTGGGTCATAATTGACAACCTGATGGAGAGGCTGAGAGAGCAGCATGGGTTTTAGCCCTGTGCTTTGGATGACCCAATCAGTAAAGCATAAAGGCAAAACTTTAAGGTGTTCAGGTCAGCTCTTTTTAGGGTGTTCACAAAAGGGTGGAAAGGAAAATGAGGAAAGGTTAACAACAACAAAAAATCAGGTCTGAGGGACTGAGAGAAAGCAAGCAAGGAAATTAGTTTATTAGGAGCTGATTCATACAACCTTTACTAGTTGGATGACCTTGGACAAGTCACTTCTAAAAGATCTATGCATTGTTTTATGCCCCTGGGGCATAGAGATGAATTTAACTCAGTCCTCATGGCTCTGGGAGAAGTTGACAGGTAAAATGAAGATGAGTGGGATGGTTGCTAAGGAGGAGGGTGTACCGGATTCTATGGGAGTGCAAAAGGGGAGGGGTTTGAATCTGCTCTAGTGGCTCTGGGAAGGTATTCAAAGGGAGGTGGTGTTTAATATGGGCATTAAGAGAGGAGGTTTTTACTGGGTAGAGTAAGAGTGGTTTGGGTCAGGTGACACTGTTCTCAAAGGAGAGAGTAACTTGCACAAAGCATGGAGGCATGAGGTAGCATCGTGTCTTTGGCCAACGAACTGTGTTTGCACAGCTCTCACATAGGCTGTATGGAGAAGAAAGCAGGGAGGAAGGTAAGGCATGTATCATAAAGACCCTGTAAACCAGGCTTACCAAGACTTCCATATCTGTGGACAGTGATAAGCCATGGAAATATTGTAGGCGGAGGAAAAACATGGCCGCATTTGCATTCCAGAGCAATCATTCCAGCCTTATGCAGGGCATGAGTTGGAGGTGAGAGACGCTGGTAGTAGGGCCTCCAGTGGTAGTTTAGTGCACTTATCCAGCTGAGAGACAGTTAAGGCAAGGGCCAGTGAGATAGAATAGAGGGATAGATACAAATAACACTAAGAGGTGATCCTTAGGGCCTCAGATTCTCCCATCTATAAAGTTAAATATTCCTGAACCCAAGTTTCTATGATGGTCTCAAAGATTACTATGGAGTGTAACTATGGCTGGGATTTGGGGACACACTGGGAAATTAGTGGCCTCATGAGGAATACCGTTTTGTGGACTCCCAATAACTTTATTGGCTGGGTGTGTTGGGTGGGGGAGTGATAACAACAGCCTTGTCACAGGGGGAAACAACACTGTGTTTGAAGGATGGGACCTGAGGAAGGGTGTACGTGAATGGTGGCAAGACAGTCTCAGGGTTGGGAGAAACTTGAGAAGGCAATTTTTGGGGGTTTTTGACACCCCCGCAACATGCTCCCTAAAAGATTGTCTGGTCTCTTCTGGGTCCTTCCTGTAAAGAGAAGACATTCACTTTCTGAGTAGCCTGTCCCATTGGTACAAAATCTCAGCACTGAACATCATCCCATCTGTTCCATTTCTATCCCTCCTTGGCCAGAGAAGGTGGCTTTTGAAAGAGACCATCATAAGAATCCTTGCACAGAATAAATAAATAAATAAATAAATAAATAAATAAATTAAAAGTCTGATTAATGCAGGTATGACAGAAGCAAACCATTGCCTTGATTAAAATTGATTTTCATTTTTTCTCATTTGAGGCTCGGCAGTATTTCAGGCTCCATGCCAGACAGAGACAGAAAGATGGTTGAATTCAAAAAGGATTGTTTTTTCAAAACAGAGCTCTGGGAGCCAGGTAATTCTAAGGCCAACAGTGCGGTTGAGATGGTTCTGTTGTGACTAGGAGTCCCTACAGGCAAGAAGAGTATAGGGTATAGGCTGAGAAAGTCAGAATCTATTCTTGGTGGTAAAGATGGTGTAAAAGCCTTGTCCTAGGATGAACACAGGAACTGTTAAGAAATAAGGAAGAGCCGCCTGCAGTGTGACTAGAGGGCTGGACAAACGCTGAGGCAATGCCTACAAATGCAATGGGCTGCTCCCTGCCCTTTCTCGCCCACTTCCCTTATCCTCCTCCTACTCCAAACCTCTTCTTCCTGGTTTGTTCCATTGTCCTCTTAGAAACTGACTACCTCCTTCCTCCTTCCTTCCCCACCCATCTCTTTCTAATTCTAGGTTTCTCTCTCATCCCCCACATAGAAGCAATGCCTTACATTTTTATGATGCTTCACAGTTCACAAAGCCAGTGGGAAAATGTGATCTCATCAATCTCCCAACCACACGTATAGGTAGGTGCTGTCCCCATTCTGCAGATGATGAAAACAAGGCTATGGGAGATGAAGTCACTTGCTCAAAGCCACAGGGTCACATGGCAGCAGAGACAGGAGATGGCTCTTTTCTCCGAAACTCATGCCATCATTCCAACTTCACAAGGTAGGCGTCTGGCATGCCTGTGTGCTGACTTGTGCGGAACCCTGGAACTGAATGATCTCCTTGAAGGAGCCCAGAGGAGGGCTACTTTCGCCTGGAGGTGTTTTTAGAGAAGTTCAAAGGAGAATTTATCTCCCTGAAAGTTTTCTTGAAATCTAAGACATTGGATGGAGTCTATTAATGTCCAAGCATACTGCATATGCCCCAGTCCATTCTGATGATACTGACTCTGGGGGCAGAGGGAACTAGAATCAGCAGTGTGCTGGAACCTGCTCATATCAGCTTGTTTGTGAAATTTTCAAGAATTTTGCAGGCTGGTTGTGAAATATAGCCATCATTGGAGATTCTATAAACTTCCAGTCAAATGAATTATGATGGAAGCAAAGATAAGGAATATTCCAGACATCAAATCTTTTTTTTTTAATGTTTATTTATTTTTGAGAGATAGAGAGAGAGCCAGAGCACACATGGGGGAGGGGCAGAGAGAGAGGGAGACGCAGAATCTGAAGCAGCCTCCAGGCTCTGAGCTGTCAGCACAAAGCCCAACACGAGGCTTGAACTCATGATCTGTGAGATCATGACCTGAGCCGAAGTTGAAGGCTCAACCGACTAAGCCACCCAGGTGCTCCAAGACATTACATCTTAATTATTTTATTACGTTTTACTATTACTATAATTTCCTTACTATCTATATTTATTATATTGAGATTATTTATAGCTATTGTATCGGAATGGTGAAAATATCATGTAATGATGTGTTATTACTTGTCTCTTACTCTGTGTTTGGTGACATCACATTGGCAGGTTGAAATTGACCACAGGGAGAATATTTACATGATGGAAATTGGCAAAAGCTACAAATCAAGGCCTGTGGACAAGACATAAAATCCCTGCTTTAGAAGAGCTTATGGACCAGCAAGGGGTCAACATTAGGGTTGGTGAGACACCGAGATGGCACTTTTCCAGTGCATCCTCAGAGCATACTCTAAGATTATTATGTTTAGAAAACTGGGTGATAATCATGTATTCTCCTGCATCAGCAGGCCTTGCCCAGGCCTGGCATTCTCTGCCTCTGAGGTTAGCAAGAATTTCCTCTTCCTTCTTGCAAAACAAGATTGATCACCAACTGTCAAATTCACTACTGCTGCAAAGAAGGAAAAGTAGCCCTGGACCCTGTCCACAGATTGTTAGATTGTTTCCCCTTCCGGGGAGAGAGGATCAGGGGAGAGGTATCTACATGGTTTCCTCAAATTGTGGTTTCCTATTTTGGTTTGTGGTTTAAATCCTTAGTTTTGGCAGTCACCTCTACTATAGACCGACCAATCACAAGCCCTAGTAGTTGGGGATTTTTTTTTTATGCTTCTTCAAGGGGAAGGTCAGGCCATTCTGAATGCTTTACTATAGCCATACTCAGGATGCCTAAGGTGGGATATTTCCTGAAGCCTGTACTTGGCCTTGGAAATAGACAATAGAACTCTTTTGGCAGGTAGAAGAGGTTCAGTCATTTTGATCTATGTAGTGTGATTTTCTTAGACCAGGTAGAGTTATTTATTCCCTCTATCATGATGGTGGTAGAAATGTCTTGAAAAGCCTGTCTGTAGGCTCATTCAAATGTGGTTGGCTCTCAGTTATCTGAATTTTGGGCTTTTCATGGCTGCCTTCTCTCTCCCTCTTGCCATTTGTAAAAAGAGATGATTCTCCTTGAAAAGAACGCCTGGAGGATGGCATTCATTCCAGTTGGATGATGAGAGTGGCATGGGCCCTGGGACATGGCAGGCTCGTAGTGTGGAAATGAAACAGAGGAAAGCACCCTGCAGAGCTGGTGGGGTGTGAGCAAGGAGAGTCCCAACCTGGCAGGGAGGGGCTCCACAAGCAGGTGCAGTCTGAGCCAAACTGGTCTTCCAACTCTGGTTGCCTTCCTCTCTCTTCCATCTGGGGTGCGGCTAGATCCTCTTCAACAGAGCCCTCCAAAGAGCGTCCTGCTTTGGTAATCCAGGTAAATGGTGCTGTTTTCCCAAGCTGGAATCACACACCTTTCTATCATCCAGAGTTCTTGACTTTTGCATTGCTTTTGACTGCATCCACCCCCTCTCCTTTGAAAGCCCTGCCCCCAAGCACCTCCCATCTCTTCCCCAACAGAGGTGGTCTTACCATTCTACAATTCTGCTGACCGGCAAAACTCTGTTTTGAAAGATGTTTTCTACTAGTAATTTATGTTCCTAGTTTGCACGAACTGAAGGTGTGGGAGGGGATGATTAGAGCTTCCGAAGTGGATGAGATGAGACAATCAGATTGACCACAGCAAGTTCATTACTTAATAACTACAAAATCTTGGGCGTCTCGTTCCATGTAAGCTGCTGTTATTCAGGCGAACGTAATGACAACATAATGATATACAGCTCAAAGAGTTGTTGAGTGGATTTAAAGGACAATGAATATGAAATTCTTAGCATCAAACCTGAACTTGCTGTGGTCTCTCATTGTCTCCTGCCTGATGGATTAGAAGAACATATTCCAGGAGAGCCTAGTCTGTGTTTGACCCAGGCTTGGCTTTGGAGATTCCGTGCTAAGCGTTCCTGCTTACAGGCTCTCTGTTCTCTTGGAGCTTTGAGTTGATCGGGGAAGGAAATAAAATCAGAATAAAATCAAATGTGTAAGAGCGCCTTCCCCGTGGACTCCATGTGGTTCAGGTGTTCCCCGCTTTGTGGACAATAGAAGCCTTTCCAAAGTCTCTTTTACTGTGGCTTATCTCTTGAGAGTTTCATGTTTTCAACTTCCTAGTGAGCATGTCCTTAGCAGTACCAAGATCATTTTAAACTCAATGTGTCTCAAAGCAAGTTTATCCTTTTCTTCTCCCTGTCCTGACATTCCTTTGGAATAGTGTCAAAGTTCACTTGCTTAGCTCTTTAACTGGGCTATCTTGGGCCATCTTTAGTACTTTTATCCTTTTTTCTCCCTCTGTCCCAACACTCCTTCTGGAAGGCACTAGCATTCACTCCTTAGATAGTTAGCTGGCTAACCATCTTGGTCATCTTTAGTCTATCTTCTGTCTTGTCTTCTTAATCACCAAATTTTGTGAGATTCCAAGCCATTATCCAAACCTTCCTGTATATTATAATCATCTTCCTGCCTCTCATCCCTCATGCATACCTACTTCTAACATTACTTTTACTCAAACATGACTTGACAGTAGCCATTTATTGAGCACCTATTATATGCCAGGTTCTATGCTAAGCATTTTATATTCATTGACTTTTATTTTTTTTATTACTTTATTTTTAAAAATTTTTTTATTTATTTATCTTTGAGAGAGAGAGAGAGAGAGAGAGACATAGAGCACGAGCAAAGGAGGGGCAGAGAGAGAGAGGGAGACACAGAATCGGAAGCAGGCTCCAGGCTCTGAGCTGTTAGCACAGAGCCTGAGGCGGGGCCCCAACTCACAAGCCGTGAGATCATGACCTGAGCCGAAGTCGGACGCTCAACCGACTGAGCCACCCAGGCGCCCCTCATTGTCTTTTAAAATTCACTCAATGACTCTCTGAGGTGTATATTATTATGATCACCCAAATAACAGAAGTTTATGGGAAGTGAGATGTCTAAGATCCTGCAATTATTAAGCAATCAGATTTGAATGTAATGCCTTTTCTGATTCCAAAGACTGTGTGTGCTCAGCCTTAACCATTATGGTAAATGGTCTGTAATTTTTTTTTTAAACATCCGTGATCAGCTGAAAAATATTCAGTGGGTTCCCACTGCCTAAAGTGATGTCCAAATATCCGGTCAGGTTCTCTTGTTGCACATTCTCTCTCACCATCTTCTGGCATGAACTTGCTGGTAAGGCAGGCCCAGCATCCTGAATTCCCCTTCATTGTCTGGTTCATTCCAGCCTTTCCATTTTTGGTCATGCTGAGAGCTATCTGAAAATTCAAGACATTGAGAAAGGAACCTGATTGATTTAAGCACGGTTTAGAAAGCAAGAGAAAAGACTCAATTCTACAAGAAAGAAATTAGAGCAAGAAATAACTAAGTTTAATGAAGATGATAAATATTACGGAATGGATTTGTTTTACATGCCATTTACTTGTGGCAACATGAGGTCAATCTGTCTTTTGATGTTTGTGAGCTAATAAGACACTAAGGATTGCAGGGGCTTACAAAGTGTTGCTTGAGCGAATGAATGAATTTCAGTGTTGCTTGAGTGCAAGCTTGAGTGAATGAGAAAGCAAAAAGGCAAGATAAGAAGAATGGAGATTGTTGTGTATGGGGAAAGGGGCTGGTGTGGGCAGGCTTTATTTACATGTTGGGGGACTTACCGTTTAAATAAATATTAAAAAACAAAAACATAGAACTCATGTTATTTTAAATGTAAAGATTTAACAATTTAGAATTTGTAACACGAAAAACATTGCAATATTATTTGTGCTATTCATAAGATGAGATAGACTTTATAAAAAGTTTTACTGTGTATGTCCCAATATAAGGCACGCTCTTTACCCACCCATTCCCTAATTACCCCTAAGAAAAGGTCTTTCTTCATCCTCAACTCCTGTCCTGTGGAGTGTCACAGATTAAGTGATGCTTTCACAATGTATTTTATTCCATCACCAATATAATGGTGGAAGAGGATAATTAGTCAAAATGATCTCAAAAAATGCAAGGTTCGGATGCTTACTGAGGTAATAGTAATAGCTACTATAGTTAATAGTAATATAGTTAGTAGTAATATAGTAATATAGTTAATAGTTAATAGTAATAGTTAGAATGAGACAAAGGAATCTAACTCAGATTCAAAAATTCTTCTTGGGCTCTTCTTTCCAAATGTAAGCGATGGGTAAAAGTTCAAATGAAATTTTAACACATGGCTTCATAAAACAATAGAACTAAGTGATTATGCTTTGAATATCACAGCTACACACAAGAAGACCAATGAAAACACAATCTTTGAATGTCTGGGAAATGGGTACTGTTGCTTGAGGTTACATTGGCAGTGTAAGTACAATGTGTGGAATAAACCATAGCTCTTAACCAGAAGTATAGATGATATGCTCTGGAAAACTGGGTTAGATAACTCAAAAAATGACTCTAGTGATGACAAAGACATTGATATTGAGGATGCATGTGGGAGGAAGGAATCTTTCCACATTAATAAAAATTTACATATGAGATTATTTCATTACTTTACTTTTTAATGTTTATTTTTATTTATTTTTGAGAGGGGGGTGGCAGACAGAGAGAGAGAGAGGAGAGAGAGACAGGCAGACAGACAGACAGAGACAGAGAGGGAGAGAGAGAATTCCAAGCAGGCTCTGCACCCTCAGTGCAGAGCCTGACATGGGGCTCGATCCCACAAAAAGTGAGATCATGACCTGAGCTGAAGTCAAGAGTTGGACACTCAACTGACTGAGCCACTCAGGCACCCCTTACATATGAGATTATTTTAGATTATTTTAAATATAGTGAAGAGAATGATGTATCTTTCTTGTGTATCCCTAAAGGGTTATATATTCAGCTTTGCCAGAATTACTTTTTTATTGGTATTTTGTAAGGAAAAATGGGGCATCTCCCTACATGTATGGTTGCCTTATATTTGGACTTACATGGCATTTACCGAACTCTCTAGGAAGTGCAGTTTGGTTATTGGCATAAGTAAAAAGTTGTATAATGAGTGTCTTCTTTCAATCCCTATAGCATTAGTCTGTGATGTACATCTGTAATTGGAATTAAGGTAAAAAAAAGTCTACATGGTGGGTTCCTTATGAAGCTGGGAACTTGATGTGATTTTCTGAGAGAAGAAAAACCATTTGAGAGGGTTAGGTGAGAAAATCAAAAGGGTCTTGTACTATTTAAAGTTGTAGATCATTCTTTTCCTCCCAGGCCTCAAGTATCCAAGAAACCCACCTTCTTATACGAGGTACCTATTAATCAAGCCCCTTAATCCTGCCTCCCTCTATTTCAGCCTTTCGTAACTGGGAGCCTCACATGAGCCACAGAACACAGAAAATGATTTGAGTAACTATTTTATCATTTCTTCCAAGGGTGGTTCATTACTAGCACCATTCTGGATGCAGAGGAGGGAAGTTAATGGATTATGTATAATGGATAATAGTGCAAAGCGAGGACACAAGCAGGCTCTGCACTATAATAGTGTGGAGCCTGATTCCATGAACTGTGAGATCATGACCTGAGCTGAAGTCAAGAGTTGGACGTTCAACCAACTGAACCACCCAGGTGCCCCCAACAACAAGAGTCTTAAAGGAAGATGGGAAATTATCCAGATGAAGAATAGTTCTTTCAACATTCTGGGTAGACAAGTTAGTCTGAGAATACCACCACCACCACCACCACCACCACCACCACAAGTACTATTACAACTAGCACTACTACTACAAAAACTACTAGTTAACATTTACTGAGTATACATTATATGTACCAGGCCCGGGTCAAAGTAATTTACACCTCTTTTGAACCTCACAACCCTATGAGTATGTACTATCATTGTCACCATTTCATATATGAAGGAGCTAATCATGTGACTTGCCCAGGGTCACACAACCTAGTCAATGGTGGTGAGTTGAACCCACATAGTCTGACACCAGAATCTGACAAGCTTAATCACTATACAAGAGTGATTTCCCATACTGGTAGGGAAATTTAGGGTGTTTAGTATCACTAAGAGTAAGGATAAACACTGGAAGTGGTTAGAGATGAATCCAGAGTTGGTAATTAAAGGCCAGGTCATGATGTCTTATTGGTCCTTTCTTCTGGAGGAAGGGGTTCCTGGAATTTTTCTTCTCATCTCTACCAAGAAATTTCTTTCCAGCTGGGATGGACCCATATTTGTGTACCAGTTGGGCATTATCAGTTTTCTATTGCCACAAAATGCTTTGTAACAGTCATCCATTAAATATTTCTTTAGTTCAGGAGTCAGTAGGATTCAGATGATCTGGGTCAGACTTGATCTTGCCTGGGCTTGTGTATGCATTTGTGGTCAGCTGTGACTCAGTTAGGTAGTAGCTTGGCTGATCTTGGATAAGCTTGCTCACATGTCTGGGAGTAGGCTGACTGTTGGTTGATCAAGGCTGGGCGCCTCTGCTCTGCTCTGCTCCACATGACTTTAATCCTTCAGCAAAGTACCTCAGGCCAGGTCACATGGCAATGGCAGATGTAAAAGAAAAAAGTTGAAATGCTCAAGTCTTTTCTCAAGCCTCTGATTGCATCCTGTTTGCTAACATCTCCTTAGCCAAAGCATGTAACCAGGCCAACCTAGATTCAAGGGATGGGGAAATAAACTAAGAAGCACATGACAAAGGGCATGGTATATGAGTGAATGAAGAACTGGATCACTGATGCAACCCATCTCTCATTTATATTCTCCTGTTGTCAGCCTACTGCTACAAGCTATTTACATGGTCACTTGAAGGAGTTGCTTGAGGACTGTAAAGGAAAAAAGAGTGGAGAAACAGGACAATATTCATTTTGGAGAAGGGGGGAAAAGTACATATTATGGAAGGGAGTTATGATTTGGCATTGAGGTTGGGTCCTATCCCAGGTGTCCCATTACCTTTAGTTGTCCTGTCTTTTTCCTTTCTTTTTTTTTTAAGTTTATTTATTTACAGAGAGAGAGAGCGAGAAAGAGAGAGGGAGCGAGCACAGGGGAGGGACATAGGAAGAGGGAGAAAGAGAAAATCCCAAGCAGGTTCCACACTGTCAGTGCAGATCCCGATGTGGGGTTCGACCTCACCAAGCATGAGATTGTGACCTGAGCTGAAATCAAGAGTCACACGGACACTCAACCTACAAAGCCACCCAGGCACCCCTAGTCATCCTGTCTTCTTAGGCTCCTCTTGGCTATGACAGTTTTCCAGACTTTCTTGTTTTTGATGAGCTTGACAGTTTTGAGGTGGATTGGTCAGATGTTTTGTGGAATACCCCTCAGTCAGAGCTTGTCTGATAGTCTCCTCAAAAAATTAGACTAGAGTTATAGGTTTGGGGGAGGAAGACCACAGATGGAAATTGTCATTTTCACCAGGTGATATCAAGGGTACATAAACTATATATGGAGAACAAACTTACAGCCATGTTTTCCCTAATTCCAAGAAAATCTCTACCATTTTAATTAACAAACTCTTGGATTAGATATGACCAGGTATGTGAGATTATAAATCAATGAGTTAACTATTATAGGCATGATAAATAATTTTCCTTTCTCTTAACAAATATAAGGTGAATCAATACAATTTCCCAAAGCAAACCAAGTGTTTTAGTATCAAGGTGACTACTGAACCGTCACAGTGGAGGGAGTGGCTTATGTGGAGTTTTCCTGTAAATGATGACTTTTCATGATTTTTTCCTTTTTATGATGACTTTGTATATTATCGGGGCTTTAATTTTCAGGAAAGACCTTTCTTTCCTCCTCTTGGCTAATGCTTCCCTCCACCCCAAGTTATTGCTTTCTAATTGTTGGAGATGTGATATGTCTAGCCAGCATGCTTCATTCTCAAAAGTAATCCTGGAAAGAATTTCTTTTGACTTTTTCAGGATTCTCCATTTCCCACCATAGAAGCATGGGGCCTCTGGTTTCAATGACAATACCAACCGAAGCTGAAACCGGATAATGGAACACATAATTCTCTATTTCCACAGTCTAGGGGCACAGGCTGAGAAGGATGCAAGCAGGGTGAGCATTCACTGATTCAACAAAGACTTATCGAGCACCTGTTACACGACTGACTCTGACCCAGGGGACAATGAGACAGTTGCCACTTTGAAAAAGTTTAGTCATGATGTGGAAAAAATGACAAACCAGTGTGAAGAATGTGATAGGAAGGAAGCACTTGTGTGGGGCTACAAAGTAGAGACACCACGCGCTGGGCAAGGCAGGGGGGCGGTGCTGTGGGCACCAAACAAGGAAGGTGTCTCAGAGACCTTAACCTCTAGGATATCTGAAGGATGAGTAGGATTAGGGGAAAGAGGTGTTGGTGTGCATGTGTGTGAATGTACATGGATATACATGTTTGTGCATGCACATGTGTGTGTGCATGTGAGTAGGGAATGTTTTAGGTGGAAGGAAAACCATATTCATAAAACATAGAAATAAGTATGGTTGTAGCACATTCAGAGAAGGGCAAGAATATCTCTGTGTTTAATTTGACCCGAAGAGCCTGAGGTTTCGGAGGTTTTCCTGGATGCAATAACTGACCAGCTGGTGTTAAATGATGGATAGGAATACAGTGGGCCAAATAAGGGGGCAAGGGAGGAGCAGGGGTCCCCCAGCAGGGGCCATGGCTTCCACGAAGGCACAGAGGTAGAGAAATGCCTAGTGCCTTCAGCAAACTGCAAATAGCTCAGACAATAGATCAGGGATGGGAGGAGTGTACCAAGAGAGGAGAGATCAGGGAGGTGACAAGAATCCCAGATCTGCCACTCACTAGCCTTTAGGGTTTGAATGACATCAGTGAGCCTCAGTTTGTTCATCTTAAAGTGGGGTTAGTAATAACCACAACAACACTAATAGACCTGCAGCCCAGTATTGCTGAAAGGATGAAATGGGATAAGCTTGCAGACCACAGACCACATAGCACATGGCTTGGCTGGAGCTTAGAAACGGGCAGATGGCAGATGTGATTGTCAGTCATTACCTTTGAATTGTTAATGCATCTATTAGTGACCATTGTTTGCAGCCAGAGATTTCTGAAATTCTCCCAATTTCTCCAGGATGCTTCTTGGAGAGAGCCTTGACGACTGGGCACCATGCCTGGCACATTGTTGTCAGTCAAGGGCTGGGCATAGAGATAAGAGACATTATTCTTTGGGTTTCGACCATAGAAATGAACTGCAGCCCTACCGAGGCTCAAGTTAAATTGACTGGAAGTCTCCTCTACAGGGCGTTGGTTCTCACTGGGATTCTCACTCTTGACAGAGATTTCAGGCAGATGTGACTCCGTGAATGCCACTCTGGGTTCCTGTACAAATTTTAATCCCCTCTCCCGGACTTTTTCCTCCCTGAAATAAAAATGTGCGTGTTGAGGATGATGGAGCTAGGAAAGAGTGTTATGCACTATTTTTTCATTTGGTGAAGTATTACCCTGCCCAAGATTTTACTTGTGGTTTTCATCTTTTCAATTAGGTGTCTGACTCTGGGTGTGTAGAATGTTTAACAGAAAACTGTGCCTTTAATCTTTGCAAGAGCAAAGGAAGCTCTGGAGGGAACCTATCTGAAATGGACTGGATGTCTGTGTCCCTCCAAAATTTATATGTTGAAATCCTAGCCCTTAAAGTAATGATATAAGGAGGTGGGGCCTTCGGGAGGTGATTAGGTCATGAGAGTGGAGCCTGGTGAATGGGATTAGTGTCCTTATAGAAGGATCCCAGAGATCTCTTGCCCCCTTTCCTTCATGGGAAGATACAGTTAAGTCTATAACGCAGAGGAGGATGGACTTTTATCAGCATTGGACCATGCTGGCATACTATATAAACTGTTCCTTACCGCCCTTTAATCCCTTGCTGTATCATGAAAATCTTTTCTGCTATTCAATATTTTTGTTGTAATAGGTGCACTATATTCTATTAAAGATGAATTATGATTTATGTAATGCTTCCCCTGGATGCTCATCTTTTAGATGGCTTCTATTTTTTTCTTTTTCTTTCTTTTTTGTTTTTTTGTTGCTATTATGACTAGTGCCATAATGAGCATTTTTACAGCTAGTTGTGCAAGTTAATATTTTTCTTTCCTTCTTTAGGATACATTCTCAGAAATAAAATAGTGGGGTCAAAGAGCATATAATTTTTAAGACTTTTGACACACTTTGTCTCTTTGTTATTGAGGAAGTTCATATCATTTATACTCTCATTGAAGTAACCTCTTGCCAACACTGGACATTGCCATTATTTTTAATATTTGGCAACTAAACGAGTAGAAAATATTATCTTATTTTAAGATGCATTTCTTTGACAATCCTATTTATGTTGATTGATCATTTGATCATTTGCTTTTCTTCTTTTTTAGTTTACCTGTTCATGATCTTTGTCTGTTTTCTAACTGCTGGGTTCACCTTTTTTTTCCCCTGGTGTTGATGATAAAACTAATATTTGGTCAAGGTCCACTATTTGCTAAATGTCTTGCATCAATTCTATCCGAATTCTAGGGGGAGGTAAGAGGCTTTTTTTCTCCTGGCATAAGAGACATGGTGTCTTTTCCAATACCACTTCTCTAACTTTTGACACCAACTAGCTGCCTTAAAATTCAATTCAATGCTACCACTAACCACCAGAGTTAGTGTCAGACTTGGCAGATGTAAGGGTTCATTCCACAAGACTGCCTTCTCTTCAGACACTAGTCACAAGTGTCAGGTCACTGATAGACTGGGTATACTTGGAGGTTCCCAATACCCCCTCCTCAGGCTTGATAGTTTGCTAGAAAGGCTCACCAAACTCAGGAAAGCACTTTACTTACAGTTATGGGTTTATTATAGAGGATATATGTGAGCAGCCAGCTGAAGAGTTGAATTGGGTTCAGAAGAGTCCAGAGTATAGTAGCCCCTGTTCCTGTGAAGTTGGCGTGTTTTATGCTCCCAACCCCTGGATGTGTTTACCAAATCTGAAGCTCTGAGAACTCTGTCACTTAGGAGTTTTCCTTACATAGGCATGATTGATCAACTTATTGGCCACTGGTGATTAACTCTGCCTCTAACCCCCTCCCCTCCTGGGAGATCGGAGGGTAGGGCTGAAAGTTCCAAGCTTCTAATCAAGTCTTGGTCTTTTTAGGGACCAGCTTCCATCTTGAAGCTACCTAGGGGCCCACCAAGAGTCGCCTCATTAGAACAATAGATGCTTCTACCACCCTTATTACTCAGGAAATATCAAGAGTTTTAAGGAGCTCCATGCCAAGAGGTGGGGACAAAGACCAAATATTTTTCTTATTATTTCACAGAAGAGCATTATCCTCATTTTTAAGAGAAAGAAACTGAGACAAAGAGAGAATATGGTCCAAATGTCATTTGGCAAGAGGTAGCCTGGAGCTGACTCACTCGGTCTGTCTGCAAAGTCCATTTCTGATCAAAAGGCTACATGGCATTATGAATATTTATTAGCTTTTTATACATTAATACAAAATTTTATATTTTATATATTAATACAATAGCCTGTGTCTGTGGTAGATATTGCAAATACATTTTCCTTTTAGCATATTCTTTGTATTTGATTTTTTTTAAGTATAGGAGTTTAAAATTTTGAATTATTGAGGCGCCTGGGTGGCTCAGTCGGTTAAGCTTCCGACTTCGGCTCAGGTCATGATCTCATGGTTCATGGGTTCGAGCCCCGCGTCGGGCTCTGTGCTGACAGCTCAGAGCCTGGAGCCTGTCTTTGGATTCTGTGTCTCCCTCTCTCTCTGACCGTCCCCTGCTCGTGCTGTCTCTGTCTCTCAAAAATAAATGAAAAACATAAAAAAAAAATAAAAATAAAATTTTGAATTATTATTTTATGATTTCCAAAGTGAATCTACAGACATAAAAAAGCACAATGACGAGTTATTCACATTCTCACTCTTGACCCCCGCCCCCCCGGGTTTCAGTTTTCCACTCCAGAAGTTAAAAAAAATTTTTTTTACAGAAAATCATTTATCTTTCTTTTCTTTTGTGTTTACTACTTTAAAAAGCACCATATTCAGAAAATATATCATGACTATAAGATGTTATGAATATTCATTTATATTTTTCTTACTGCTTTTATGGTGTGCTAAGATCTAAATTTTCAATCTAATGAAACTTATTTTTACTCATACCATGAAATAAGGTCCTATTTTTGTTTTTTCTGAGTAGTTAACTAACATTTGAATTTTAAATTTGGAGCAAAGACAGAGTATATTTCATGACCAATTGCAGAATCCAAGAGAATTAATTAGGCAGCAACAAAAAAGAACAGATGCCTCATCTGGAGGGAAGGCTGAGACTGTCACAAGAAAGAATTGCTTCTGTGAGAGAAAGTGAATGTGCTCATGATCTCACCAGTGGAATCCACAACTTTTAGCAGAACTAGTTTGAACTAACTTATGTGATGAAAGAGGAACCCACAGAGCCACTCCTAGTAAATTCTCCCACTTGGATTTTGGCCATCATGCTCTGCTGTAACACCCAGGGAAGAACGAAAGAAGGGATTCTCCTATGCATATCAGATTTGGGGACTTTCTCATTTTCCTGGGTGGAGACCCATCCCCTCTCAGGATTAGTGTCATTGGATCCTTTGGCCAAGAGCCAATCCTGAGACCAAGCTAGGACTCTGGGAGAAATACTCTTGGAGGAAAGTGATGAGTTAGATGGAGGCTGGTCTGGAGAAGGGCCAAACCTGCTCTAGTTTCTATTTTCTCACTGATTTTCACTGATTCCTTGGGATTTCTCAAAAATCTACAGAATCTCCAAGACCTTACCAACTTGAAGTTTATGATTCTTCTGGGCATTTCTCATTGTCAATCTCATAGGCCTCATTCATTCATTCATTTATTCATTCATTTATTCAGCAAATACTTATTAAGCAGCTACTGTGTAGGTAGAAATTTGTTGTCACAAGTATCTCAAATGGTACTGAGGACTCTTCAAGAAACTAAGACCCCAAATAAAAGTGACTTAGATAATAAGACAAAAAATAATCTTATATAATAAGATATCTCAAGATAAGAAGATACCCTGGGGCGCCTGGGTGGCTCAGTCAGTTAAGCATCCGACTTCAGCTCAGGTCATGATCTCACAGTTCGTGAGTTCGAGCCCCGCATCAGGCTCTGGGCTGACAGCTCAGAGCCTGGAGCCTGCTTTGGCTTCTGTGTCTCTCTCTGTCCCTCCCCTGCTCATACTCTGTCTCTCTGTGTCTCGCAAAAATAAATAAAATGTTAAAAAAAAAGAAGATCCCAAAATAGGTTAATTTTGATGCTGAATGACATCAAATACCTTTTTTTTTTTTTTTTGCTTTTCCTCCATGCCATTCTTAGCATGTTAGTTTGGTCTCCTCATTTTCTCGGTATAGCCATAGAAGCTCCAGGCATTGCATCCTCATGTATCTAGGGGCAAATAGAGTGGGTACAGAAGTGCCTCCAACTCTCTTTCTGAGATTTAAAAAACTATTTCTAAGACCTTTCTATTTTTTTCTTTTCACATTTTTATTTAAATCCTAGTTAGTTAACATACAGTGCAATATTGATTTTAGTAGTAGAATTCAGTGATTCATCACTTACATACAATACCCAGTGCTCAGCACAAGTGCCCTCTTTAATGCCCATCACCCATCTAGCCCATCTCCTACCCCCTCCCTCCATCAACCTTCAGTTTGTTCTCTATCTTTAAGAGTTTCTTAATGGTCTCTCTCTCTCTCTCTTTCCTCTCCCATGTGTTCATCTGAGGAGGACAGAACAGAGAAGAGCTAGATGGTGAAAACTCTGGGATCCATCTACATTGATGGGAATTAAAAACCATATTAATCTGCCATCTTATGCCACACTTGGTTTCCTTGCTAGAACACCTGATGATTTGGAGGGCTCAGGAAAAGATGCAGAAAGATGGTAAGGTGTAAGTTAGAAGAGCCCTTGAAGAGTCTATGGTTTTGTGCAGCTGCTGTGAATATTCTGTTTCATGAAGATACGTTTTTTGTGAATTTTATCATCTATGGTAATTTATTTATTTATTTATTTATTTATTTATTTATTTTTAAAGAGAGTGTGGCCAGTTGCACCCTGGCTCCTAAAGCTTTGACCCAGAAATGCCATATCACTTTTATTTTGTTTAATGTTTGTTTATTTTAGAGAGAGACAGCGCGAGCAGGGGACGGGCAGAGAGATAGAGGGAGACACAAAATCCGACGCAGGCTCCAGGCTCTGAGCTGCCAACACAGAGCCTGATGCGGGTCTCGAACCTGCAAACCGCGGGATCGTGACCTGAGCTGATGTCGGATGGTTAACTGACAGAGGCACCCAGGCTCCCCATCATCTATGGTATTTTAGTCATTTAATGAGGATGTGCATTTAAATCTCTCTGCTATGACACCCTAGTGTATAAGGATTTATCTTAGTGAGATAAACCTTTATATCTCTTTCAAAGCAGGATAACAGATCCTTTGATCAATTTTCCTTCCTGTGTGTAGAACTTGTACTAGGAAATGTGTGAAGCAATCGTTCTCAACTGTGGTCTGAGGATTCCTGGGGGGTCCATAAGACCCTTTCAGAGAGTCCACAAGGCCAAGACTATTTCCATAATGACATTAAGATATCATTTTCCTTTGTCACTCTCAGTGACACAGTGCGCACTGTGGAGTTTTCCATAAGCAACAGGCTTGATGCAAACAGACCTGAAAATCCAGTTGACTTCCACTGGGATTCCATCAAAGAGATTTGCAAAATGTAAAACAGTGCCACTCTTCTCATTAATTTATTTTTTTTGGAAAAAAATTGTTTTTCATCAAAATACATTATTTGTGTTAGTTCATTAACATGCAATGGGTGTGTTACTGTTATTTTAAAAGAAATATTTTCAAATGATCAGTTTTAATTTTTAATACAGTCCATATCAATAGGTTTAACCCCCATAAACACAAACTTTTTAAGATCTGCAATAATTTTTAAGAATGAAAAGAGCTTCTGATGCCAAAAAGTGTGAGAACCTCTGGTGTAGAGAGACTAGCACAAACCCAAATCATGAGTTGTATCTAGGTTAGTTCCCAAGATCTTTGTTTCCACTTTGTGTGTGCTAAAGTATTTATAGCTTGAAATATATTTATTGACTTATTCATATATTCAAAAAATATTTATTGAAGAGCTGTTGTGCCAGCTGCTGGATAAAGCATGGGGGCACCTTGGTGCTGGGACGGCCTGCCCTCCCAAAGCCTAATCTTGGCATTCATTCTTGCAAGTTTCCCTTTAGCAGCTATGCTCAGTCTGTGCACAGCATTGAAAGAGCTTATAATCTAGGGACGCAAGGCCCCTGTGTGGGATCTTCAAGAAAATCAGAATGAATAGATTTAAGACTTCACCATTAACAGTTCTCAAGAAGCAGGAGCTCAGACAAGGGATCAATCAGTGTCAGATAGTAGGATAAGGGATTCTTGTACTGGACTTAAACCCAGAAGGACAGGTAGACTTAAGACAGCTGAGTTGAGTGGAAGGGGCCAGAATGGGTGAGGAAAGAAGAGATGAGCAGGCTTGCAGAGTTAGGTCATTGCTCACTGTGTAGGCTGTAGGGAAGTACAAGGGCCTGCCTCCATGGAGAAAGAGGCTTATGGTGTGAACTCTTGGTCTAAGATTGGGTTTTCTTCTGTACTGATGGAAAGCTCCTATGTCTTCTAAACTATTGGTCAATGGATGTCTCTCTTGGGTGTGATTAAAAGTCCATGCCATCATTCTGTGTTTTCCAAACTTTCCAGATCTTAAACTTTCCCAAATAACAAGAATTATTTGGAAATACTAGCTAAGGGCACAGATTCTAGGGTTCCATCCAAAGTGTACTTATCCAAGGATAGGTACTTATCCTTTCTTATTCTGAGTTTTTTACCATTATCAGTCATGTCAGGTGATTTTCTTTTCTTTTTTATTACAGGTAAGTTTGGAAAATATAACTCAACCCATTACCAATGGTTCTAATCCTGAAGCTGCATACTGGGAAACTCAGGCAAAACAAAACAAAACCACACAACAACAAAAAACTTAGTAAGGCCCAGGCCTTCCTCTCAGTGACCTAATTTAATACTAATAATGAAAAAAGCAAAAATGAAGATAGCTAACGACAACCAGAATGAAAATTTGAGCGATTTTGGTCTATAATTGTTCCTTCAGTTGCACTATATTCTTCAGAGGCCCAGAATCAGCTAGAAAAATCACACCTGGTTCCGTTACACATGTTTTTTCTTGTTCTAAGATGCTGAGAACATGGCATTTCAAACTAGGGTGTGCTTGCTGGTGGTGGTGTAGATGGGGAGTGACATAGCTTGCTTTGGAGAATAAGAAAAGAACATTTATGGTTCCCTTGGGCTCTCAGTATCTGTTAAGGTCGCAGTGAATGTTAAGGGTAGCCCACTGAGACCAAATAGCTGGAACCTATGTTCCAGAGAGCTTTCTGAGTAAATGCAAAGCATGTGCTGTTTCATCCCATAGGAAAATCAATTCTGTTTTTACTGGGGAAAGGCTTTGTATTTTTCCATTTATGAAATCATGGACTTTAAGTTTTGGGAAGTTGCAAAGCCAGAAGGCATTTGAGAGGCCACTTGGTTCTACTGCTAACTCACTCTCTCTCTCCCTCCTTCCTCACATAACCAGGACTAGGTACCAGGAGATGTGAACTTTGAGCTGCCTCTGGCTCTGGCTTGCTGTGTGATTTGGTCCAAGCTCCTTGCCCTCTCTGAGCCTCAGTTTCCCCATTTGTCCAAAGAAAGATACACTTTAGTTTGGTGAGCCTTCCAGCTGGAACTTTGCAAAAATTTAAGACTCTATCATGACATTGTTCTGGCACCTTCCTAGGCAAAGGACACCTAGTTTATAGAGGTTCCACAGCATCTAGAAAGAACTGTATTTGTTATATGGGCCAAATTGAACAGGATCTACTCAAAGACCTAGAAAACACTCGTAGCATTCAGAAAACCTTTTCTGAAGAAAGAAACATTTTACTCTGAAGAAAGAAAAGGTCTGAAATTTGGCCTTCTTGATTAAACACCTTATTATTAAACACCTTATTGGGTTATATGGTGTTGGGCTTGTGAATTATTCTCATGGCAGACATCTTCTTCATTCATAAAATGAGGATAAAATTAATAATATCTATCTCATGAAGTTGTTCTGACAAGTAGATAAAATAATATAAGTTCTTCAGGTTTCAATATCAATTAGATGTCATTATTTTTCCCTTATAATTTTGGTCCTAATTATTTCTTGGTGTGTCCCTTGGTATGGTTTTAAGTTCATTTTGTTAATTCATCTTTTTTGCCTTTCTATTCTATTATTTAGGCTTGGTTCACCTAAGGGAAAGAAAAAAGGGAAATATTTCTTAAGGAGTCAATTTTTTTAATGTTTATTTTTGAGAGAGAGAGAGAGACAGACAAAGTGTGAGCAGAGAAGAGGCAGAGAGGGAGGGAGGCACAGAATCCGAAGCAGAATCCAGGCTCCAAGCTATCAGCACAGAGCCTGACATGGGGCTCGAACTCATGAGCTCTGAGATCATGACCTGAGTCGAAGTCAGACACTTAACCTACTGAGCCACCCAGGCATCCCTTAAGGAGTCATTTTTTTAAAGAAAAATAGTGTACCTGATGGTAAGAGTCAAAGCAGGGGACAAACTACCAGTATTTTATTCTGTCAAACAAAGATGGAGGTAGAGTCCAAGGTTTGCGAAGGGAAGCAGGTTTCTTGATGAAGTGTTACTCCCTGACACCCCAGAACTGTGCTTTATGATCTTCATTTTTTGATTAGGAACTTCCTGTTTAAATCATTGGCATGAGTTAAAGGACATTCAGGTTCTCTGAAAGACAGCTTCCCAGAATAGGGCAACAATCAAGGCTTTCCATTCTTTCCCCTCCACCTTTCACCTGCCCAGCACAGTCCTTTGGAATGGAGCAGTGGTGCTGAGGAGTTCACAGCTACAACACAGTTGTCGCGTGGCGGGCCTGGGACTCTAGACTTGGGATCTAGTCCTAGTTCATCAGCTTCTTATTCCCCATGGATCCTTGAAGGGGTCTTTTGCCTCTCTCGGGATCTGCACCTATAAATGGATTGAATGGATGTACAGAAGTACCTAAGGGAATTTTGTTAAAACCACACAGGTCCAGACCTCACTCTCAGAGGTTCTGGTTCAGAAAAGTCAAAGATGAGTTGTTCTTGTGAATCACTGCCTCTGACCCAAGGTACCTGCACATAAAAATCTTAGGTGTCTTCCGTTTATGGTATGTGGCATGACTCACCCACTTATTGGAATATGAAGAACCCACGAAAGTTGTCTTTTTCACAGGATTGTCACCCAAGCTTGTGGCTCTGGAAGTGTGGTCTATAGGTCTCCAGTGAGCCATGAGGGTCTGTCTGAAAGCCACAGACAGAAATGCATGTGGGTCCTTTCTTTACATTTTGGAAGTGAATGACACAAATTGCTGTAAGTTGATATTTTTGTATATGATTAAGGTTTACTTGCCAAGAATCTAATATTAAAGTTTGCCCCAGCCCCTCTGAAAACAAAGCCTAAGGCAAAGTCAGGTGAGTTTATTTGGTACTGCCATTCCTTCCTTTGGTTTCATGATGCATTGGGGGAGATCAAAGAGTATAGAACTTTAGAGAAATGAATTTTAGTTCCAGACTAAGTTTTTTCATTCCCTGGCTGTGGACTTGGAAAACCACTTTGCTTCTCAATTCTCACACTTATAAAGTGAATATAACCAGGTTCTGACTTGCTGTGTTGCACTGAGACTTAAATGAAATGGTATGAGCCGTTGTAAGAATTGCTAAGTGCACCAATAGTTGATTGTTTACTTGAAGGTCTAGTGTTCTCAACTTTATCTGGGACTGTGGAACTTTAACATGTACTGGGGTTCAGCCCTATAATTGCTGAGTGTGCCTGGAAGGGGGAGACCAAGGGAATCTGTTATGAAAAAATTCTTTCTGGTCAATTTTGTTAATCAGCCAAATTTGAGAACCACTAGACTGTGGGTGTCATGGAGCAGGGATTATGTCTTATTCAACTTTGTATTCCCACTGCTTGACATAGTTTCTAGTATATAGTATAGTCAATAACTATTTTTGAATGAATAAAAGGCCAAACTTCTGTACTTAACAAAAAAGCTCAAAGGTACAACTCTCCAGGAGTCACCCCATTCCCTTGATCTGCATGTCTGTCTGACCTACCTTCCTCCACTGAATGAGTTTGTTTGTCCTAGGAATACCTGAGCTAATTTATACTCATTACTCAAATGCTTGAGCAGCTCGCACTGACTTATGTTTAGAATCACCATGAGTGACAATATCTTATTTTTCTACTTCAACAGTGGTTGTGAAGATTGTAAATATAATAAGTAAAAAGTGCTTTTCAGGCTGCAGTGTGCTATAAATATATAGGTAATTAATGTTATTAAGAACATGCTAAGGAGCTTCATGGTTCTTCAAAACTCGATAGATAATGTGGCTGTAGAAGAGAAGACTCTTTCATCAGAGTTTCTAGCCTCACAGATTCACTCCTGAGCTCACTTTAAAATGATTCAGAGAACAGGTTTATTTATTTATTTATTTATTTATTTATTTATTTAATATAATTTATTGTCAAATTGGTTTCCATATAACACCCAGTGCTCATCCCAACAAGTGCCCCCCTCCATGCCCATCACCCCCATTCCCCTCTCCTCCAACCCCCATCAGCCCTCAGTTTCAGAGACTAGATTTAAAATAAAGAGACATGGATAATTGAAATTATAAGGCTGAGCAGAGGCATACAAGCCAAGGCCATCTGAAAGAATACAGAGAGATCTCAGTATTAATGTTAGGAAAGCGTAATTCAAAGCAAAAGATGGTGAATAGGTCAGAAAGGAACCTTTTTTAATGTGGTCCATAAGGGAATACACTGTCATGAATAGTTACGCATCAAAGTAAAACATAGAAAACAAAATCTTCAGAAAATGCACAGAAGAAGAAGGAGAAGGAGAGGAGGAAGAGGAGGAGGAGGAGGAGGAGGAAGGAAAGAAAGAAAGAGAAAGAAAGAAAAAGAATGAAAAAGAAAGAAAGAGAAAGGAAGGAAGGAAGAACCCTGACAGACTCAAATTTGTAGCGGCAGAATTGTTACACCTGTTTGGAACTCTGGCAGATCCAGCAGATGCAAAGATAAAGATAAAGAGGACATGGACATAATTCAGAAGATATTTTTAATACCAGTGTACAAACAAAGAACCCTACCAACAAAGAACAAATCTTTGAGAAAGCATCTATGGAACAAAACCTCATCAAGATTTTAAACCTAAAAATACCCTAATAATTTCTTCAAAGAAAAATTGTATTGACTCACGCTGCCCAATCTAGTAGCCATGATTCATATCTGGCTATTGAACACTTACATTGTAGAAAATAAAGAAAAGAAAAATAAAAAACTGTGTTGTCTTAGAGGTCTACGGTCAAGTTAGTGAAAGAAACCTACCACTGTGCAATGGATATCTAATTGCTCTCAGTATTGAGTGCCTCCTGTGAGCCAAGCTGCAGGAGCTCACATTACCTGTAATCCTTTCAAATGCACTACAAGGTTGGCATAATTATATCCACTTCTTAGATAACTAAACAAACTCAGCCATGTTATGTGGCTTTGTTTAAGACCTCAAAGCAAAGTAGTAAATGTGTGATTGGGATTTTGGCTCTAATGTCCATGCTGTTTCCAGTTCCTGACACTGGTTCCATAAAATGATCAGCTACATGATTGAAAGTCCATAGGGTACAAGATAGGAATTTGGAGGTGAGAGAATTGAAAAGCCCAAGCCATCACATTTGCCTTGATTTGGTTGGCATATCTTGGTTTAGTGTTAGGAACTTCAGTCCCCTTCTTTATAAGACAACAGCAATAGGTGATTGTTCAAGGCCCCTTTCAGAACGTAGCAATGAGAGGTACTTTGGGCTGGTCAGCTTTTCTAGGATGTGACCTAGAAAATAATACCCTTTTCTAGGGTATTATTGGTTCCTGCTAGAAAAGCCCTCATATCATGGCACGCAGTCACATGTAGGGGGCACTCCTGACATGTTTCCCATTAAGAGTTCCCTGGAGTTTCGGTTGTCTGTCCAAGGAATACTCTAATAGTGACTTCACATTTGGACACATTGCAGTTAAAGCTTTACTAGCTACAAAATAAACTGCCAGAATTCATTTCCATCTTTCATTTTAAGAGAAAGGGGGAAATCATATGAAAATCCAGAATTAATCCATTTCTTGGGACATTCTAGTCAGTTGAATCCTTTCAACATACACTTTTCAGGCTCTTAGTGTGCATTAACACCAGGGACAGAGTTGTGAAAAAGACAGAACGGTAACTCTGGGAATGACCATATAGAGTTTATTAGTGTGTTATTTTTCCAGTTGTAACTGGAAATTTTCCCAGGTCAACTCAGGAGACACTCAATATTAGAGTAATACTTGGATAGATAACTCAAACTCAGGAAACTCAGGAGTTTCCTCAGCCTGATGCAGAGATATGCATAGGAATAAGGAAGAATAGAATCTCGGTAACACAGTTGACTCCCAAAAGACTGGCTCATCATGAAAGTACTGGAAAGTTCAGGACCTTCCCAGAATGGCACTTGACAATTGCCACTGTTTCAGCTATCATGTTCAAATTTCTCTTTAATAATAATCATGCCTGTTAAGGGTCGGGCACTATGCCAAACATTTTCCAATTCTGGTGATTTCTCTTTTTCATATTGTCTGCTACTTCTGGGCTGTCCTTCCTTTACATTTGTGCTCTGGTTTCTGGTTCTGTTACAAATTTCTCAGCTCACTGTGCCCGAGTTTCAGATGATTATAGACTTCCTCAGTAGCTCCACTTCACTGATTCATCTAACCAATATTTTTGGTCCTTCTTTTAAGTGCCAGTATTGGGCTAGGTTCTGGAGTTTCCAAATTTAATGAGATAGTGGGGGGGGGGTGAGAGAGAGAGAGAGAGAGATACCAGTAAACCAACACAATCCAAATTTTATTTTAAAGAGATCCTTTTTCATGGGTGGGGGATGCATCAGGGGTGGTGAGGAAGCGGCAAGGAAGAGGTGAGAACAGAGAGGAGACTATTCTAGTAATTGAGGTGAGAATGATGGTTTGGATCACAGTGCTGATAGTAGAAATGAAGAAAGAGGAAAAATGAGAGCACTCATTAGCGAGTGGCACAAGACACTTATTGGTTGCTTGGATGTTGGATATTAGCAAAAGGGTGATTTTTTTATTTGAGCAATTGAGTTGATGGGATAACTCTGAGGAAGTCCAGAGAGTGGGGAATAGAAGATGTAGAGTTTAGGGGCCCCTGGGTGGCTCAGTCAGTTGAGTGTCTGACTTCAGCTCAGGTAATGATCTCGCTGTTTGTGAGTTTGGGCCCTGCGTCGGGCTCTGTGTTGACAGGTCAGAACGTGGAGCCTGCTTCCGACTCTGTGTGTGTGTGTGTGTGTGTGTGTGTGTGTGTGTCTACTCTGCCCCTCTCCTTCTTGTGCTCTGTCTCTCCCTCAAAAATGATAGATAAATGTTTAAAAAAAAAGAAGACGTAGAGTTTTGAACATTTTATATTTGAAATATCAGGGAGAATATGTTAAATAGTTGTATTTGTAAGAGTGGATCTCAGAAGAGTTAACTGAAGTGGAGATATAAATTTAGTGGTCATAGCATACAGATGGCACTTGTAGCCATGGTCGCAGAAGAGATAATGGAGGGAAAGACTGTAGAAGGAAGTAAGAAAGATCTTCCAAAGAATCCTAGTTCAGGAAGTTGAGGAGGAGCCAGCCAGGACTGAATAAAATGTCCTAGTGAGGTGGGAAAAAAAAAACCCTCAGGTGATTGTGGTGTCATGGGAGCTGAGAGAGAAGTCAAAGGATGGAATTCAGAGCCCAAGAGGCTTTTAGTAGGCTTAAGGACGCTTCTTCCATCATGGTAGGCTAAAAGAAGGAGAGAATGAGTATGAATACTGTAGGCTTGAGCATGGGTGGTGAGAAGTTGAGGGGTTTTGCCTCTGGTAATTTGTATTTTTCTCAACTAAGTATGAGGCAAGGTCATCAGCTGAAACTGTGGTTTGAGGAGGATGTGTGGGAGGCATGAGGAGAGAGAAATTATTCACCTCAGTGAGTGGGAAAGTCAGTCTGTGAGAGAAAGATGGTCAGCCCTCTGGGCAGTTGTGAAAGCCCATTGGTACCTGGGACCATTACATTAATGTGAACCCTGTCAGTCCAGTTTTGTGATTGTTTTCTCCAGCAACATACAGCTGATTGGGGATACCTCAGGAAGGGGGGATGGTTGGTATGTGAAGGCCAAAATGATGGATGGGCCATGGACAAGGAAGTTGAGGAGATTTGCTGGGAAGTAATTAAAACAAATGCTCATGCAATCTAGGATGGGCAAGAAGAGAAGTCAGGAGAGACTAAGGGGTGCAGAGAAAATGGTAGGGATTGAAGGATAAAGTCAAAGAATTGTGGTGGGGTGGGGGACTCGCATGAGCATGTGATTTGGAATGATGGAATGTGGTGGTCAGGGGATGAGGTATGTACATTGATATTTTATTTATATTTTATTTACTTTTCAAAACAATTTTTGATGTTTATTTTTATTTTTGAGAGAGAGAGAGAAACAGAGTGTGAATGAGGTAGGGGCAGAGAGAGAGGAAGACACAGAATCTGAAGCAGGCTTCAGGCTCTGAATTGTCAGTACAGAGCCTCATGCGGGGCTTGAACTCACAAACCACGAGACCATGACCTGAGCCGAACTCTGTTGCTTAACTGACTAAGCCACCGAACCACCCAGGTGTCCCTATTTTTTATTTAAAAAATATGTTCATTTATTTATTTTGAGAAGGAGAGAGAGCACAAGCAGGTGTGTGTGTGTGTGTGTGTGTGTGTGAGAGAGAGAGAGAGAGAGAGAGAGAGAGAGAGAATCCCAAGCAGGCTCCATATTGTCAGCATAGAGTCTGACATGGGGCTTGATCTCACAAACCGTAAGATTATGACCTGATCCAGAATCAAGAGTCAGACTCTGAACCAACTGAGACACCCAGGTGCCCCACATTGATATTTTACATATAATATAGTTTCTGTTGGTGGGAAAATCAAGGATGTGACCATGGCAGTGCGTAGCCTAGATGGGGGGAGGATAAGGTGAAGGAGCAGGAGACCAAAGAGCTGGATAGATTTATGTGTGGATGTTGAGACCAGTGAGTATGATACAGGAATTGGGATGAAGAGGAAAACAGTCAGGGGCTCAGTTCTTTAAGGGTTAAGGGAGTGGTCAGGAGGTCAGTAGATAATATAGACAAGGATGTGTGTTCACCAGAGACTGAGTGTTTTATGAGTGAGGGGGAGGGAGGGTTTGGGAGAAGAAATGGGGAACAAGGAGGACACCTACCCCGTCTTAAGACTCTGATGGTGTGGGATCTGAGAGAACAAAGCACCCTCCATTCAAGACGCTATAGGAGAAATGGTGTCTCAGAGAACAGAGAACAGCCAGATTTCAGCTAAAGCAAAAAGGCAAAAAGAACTTATTAAGAAAAGTTGATGATTTATGGATATTTGCTGACCCCAGAGTAGGATTTTTAGAGGGTTGTAGTGGAAGGTTTTGTTGGGGGACAGATTGAGGGAGATTAGGGGATGTACAAAGTATAGAGATGTACACCCATCTACTCCCTGTTGTCTCTGCAGAGCCAAATTTGCAAACCATAGATAACCAGACTTTCTATAGGCTCAATAAAGGGTAACCTGTCCCTACTCAAATTCCCAAATTGACAAATGGCAATGACTTGGGTACAGAATGTGGCTTCCTGTACTTAAGAATGTACCTAGAACTATGTCCCTCAACAAAGGCTAAGGTTAGGGCAAGTACTCTGAGGGCAATGAATTCGCATAGAAAACCTTATCCAATCCCAACAACTTTTCAAAACAGAAATCTTCTCTATAGCACAGTCAGTAGATCAAATATGTTTAATTAATATGGCAATATATCTAGAGTCTAGTTCACATTAGCATAGGCATGTATCTAAGTTCTTTTTTTTAAATGTTTTGCTCTTTTTTTTGAGAGAGAGAGAGAGAGAAACAGAACGTGAGCAGGGTAGGGACAGAGAGAGAGAGAGAGAGAGACACACAGAATCTGAAGCAGGCTCCAGCTTCTGAGCTGTCAGTACAGAACCCGATGCCGGGCTCAAACCCATGAACCGTGAAATCATGATTTGAGCCAAAGTCAGACGCTTAACGGACTGAGTCACCCAGGCGCTGCCTAAGTTATTTTTAAATGCCAAATAAAATGTCAATAGAAGGTCATATAAGCCCCCTTAGATTAGCAAAGATAATAAAGATTGGTAGTACTCATGTCTGGTGAAAGTGAGGGAGGTGGGTACCATGTTACACTATTGGATGAAGAGTGAATTGGTTAAAATTTGTGAATGATAACTTATGATATCTTAAAATCTTAAATGCCCATATCCATTGACATTAAATTCCACTTTTAGGTGCATAATCTATAAAAAAGTTCTCACTGTATTTTAGGTACATAATGATGTATTTTTCAAGGATGTCGATGCAGGACTATTGAAATAGCAAGAGCTTCAAACAATCTGTTCATCAATAGAGAAATGGTTTGAAAATTACCTTTTCACAAAGAAATACGAGACAGTCATTTAAAAGAATAAAGAACAATGGCAGCAAAGACAGATCTGCAGGAACTGACATGAAAGGATATCTTTGCTATATGCTTAAGCAAACAAGTAAATTGTAGACCAGTATGTATAGGGTGACTGCATTTTTGTAAAAGAAAATGTATATGTGCTATATATATATCTGTGTGTATGTATATAGGCGTTTATATGTATATTACCAATTCTAAGACTTACATTTTTAATATTTTCATGTCTCTGAAATCAGGATTTTTTTACAATGTGTGATACATTACAGTTTAATTGATAGTGGTCTTTCTTTCTTTCTTGGTGGTACAGAAATTGATGACACATTTTACAATTGACAGAAATTTGGGTGTGATGAAATCTGGCAGGTAAATAGATGAGTAGAGAGAAAGAAAGGTAAGAATGTACAAGCACAGGAGAAAGGATACACATTGAATAATTGCTAGATGTTATCTTTAGGGATGAGATTGAAATGACAATAGGTGGAGTTTTTTCCCTTCTTTTTAAAAATATTTCTTCCATTCGACACTGAATATGTGGATTCCACGGTCATGGATTGGAAGAACAAATATTGTTAAAATGTCGATACTACCGAAAGCAATCTACATATTCAATGCAATCCCTATCAAAATAACACGATCATTCTTCACAGAGCTAGAACAAACAATCCTAAAATTTGTATGGAACCAGAAAAGACCCCGAATAGCCAAAGCAATCCTGAAAAAGAAAACCAAAGCTGGAAGCATCACAATCCTGGACTTCAAGATGTATTCCAAAGCTGTCATCATCAAGACAGTATGGGACTGGCGCGAAAAACAGACACTTAGATCAACAGAATAGAATGGTTAGATCACAGGGCAAAGCATATGTTTAGTTTTAGTAGATATTGCCAAATAATTTTCCAAAGTGGTTTTGCCATTTTCAGTTCCCCCTGCAATTTATCAGATTTCCAGTTGCTTCACACCATCATCAACACTTCATTTTCTCTGTCATCGTAATTTTAGCAATTCTGGTGTATGTGTAGTGGTGTCTCATGGTGGTTTTATTTCCATTTCTCTGACTACTAATGATATCAAACACCTTTCATATCCTTATTGGCTATACAGTTGTTCTCTTTTTTGAAGTCCTGTTTTGCTCATTTGAAAATTAGATTGGTTTGTGTTCTTAGTTGACTTACGGAAGTTTTTATATGTTGTGGATGTGAATCCTTTGTCACATATATAAATGACATCTTCCCAAATATTTGTGGCTTTTCTATTCACTTTCATAATGGTGTCTATTCATTAACAGAAGTTCTTAATTTAGATGAATGACAATATATCGTTCTTTTATGGTCATGTCTTTATACTGTAGAAAACATTTTAATAATAACATTTAAGACATTAAATATATATACAGTAAATGTATACAGTAAAAACCATATATACAGTAAAACCTTGGATTGTGAGTAACTTGTTCTGTGAATGTTCCACAAGATGAGCAGACATTTCTAATAAATTTTAAGTTGATAAACGAGCGACATCTTGCAATACGAGTAGTTATGTGATGCTGAATGTCACATGATCACAACTGAGCCAATGGTTCTTGAAATTCACTTTGCTATATGAGTGCTTTGGATTACAAGCATGTTTCCAGAATGAATTATGCTTGCAAACCAAGGTTTTACTGTGTGTGTGTGTGTGTGTGTGTGTGTGTGTGTGTGTGTACATTTTCTTCCTTTATTGCTCTGGCCAGGAATCCAGTTCAGTGTTGCATAGAAGTGATAATAATGGACCTCCTTGCCTTGTTACTAACCCGTGGACATACGTTTACTATTTCACCACTGAGTATGATTTTAATTGTAAGCATTTGTAAACATAATTCTTTTGTGTCTTAGTATGAAATTTTTAAAAGAATGATGGGTATCAGTGAGGAACCCTTCATCTCTTTTCCAGGTGTTTCTCATGAAGAAAAGCTCAGTTAGTACAACTTCAGGTCTCTCTTTGTTCTTTGCTCACCCTACCATGAGGATGGCGGAGTAGCTTATCTGCTTGGTAAGTCTGGGAAGACTACAGTGGGTACATTCCTCTCGACTGCTCTCTTTATCTTTTTCTTGGGGGACCCCTGCTCTTGTCCAGGATTCATACTGGCTATGACAGGCCAGTATGTCTAGATCTGGGATTCAGCTAGAAGGGCTGGCCCATTTGGCTCTCAAACTAAGCTACATCCCGCAACCTGGCCCTTCGGAATCACAAAGTTGATATTTTAATTTCCTATCTGCCTAATCTCTGCTTTAATTTTCAATTTGTTTCAGACCTTGGACGCAGAAGAAAAAAAAAAAGGCTTGCTACTTTTTATCTTTCTCCACCGTGGAACTTCAATAGTGGTATCAAGCAATACTTTTACCTTTTTATTGCATTATGTTTCTCATTTGTATTTCTATGAATTTTTTAAATTTGAATAGAGTTGACACACCATCTTATATTAGTTTCAGGTGCACAACATAGTGATTCACCATCTCCATACTTTATTCTATGCTCATCACACGTGTAGCTACCATCTGTCACCATAGCATTTGTTGCATTCGTTTTAAAAAAAACAAATTTGTCACAATGAATGAAATTCTGTTAAAGCAAGATTTCAAGGTTTGGTCTTCAGGAGCCATTTAAGCATCCTTCCTTATTCTGCTTATCCTGGTCTTCTTTCTATTACTATTGCCCTGGCCACAATCTTTCTGCTGTGCTTTAGCCAGGCTTCACCCCCCAACAGGAAGCTGTCCAACACCATTCCCTCCTTGAAGGCATTAGCTTTTCTTTCAGTACCACAGGTTTGCGTCGCTAACTTGTCTTCTGGATCCCCTTTCTTCCCTGATGGGCCAAGGGTGAGGCCAAACCTCACAGTTATCATAGGTGTTCCATCCATTGGTTGGACATTTCCAACAGACCCTAGAATAAATGAACCCCTCAGGGCTTTGTTTCCAAACCTTTAAATGAGAAATAGTAATAGGGCCACACGCATAGGATACTTATGAGGAATAACAGAGTTGTCGAATGTAAAAGCACTAACACGAATGCCTGGCTCATAGGAAGATCTTATTATGTGTTAGCTATTATTATTATTATTAATTATTATTAGCTGATTTCATTGCATTTGTTGGGCTTTTCAATATATCATTTTATACCTTAATCAGGATGTTTTAGGGACATACAGCTTATTGTCCAAATTAGTTTCTAAGCTCTATAAAAGCAAATCTGGCTCCTGTACTTTCCTCACATTTCCTTTGTGCTAATCAAACTTACTGTCTGCAATAGCAGACCGTAAAATATTAATGTTAGGATCTTTTCCCACTGTATTTCTGAAATAGCATTGGCCTAATCTTTTTGAAGTGATATTTTGGGTATCCTGGATGTGTCTCTCAAATGCAGAGATTTTACTTTCTTTAAGTCTTCAGAGAAAGAGATGAAGAAAGCTTTCAAGAAACAGAATAAAAACTAATTTGTTCCTGAATATCTGGGTTGGAGTCCTTGTCTTTCCATTTATTTATTAGCTAGGTGATTTTCATCTCTGAGTCTCAATTTCTCTATGTCAATAAAATGAGCCTAGTAATACCTCCTTTTTAATGTGACATTTAGCTTTATTCCATATTTCAATATTTGGATTAAAATGCCAAAATAATCATATTTCTCCAACAAAAATATTTAAAAGTAGCTGAACCACTAGAATATTGTAAATCTGTACTGCAGTCATTACTATGTGTGTATTATATCATTTATCTATCTATGTATTTATCTATATCTGGCACTGTTGAGTTAGTTGCAGAGAAAAGCATAGAGCAATGTTTATCAAAGAAGTTTCTCTGGAGATGCCAATAGATGCTTCTGGGTAGGGGAGGGGGTTACAAATAAATGAAAAATTTGCAATATCCACAGAACTGGTCAATATCCACAGAATGATAATCAATTACAGTGCATGGGGCACAATTTGCATCTTTATGGACAAGAATTATTTGCATTACTATCAATTTTATACAATATCAGGGTGGTTGAAAATCTCAGAGACAATGAAAGCTTAAAATAATCTGAATTCATGAGCTGATAGTCAGTACTTTGTTTAAATTTCAGTCTTTTAGTTTTTCCTGATACCACATGTCTTCTCAAACAGAAAGCTATTTTTGCTAGTCCTTTATTTAAAATGAATCTTGAGGGGTGCCTGGATGGCTCAGTGGGTTGAGCATCTGACTTTGGCTCAGGTCATGATCTCACAGTTCGAGCTGTGCATCAGGCTCTGTGCTGACAACTCAGAGCCTGGAGACTGCTTAAAATTCTGTGTCTCCCTTTCTCTCTGCCCTCTCCTGATCGTGCACTGCCAATCTCTCTCTCTCGAAAATAAATACACATTAAAAAAATTAAAAGATGTACAAGGAGCCTTGAGTTAATTATTTAAAAAAATATATGCACATATAGCTCATTTAATGAGTATTTGGATAGACCATCTCTAATTAGAAAGATATTGAACTAAAAGGGAAAAATTCAATATAACAAGTTCTTTTAAAGGTGATTTTAGTTTCTATTCAAATCAATAAATATTTCATAAGTACCTACCATGTGATTCAAAGAAGACGAATAATGGTACCTTGTCTTTTGGGCACTTAACAATGTTCCACTATCCATGGTGTTGGGTTTGGACCCATGTTTGCCTAGGATCCCATGCCTGACAGTATATTTCTGGAAGTCTAGGTAATTCAGTCTAGAAAATAGCCATATATGGAGTTTCATAATTCAAAGAGAGTTTACTTAAGTTCCCTTTACTAATGTGAGTGGAAGACCCTCAAGTTGTCATCTTGTCTCTGCTTCCAAACTCCCCTGGGTAGCTGATGGAAGAAAACTATACAAATCTATGGGGCTCCTGGGTGGCTCCGTTGGTTAAGCAGCCGACTTTGGCTCAGGCCGTGATCTCATGGTTTGTAAGTTCGAGCCTCACATCAGGCTCTGTGCTGACAGCTCGGAGCCGGGAGCCTGCTTCAGATTCTGTGTCTCCTTCTCTTGGCCCCTTGCCTGCTCATGCTCTGTCTCTCTGTCTCTCTTTCAAAACTAAATAAACATTAAAAATATTTAAAAAAAAAAGAAAACTATACAAATCTAAGAACAAAAAATTGTCCTGGAGCAGTACATTTTGAATCCATATTTTAGAAAGAGACATTTCCATCAAAAACCTTTTCATTATTATAAAGAAGCTCAGCTCCTCACATCTCAAACCACTCTTATTTAAAACATGATCTTCACTTTTTGTGTGTGTAACTAAAAGGTCTATTAATGTGTTTTTTTAAAAAAACAAAACAAAGAAAAAACTTTTTTGTCCTCAAAAATTAATTTAAGCATCTGAGATTAGAAAGCTCCTGGCCGCTTTCATCAAGATTAAATACTACTAAGTACTACTACTACTGCTACTACTACTATTACTACAAGAAGCCTGTTTCATAGTCACCTACTGTATTATGTACAACTAGTTTGAATTGGGTCATTACAATGGTGTGCAGGAATTTCCTCAAGCTAAGGGGTCCAAGTGTGATTTTAAAATTATTCTGTTTTTCGTGATTCTTCCATCGCCTCTTCTTAGAGGTGATCTCTTGTCACTGCTTTGAGTGGACTTGAATCTAAGACCTTTTTTAGTTTGTCACTTCTTCATATTGTTAGGATAGATACTACCATGGTCAAAGCCCATGCATTTGTCCATAGAACCTCTTACTCGGCCCTTATAGACATGGTCTCTATATGATACCAAAACCTTCACATTCCCCTCTCAGAGACAGCATTGAGAAGTTCAGGTAAGGGCAGTGGCCAAATGGTTCTCTTTGTGGGTGAATGAACATCTGAACACATAAGGAGCCATCAGTAATATACAGTAGAGTCCACAAATACTTTCTTTTTAAAAAATTTTTAAATGTTTATTTTTTGAAAGAGAGAGAGAGAACAGGGGAGGGGCAGAGAGAGAGAGAGAGAGAGAGAGAGAGATACAGAATCTGAAGCAGGCTGCAGGCTCTGTGCTGTCAGCACAGAGCACAATTTGGGGCTCAAACCCAGGAACCATGAGATCATGACCTGAGCCGAAGTCAGACGCGTAACTGACTGAGCCACCTAGGTGCCCCACAAATATTTTTTATAAAGGGCCAAATAGTAAGCATTTTAAGCTTTGCAGGTTATAGGGAATGTCCTTCATTTTGGCACAATTACTTAACTTGTAGTCATCATAAAACAAAAGCAGTCCATAGATTGTAAATAAATGAAAGGATACAGCTGTGTTCCAATGAAACTTTATTTACAAAAATATGCAGACACCCCAGAGGCTACAGCTTGCTGACCTCAAAATAGAGTATAGTCTGGACAAGAAATTATAATGCCAGGAGAGCCCAGCTCTTCCCTTACCGGATGAGTGCACAGCTTAATTCTCTCATGCCAGTTGAAAGAATAGTTTTTATAAGCTTTAAAATACTATGCAGACATCTAAGATGGTATTCATTCAATCATTCATTTATTCAACAAATACATATCAAATGCCTACTGTGTGTCAAGAACTGCCCCAGAACAACAAGGTGGTAGTAGATAAGGATGAATCACATAAACTTTGGGAAGGGTATCAATGTCAGGCTGTTGGGTGATTGTCAGGTTGGGGTCATAAGGTAAGATGACAGCCTGGTGGGAGGGGGGGTTTCCCCTGAAGGGAATTGATGTTCATACAGTCACTCGTTTTGGGAAGTGGTTAATTCTGGGCAGGAAATGAGTTGGCACTTTGGGTTGGGGGCGGTCACACTTCTTTTGCTCTCTGGGGCCAGGAAGAGTTGGGCCAGGATTCTAAGTCATGAAATGGTCTAGGCAATTCTGGTTGTGGGGAGTGAGATGTTTCTTAGCTATGTGGAAGTAGGCATATAGTGATTGGTGTCATCAAGTTCATGATTTCCCACTTAGAGGGGCCATTGTGAAGGCTCAGGCTGTAGGGTCGCTGGCCTCAAAAAAGCAAGGTCCCTTCCAGAATCCAGAGTAGGGTGTGAATGGTGCGGGATCAAACCAAAATAATTTGGAAGCAAGAACTACTTTATTTTGTAGATACTGGCAGAAAGTGGACTATATTTAAATGTTGTCCTTGCAACCAAACAATTATATAGTACAGGATGGTAAGTGTTTAGATAGAAGTGGGGATGTCAAGGCAGAAATTGGATGCCTACCTTAGCCTGGGAATGGTTCTTGATAAATAAGGTCTGAGTTGAGATTTTATGAATGAGATCAGGTTAACCAAGCAGAGAAGGGACAAGAACCATGTAGGTAAAGGGATCAGCATGTGCAAAGTCAGGTGGCCCCAGAGGGAGGAGTGCAATGTCGTTAGGGATGTGACTCTGGACTCAGACTGGGAGCATTTACACCCTGGCTTCTGAGCTACTTAGACGTATGTATGCATTTCTCTGAGCCTCTGTTTCTTCATCTGTAACATGGGAATAGCAACCTTTATCTCATAAAACAGCATGAGAATGAAAGAGACAATAGTATCGAGGGCTTCAATAATGATGCCTGGAACCTGGTAAGCAGGCACTCAGTCCATGTTAACGATGATATATACTTATGTGATATAAGGCTATTTAAGTAAACACACCGTAATTAATAAAAAAGGAGCACAAACTTTGGCAGTAGGAATGAAGCTTCCTTAAGCATTTTCTTGCCTTTTCCTCATCTTGATGTGTCAGTCCCATGATGGGTCATGGCCTTTCTTCCCCTGACTACTTTGGCCCCTGTTGCTGAGAGCACCAGGCCAGCTGTTAAAATGGAACTAGCTGTGATAGCGGAAGGCAAAGTCAGAAAGGTCATGGCATTTATGTTCTCTGGGCCCCCACAGTAGGAACAAAATGATGAGATACGTCAGCTGGTTTTCACTTGGAGCTTTCTGTGTGCGAAGCTGGATCAGACTGCAAGGCAGCATGTTTTTGACTAGTGGAGCTGATACCCTCAGCTGGTTAATTCCCTGTCTCGCTGCAAGTGAATCCACACATGTCTTGAGTGCTGACTTTGTGCTAGACACTGATCTATGTTCTGGGGCTTGGGGTGAATTCTCGCCTCTAGATGCTCAGTCCTAAGAGGGGGGAAAAAAAGACACACCAACACTCCAGTATGTGAGCAGTGTTGTCCTGAGGGAGACACAGGGAGGTGACCCCCAGGACTCCATCGCTCAAATATTCAATAGGCTTATCCAGGCTAATTCTCCCTATAGTATGAAAGCACTCACTGGGTGTTTGCCTCATGAATACCTTTGTTGGTCCAATGGCTGGTTTTTCCAGATGCAGATGGAGACAGCTTCAGTGAGTTTCAGGAACTATCATTGCTCTCATATTTGCCCTTCAGCTTTTTCCCTGCTCCTCTCCCACTGTGAAACTCCTTTGCAGAGACTGAATGTAATAAAAGACCTCACATTTGTACACTTTTCAAGCTTATTGTATGTTCTTCCCACAGCTTCGGAAAGGATTACACTTCTTATTTTACAGTTGGGAAAACTTAGAGAGTGCCTGTGACTCATCGAGATCCTCATGTTAATCACTGCCGGAGCTGGGATTCAAACTCAGGTTTCCAAACCGTCCATTCCCGTGTGCCACGCCCACACTTGGTTCTCTCTTTCCTCCACCATAGGGAAAGTACATCCCCTACCCTGGACTACATCCCAAGCTTTCAACATATTGGTTACAATCTTGTCCCAGCTCTTGCCCCAGCTACCCAAGGGAAAGATCTGGACCAAAAGCAATTTTTTTAAAACTCAGTGATAATTACAATTGAATACCATCATGGTGACTTAACGTTGTTTCTGGTAGTGTCTAGACCCTCATATTTGCATAAATGGCAGAAGGGGAGGGAGAATGCCTTTCCCAAAGTCACCTGGGAGGAAATGGGGAAGCACAATGGATTCAGAGACCTCTTCTACACTTACCAGGGGGAGTCATCTGAACCAGCAGTCCTCAAACTGTTTGCTGTCCCTGAAGGACAATCTCATAGATTTTATCAAAATGCAGGTTTTGTTTTAGTAGGTCTGGTGGATGTGAGATTCTGTATTTTTAGCAAGATCTCTGGCGTGGGTTCAGGGCACAATACAGATAGTGAGGATTTAAACCAATAACTCTCAAACTTAACTTAAAGCTTGGGAATTTAAAATAATCCTGAAGCCTCGGTGGGAACCCCAGAGATTCTAATTTTATTGGTCTGGGCTGTGGGCTGGGGATCAGGCATTAAAAATCTTTTAATTGAGGTGTGCCTGGGTGGCTCGGTTGGTTAAGCCTCCGACTTTGGCTCAGGTCATGATATCGTGGTTTGTGGGCTTGAGCCCTGCATTGGGCTCTCTGCTCTCAGTTCAGAGCCTGCTTTGGATCCTCTGGCCCCCTTCTCTTCCCTTACCCTGCTTGTGGTCTCTCTCTCTCTCTCTCTCTCTCTCTGAAAAACAAATAAGCTTTAAAAATTTTTTTTAAAAAGTCTTTCAGTTAATTCTAAGGTGTTCCAAAATTTGATTTATACTCTAGGGTGAGTATACCCACCCACAAAATGATTAGAACAACATATAGCTTATCTCATAGGGACAGGAAGGGAGATGAATTATATAGCAAATATACTCCACCTAGCTCATAGAGAGGGTTCAATAAACCAAGTGAAGCTTTTGGGGTTTTTTTGTTTTGTTTTGTGTTTGTGGTTTTTTTTTTTTTTTTTTTTGCCTTCCAAATTCTCAGATGGCACAAATGAGTTGTGGCATCTGGACATTTCCCCTTTCTTTAATAGCTCTCTTTGTCTCTTGAGTACTGAGAAACATTCAGGAGAAAAGGTGTCTTTTAATTCACATTTCCATACTTTTAAAAGAATTTTAAGTGCTTTCTTTCTCTTTTGGATGGCTTGTTTGCTATCTTCCCCCTAGAATATGGTCTGTGTTTAAAGAGATTTTCTCTGACTATTCATTTAAGAAATAGTCATTGAATGGCTATTATTTTCTAAGGGCTGTGCTGGGCTGTGAGGACCCAGTGCTGAATAAGATTGATAGGATTCCTGCCTTCCAGGAGTTTAGATGCCGGAGAGGAAGTATAGAGAGAGAGCCAGGGTAAAGAGCATCGTGCACATAAGGACAGGACAAATAGGGAAGAAGACAGCAGGGAATTAGGTGAGGCCAGAAGAGTCAGGAAGTCTTCTCTAAGGAGATTAGAACAATGATGGGAGTTAGCCAGGCAAAGAGAGCAAAGTGAATATTCCAGGCAAGAGAAAGAACACTTGCAAACACCTGGTGGCAAGGCTGAGCATGGAAGGTTTGAGGAACTCGAAGAAGTTCAGTGTGATTTGAGTATCAAGCACAAGGTGGGAGGTGGCATGAAGTGAGAGAGGAAAGAAAGATCTCAATGGGGAGGGAGCTGGTTTGGGAGCTTAGATTTTAAGAAGGCTGGGTCCATAGAGGTTGGAAAATAGAATGTTGGAGCGGAGGACATTCACACACCAGGGCTTGAATTCCAGTTGTGTGATGTTGGCCATGCTATCCGATGTCTCAGAGTCTCAATGTCACTGTGTGCAATGTAGGGATAAACATACCTGCCTCACAGGGCTGTTTTGGGGATTCGATGAGTGTGTTTGTGAAAAATGCAGGACATGGAAGAGCTTGATCATTATTATTATTGGTCATTATTACTCAGTCCCCAGAATGATGGTGCTATCTATCTAGAGATGAGATTTGTAAGAGGGAAGACAGGAGCCAGGATGTGAGTTAGGAGGGTAACACAGGTGCGATGGTGCTGGCGGGGATAAGAGAACTTGATGAACTGGAAAGATACTGATTGGATGGATAATAGGAAAGAAGGATAATGGGAGATTCATGTCACCCTTGAGATTTAAGACATAGGAATAGTGACAAGTTTGGGGTAAGAATTGTGAAGTCAGCTTTACATGTTGAGGCTGCATCCATCAGGGATCATTTGCGGAGAATAGACGATACTCCAGCTTGCTTAGCAGGAAGGCATTTATCACAGAGTGTCAAGTGGCTTACAGACTTGCCAAGAGGGCTGAAGACACAGAATCTAGGTGGAGCTTTCAGGAGCAACCTCGAATGCCACCCCACAGAACAGGGCTGCTAGGGTGGCTGCTGTCTCTTCATCAACCTTGCACTGAGGAAGCTGCCCCTCTGGAGCCACACGCCACTCTTTCAAACAGGAAACCACCATAATCAGGAAGCAGCTACTTCTGCCAGATCTAGAACCACCGCTAATCTGCAACAGAACACGTCAGCAGAATGGATGCTCCTGTCCCTGTGCTCAGACTCACCGCACCCACCAACCTCATAGCTGAACCCTGGAGCCTCTGCAAATGCCACCTGAAGAAAACCCAACACGTCCACAGAAGGGGGCTTGCTAGCAGAGTGGACCACATTCTAAAATCTTGTCTATCTTGGACTACACTCTTCTAGAACTCAAGCTGCAATACAATTAGCAAAGTATACTTTGAGCCTTCCAACTTGTGGAGGAGGGAAAGTCACGCTAGAACAGTATTTGCAGACTGTGGGCTGTGACTCATGACACCATCATCAAGTCTATTCAGGTGGTCACAACAAGAGTTTTTTTTCTTAGTCACAAGTAGTTAAGGTCAGTATTGCTTAATGTGTCCTTGGTCTTAGGATTGTGTGTGTGTGTGTGTGTGTGTACATATCTTTGCTTGTAAAGTAGAGCATTTCTGTTCCTGAGTCATGGGAAACACACTTGAAAGTCACTATGCTAGATGTGGAGTGCCAATCTTCCATTGCAAGATCTCAGAAAGGACTAACGGGTAGAGGCCAGTGGCTACTGAATATGTGGGGTTGAATTTTAGGAGCAAATCAAAGCTGGAGATACAGATTATGCAGTCATTGGCAAGAAGCTGCCATTGAAACCAGGGGGAGGTGATTAAGCCATGCAGGGAGACAGCATGGAGGGTGAAGAGAAAAGAGGTCTGGAAGAGACCCCAAGGAATATAGACATTTGATCTTGGGGGAGAATTTTCCTCCCGGCATTGCACTCATCCTTCATGCACTGTGGTATTTTTAATTTACTCTCTATAGAGAGGATTGAATCCAGGGCAGCACCAGAGCACCTTGTGAAGGTACATTTCAAACCCCATGTTAATTGGGGCTGATTCTGTAGCAGTCTGGCAGAGCCATGGCTCATACCATGCTGGGTCATAACCCAGCACCTGGCATGGGGTCCTAGCGCCACACCACGCTGGCACTCAGGAGCTATGTGTGGGATGGATGTACAGAGCACAGAAGTTCTAGGAAAGATGGAAAGAGATTTTTAGATTCCAAAGCTCCAGCTCATGAGCTGTGACCATAGACGGGTCTAACGTCATTAGCCAAGGTTGACTTAGTAGTGTCAGGGCACGATTTATAATTTTTGATGTATAGAAAAATAACAGTAAGGACTGGGGGCTGTTCAAGGAGATATGTTCATTGTAGTAATATCAAGAGGCAAGCTAAATATTCATTCATAGGAGTATGGGGTATCTGGCATAGTCAAACAATGAAATCTGATAAAGCAGTTGAACAGGTGGGCCAGCTCCTCGTGTGTCAATCTGTATAAATCTCAAGAAGTTAACATTACATGAAAAATTTCGGGGCGCCTGGGTGGCCCAGTTGGTTAAGCGTCCGACTTTAGCTCAGGTCATGATCTCATGGTCTGTGAGTTTGAGCCCTGCGTCAGGCTCTGTGTCGACAGCTCAGAGCCTGGAGCCTACTTCGGATTCTGTGTCTCCCTCTCTCTCTGCCCCTCTCCCACTTGCACTCTGTCTCTCTTTCAAAAATAAATAAACATTAAAAAATTAAAAAAAGAAAAATTCAAGTCACATACTGTGATATGAAGCATGATATCATTTATTGAAAAATTTAAAGCCACACAAAAGTGTACTATATATACTTATGGGAAAACAACTGTAAAATTATTAAGTGAAGGGACGCGCAAACTTCAGAGCAGGCTCTCTCAGGAAAGGCTACAGGGAAGAGGATGGAAGAGTGAGACTGCTCTATCTGCAGTGTTTTCTTTTTACAAAGAAGCAGAAGCAAATATGGCAAAATATTAATAGTTATTAAATAAGCAGTGAGGCATTGGGAGCAATTATTTTCTGTTCTTTTCATAATTAAAAATAAATACAAGCGTATATACATTTTGCAATGCCCAGAGCAAGAATCAAGCTTCCTCCTCTGACAACAGGTTAAATAGATAATCTGTAAAACAACTACTAGAGCAAAGTAGGCACACACACACACACACACACACACACGTACATATACATGTATCTAAAACACACACACACGTAACGCACATATATGTACCTATATACATACATATACACACATATATACACACATGTACATACACATATGCCTAACTTCAAATTAAAACAGTAAGCTTTTAATTTTTTAATTATTTCTTCAGTTTCTGGGAGATTATACTTTTCTATATGGGACCCTGACGTTTTTCTGTGATTTGACCATGTACTGAATCTACAGACTATCTGTGTCTTACATCTGAATGATGATCCTGGAGGTTCCAAGGGGTGCAAAGAAGAACAGGGGAAGTCCCTGAATGCTGGGGACCACCCTGGTGGTCATGTTCAGGGCCAGAAACATGTGACCTGAGGAATTACAGAAAGTCTACAGGACAAAGCATATGAAGGGTGGTGGGAAATAATGGACAGGGACTCAGGAGGTTGGGCTCGGCTGCTAGCTCAAATCCCAGCTCTGTGACTAACCACATGTGAGGATTTGATAAGTCTCTGCCCTCTATTGGGCTTGCATTCTAACTTTGGCTTAGCTCATCACTCGGGATTTTTCCAGAGACGACAGGGACTGACTTCTCAATCCTCTTAATTTAAGGACTTTGTCTCCCAGTGCCAGAATAATCCGTGGTATTCCAGGGATTCTGGAAGGTTCCCTTGTTTGGTAAATTCTGCCTAATTTCCCTCAGTATTTCCTTTCTCTACAGACTGTTCCTATCATCCCTCCTGGGGGTGCTGTGCCCTCCTCTGGGCCAACCTTTGTGTGACTGGGGAATTCTAAGAGGGAACTGGGGTAAATTGAGGAGGCATCCGTGGGTGGTAGACAGAGTGGGTGAAGAAAAAGTTACCAAACGTGGAGAAAGAAAGTCTTATAAATTCCTCAAGGGTAGGAACACATTTAGTCTACACTGACTGTTTCTTACCAACTCACACATCACCCTTCTATACAAGTTCTGCATGTATACTGTGCGCGTGCGTGTGTGCATGTGTGTGTGCGTGAGCTCCAGTTGGGTTTTGCCCAAGGGAGCATATGTTTCAGGTAGCCTGGATTCCCAGTTAGAAAAATTATTTATTTTACTTGCATAGATGCTATCACATTCCCAGGGGCTGGTTAACCCTCAGGGAGTAAGAGAATCTAGTTTTAAACTTTCCAGGTTATCCACTCCCTATTATTTTCAGTGGAGTGACTAATGATTACTTTTTTTGTCTTGCACAGAACTGCCTTAAATGCTGCGCCCCCTGTGTCTTCAGCTGTTGGCTTTCAAAGCATTGCTTGACAAAGACTGAGAGTAGGAACCACTGAAGTGTAAAAGTCAGGTGTTTCTGCTCAGAGAAGGAGTGGGATCTTTCCGAAGTTTGAGTATGAGATGGTAGAAAATTTGCTTAGTTTATACAAGCGTAGATTGGAGATACCTTTTCGAAAATGCATGAGTTGGCTTAAGCAAGGTTCATTTGTCCTTCTGAGTTAGGGTATAACTCAAATACTCCCTTACTTGCTAGTTTTGGGTCCTCAAAACCTGTCTCTGTGTTTACTACATACTTGGCTTGCTGAATTCAACACTTCTTCTAATGCCCGCTCCTCCCAAAGAATGTACTCATAGAAAGTGTTATGAGAAATGTAGACTTTACTGAATATTTCATAGAGGCCTAGGAGGAGGTTGACATAGCATGCGGCTCAGCAAATGACTTACATTTATTTTGTTTTCCCAAGTCCTTCTCATCCATATGAACACTACTGAGTTTTTTTTCTTTTCTTCTTTTAATTTTTTTTCTAGTCTTTCTCTGACAAATGCGCCGACTTCCTACATTTTTCTTTTCCCTCCTCCTTTTTTGAGAAAAATGCAAATTTTGCTTCGGTCTTTTGCATGGCAGTTAAGGGTCCCTTTTTTCTTCTGAAGCATCAGCTCTGGGGATTTATACTTCTAGCTGAATGGTTCTTCTTTCAAACAGATAAGGTGCTCCTTCGGAAATGATGGATGGATGTAAAGGTAGGTTGATGTAGCTAGAGAAATCTCATGGTTACCCAACTCAGGATAGAAGGTTGCCATTGTTCAGAAGTCCTTCTCACCATTTACAGGGTCATCATCATTTATCAACAACACTTTGGGGCCTTAATAACCCTCCACAGAAATGGTTCCCTGAGAGAGATCATGTGAGAAATGGCGGCAGCTATTGCTTGCCCAAATGGCTGCATCACCATGACCACCGCACGCTGATGGAGTGTTTGCAGCATGCACAGCCCTTCCCCACAGGACACAAAAGCTGTCTGTTGTTGACTTATTGTCAATCTTAACTTGAATGGAGTCAGCCTGGTCAGGTGGTTTTCCAAATACCAGGAGGCCTCTTAGATTCTGGATGATCAGTTGGGCAGTCCTTTCTTTTATATGTTTTAGATCCCACTGTTCACATCATCTGGCAAGGTACCCTGAGCCTTGTCCCCAAATTCTGACTGTGCTGAGGTGACATGCAGCCAGATACTACTAGTATCATTGGATTTATATTGGTGTGAGGGCTTTTCCTTTGGTTACAGGGCTTCTAGAACACTGCCTGGCATCTTAGTTCACAGGTATAGGGTGAGAGATCCTGGTCTTCTGAGATGGAAGAGATTTTGGAGAGATTCAAATCCAGCCCCTTCTCTTTTGAGACACGGATCCAGAGTTCCAGGGAGGGGAAAGGAATAGCTCCAGGTCATACAGTGAGTTAGTGGTTGGGCCAAGGCATAAATCCATCCCTTCTGATACCTATGTGGGGCTTTTCCCACCACACTGCCTTGCTTCCCTGCCTTCTATTTGAAAGATACTTCATTCAAAACTGTTGTTGTTGTTGTTGTTGTTTTTAACCCTGGAGCTGTATCTTCCCAAGAGACAAGAAGGAGAAGTGTGTTATTTAATACCTTTTGTGGTTTCAGTCTTGGTCTAGAGTTTTCTTTTTGCCCAAGTGTTTGATGGATGAAATATTGTATGGTAGAGAGTTGCTTTCTTCCTGAAGGCCAGGAGAAATGGTTCAGTCTGAAGTACTATATAAGAAGATGGACAACACATTCTCAAGAGGAAAGGTGTTTGTATCCACGTACTGGAATTTATCCACTTTGACTGATATGGTGGTATTGACCTGGAGGTGCTCCAGCAAGAATTGCGAGAGATTTTGGTATATGTTTTTGGTTTGCACTCCAGACTCACACACTGTCACCAGTGTCTGCTTTTTGACATCTTTGTTGATGAGTAGCTCCAACTTCAGGTCAACAGAATGTTCTGGGCATTTCACGAGAAATTGCAGTTGGCAAATGATGAAGTACCAACCTGGGAACTGGATTACCAGATTCCCATCCTGATAGCTGACTCCACGGACAACACCATCTTTGTTCCAAGACAACTTGGATTTGTTTATATGCTTTGACACTAGAAAGAGAAGGACAAGAAGACAGGGTTATTGGGCATATTTCAGGGGCAGATTGGAAAATGTGAAGTTTTTATTCAAGGTTTCCCATTCAAGACTCATGTTTTCTATAATATTGCCTGCTGTTCCAACCATCTGGAATATCTTCCATGTTACTCATCCTAGGTACTGCTTAACATTCAAGGGACAGGTGCAAGTCACCCCTCTTCCTTTTTTTTCTAGTGCTTAAAGCTGAAGGGTCAGAACACACATGGTAATGGACTGCTACCTCTTATAGAATCGTTTTCCACTTAATTATATATTTATTTTATTTTATTATTATTATTATTATAATTATTATCTTTCCCTCTTGAGACTCTGAGCTCCTGTACTGTATTCCCCACAAGTTCTGGACCATCATATTGATTTATTCAATCAATCAACGAATGGTTCATCAATAAGGGAGTACTGTTTGGTAGGCACTGCATTAAAGTATCTGAGATAGGATATTAAGTTTTTTTCAATTAGTAACCAATTCAGGCATCAAGATGTCCAGGAGAATTGCAGTGTGTTGATTTTCATATTAAGATGTGTCCTTAGCAACTCATTGTCTGAGTTTTTTAATGTCTTCCTCTCTTTAAAAGAGCAGCCAAACATAACTGTATAGATCACGCAAATGTACATTAAGGGGCTCTTCCCAGCTGGGATTTATAGAAAAGCAGACAATGTGGCAGACATGTTTGTGTGGAAAGCCAAGTCTCTCTGAGTCCTAACAAGTGAAAATCAGCACTGATTAGTCAGGGTGCCTTTCAGAACTGGAAAGCTGGCGTTCGTTTTAATTGCCTTCCCTTTAAACCTCGTTGCGATTCAATTGAAGAGTGAGAACTAATATAGCTGCAAAATCGAATTTTTAAAACAGGCAGAACGGCTATTCAGAGAATCTTGGCCATCCTCTCCATATCTCGGCTTTTCCAGTGTTAAGTGCCTTGTATTGTTTCCTTTATAAGGGGGCTATTACCTGATGCATGCTGCAATATGCAAATAGGCTATGTGCCAGCATGTTCATTAAGCTGTCAATCTGGGGACAAGGCAATTTTGTGGTTCCCTTGTGAATAATTGACAGAGGCAGAGACTAAAAGCCGGCTTCTCTTTCATGAGGAAAAGTACTGTATACTTGGCCCAAAACTTGTAGGTGGCAGAAAAGAGAGGGAGCATGGGGGTGGGGCATAAATGCCTTCAGAGGCCAGGTTAGCAAAATTGGGAAGGAGACTGAGGAAGGAGGAGTCTTGGCTTTCTCCCATTTCCTCCAAGGCCTTTTTAAAACATTTTTTAAGTACATTTATTTATTTTGAGAGAGAGAGAGAGAGAGAAGGGGAGGGGCAGATAGGGAGGGAGAGAGAGAATCCCAGGCAGGCTTCACGCTGTCAGTGCACTGAGCCCAATGCGGGGCTCGATCTCATGAATCATGAGATCATGACCTGAGTGGAGGCCAAGAGTCAGATGCTCAACTGACTGAGCCACCCAGGTGCCCCTCCCCTTAAGGGCTTTAAAATCAAATTATAAAAAATAACATGCAGGTTAGAGACCACATCTGCAGGTCACATTTAGCCATGGGCTTCTACTTGTGACCTCTGGCTTAGAGGTTTCAGAAAGGCCATAGGAAGTGGCCCTCAAATGGCTGGAGTTCCTAGATTCAGTTACTGACCTTGGAGGTAGGCCCATGACTTCTTGAATGGAGCCTTTTCCATTATACATGAGATGTCCCCTGAGCAATTTCCTAAAAATAAGGAGATCACACATTAAATGTCTTTCTCTACCCTGGAGACTTCAGATCTTTTCTCATGACACTTTGATAGAGACACTTAGTATTCTGTTTCCATTTGGGGGGCTGAAAGGACACCTGTTTATTTCTCATTTTGCCATCAAGTACCTTAAGATTCTTTTCAATTGATTCCTTTCACTTGGATGTTTACAAAAGACTGGAAGTTGGGGGAAGAAAACTAATATGACCTGAGTTCCCCTATGTGCCAGGTGCCATTCCTGTCAGTTTACATACTTCACTTCATGTTGCAGCAACTCTATGAGAGTGGTATTTTTAAGTCCCTTTTACAGATGGAAAAAAGCCTAGGGAGCAGGCAGATTAAGTACATTGTCCCATGCCCCTCAGCCAAGCAGGGATGGTCAGAAACGATGATACTGATAGTAATTCCTGCTATCCTTCTTTCGAGAGTTCAACAGATACAGTCTGTGTACTCTTACATATTTCTGTTGATGTAATTCTCAGAATAACTCTGCAAAGCTGATCCTGATGCCTAGACATAGTCAATGATACAAGGTCAAGGAGGTTAGTGATAACATTGAGATTCATCCCCATGTCTGATTCCAGAGACCAGGTTTCCTCCTCAAAATCATTTGCTGGACAGTGGCGATAAACACATTCTTGTGCTCAATTTTAAGAGGATATAGAATTAAAGAGATCTAAGCAGGAAGCCTGCTATTTGGAGCTCCCTTGGCAGGGGAAAATGACAGTGTTTATGTCATTATGGTATTTAAGAAATAAAAACATTTTTAATATATTCACTGGTGAGGCTGGCTTAGCAGCTTCTTATTATAGAAACTATTATATATGCAAAGAATCAAGATATACATTTCTACAATGACTCATGAATTCAACTTACTCTGTGTAAATTCCTTCTTGTCTTTGGATCTTGGTTTCCTGTTTATAAAACTGGGAGATCTAAGACCTGACACTGACATCTTTTTGGTGGTGTCCCCAGAATGACCAATTTATTCTGTCCATCAGAGACTAGATAGCCATGGGCCTGTTCAGTTGAAGCAGCCCATACCCTGATGTGTTTGCTCCTTGGATCTCTGATTGGTATCTGTTGGGCTCACAATCTTCCAGGTTTCCCTCTCTTCCCCAGGCTTAAGGAAATCCCTTCTGGCCTTCCTCACGTCCCCATGGAGCCTTGGAAAAGTTGAAAGTTAAGTGAAGAGTTCCCTCTGCTGTCTGAACAAGCTCACTGCCAGCAGCAACCCCACATACACCCCCCCCCCCGGCCCCCAGAAAAGCGGGGGGCAGTTTTCACCCTTGTCTTAACCCATAAAGATGCTCTGACCCAAAGGTCTCCTTGGTGATGAGGGCTGGCGGGCCCACTGCCATTCTTTTGATCCCGTCTCTTACCTGGTGTTCTGGTCCTGCCTGTTTCTGCCACAGCCCACACTCTTGAGGTGTTAGAATCAGAATTACAACATGAGGCCTGCTTATTTTCTAATGAACTGTGAGTGCTATTAAGAGAGTCCCTCTGGCCAGTCTCCCCTTCTTGGGGATATGGAACATCAAGTTGGAAAAAATTTCGGCAAGACATACCTGCCTGTGTCTCTTCTCTGCTTGAAGTCCCTTTCTGACTTTGCTGTGCCTGCAGGATCGGGACCAAGATCCTCCACGGGCGTTCATGGTTCCTAGCGTTCTGTCCCTACTGCATTTTCCAGCCTCATGCCCCACCTTCCTTCTTTCCCTCGGACTCTCGATCCCGACAGCAATAGTGTGGACAAAAATAATAGCTAGTACAAAATGAGTGATGGTGATTTTCCAGGTACTCTGCTAAGTGTGTTACATTCTGTCTCTCACTTCTCGAAACCACCCCATGAGAAAGGTACTACAACGATTTCTGTCCTGTACATAAGGAAGCCGAGGCTTTCAAAGGTTAATGACTTGTTCACATTTGCACAGCTAGTCAGTGGTGGAGTGAGATTCAAACCTAGGCGGTCTGACTCTAACACCCGGGTAGATTGCTGACAACCATACTGGTTAATTTGCCTCTTCACCTGGAATCTCCCTTCACCGGGAGTTACTCCTTATTTAATGCATAGCCTGGAAGTCATCTCTGACCTTCCCTCTGTTTGCCTATTTGCCTCCTCCATTAGACTGTGAACCCTCAGGGCAGAGACAACTATTTATATATCCCCACTGCTCTCCCCTGATGATGCTCTGTAAATGTTTGTTGAATTGAATCACCTAGTCTGTCCCTCTTACTTCCCTCCATGGATGTCAGATGAGTCCTGGCATGAGTGAGGTGAATGGGGATGCTTAGCTTGCTTTCCCCTTGGGGCTGGAATAACACAGCCTCATTGTCCCATAGTTCTTCAGGTGAGCTTAGATTAAATGGAAGGATAAAACTCATGCCCTGGGCTGAGGCCAACACACATCATGAGAATCAGAATTACAAGAACAGTCTCTGCTCATTGGTCAGAGGTCCCCTCACATCATGTCACTTGTGGTGGCATCTGTCAGGGAAGCTTCTGTAAACAGGTGGCTGGAGAAGTACAAGCCTGGGCTGGCCTCTCTCACATGCACATTCTGTTTTTCCTTTCCCCTTCAGTCTTTGTGTGTTTGGTTGGTTGACCTCAGCTGTAATTCTGAGAAACCCAAGGATGGAAAAAAAAAAAAAAACACACCTCATTCTGAAGCATTTGCATTTCCTGAAGTCAAAAGGCCAGGTGTGTTTTAGCTTTTCTTTAAGAATCTTTTAGATGGCTTCAAACAAAAGGAAAAACACAGGCAATCCTCTTCGAGATTGGCGTTGCTGGAGCTGCCTGAAGTAAGGGGACTGGGAATGGGACACTGGGGAAGCTGTTGGTGGAAGGGTGTGGTTGAATATGGAGAGGAGCCCAGAGGAAGGCAGTTGTTGGCCTTGCACATCTCACGGGCTGTCAGCAGGAAGGCAGTGCAGCCTGCTCTGTGGGGCCCAAACACTAAGGCTCCACATGGAAGTTAGAAGAGATGATGCACTTGGCTAATAACAAACACTGCCCTTGTCCCTATTTCTCAGATGAGAAAGGGGAAGATGGGAAATGGGAAGATCTTCTCTAAAGACACACATGTCGCACTGTAAATCACAGGGCTGGCAGCTCACATATTTGACCAGCTAGTGCTATTCAAAGACACGTTGGGCTGATCTGAGGGTCATGAGGTTCTCGTTAAGGGCCAGATGGACATTTCATGGGTCACCAGCCGTGTGTCACCCTGTGAGTCCAAGATATGACTTTCTGTTTTGGTTATGAAGACAAGAAGGAGTGACTTATAAATAGGTGGTGCTTCCTGTAGTGGGAACCCTGTGATGTCCCCAGAACTTTGAATGCTGGGAGCACAGGGAACAGAACACACCACTGTTTCATTTCTTTCCCAGATGAATGTGATGTCTGGAGGGGTTTTGCGTGTGATGAACTGACCACCTAGACAGAGCTAGGGATACAGAGATGTTGCTTAAGGTAGTTGAAAGGATTATGTTCTAGAAATAAGAATAATGGCAGCCAGAATATTGTCCTCCTCACCCCTGTTGCCAAGATCTCAAAATGTTAGAATTGAAAGAGCCATTTGGTGCCAACTTAACCAAGACCCTAGTTCTATGACTGGGGACATTGAACTCAGAGGAACTGGGAGTATGGCCCAAGATGTCACCATAGATTAGTGGCAGAGCTGGGTCCAGAGCACAAATCTCCTTACTCCTATATGTCTTTCCATGGAGGAGTGAAGGTTAAGTGTAGGAAGAAGTGGGTTTGCAGCCACCATACACACCGGACTAAAAACTGACAAAACAGCTGCAGGTACCGGGAAAAGAGCACTGATGAGCTCCCTTTTGCAGAGGAGTGCCAGCAGGTGCCTTCAGGCCCGTGTACCGAACCCTGCCAAATTGTAAGTCAAAAGCCTTGATGGGGCTTCCATCAAGATGTAATAATGCCCAAGGTGGCAAAAGAAACAACGCCAACCATTCTGGCCAGAGTGCCAGGCACCTTCCAGGTTGATGTTAGGATGACAGAGACACAGTGTATCTCAAAAAGAGCACCTGGGCTCTGGTCAAGGCTTTTAACTGTCACCTTCTCTTCCTGACCTTCAGTTATTCCATCTGTAAAAGCAGATGATAATAACCCCGATGAATGGTTGTTGCAAAGATGCAATGGATGTCAAGTGGCCAGGGCAGCATGTGGCTTAGAGGAGACATTCAGGACATGGTGGTCCCTTCCTCCCCAACTCCCCATTTCCTGGTTATAGTAGATGGCTTAGCAATGCTGCTTAGCAGAGTGAGCTGGCTGATGAAATGCTCATTAAAGCAAAGCTCATGGCATTAGCTGATGGATTGAAGTTTCTCAACTATGTGCATAAATGTTTGAGGCCATCTGACGCTTCCAGAAAAGTGTGTAGAATGCTCCTTCCATCTGTTGAAAATATTTTAAGCCTTCCAAGAAGGAGAGGCATTATCTTAATGACTGCATTTACCATGTCCTGGTAGTCCCTCCATCTGGCGGAATATCCAAGAGAGTCCCAACAGTGACATCTAGGGGAGAGTCTCTCCATTATCAGTACAATTTGGAATCGAAGTGGATCCTTAATCTAAGGGTCATTTCAACTGGCTTCAACTTGACCATTTCCTTGAGGCCACAAAGCCAACTAGTAGTGGAAAAGGTCCAAGATGGGTTATTTGTTCAACAGAGAACAACTAGATGACTCTGGACTTACAACAGCATTTGGAGAATACACCTCCTGGCATGGCATGCTCGGTGTTAAGCCCACAAAAAAGTGACCAATAGATACAAATTGAGATCAGGCTGAAATTCATTTGAATTTCTTGACAGTTTTTTAGAATTTTGGAGTCTTTTTAATCCTATTGCAGTATGTAAGATAAACCTATCTGACTATCTGTGTGGGCTTTTCAGAATTCACTTAATTTAAATGCAGGTGGAATTGATGTTATTGGGGTGTATTTAAGAAGCATCTTTAAAGTCTATAATTTAAAAGGCAAGGTGAGGGGTACCTGGGTGGCTCAGTCAGCTGAGCCTCTCAGGTCATGATCCCGCCATCTGTGGGTTCGAGCCCTGTGTGAGGCTATGTACTGACAGCTCAGAGTGTGGAGCCTGCTTCAGATTCTGTGTTTCTTTTGCTCTCTGCCCCTCCCCTGTTCATGCTCTGTCTCTCTCTCTTAAAAATAAACATTATAAAAATTTTTTTAAAGCCAAGGTAAATCTGAAGTTACCTGGCGAACTCTGCTAACATTTCAAATAACTTTAAAAACTTCTCCTAGCTATTCTAGAAGTATGACAGCACACTTAGGAAGTTAGGCTTAGGATTAAAGAGGCTTGAGTTCAAATTCTACCTTGGCTACTTTATTAAGTTATGTGGCTTTGCATAAGTTGTTCAGCCTCCTTGAATTCTCCTCAAAGTGAGGATAATTACAATCTCCCTTTAAGAATTGCTGGAAGGTCAGATGAGATAACACATAACCACAAGCTTGGCATCCACCACCCAAAGGATGCTAGGTGATGATTGGCTCCCGTTCCCTGGTCCAGGGCTCGCACTGCTGGACTTGTAGAAATTCAAGCCAACACAGGTGGCAACCGGAGAGCTTGGATGGAATATATCATCCAAGTCCTGCTTTCCCTCTCTTCTTCCTTACTTCCCTCTATCCCTCTTTCCTTCCTTTACCTCCTTTTCTTTCCTTTTTTCCTTCCCCAAAGTATTGGAAAGATGAGGATTTCCTCTAGATTTAGAGCCTTGTAATCTGTATGTGCTAAATTCAAGTACAAATTTAAAATCTCTCTTAATGATGTGAATAGTTTTCCCTCTTCTCTCTTCTTGTCTCTACCCTTCTCCTCTCCTCCCCTGCATCTCCTCTCTCCTCCCCCTCCTTTTTCTTTGCGGGGCAGGTGGTAGAGATTACATATAAGTTGCTTTAGCACTCTGATTGCCTCTGTAGGATCCTACTCCACTTTATTCTGAGTGGCCCATTTTCTAGTTTATTCCTTATAGAGAGATTCCCGATTCCTATTAGCTCTGCCTTAAGGAAAAGACCGTGTAAGAGTGGGTTTGCGTGTGTTTAAAGTAAATGGAGAAGCAATTAGGCTCTTTGAGGACTATGACTATCTGAAAAACAATTTGCTCCCTGAGCAGAAGTACCCCCTCTTGCTGTGAAAAGTTAAAAAAGCAAAACAAAACAAAACAAAAAGGCACACAACTGCTGAATTGGGCAATTGAGAACCAGATCAATCTATCTGATGGAAGTGAGCTCTCTGCTGTTTTCAGCCTTTCTGGGGGATGGGAGAGGCTGCTGCTTCTCTACCTGCCTCTTTTGCTGCTGGTGCAGCATCCCGGTGTGGCTGTGACCACCTGGATCAAGATAGCCATATGGCATCGGGGATAGCTGGGGATGGGTAAGTAGCCAGCATCCGTGGTTTGGTTTCATTGCCTCCAATGGGAGGCTTTTGTTGTCTCTTTGTGGGTGGGTTCACTAGGTACAATTAAAGAGCCAAACCTTCTTGATCTTTTTTAATGCCCACACTTTCTTTTTCGCAGAAGGAATGGGGAGGAAGGTAGTCTGCCAAGCCATATAAAAATCGTAAATTGTTAGAATGGTAAAATCGTCAATTTGTCTAATTCTAGGAATGTCACACTCAAAGCAAAATCCATGCCAGGGTCAGGTCATCTGGCTCTCTCCCCTCACTCCTGATATTTTAGACAACAAGAAACTCCAGCTCTCGGGAGGGAAAGTATGTGGCTTCAAATCCCAGGACCGGAATGTGCGTATTCCAAAGTCCAACCCCGTTCTCTGTCTTTGCCCCATCTCCAGCTGGGGACGGGATTCAGGAGAGGGTATTCAGACGAATGTGGGGAAGGTGCTCAAGGGGCTGTCAGGACCCACACGTGGCATATCCACTGTTTCCCCTTCCTCAGGGCTCCTAGGAACCTCTGGATATGAGGGGTTCCATGATACTCACAGGAAAGGCCAACTTCTGCTAACTGGAGGGTGTGGGAGGGACGGAATCCTCTGGGCCTCATATCACTTGAGCTGCAAAGCTAGGGGTTCAATTTGGCTTCTAGATTCCCTGCCATGGGCTCTTTATGCCCCCTACCAGAGCCCCATAACAAGAAAACAAACATCCAAGGGAACAGGTGCCAAGGAAGCCACTGTGTTGGAAGGGAGCCCAGGCTTGGAGAACCGGTAGAGGTGCCAGAAGGAAGCACCGTGATGTGTTACTAAGCATCTGGCAATGTAATCCTGGATAAACAAAAGCACAAGGTGAGGCAGCCTGGATTTTGAGGTCTTGCCCTACTCCTCACTAGCTGCGCAACCTTAGGCAAGTGAGTAAACCCCTCTGTGCTCCAGATTCCGTCCCTATAAAACAGGGAGAGTAATATCCTTGGGGCATGTCGTGAGGACTGCCTGGTGAGTCTCGAAGCACTCAGCCCCATGCTTGGCACAAGGTGGGTGCCCCATCCATGTCCACTGTTTTCACTCTGCCAGAGCCTCATATGTATGTAGTGAGGGAATAAAAGAAAAACTGGTTGAAAAGTTGTCTACAGAATTTCTCTGGTGTGGGAAGAACTGTCATATATTTGTTGGGATGTTGGGAAAGCCTGTGGCTGACACCAAGGTGGCCAATAACATTCTATAAAATAAAGGAAGAGTTTGTGAGGAGAAGGGGAGAGGGTGGGAGTGAAAATGGGGAGGAAAAAACAGGAGAGAGGGTTGGTATGCAGGTGGTGGAGGGCTGAACCACAAGGGGGAAAGCTGTCCCTTGAGAAATTCCCAGTGGCTGGAGTGGCAGAGGTCTTACAAGAACAGAGGGACCTTGTACTCAATTTACGTCATCTTTGTGATGGAAAACACTGCCCCACCAACTTCTCTCCATACCCTAAATGGTCCGGCAAACCTGACTATCCACAAAGGTGGGGTGCTGTTGGAACTCAAGGCAAAGGTGCCTGTGTTCTGTGATTTGGGCAAATATACCACATAACATGAGTGTGTGTGAGATTCAGAATGTGGCAGGAGCAGAAAATTGGAACAAGAAATGAGGAGAAGAAGCCCAGAAGCCCAGGGCTCTCCCCAGAGCTCTACCTTGGTTCCTCACCTTAGGGAGATGAGACAGAGTCATTTTATTTGGGGATGAAAGAACAGAGTGGACTCTGTGTCCAAAGGACATAGGCTCAACCAGGGGGCAGACAACGGTCATGTTTGCTGTCCCATGTCACCCTTGCAGTGGCTCTGGGTTCCTATTAACTCTATTTTCTAGGTGAGAGGAGAAGGATGTGGGGCAAGGTTCTCCTCCCCGTGCTCTTACTGGCCCACAGTCCCTGCTGACCACCCAGAATGGTCCGCTGTGTCCTAAGCACAGTGGGATGAGTGTGAGTTGGAACTCTGCCGGTGATCAGTCTCCTGGCTGGAATAGGAAGCTTGTGTTGGGACTCAGAAATCATTTCATTACAAAAAGTCTTGATTTCCTGTGGTTAATCTGCAGCTGAGCGTCTTTCTGAAGATACCTTAGCCCTGCTTCCCAGGCTGTGGGCTGCTCTTGGCTTCCTGCTCATGATGTATGATGCGCCTTAGCCGGCAGAGGGCTTTCTTGGAAGTGTCTGGCTTCTGCCGTTGTCCACCCCAGGGACAAACTACATGCTACCTCTGGAGCTTCCTCCTAGGGGTTTCTGGGAGATGGCTCCCCTCTGCTGGATGTCTTGCAATGGCTTTTTAAAAGGAGGAATGTGCTGCTTGTATCTGTCTTGCTCCGTGGTAACACGCTTTCCACCTCACCCTGCCACTGTGTCTACAGTTTGCCAAGTGAAGAGAAATGTGGATGTGCTTTACAAATAAGGGACGGCCAGGGACCACGCGTGGCTGGTCACTAACATTTCATGGCTGAAGCACACCATGCAGGGAGCAGAGAGGAGCCCTGGATTCTGATCCCTGCTCTGTCATCAGCTCCTTGGATGACGTTAGGTGAGTCACCTTGATGGCTTGGACCTCAGCTTCTCACCTGCAATATAGAAACACTAACCCCCATGTGGTTTGCTCACAGGCTTGAGGCTAAGATCAACCGCGGGGAGGCATGGGAAGATCTTAAACAAAAGTTTCATAGCCCTGGTGGGAATTATTATTGGCGTTTCTAAAATCTGATTGTAGAAACATGAAATTGTCAACTGAGGGTGATTTTGGATTCGTGTATATTCTGAGACAGTGATGGCCAAGATGAGAAGGGATTTGATGACTGACCTAGTCCATGGTTCCCACAATTTTGGGTTTCATGGACCAAAGAAATTCACCCCCAAATGAAAATTCAGTGACCAATGTAGACAGCTTTTGATTTTGTCTATTGTGCCCACTAAAACAAAACAAAATAACTCTACTCAACTCACATCCGTATGAGCTTCATATTGTATACGAAAGGACATTTTGATGCTTTAGGGAAGGATGGACTCTTAGAGAAAAGGAGTCCTTACATTAAAAATAGTTGGCTATGAAAAAAAGGGGCTACCCTATCCTTCTTCTTCCTATTTCACTCTGGACTGGTGAAAACCGTCATAGGGGCAAAACCCGCAGTTCGAGCCCCCTGTGCTCGGCAACCCTGTGATGGCAGTGCTCTGCCAGGTGCAGAAACCAAGATCCAGGATGGCTGAGGTCCCATTGCCTAATCAACACTATCCTCATCACTGAATCATGTTCCTGTTACAGATGGCCTCTCTCTCTCAAGACATGAGAAGTTCTGGTCTTCCTTGGAGGATCTGGGTGGATGCGGTGGTGGGATGGTGGGAGCAGAGAGGGAAAAGTGACACTGAGTCAGTGTGCCTGGTACCTTGGCAAGGCCCCACGAGAACGTGCGTTACATGCTCTGATGGCAAAGCCTGTGCTGTTTCTGTAACAGGGTCCCAAACTCTGGGACCTCATTCTGTAAATAAAGTTTTATGGCCCCACAGCTCTGCCTGCTCATTTGCAGAGTCTATGGCTGCTTCTGCACTACAGAGGCATTATGGAAATAATTCCGGACAAGGGTAACATATTGTTGACAAAGCTGTAATTATTAGTCTTCCTTGAAAGGTCCAGAATGCTTGCCTGTTTGGGGCTTTTTCTTCTACTGTCTAAATGTCTTCGTGACAGATAGAAAGAAGGCATGACTGAGGCATCCTAAATGAAACTCCTAGTGGGATGGTGTTGGGATGTGGGGCTGTGTTCAGACACTTGTGTTCTCTGGTCCCACAGGTGCCCTGGTGTCTCTAGTTGGGTGCCTATGTTGTCCCACCCTTTATCTTTTACTTTTTTCTCTGAGCTGTCTGGTTATCCAGCTGTGCTTGCTATCTAGGATCTAGAGTTCAGAGGACTGAGATGGGTTCATGTTCTGGGGTGGAAAAAACATTGGATGAGAGACAAGGACATCTGGGTTCTGGGTCTGGCTCCATACAACCTTGGATATGACACTTCACTGGGTCTTACTTTTCCTCTTCTGTGCAAGGAAAATATTCGCCAGATGAACTCAAAGCTTTTCATCCTCAATGATAAGCTAACTCTGGGACTCACAGAGACAATGAATTAATCAGCGACTTCAATGATAGGAAACTTATGGGGTGAGGAGGCAGTCTGTTTTTACTATTCTACCTTCATTATGCATTTTGGCTACTACCAGTTATTTGATTACTATATGCCAGTGGCCACCCCAAGCAATATATGGATGAGATCTGATTGGCTTTTCCAATACTTTCATGAGGCAGGTATTATTATTTCCATTTTATAGATGAAAAGCTGAGGCTCCCTGGTGAGATGTCGAGCCAAGATTCATACCCGAATTTGCCTGACTCCAGATGTCAAGCTCTTAACACAACACTGCTTTGCATTCCTATCCATGTCCACGTGATACTCTATGTCACTGGTAGAATTTTCATTAGTGGGAGAGCTGTAGGCACCAGAGTGCTGAACAGAGGCTGCTCGGATGAATCCAGATGCAGCAGCTCAGATCTGAGCAGCCTCCACCCTTGCCTCCGCCCACTTTTCTGTTGGGCAATGTCATGATGCTTCTGGTTGTTACTCCGCTATGATGTCACATGGATGTTTCACTACACATTTACTCCCAATTCCAAGGTCTTACCTCCTTTAAGGGGGAATTTTCCTGGTGGGTTGGGAATGGAATCCTGGAAGAGAAGAAAGAAAAAGAGAGGCAGTGTGAGAGTGTCATCCAATGGAAAGAACTCATCTTTTTCTTTTCCGGTGTGGTCTTCAAAGTGCTGTGCAATTTAGAATTTGTGTTCCACTTGACTCTTAAGTTAAAAAAGATAAATTCACGGGCCTAGTTTACATTGGGTTTTCTCATCCATTTGCTTGATAGCTTGCCTGCCAGATACAAGGTGAGGCCAGGGTTTACGATCCACATTTCACAGGTGAGGTAGTCGGGGCTGAGCAGGGTGAAATGAGAAGTTTATGGCAACTCAGGGACCAAAATCTGCAACTCACCGCCCTGTCCAGGGCTTTTGTTTTCACCTCCGCATTTGATATTTTCCCCCCTTTGGTCAACAAAAGAAAAAGCAAGTCTAATGTATAAATATATGTGGGTTTTTTTCCATATTTGATTCATCACATAGTGAAAGTCTGCTGTAAACATACCTGGGAAGGTACATCTCTTCTACACACATTTCCTGTGGTTGGAAATTCTGAATTAATTGAATGTTTATATGCCAAGCATTGTGATGATACCATAAATAATTAAATTGGGTCCCTGCCCTCATGACTTTATTATAAATTTATATATGATTATAATATCTAAATATTTATAATGATATAACATAAACACAAACGAAAATATATAAATTCACATTCTATTTTGTATTTACTCTATAATAAACATAAATATATACATAAATATTTATACAGGTAAGTAAGAGGTTGATAAAGGCAGATTGTCTTCTGAAGAGGGTTCCTATGAGCTGGGGGATTGGAGAGAATGATAGGGAGGTCTTGTTGGGGTGCTCTAAGCAAGCAGGCAACAGAAGCAAAGGGGCAAAGTTTTTCACTCCTAATAAACTCCTTAGAGACTGACATTCCTACCCTAGTCTCCCTCCCTGCCCTCCTCACCCACAGAGCTGCACCTCAGGTGTCTTGCCAAGAAGGAATAAGGTATCTTATTTCTCTTTTGATCTGTCCAGGTGGCGGCCTCCTGTAGTGCACTGTGTTGAAATATTAATAGAGACCTATACAGGTGTGACATTGACATGGGGAAAATAACTCCCCAACCTTGTCCACAGCAAGAAGTTAGCAGCTGTGCACATCTTACTTCCTTAGTGTTCTGTCTGAACAACTAGGACTATCTGGAGTTTCCCTTTTATTCCATCATTTCCCTGGAGGCTCTGTCCTTTGCCTTCCACCGATGGTTCATTTTCTGATAAATGGATCTCTTCTCCAGTCCAAGTGGGTCCTAATGAGTGGAGGAAGTCTCCTGAAAGCAAAGCCCTGGCTTAGCCCCTGTCTGGAGATGGCAGAAGTCAGTATAAACTTTTGGGCTTCAGCTTTTCAGGGCAAAGGAAATGAACTCGGCTTGGAAGATCCTTTCCTCTTGGCTCTAATAATCTATGATTTTAGTGCTTTAGTTGAAAGCTCTTAACCTAAGTAACGATAGTACATTTGTGGTCTCTCATAAGTTACGCATGCAGTTCATAGGAAAACCTGACATCACAAAATTCCCCTCTGTGTTGCCTCTGCAAGATTGCAAATAACATTTCAAAATCTAATGAACAGCCAATTTATTACCAAGTATGTTCATCAATTAGTGTGATGTGCAAATACACAAAGGAAAACATCTACGTTGAAATGCAGTGTTAAGATAGTTGAATTTGTTGGTCATCCAGGAAAGTATCCAGGGACAGTGAGAGAAGGGTGGCACAGTAGAACCACTGGGTCCATTTCCAGCCTCTATGATTAGTCCGGGAAATACAAGAGAGTCATACATTCAGCACACGTTGAATGAACACCTGATCTGGTGTGTGCCAGGAACTACGTTAGTCACTGGAAGACATCCTGTGGATTTCATGGCGTAGGCATTAAAGCAGTCACTTAAGATATCCAAATAAATGTATAATTGAACTGCAAGTTGAGGCAAGGGCTATGAAGGAAGAGAGTGTTTCAAGATTACCCTTCTCAAACTTTAATGAGTGTGTGAATAACCTGGAGAGCTGGTTAAAATGCAGATTCTGATTCAGTGGGTTTGGCTGGACCCAAGAGTCTGTATTTCTGACAACCCCCCAGGTGATACTGAGGCTCTTGGTCCACAGAACACACTTCATGTACATAGAAAGGTTGTAAGTGATAATATCTGAGAGGAGGCCCTCCTTCATATGGGGGTCAGAGGAGGCCTCTGTCTGTCATTTGAGGGCTTTCTGGTTTCCTAACTTTATGCAGGAGGAAGCCAAAAGCAGCACATCTTAGTATAAGAAAGAATCCTATTGCTTAAACCTTCACCCAGGGCCCAGGGCATTCAAGACACAGGTTCGATTATTCCTATCCTGGAGAGCTCCTGGGATGAGGTCTCCATAGCTCCCCTGGCTGCCCATGGTAGAAAAGATCAGAGAAGCAGAGGCAGAGGGGAACCCAGACATCTTTCAGTCCATCAAGCTAATTTAACAGAACAAGAAATCAAGATATTCATGAGTCAGAGGCAGATCTTGGATTGAAATTCTCTGGTGTTCTTTCCACTGCCCCAAGAGAGATGCTGGCTTCAGAAGCCAAGGATGGAGATCCTGGTTCTCCCCTCCACTCCCCTCCCTTTAGCAATCCTTGCATTTGGAGATAGAAAGGCAAAGTGTAAAGAAATGGTGACTTTTACAATTTGCTGAGAGTTGTTTATGCCCGTGGCATGATCTAGTGCTGTCCATCAACTCCTCTGTGGCAAAGGTGCCTCTCAGTCCTAGAATTCTCTTTCAAATTTTGCCTGGTGTTCTGGGTCCTGGCTGGGGAAATGTGGACCATCTTGCCCAGCAACTTGCCTTCCAGGTCAATAGCACATAGGCTGGATATAGACATAAGCTAATGGACCCTCCCAGGCTGTCATTCTCAGCTCCATTGAGTAGCTCAGGAAACTTTATCTCCATGGTTACCAACCAGCTACACTTCTTTCATTGTACTTTAGTTTCAGACTTCAGGTATCTGATGGGTATTTCCAACAATATTTCTATGGATGGAGGAGGAACCGTCATGTTTAACCTGCTTGTCCCCAGGTGAAATGACCCAATCGTAATCATGTTCCCTGCCTAGGACTCTGTTTTCCTCTTTCCTTTTATTGTTGTGATTAGAGGGCTAATTGCCCTTTCCTCTACTGGGTTGTTGCAGACACAATAAGATACTATATAAAAACTATTGGCAAGTACTAGAAAATGATAGCTATTTTGGTTACTCTTTTGATCCTGATGATGTATTTAATTTGCTCCAATACCTTGAAAGGCTCATTTCTTTCATGAAGTAATGCTGCACAGAAGCAAGCAGATCCTAAATGTGCTTTTGATTAAAGATGTCCTCTCTGATTAAAAATGGCTAAAGGCAACTAATGTTTGGAATGTGCTGGGGAGATTCCATATCCCTTTCCTTGCCGGCCTCACATTGTCTTGTAAGGTGGGCCCCGGAGATTTTTTTCCAGGAAGGTCTCCCTTACTTTCAAGCTACCATGAGTAATCACTTCATGAGGGTGTTTAGTCTGCAGGGCTAAATGCTTTCCATGTGTTCTTTGATTTGGTCTTTACCCCAAAAGTTAGAGATTAATGAACTCTTAGAGAAGTGACTTAATGATTTCAGAAGGTCCTACAAATGGTGAATAGCAGGGAAAAGAGTCAAATCAAGTGTGTTGACCTGGAAGGCAATGCTCTTTCGTACCATACTCTGCTGCCTTTCTAGGATAGGGCAGGATAAAGCCAGGGCAGCAGATTCGCCTGAGAATCAATGAGAAAGTAGATGGAGGTCACAGAAAGTCCTCAGGAGAAAGATAATTTGGGGGAGCAGTCTTTGTTTTGGTATGGGTAGTATAAGTGGGAACTGGGCCAGAGTGGCTTAAAGCGGTGCTTTTCCCCTACGGGATCTTGTTAAAATGCTGACTCTGGTTCAGTAGGTCTGGGATGGACCCTTACGTTTTTCATTTTTAATAAGCTTTTAGATGATGCCAGTGCTCCTGGGCCATGGACCACACTTTGAGTAGCAAGGGCTTAAAGACATTACTCAACAGGCAATCAGAACACCTGAGGTCTTCCTTCCCCAAGGAATGGAGAATGGCTATGGGAGGCTGGGCTCATACATGGGTTTAGGAAATCTTCCTTGTCTGCTGATGGATGTAGCATCCTACTCTCTTATCTACTTCTGTCCGTGCTTCTTGCCAGCTACCTCTACTTCCTGCTATTCTCCTGTGCAGTATGGGCTGACTTCTGTTCTGGCCCTGCCACTCCTTTCCTGACACCTGGACATGCCTTTCTCTGGGCTGTGCCTCTGCTCATTCTTTTGCCTCACCTGGAAAGCCCTGCCCCAGCTCCTCTTGCCACCATCCTTCCAATGGAGAGCTCTTGTCTACTGAAGAATGCCAGTTAATAAATATGGAAAGAATGATAAAATTAGGCAACCATGATTCTTCAACCCTCAGTGCATTCCCTGATTCAGACAAAGATCATCAAGGAAGCCCAGACTGCCGAGTGAGAGATATTTATAGGTTTTTAAAGTATTACCCCATAGATTACCTATTAATAAGAGGGGGAAAAGTGTTCACCAGTGGTCAACACCTTAATCAAGGAACTAAACATCACCACCAATAATGGGACAACTTAACATGTGCCTCTAGGTGTGCTGAAGTAAGAAGTATGTTGCACTGTCTACAAACTATTGTTTACTGTCCTAAAGTTTAATCTGAATATAATTATGACAAACACTAAGACAAATACAAAACTTGGCCAATTCCACAAGCTCACTGTCCCGGACCCTTTGAAAAAGTCAACGTCCTCAGAAACAAACAACAAAAGGCAGGGGAGATTACTACATGATTGCTTCTCAAACTTCAGTGTGCAGATGAGCTTGTTAAAAAGCAGAGTTTGATTTAGTTGGTTTAGAATGGGGCCTGGGATTCTGCATTTCCAACAAGCTCTGAGAACCACCCTTTAAACAGCAATGTTCTAGCATGAAACAAACATACCCAAATGTGGTATGTGACCTGAGTGTGGATTTAGGATCCCCAAGCAAAACAAGGCACAACTTCAGTAGAAGATATTTTTGGACAAGGGTGGGGCATTGATATATGGACTGTGCATTATTATTAGATGATATCGCTGAGTTGACATTGACTCTCTTGGCTATGATAATGGCATTGCAGGAAGAAGGAGATAGGTGCTGAGACATGTGCAGGTAAAAGGCCACACTGTCTGCACCTTACTGTCATACATATAAAAAGAGCACAAATAGGGCAAGATGTTAACACGGCCAATTTAGGTGAAAGGTTATATGGGTGTTGAGGAGGCTCAGCTTCTGTTCTAGCTCTTCTGCAGGCCATGCCCTCATCCTAAGCAGAATTCTTCCTCTCCTCCTATCTATGGCCTTCTGTGCCATTCTGCCTTGAACTCAAGCTCTTGGATGTTTGGGCCTCACTTAGAGTCTCTGAGGAAACCAGGGTCCTGTCCTGTCCACTTGGGTCCTCTCCCACCCAACCCTAGCCCAGGACTTGCCCCTGAGAAGACTTCCAGTGGATTTTTAAAAATTGATCAATTGAAAGCATTGGAGAGAGTACCAGGGGTAGAGAGAAGCATCATGAGTCATTTCAACTCACCCCTATATGGTATCTGAACATAAAAGCAAACCAAAAAACCATACCACTGCCACTAGCACTCACTATCCCTAACCAGATGCTCAGTCCACTCTTGGTAGGCAGGCAGAGTGATATTGGAAAGATACATTAAAAAAAAGAAAGAAAGAAAGAAATGGGGCGCCTGGGTGGCTCAGTTGGTTAATTGTCCAACTTCGGCTCAGGTCATGATCTCTCAGTTCACGAGCTCGAGCTCTGTGTCCGGCTCTGTGCTGACAGCTCAGAGCCTGGAGCCTGCTGATTCTCTGTCTCCCTCCCTCTTTCTGCCCTCCCCTACTTGTGTTCTCTCTCTCTCTCTCTCTCAAAAATAAATTAAAAAATTTAAGAAAAATTAGAAAAAAAAGAAAGTATCTTTATTTATAAAGGGAAAGGAGGCAGCTGCTTTCTCTTCTTTCTAGAAAGGGTCTCCTTAAAAACTTAATGATCCTGAGCCTTTATTCTAACCTTTTGGAATGTAAATAAATCTCTTCAGGGACTGGGTAAGTCTATTCTCCCGGTTTATAGAGAAGGCCCTTAGATTGAAGACTTCAGAACTTTTCAAAATGACACCTCTAACTGTCAACCTTGTAGCCTATCTCCTTATATAACCTTTTGTCTCTGGAGGAGATAAGATAAATTTTATTGTGTGTTTTTTTCATTTGCTTTGCTATATAAATTGTGTAATAGTTCATTCTAACATATGCATGTACTCTGTTGCGTTTACTAATAATGAACCAATTTTTGGGGTGCCTGGGTGGCTCAGTCAGTTAAGCTTTCAACTTCAGCTCAGGTCATGACCTTGTGGTCCTCAAGTTCGAGCTCCACTTGGGGCCCTGTGCTGACAGCTCAGAGCCTGGAGCCTGCTTCGGAATCTGTGTCTCCCTCTCTCTGTGCCTTTCCCCCAGTCACACTCTGTCTCTCGAAAATGAATAAATGTTAGAAAAATTTTTTTTTAAAAATCAGTTTTCTGTCTTTCCACATGGAAGACAATAGGTGTCTCTTTGTTGGTAGGACTTTTACTTCCTCAAGGGTATATTGGTACAATCTCTTTTGAGGCTGATTGACAATATCTACTGAAGTGAAAAATGCACATTCTACTCTCATCACTAGGAATTTATCCCACAAATATACTTATAGACGTGTGCAGTGGGTAACACTTCTACAGAAAAACATAAGTGTCCTTCACTAGACACAGATAAAATAAATTACAAAGCAGTCATACAATAGAATACTATGTGACTCTCCCAAAGAATGAGACAGACTTTCATGTATTGGCATGGAATGGTCTCCAGATAGACTGTCAAGTCAATAGAACATGGTGCAAAATCATGAGTCTACTATAATGACATGTGGTGCATTTATAGATGCACATAGTTTTGGAAAGACATGGAAGAGTCTCTTACTGATGATTATCGTAAGAAAGAGGGATTGGTGGTGGAGTGGGCAGGGTGTGAATGAGTTTTAATTTCTTTTCCCTTATGTACTGTTCACATAGGAATATAATATTTTAAAATAAATATACTGGCTTAAAGGTAGATTAAGAAAAGCCATCACAGGGACTCTAAAGACATTAGTAGATGGTAAATTGCATAAGCAACACAAAAGTAGGAGTTTTGTTGGCTTTGTTCAAGCTATATCCCCACTGCTTAGAACAATGTCCCACATACGGACAATGCTCAATAAATATTTGAGATTGAAACCTAAGTTCCTTCTTTGTCTCTCTCAAGGAGTTTGACCTTGGAGTTATTTGATCTTCAGTCTAAATCTCAAGACAATCTTTGTTGGTTTTCCTACATGCCCTGTGTTTTCCCTTCTCCAACACTTTGTTCACGTTGTTCCATTGGCCAGGAGTGCCCTCTCTCCCACATCCTCTTTCCCACCAGCTTTAAATTTCTTAAGCCAGTCTGGAACTCCAATCACCAATGAAGTTTTTCTTAAACCTGAGAAAACACTCTGTCTCTTTAACATGTGGTGTCATGGAAACCCTATGTAGCTACCTTCCAACACTTATTATATATTATTTTGTTTTAAATTTTGTCTGTTCATGTGCTTCTTACTTAGAACTGTGACTTCTTAGGCCAGTAAAACCATTCTCATGGTACTCCATCCCTGCCCCCATCCAACCTCACACAGAGGGCTACATAGCCATCAACCCATTCCATTTTTTGATAATTGGGATGTGAGTTTTTCTTGGGTCTCTCCCATTGATTTATTTACCAGAGGTCCTATTAGAGTCTCTCTGTTTATCTAAGTTCTACCTTTCCTAAAGTCAGCCTGTATTCCCTCTTCCTGCAAGAAGCCTTCCTTGATAACTCAAGGGGCTAATTTTCTTCTTGCAATAATTAATGTCTGACTAATTTATTGGAAATACACAAAACACTTAACACTTAATGTCACAATTAGTCTTGCAAGCCTTAGCTTTTAAGCAAGTAACTTATGCCTCCCAGGCTACAAAACTATAGCACACCAAACCATACAAATCAGATTGTGAAGTGAATCTTTTCATATCCTAACATGAGGAGTAAGTCAAGGGAATGGATGCACAAGAAGATAAAGCTCCCAAGGGAAGAGCAGGAACAAAGTTTCTTATGCTTTTGTGGTTGGCGGTATTGGCCAAGGGAATGCTGTTCTCATTAAACAATCAAGCACAGTCTTGATTCTATCACTTTCTCAGGATGGGTTAGTGCAAGACCTGTCTCCTTTCTGTTCCTGATTTTCCACATACACAAAAATGGGGCATAAAGATCTGCTCTAGTTCCTTCCTAGAAAGAATGGATTTGAATAAGGACCCTTCTAGAACGCTCTCCAGCTTTATATATCACCATCACCCTCAAGACCTACCTTCCTTCGTTTCTTCCTTTCCTTCCTTCCTTCCTTCCTTCCTTCCTTCCTTCCTTCCTTCCTTCCTTCCCTCCCTCCTTTTTAGCAGTTCTAGCTACAACATTTAACTAAAAATTTATTAAAGGCCACTTTAATTTCTATTTTTTTTGGCCATTGTTATAAAATCATACACTTCTGGTTTACCTCGTTAGAATTACAGAAATTATATAGCCTCTATAAAAAAAAATGCCCTAGAATATTTTCAAGAGTGTTATTCTTTAGTAGATGTAGATGAGCCCATTCAAGGATGAGTTTCATAAATTCTACTATTTAAATCAAATTTTGGCAATACTGTTATCTTTCACCTTTATGGAGAGATGAGCCTCAAAGCTTCATTTAAACTTGAGAGCTGATGACATTTGAGAAACAGATATGAAAATCTTTTAAAGCTTAGTTCTTTTCATCAGTCTATAAACCATAGACCATTCAGCCTAAGACAACTGAAGGAAAACCGGAACACATTCCACAGGATTGTCATGAAAAATGGGAGCTATTAAGGAAGGAGCAGAAACATTCCCACTCTGGCAGGGTGTGTAGAGGATCGGGTTCTCAAATTATCAAAATTGACTGAAACCTTACTTTATTAAAACAATTCATGAGCAACATGTACCATCAATATGGTATTTTCTACCAACTGCGCACTAGCAGACTCCGTAAACACCAATTTCCTAAAATGGGAAGAAGTGCCCTCCTTTGTCTCTTCTGTTTTTACAACAAATCTTACCATTTCCTCCAAAGAAAGTAAATTTCTTGAGACAGTTTGCCCCTACAGTGGGTACCCATAATTGCTTGTAGTTTTAGTATTCTGAGCTGTCTCAGAGGGAACAGGTGTTAAGAACATTCCTACATTCTGTACCTCTGCTCTGTTTTTTGAGACATCCTAAGCTCTTCCAAGCAGTGGCTCAGGAGCTGGCTTTCACCTTGTCTTGTGGGCTTTAATTAGCTCTGAGGAGCTAAGCCTGGTTGTCTGTCTTGCTCCTTCCCATTCGTACCTTGGCTTCTGAAACCTAACTCCTCGCTGAAAGCTCTTGGCAATGGAGGAGGCCCCAGAGATCTCAGGAACATTTGCACTGAGAATATAGAACCTTACAATCTGGTCCGAAGACCTTGAAGACATGGTAACAAGTTGTGCAAATCTGCAATCAGATTTCCTTATCACTTCTTTCTTTGATACGTCTCTGGCCCAGCAAAATTTAAATCTTAATTTCTTAACGCTAATGGCTCCTCTCTCTTCTTTGGGCCCGTACGAGTCTGGAAAGTTTTGAGATGATGGCTGAACACATTTTCTCTTAAAAACCAAATTATTTCCGAGAGTTAAGTTCCTGTTTTTTTTCTCCCTCCTTCGACATGATAGATGTACTTTTCTCTTTTTCTTCTCAACTAATATATTACTTTATCCTCAAGGCTGTCTCACGGGGGAAAACCAGACATAAATCAGAAAGGAAAGGGGATGAAGAGAAGTCCACTTACCGTCTTCTGAACTACCAACACCATGATGGTCGCCACAGCAAAGACGAGACACAGAGCCAGCGCGGTCGTGGTGAAATAGAAATAACCACGGCTCGTGGTTCCCAAGTGGCTGGCGACGGAGCCTTCTGGCACATGCATGGTTGTGTCTTGAGAAGGGGCCATTCGGTTGAGTGCTTGCTGCAGCCGTGGGTCCATTCTTATATAGTCTTCCCACAGCACACCCTATCTCTCCTCATCTCATTCGGTTCTGGGCCCATCTCTGTTCCAAGAAGGATTCTCCCCCTGCATCCTGGATCATGTGACTTGGAAAAAAACCTTCACCAGCTGCCACACGAAGAAACTCTTCTCTGGGGGCGTGAGGCGAAAGGCGGCAGCAAGGGTAGGGGAGAGGCTCATTTTTCATTACCAGGGATGAATTTGAGTGCAGAGAAACTGTAGCGACAGAGAAGGTGGTTGATGTCAGAGGGCGAGTAGGAAAATGACGGTTTCCCTACTCCGGAGTGTGTGTGTGTGTGTGTGTGTGTGTGCACAAAGCAACTTCTGTTTCATTTAGACTCAGCCACAAAACGTCTTCCTGCTTGAGAAGCTGCACATTCTCTTCGGTGAGGCCTGCAGCTCAGAAGACCTTGGCAGAAAATGTCTCTCTGCTGGGCCTCGGAGAAGCTGGTGTCCTTGGACTGGAGTCTAATGACTCCAAAGGGTTCAGTTCGATCCTGTCAGCTTCTCCTGAAAACTGGAAACACTGCCAGATATCTGGGAAGGAAGGGCCCATAAGTGCGGAGATTTATCCAAAGGGGACAAGCCTGTGGCAGCGTGAAATGTGGGAGCAAATTCAAAGAAAGCAGGAAATCTGGAAACACTGATCTTTTAAACAAAAACTGCTGCTGACTGGATTGGGATGTGTCCAGTTTGCAGATAAAAACCTGGGATTGCAAAAAAAAAAACAAAACAAAACAAAACACAATCACAGAAAGGGGAAGAGACTGGTGGTGAGGGTGGGGGTGGGGAAGCGCCCCAGTGCAGATGGGGGGGGCGTGTTCTGGGCACTGGGCTGTGGTTTGTGCTTGGGCGCACACGTGGTGTGTGGGGCACGTTGTGTGTGTGTGTGGTGTGTATGCCTGCTATAGTCGAGTCTCTACTATCTCAGGCAGCACAGTGCTCTTGCTAGAAGTACTCTACACATTGCCTCACTCTGCCCTCACCTCTGCCTTCTGACGCAGCTACGATTTCCTTTTTACGGATGGGAAAATTGAGGATCAGAGAGCATGCAAACTGTTTCAACCAAAGTGGCAAATGTTGATCAGTGAAATCACCTGGGTGCAGAGCCCTACCTGTCTGGCCGCCCCCGCCCACGCGAAAGCATTCGATCATCCCTGTGCTTGAAGGCAGAAAACTTGAGGTCTGGGCTCAGCCCTGCCCGCTATTGACCTAGGGTCCTTGTGCAGGTCCTGTGCCCCTCCCTTTTCCCCAATGCCTTGACATACGCATCACATCAGAGAGTCTTGTAAGGGAACTCCATGAATGGGGGTGGACTTGGCAAAGGTGTTGGCCCATCCTGGTTAAACATTCCCAGTGTCCCCTGGGGCCGAGTCTAGACTTTGGGAAGCTATAATTGATAGGTTCTCTGGGGGACAGAGCTGTCACATCTGCTTTTACTAACGATCTCCATTTCAACACCCCATTTAAAATATGAATCACTGCATAGCTGGTGTCTCCAGATGCAGCCCTTTGAAAACTTCATTCAGAAGTACCCAGTTCTCTGTAGCGCCCGCCCTCCCCGGCCTTTCTTGCTCATTTTTGGCTGCAGTATATTTCTGAGAGCCAGCAGAAATCCCAGCTCCTCGTAAGGAAATGTCCTGTATCCAAAGCCCAGCTTAGATTATTACCACTGCTCCAATTTCAGTGATCCCAGACTGCTGAGAGCATCACCTGAATTGGGTCAGGCTCTAGGGCTTGGCCGGAATATTCCTTCCCCGTGACTCTATAAAATCACAGATCCTGGAGCTAGAAGAGCCGCCAAGAGGTAAATTATTTTCTTGGGCTAACTCAAATGGTATAAAGTGTACCTATTTTGCAATCGAGGAAGCTGACAACCCCTGGACCCCAAGTCGGGCTTGGTTTTGGAAGAAGTGGGTGCACTCGTTAATCTGGTTTGGTCACTGAGGTGGGAAGGAAGCAAGCCAGTGTCCTCAGGGTGCGTGCCCCGTGGTGGGCACGGGCAGTGAGTGGGTTGCAGGGGGCTCCGTAACCTGCCAGTCACTGCTGAGAACAGAGAGCTCCCATGGCCTGTCTTCAGTCTCTTTGATGAAAGTGGAAAACTTCTGATTATGGAATGAAAGCTGTAGGTGTTGAAAAATAAGAAGGCTCTGCTTGAAGTGCAGGTCTTCCTGAAGGCCCGTGGGGCTGAGAATGGCAGTGGAAAAAAATGTTTGTCTTACAGTTACACATTTTGCATATAGTACAATGTCCTGAGAGGGAAGGCTGACAAGGGGGAAAAATCACCCTTTGTTTTGACTCAGAACCTTCTGAACAGTTGAGATTTTCAGATCCGTTTGCTTCTCCAGCAGCTTGTGGGCCCGATCTCACTGCTGTCCATGTGCCTCACTGCCACTCGCAAGCTTGTGACCTTCCCTGGTTCCCACCCCACTGGTCTCACCCCCTCTTGCTGCCCAGCGGCTCCAGACTCTAGCCCAGTCAACCTAGTGGTCTCATCCCTTGTGCTACCTGGCTTCTCTCTCCTTTCCATGTGGCCACCCCATGTACACATGGGAAGAGCTTTTACAGAGTTTCTCGTAGAGTGACTTTCAAATCCCTTCTGGAAGCGAAACTGTACAGGGAGTGTAGAAATATAAGAAAGCAGAGCTATTCTGGCTGCTGCAGAGGCAGCAAGGTTGGGGGGGGGGGCGGCTGGGCCCAGCATGTTCTTTTACCTTTTAATGCCCTGGGGTCTCTTCAGGATGGAACCAAATTTGTAAACTTGTGATTTGGCGCAAAACCCTTATTCCTCAAATCAGGAAACAGAGGCAGAGAGATGGAGATGAGTTGAGGGGGTTCATACAGAGAGGGATAAAGTCATGTGTTTTTCTCATCCCCTCCCGGATAATATTCCAACCAGCTCAGCAGGCTCCTCCCCCTTCCACTACTTCAGAACCTTCCTGCCTCTTGCCTCCGTCTCCAGGGGAAGGCTGCCCAAGACTCTCATGCCTGTCAACAACCTCTCTTCAGAACACTCCATGGTCATGCCACACAACATTGTATGCAATTATCTACTTGTTTTGACCTCTGCCAAGTGTGTGAACATGTGTGACTTTTGCCTTCGGCATAGGACTAAGAGTTCCCTCTCTTCTCCAGATTCCTTGCTTCCTACCCTGCACTATTTGGTATTGGACCTTTGTATGATCAACCCTCAGTCAATGCTTGTGTTGATATTGTGTTTATGGAAAGAGAAGGTTCTAGAAGTTTGGCTTCTACAAAGGAACTATGTGATGGCATATTTGTCTCTCACTTTGTGATGGTTCCGCATTTCCCTGCCCTTCTCTGGGGCTTAGCTGGCTGCCCATTAGCCTTTATGTTCCATCATGGCCCCATGAGAGTCACCACCAGCCTCCTTTCAGCCTGTAGTTAGTTGCTGAGGTGTGGCTGTAGCATCTGAGACTCAGTGGACAAATAGAGCTAATCTCTCATCCCTTCAAGAAGGAACTGCATCTTGGATAGATGAAGAGAAGCCAGCTGTAGGACCCCCCCCCACCCTGCCCCGCCATTGTTTCCCCATATGAAGAGCTGTGAGATCTCTATCATACCGACCCAAAGTGTGGTCCCTGGGCCAGTACTAGCAGAACTTGGTGGCACTGCAGATTCTTAGGCTCCACCCTAGACCTACTCAATCAGAAACTCAGGCTGCGGTCCAGTGATCTGTTTTAACAAGTATCCCAGGGAATTGCAATTCCCGAAACCATTTGGAAATCATTGGTTTAGGAAAATAATCTGTGTAAATTATGGAAAAAGTCTTTAACAGATCATTGGGTCTAAGCTCTGGCCTTTGGCCATGTGGAGTCCTATCCCCATTGTGCATATGAGAAAACTCAGGCATAAAAGTTAGCAGTCAGGGTCATGTTACTGGAGAATGTTGACATGAAGACTCGTTTTTCTGTCTCTTGATTGGGTCCACTTTCTAAACTCAAATATGGCTGTAGGCTGTAAATATACTATTGCAGATGGAGACATATTTGTAATATTTATCTAAAGTTATCTTGTGATGATCACTGTATGTGGTAACAAGACATATTTTTAAAAACTATTGGTATATGTGAGAGAAGGGCAAACTCCTCCAGGGTATTTTCAAGCAGTAAAACACTCAGGAAGGATCCTGTCCCATTAACTGGGCAGCCCTCTGTTTAGCTGGGTCTAACTTGAGTAGACTGGACATTGGCGTTGTCCAGAGTGACACTGCACTGAGAGAATCTAGTGAGTGTAGATACGGTGAATGTGGAAGGTTTAGGGTCACAGCAAACTATGGTCATGGGCTAAATCAGCTTGCCACCTATTTTTTTCTAAAATTAAAAAAAAATTTTTTAATTTATTTTTGAGAGAGAGAGATCGTGAGTGGGAGAAGGGCAGAGAGAGAGGGAGACACAGAATCGGAAGGAGTCTCCAGGCTCTGAGCTATCAGCACAGAGCCCGATGCGGGGCTCGAACTCACGAGCTGTGAGATCATGACCTGAGCTGAAGTTGGATGCTCAACTGACTGAGCCACCCAGGAGCCCCTGCCACCTATTTTTATAAATAAAGTTTTACTGAAAAACGGGCATGCCCATTTGTTGATGCATCCCTATCGCTGTGTTTGCATTACAAGGCAGAGTTGAATAGTTGCAACAGAGGCCTTCTAGACCCCAAAATCCAAAATATTACTATTCAGCCCTTTCCTGAAAAATTTTGCTGACCCCTGATTTAGAGTATTAAAATAAACTCAACTGATGGTAGGATTACAAAAGAAGGGTTTTGAAGAAAAGAACAGAAACATGTTTCCTCGGACTCCTCCACAAAATCTGCACTTGTGTTTACCTTGCTAACTCATGTTTTCATGTGAAAAGATTCTTTCTTGGGATTCACGAATTGTAAAGGAGCTGGGTCCCCTCATTTGCATGTGACTTGACCAGGCAGACTCCCGGAGAAGGCACAGGGGCTGAGAGAGAGGCGTGGCAGAAGAGGTCTGGAGAATATGTAGACAGCATTAGGACTATGTGTGTGTGTTCATGCATGATCTGTAATATACATATATATGACTGTATACCTCACATGCACACACATGTGCACACACACATGTTATTCCTGCCCGCTTCAAAAAGGTTTTGAGCCAAGTAAAATGCACAGATATATAAAAACTGAAGCCACTAAAAGAGGCAAAAAGTAGGAGCCAAGATGTAAAGGTAGGTTAAAGCAAAAGGAGTAAAACATGAAGAAACCCAGGCGGATGACAGTTTTCAGTGGTTGAGCACAACATGTACCCTTCAGAGCTTCTTGGTAACCAGGGCAAAGAAGAAAACATATTGGGTTGCATAACTCTCTTTGATCGTAAAATGAAGATGAGTTCAAAAGGAAAAATGGACCCTTTGCTGCTTGTATTATAGGTGCTTTGAAATATATAGCATATTCTGAAATGGCTGATGGTAATCTATGAATTTAATGCATGGCCTCACAATGAATCAGGATCAGAGCCAATCTTAACAAGTGAAAATGCTGGAATATTTAAAAAGAAACATAGTCTTATGATTTTCAGTGATGCAGAACTAGAGATAAACAAACACTAGGGCAGTGGAGGATTCAAGGCAAAAAATAAAAATAAAAATAAATAAAATAAAAGCATCACTTTCCTGGCGTCTAGGGGCTTCCAGGAGAGCTGAAGAACTAGAAGACTCTTTGGCTAGATGGTCCTTAAGAAATCTGCTGTCATTCAAAGAAGAGAGGAGAATCTGCAGTTTTTTGCAAAGCTGGGAAAGATCTTTCCATATCAATAAAACATAGGTGAATGGTACGTCACCCGTTGGGCACTGAGGGCTATGAGCTAGGCACTGTCCTACAGCATCGAACACATGTCATCCCTGACTTTGCGAGGCTTACAATCGGGAGAGTGAGACAGGCAATTAAATATATAATTACAATACAATGTAATTAATATTAACAACAGATGATTCAGGGCGTTCTATGTGCACAGTGGGAAAACCCCAGCTCATCTATCATTCTCCAGGAAGGCTTCCTCGAGGTGACTTATTTGATGTGTATGTTAGTTTAATAAATAAATACCCACTCAAATTGTACTAGGTCGTTTGACTCCCTTCCTCTTCCACTTTAAAATCTTTCAGCATCTGTCCTTGTCTGCGGAGTCCTGGTCACGTTTCCTAGCATGGCCTCCCTGGCCCTTTCCTAAGCCTCATTTTCAGTCTCTGATCCCACCAAAAGCCTAGCCCCACTCCAGGTGCACTGTTTATTCCAATCCCCTAGCCTGCTAATCCCTTCTCTCTGACTCCATTTTCACGCAGGCAGCATCCTCACCGCTATACCCAACACCATTTCTTACATCTCTTGTTCTGGCAATTCAAAACATTTTTTTTAAGTTGCTGTTCAAATATCATGCCTTCTCTGAGTGTCCATCCCTGACCTTGAGAAAGAAATTTATCTCTCTTTGCTCTTTAGGATTTCAGAGCACACTTCTAGCCCTTGTCAATAGTGATGAGAATAATGGTTTTATGATTACAACCACCACCTACATTTAGTGAGCTCATATTGTGTGCCAAGCATATTACATTCATAGTTTCACTTAATTTGTACGATTATCTCATGATTCCCCTTTGCAGATGAGGCAACTAAGGCTTGGTGCTGCCAAATGCTTGTTCCAAGGTCGTATTGATATTGAGTGATGGAGCTGGCATTCTGACCCAGGGCTGCCTAACTGCAGAACAGGTTGCTATAGACACCATGAGATCCCATTGCCTGTATTTTAGGTAGCTACCTAGGGCTCTGTCTCCCCAACTGCGCTGTAACCACCTTGAGAACAGCATGTCCCTGGAGTAAATAAACAGCTTGCCCGTGTCCACACCTAGCATGCTCCCAATAAATGTTCACACTGTACATTTACCTAATAAATCCACTTCAAATCCCTAACATTGGGAAAAACACCATTTGTTTTAAGACTCAGTGCCGTTTTCCTAAATGAAGTCTAAATATGAGCCTCTTTCAGAAAAGAGATCCCAGGCCTGATCCTTTCCCTGACGCCTCCCCTCTTGCTGCCAAATTCCTGTCTCTTTCCCTACTCTGTCCTTGCCCCTAAGTGTAAGGGCACACACATGTCTCAAAATACAAGCAGACAAACTGACACATAGATATCTAAGGAAATTGGTATCTTCTTGGAACAGTGACTGGAATGTAATTGGTGGGCAATGAAGGCAATGAACAAATGTTATTTGGGAAAAAAGGAGAAATACGAAGAGGAGGAAGAGGAGAAAGAGACATTTGGAAACTTTTCAGAAGTTTAGGATCTGTTATGTTTGAAGAGAAGAATGGCTCATTTCTGAGTTACTCAGACTTCTTTTATGTATAATACAACTTCTATCCTCTGGTTGTGCTAGATTTATGGACTTTGCTGGGGGTTGAGGTTAACACTGAAAGATGTCCTAAAGTGTTGTTTCCTGATGTTAGCAAAATCAGGAAATGACCTTTTCTTTTCTCTTTAAAGTGGGCTAGCTTTTCTTTACTTTTCTTTTTTTTTATTTCTAAGAAATTTGAATCTCAATGGGTCCTGTTTTTGAAGTAAAAATTGATTTATCCCCAGAGTAAACCATCTCAAATTGAACAGGTGCATTAGCTGTGCAATGCCACATATTTGCAGTTGTGAAGCAAGAAGCAGAGGAGAAAACATGTCAACCACAACAGAATGCACCAATTCACTTTTTGTCGCTGTTATTTTTACTGGGAAGGAGAACAAAACAGTCCTGACCTCACCTTGCCTTCTTAACATCAAGCTTTCAGCTGCACAAAGGAAGGGGCTTATTGGGAGACTGAAAGACCAAAATGTGAGTGTCCGAAGAGGGGTAATCAATGAGAGGGAACCAAAAAGGTGTTAATGAATGGAAAAATGTGTGGAGCACCTCCTGGGAAATGTACCCTCAGTGAAAACATAGTAGAGTATGCACAGGTGGAGAAGGGTTTAGAGCGGTGTCCTGGAAATACAGGCCTGATTTCACATCCCTCCCTCTTCCTTCTACTCAAGCAAATATTTGCTGAGCACTCACTGTGAGGTAGATGCTCGAAACTTTTTGCAGGGGGTCTGCTTGGCCCCCTCTCTTGTTTGTCATTGGCAATGGGACAGCAATCATTTTCCCTTTCAGCGTGATCAAAGCGTTGATATTGTGTTTAAAACACCTTAGAACACCTCCTGGTGCATGGTGAGCACTTGGTTTACATTTGTTGAAGGGATTGGGACCCTTCCTTTCATTGACTTTAAGTGTGAAGACACTAATCTAGATACATAAACCACTGAGTTTATCTATGCAACCAAACTTCTCCATCATCCGAGTCAAATTACCAAAGACCTCATTACCCCCTTTCCATTCTCCCTCTGTCTCCCCTCCTAAACTCTTTCCCTCCATCTTTGCTAATTTGTTCTTATTCCCACCTTCCTTCTTCTCTTCCCTCCTGCTGACTTCCCAGCTGCAATCTCGGTAAGCATATTTAACTCTTTTATTTTCATTTTATATATGTTTATGTTTGTCCCAAATTATTTACAATGAATATGTGTTGCTTTTTGTACAGAAGATACTGGAAACAACCTAGAATCTGTACCCAAAGGGGAGACCACAAGTAATATTGTGGGATAAAACTGCATATGCAATGTTGTTTTCTATTTTAATATATGTAGTTTCCTATAGGTCATAGGAAAATCTATTATTTCCTTGTCTTAATATCATGTACTACCTTTCACTACCTCTTTCCAGGGAATGTGGAATATATAAGAATTAAAACTAAATTTCTCCCTCTGAAACCAGCCCACAGAGTGGTTGACACAGCCCTATGTGGCCTTTTCTCCTTGCTCTGTGAAGTTGCTTTCTGGGATATCCCATTCTGTCCTTCACGTCAGAAAATGTGAGCATAGCTGACAAATAGCTGGACAAGCTGGAAACCCTCAAAGGGAACTGAAAGAGCATAAGGTATCAGCCCAAGGGGCTCATGCCTCCATTCGGTAAAACCTTAGAAGATGAGTCCCTTGCCCTTAGGGGCCTGGCACTCAGACATGGCTTGACAAGGTGCTCTTGGCACTGAGCTCCTATTGTGAGATGCTGTCTTTGGTTTTGCTGTGAATGTTCCTTAAAGGAACGGGCTGAACAAAACTGGCTTCTACTCCTGAGGCCACATGGCTTTGCCTTTCTTTCCTCTTTCTCTTGCTTTAATGTGGTGGCATTTTTGCGGGAGAGGAAATAATGCTTAAAAGTTAATACATTTAGAACATTGTGGAAGCTATTGCCTTGGCTGCATTGGGATCAAAGGCTAATTGATTAGTTGTAAATTAAAATAACAGGACCTAATCTCTCTTATTTGTAATCAGTAATTTTGTGATTACAAGCAAAACCTAGAAACACCAAGAGGAAAATATACATGGATATTGATTTGACCTGGGAATGAGTAAGAGTAGCAGAAATTGGCTTGTATCCACTGTTATGCCCATTCTGAGTGACCACCAGTTCTGATCCTGGGTTCATCTATACCACTGCCTCTTGAACTTCATGCAGAGGAATTGCCTGGGGATCTTGTGAAAATGTTGATTCTAATTCAGTAGGTCTGGGGGAATGGGGGCACTGACTGCATTTTTAACAAGTTTCAGGTCATGCAGATGTTGTCTCTCCAAGGGCCATACTTTGCATAGAGAGAGTAGATAACCAAACCCATGTGACTCCCTTAGAAGGACACAGCAGAGGAAGCACAGCAGGCCAAGACCACAGCACCAAGAGAATCTCCTCAATGAGCATCTTCACAGCAGTCTATGGTCTATTGTCCTTCTTCCCCCAACAACACAGGTGTCCTCATAATGAGACTATACCATTGGGTATAGGGGCCATTCTGTTTAAAAGCCCCAAGCTCTGTTGGAACCAATATCTATTTTCACAGCTTTCAAGTCTCAAATCTATGGCTTTCCACTGGGTATTTGTAGTTCATGCACAGTTTGCCCCATCTAGAGGCTGTTTATCAATCAGAGGTCATTTTCCCCATTAGCCATATCATCCCACCTTTATCAAGGGATAGTGCTTTGAGGTTAAGCCGTAGTCATTTTCCTGAAGAGAAGGCAAAGGCATTTTGTTAAACCTTCACTCCAACTTACCTATTTGTTTTTGTTTCTGAGCACAGAAGATCACCATGCAGTCTACAATGATCTGTCGCCCTTGTAGTTAGGGTGGAGCCATGTGACTAGTTTGAAGCAATGAAACATGATGAGGAGTTATGAGTTAGTATAATTCTCTGAGCTCTTTCTCAGCTAATGAGCTGGGTGCAGACGATCCAGGAAAGGACTCCAGGGAGCTGTGTGGGGGATGGTAGAGTCTCAGAGTGAAGATGTCAGGTAAGAGTTGCTATATGTTGTGTGTAATATAACCAGCTTAACTTATAATTTATTGTCTAAACCAGGACACCTTAGAGGTCAAGGGGCCTCTTATATTAATAATTACACTGAATTACACTGGGACAATGGGTCTAACTGGGCACTGTCCTAGACAAACCATAATGCATATAGTCACTCTAGGTATAATTCATTTTATTGCCCAACAATTCTTTAGTGAAACAGTGTACGTTACCATCAGTTTCAGAGGTGTGTGTATGTGTGGGAGAGAGGCTTATATGAAGTACTAAGTCCAGTCTCTAGGTAATTTGCAAAATTAAGGCCCATCCATGGTGATACATTCATGTCTCTGTAACATGGATGAAAAATTCAAATCCAGAGAGATGACTTGCCAATATCATATTATAAGCTGATGTCAAACTCTTGGTTTCTTCATTTCCCTTTTTTTCCCCACTCTGCCTCTTCATATTAGTCAGGACACTACTAGAATATGCAGCAGTAACAAGTTAGCCCTGAAATATCAGGGGCTTAAGAAAACAAATTTTTTTTTCTCATTTACATGAAGTCTATCAGGGTACAGGTAACCTTTGTGGCCTCCAAGTTGGCTATGGAGGGGGAAGAGAGTGTGGCAGATTGCACATGGAATATTCTATAGATTATGCCTAGGAGTGACTTATACCACAACTGCCTGAATTCTATTGGCTAGAACTAGTCATATGACTCCAATATAAGAACAGGGGAGGCTGGAAAATGCAGTCTTTCTGTGTGTCCAGGAAGAAGAAATAGTATGGTGAACATAAGCATTGTCTCCACACACTCTCTCAGAACTAATCTTTAACAGTTGGCTCTAACAATTGTATAGGAAACTATAGAAAGAAGATTGAGGGCCTCTTGCTTACAGCAGAGCACCACACCCTCCTGTCCTCCACAGGAGACTGTATTAGGCTGCTATAGCAAAATACCCTAGACCAGGGGGCTGAAACAATCAGCATTTATTTCTTACAGCCCTGGAGGTTAGGGAGTCCAAGACTGGGGTGCGACCATAGTTGGGTTCTGGTGAGAGTTCCCTTTCTGTGCTGCAGATAGCTGCCTCCTTACTGTATCTCGAATGGCCAAGAGAAGGAAAGCAAGCTCTCTGGTCTCTTCTTATAAATGCCCTAATCCCATCATGACGATGCCACCCTCATGACCTCATCCAAACCTAATTATCTCTCAAGGCCTCATTTCCAAAGACCTTCACATTAGGGGTTGGGGCATCAACATATGAATTTGGGGAGGAGATAAACATTCAGTCCATAACAGACACCTTCTGCCATTTGCTTCTTGTACTCAGGGTGTTATATGATTGGAAGTATGGAGACTGGGGTTTTAGTCCACCTGTGACTCTGGGAATTCGAATCTGTGGTCATTTGGCTTCTTGATACATCCACTCCCTCAAATACTTACCTTTAAAGCCCTTGAAATAATGAATATGAAGGAAATGTGTGGAAAAGTATGGTGATTATAGTGCCACAGTCAGAAGGAGACGATGTCTGTTCATCTCATTTAACTTGTATTTTGACCACTGAGTGTGAAACATTTTCCTAGAAATTAGAGATAGAGTGGTGACCAATACATTTGCTTGCTGCATAAATTCTGTTTCTTTTCCTTCCTTCCTTCCTTCCTTCCTTCCTTCCTTCCTTCCTTCTTTCTTTCTTTCTTTCTTTCTTTCTTTCTTTCTTTCTTTCTTTCTCATCATGAACATAAATATTATTTTATGATTATTTGAATCAGATCTTATTATGGATTGTAATAAGGTATCCAGTCATAGGAATGGGCATGATTGGGATACCCAAGTTAATCTGGGGGATATAAAATCTTCCTGAGCTAGTAACGTTTGATAACAGATCTGAAGATTAATTTGGAAGTAATCTATAATGATGATGATGATTACATTTATCAAGCTCATGGGGCACCTGGCTGGTTCAGTTGGAGGAGCATGTGACCCTTGATCTCTGGGTGCAGAGTTTGAGCCCCACATTGAGTGTGGAGATTACTAAAACAAGCAAACAAACAAACAAACAAACAAAATCATACTATGTGCTGGGAGATGCTTTACATGTCTTATGTGTACTATATTAATTATATTATTATCCTGATGAGTCCTCACACGCACTCTATGTATAGGTCTAAACATTAGCTTGTTTGTGCAGAATTAGTTGGAGAAAAGAGGGATGCATCTTCCAGTGAAAGGGAGGAGCAAACACGAAAGTCCTGTGGTTGTGGAGAACATGGCACATAACATATTTGAGGAACTGAAAGAAAGATGAAATATTTGAAATCATACTGGGTAAAGTGCTATAAGGAAGAAGACTTTCTCCCTCCTGAACAAAGCACAAATGTGTTGGGGGACAGAGGAGAGAAACAAATGTAGACATTTGTGGTTGGGTATGAAATTCAGCCATCTATAAAATACACTTGCCATGTAATACAAACTTAAGTTGAATTTGATTTAAAAGTTTTGTATCTGTATTCCTCATAATGTTACCACAGAGCTCAGAGAAATCTAGGCTTTTGGGAGATGCTTGAAAACCTAAGACCAGGAGGAGAGAATGGAGAGCTTGCTAGCACTTTCCTTCTCTTAAAGCTATAAATCGGGTTTGGGAGCTGCCAAGGTTTTGCTGGAAATAGAGTTCAAGAAGGAATACTTGCACTTGAGCTTATTTAAATGTGCAGTATGGATTAGGGATGAGAATAATTCGGTATAACACAACGATAGCTTATCTAGTCAGGCTCAGTGTGTTTTCACAGCAGGTTAATAGGAAAGACTTTTTTCTTCTCTTCTTAGAAAATGATCAGCTTTTTTTTTTTTTTTTTTGAAGTCGGAGTTTGATTTTCTATGCTAGGCAGCATTTTGTTTTCATTAAATTGACTTTGATGTGAAATTTCCTGGCATTTCTTAATTCTGTAGAGGAGGTTTCTCCCTTTGAAAGTGAAATGTGTACGTGTCTAATTACATGTATTACTATGTCTGAGTCATCTGCGTGTTCACGCGTTCACTAGCGAGTATTTCTCCGGCATTTACGATAGGCTAGATTCTGGGAATGCTGGAGTGAGCACGTCAAACAAGACTCATGGCTTTCACAGTCATGGAACTTATAATTTGAAAGCGATTGTAGACATTCAGCAAAAAATACGAGGGTGAATGTTTTATTGAACACTAAGGAGAAGAACAGTTTGCTTTGAGGCAGAATAACAGGAGGGTTTACCTGGGAGGCTGGCCTGGCTGGGCTGCCTTCAAAGGGCTCCTCTGCTCCCAGTTGGAGATTGGCCACTGGGACAGTGGGAGAAGCAGGAGGCTGCGGTATTTACTTCCTTGGTTCCTTTTCTACCAGATCTCGCTGCTTAGTTGTGACCCTCCAGCGAAGACCACCGATTCTGTAAGGTAGCCTTCTTCTTACACCTGCTGTCTCTAGGTTCTGGTACATGTTCCTTCACCTTCTGCTTCAAGCCCAGGTGAGGTAATGGCTTGCTGCTGTTACTAGCCATGGCGATGCTACCTCTTGGGATCCCTAAACCCTGTCCATACCTTGATATATAGGCTCCTTATTAACATTTCACACACTTGGTATGTGACATTTGTTTCCTGCCAGGGACCTGACTAAAACATACTCAGGAGGGTCTTTTTGAGGATGTGGCTTTTACGTTGAAACCTGAAATGTCAGAAATTGTGGACTGGAAGATTAATGGGAGGAAGTAGGTTTTAGAAAGAGGGAAGAGCATGTATGAAGCCCCCAAGGCCAGAGCAAATTTTATGTGTTCAAGGGACATATGGGGGAGAGACATGTATGTAGGCAGCAAGCAGAAGTGGTGCCACCATGAGGCTGGAAAAGTGAACAGGGACAAACGTACCTAACTTTATAGCTGCTGTTGGGAGTTTGGACTTCATCCATGTGCAGTGGAAGCTATCGAAGTAGAAGGAGATTAGACAGGAGCGTGTCATGATCAGATTTGACTTATTTATCAATTAATTTGCTTAAGGCCATTAATTGTCACTTACGGTATGCCAGGACCTCTACAGATTATGGGGGAGAGGGAGGCAGAAATAGAGACATATAAGGCATAGCCCTTCCATCAAGTAGCCTATTGGAAGAGTTAGGATATGACTATATAGAATTTTAATATAAGACATGATAGCAAGTAGTATAAGAAGGAGTATGAATGGCAGACTGTTTTCAGTGGAGATGGATAGGGAAGACTTCCTGGAGGGGGTAGCATGGAGTGGAGCTTTAAAGGATAGAAACATCTTACCTTTGGTGGTGGAAGGCATTCCAGGGAAAGAGAACTGTATGAGGCAGTGCTGTTCAAAGTAGCTGGTCTGCATAGCAATGAGAGAGGCTTGTGCTTGAGTGTAAATCGGCACACTCCTCCCTTCATCACGACAGTCTTACTCTGGGCTACCTGGCATTTGTACACGGGAGGTGGAGTTGCAGAGAAAGAGAAATTGGATGAAGTGGGATGTAGCCAGAAGGATGCAAATATCCGAGTAAGGAATTGAGATTTTAGGCTGTGGGCAGTGGTGGCTCATTCGACATTTTTGAGAAGAGTGGCAAGTTTAGAGCTGTGTTTAAATATTTAATTTTAGGGGTGCCGGGGGGCTCAGTCGGTTAAGCATCTGACTCTTGATTTTGACTCAGGTCATGATCTCACAGTTTGTGAGTTTGAGCTTTGTGCTGAGAGCGTGGAGCCTGCTTGGGATTCTCTCTCTCCCTCCCTCTCTCTCTCTACCCCTCTCCTGCTCTCTCTCTCTCTCTCTCTCTCTCTCTCTCAAAATAAATGAATAAACTGGCTGTCTTATTTTTGAAATGATGCCTGTGGTCTAAATGTGCTGCTATTCACCTGTTCCCTTTCTAGGCTAATCTTGATATGCTGGGACAAAGCCAGGAGTCTTCAATGAACTGAAACAGAAGTCTTGAGAATAAAAATGAATGGCAGTCTGTTGATTTTTAGCTCATTGATGGGTCAGGGAGAGGAGGAGGGCTGTGTGATCTGCTCCATGACCTGTGGGAACTTGGACAAATCACGGAATCTCACCTCAGTTCATCACCTTTGGAGTAATGTCCAAGAATTATACAGAGATACTTGGTGAATTGTTAGCACTCTCTTTATTTGTAGGCAAAAGAGATCAGTCATTTCAATTAACAAAGTTTCCAAACAAGATTTCAGAAGAAAAAGGGCAAGGAGAGAGGGAAAGCCACCCCAAATCCCCAGGAGGTTGTCTGGGAAGAGACACTCTCATGTGCATATTTTTTTGGGGTAAACAGATTGGCGGGCATCAAGCAGATAGGTCAAGATGATTGTGTCCTTGAGGAGACTGGGTAGGAGTATCAAAGAAAACCTTTCTAGTTGTTTATGGATCTTCTGGAAAACCTGAAGAGCCTTCCTGTGGAACACACACGGCAGACTGGGTGACTGTGAGTACGGAGAGGCTTTTCCAGGCAGAGGGATTAGTGCTTAGGAAAAGGCCCTGAGATGGACAGAGCCTGGCATAATTGAGGATCTGTAAGATGGCTTTTGCCGCTAGAACGTAGAAGGGAAGGGACCCTTCTTTCTGCATCGAAGCCCCTCTGTGGGTCCTCAAGTCAACCAGCTGTGCCAACCACAGGGCTGTTGCTGCATCGTCATTACCATGATCCACATCATCACAGCTGCCATCGATGAAGCTCTCTCTCGTGGGTCAGGTGCAGCAGTAGGCACGTTCCACGCATCACTCCATAGAAACCTCCCAGCCACCCTGGGGGACTGGGCAGTATCATCCCAGTTTTACCAAGGTAGATACGGAGGCTCCCAGAATCCTGTAGCTTGCACAAGTCACAGGACGTGGCAGAAAGGGACTGGAAACCAGTTCCATCTCACTGCACAACCTCAGTGCTTATACCGGACATATCACTTCTTGCCACGGTCCTCTTCATCCTCAACTCCAGCAACTCCAGCACTCAGCCAAGTGCAAACTGGTATTTTCCCAGCTGACTATTATGATTATTGTTTTGCTCTGCAGATGCCAACTTTAGGGCATTGCCTCCCCACCAAAAGTGACACAAACAAGAAAAGAGAAGTCTCAAAAATAAGATACCTTGTTTCCTGAAATAGGAATCTGTACTTCACACAGATGGAATAGAATTGGGGTAAGCTATTGAGTGAGTGATGGATCCAAATGAATTGTCCGCAATGAATATTCAAGAACTACTTATAAGGTAAGTCTGTCACTTTTGAATGACATCACTTTGGCCATTGGGTGTCCACCCAGAAAGTCCCACGGACCCCGAGTCATGGCTTATACATCCAAAATGTTTAAAAACAAATTCACCAGTATCCTTACTAATACGTTCTTCTATGTAGTGGGATATACACATATCTCCTCTCTGGTTGGGAAGGGTAGGTGAAACCTCTCATGTAAAAACACAAATGTTTGAATAACTAAATGCATTTTGCTTTTTTAAATTTTAATTAAACCAGCAGTTCTTAAAATGTGGTCCAGGGACCTCTGAAGATCCCTGGAAACTTTTTAGGGTCCCCATGAAGTCAAAGCTATTTTCAGAACAATGCTGCGATGTTTTGGGCCTCTTTCAAGCTCATTTACTCATGAATGTAAGTATTTTGCAGAGGCTGAATGATGTGGAATATCTGCAAAAGACTGAATGAAGAAGCAGATGTGATTTTCCAATGGTTTCTTACTAAGCCAGACATGAAAGAGATTTGCAAAAATGTAAAACCAATGCCACTCTTCTATTCTTTTTGAAAAGATAGCGCTTTTTAAAAACAGAAATATCATTTATGTCAACACGTAATTTATTATTGGTATTTTAAAAATTTTTTAATTTATTTTTGACATTGAGAGAGAGAGAGAGAGAGAGAGAGAGAGAGAGCAAGCGAGCTTGAGTTAAGGAGGGGAAGAGAGAGAGAGGGAGACACGGAATCTGAAGCAGGCTCCAGGGTCTGAGCTGTCATCACAGAGCCCGATGCGGGGCTCGAACTCATGAACTGTTGATCATGACCTGGGCCAACATTGGACGCTTAACCGACTGAGCCACCCAGGCACCCCTATTATTGGTATTTTTAAATGAAAGAGTAAGTCAAATTTCTCAGTTTTTATTTCAAATAATATTAATTGATAAACCCATACCAACACAAGTTTTTTGGGGGGTCCTCGATGGACTAAGGAGTTTTGAGATCAAAATGACTGAACATCACTGACTAAATTAATGTGTAGGACACATTATTAATTCAGTGCTGCCTCATCCCAGTCCAATAAAAATAATTTTTAATCAAGTTCTAGGAATTCCTACAAGAAAACGTCAGCAGCAAAATAATGTGGAGGTTTCCTGCTATTTCTAAATGAAGTAGGAGTTAATATGCAGAATCTCAATTGCTATTTCACAAAAATAATTACATATGGGTATACCTTAACCCAAGCAATAAATTGTCAAATATAATTAGAATACGCTTCCCCAAATATCAATTGCTATTTATTTAATTGAGGAAAAATCCTCTGAATTTTCCTCTGGGGATAAAAAAGGAAATTCATTTCTGAGAATTTCACAATCTCAGGCTCTTGTCAACTTATGTGTAGTAGCTTTTTTCCCCTGAAGTCCTAAGGAAGCCCTTCACAAACCAAAAGTGGTGTAATCTGCATTGTGACCCTGATTCTGCCCTCAGTTTGCTGCCTGATGTTAGGGAAAATCATTTCTTTTCTCGGGGCCCATTTTTCTCACGCAGGTAGGGAGAGAGTATCTCTTGGGTCCTTCGTTGAAAGATCCAAGTCTGTTTTGAGATATCTAGAACAGAATGATAAGGGAATGGAGAACAGAGCACTTAGGATATCAGTCAAGTGATGGCAAAGACCAAGATTTTGGATTTGGTGGAAGAGTGGCAAGTGGGAGCTCAAAAAGTGATTGGAGGGAATTCTGCATCCAAAATTCCAGGGAAGATTAAGGGGTTGGAGTAGGTAGGTGTGGGAGCAAGAGTTGACTTGGGAAAGTTAGGTCACTTCCAAAGCTGACAGGGACATTGGGAGGTCCCCTCATTGCTTAAAGAAGAATTTGACGTAGCCTCTTGAAGGAAACAAATACGATCTGGCTCTACTTTCTGATTATATAGTAACTTCTTTCACTAGATCATGGATTTGAGTCTGTTTTTAGTGCAAAAATCATGAAAGGAAGAAATGTGCTCCAAATATTGGTCATTATATGTGAATCCATGGATGATATTATCAGCCAGTGACTGAACGATGCCTTTGGGGTGCTTCATGGTCATACCATGGTCTCTTTATTGCTGTCTTTGCTAGTTTGGTTCTGAACCCTTCCGTATCCACACTCAACTCCAGCCAGTTCCATCCACTTCCAATCGTTTAAATCATCACTCCTGATATTACCCTTGGCCCTTTGCACATGCTAGTCCTCCTCTCTGGGGAGCCCTTTCACCTAAACTGGCTTAGCTGGCTGGCTTCCAACCTAGTATTTTTTGTAATTTTTGATATTGTGTATTTTTGAAAGTTGTTACTTCATCAAATAATATGTATACATGGTTTAAAAAAACAGTATTGAAAGATTTATAATGAAAACAGCAGTGCCCTGCTTACCAATCCCTACTACCTTTGGTCTGCTCACCAGACAAACCACTTTTTAGCTCTTTCATGATTTCTTATGGCTTATGCCTCTGTATGTCCAGCAAATATGCTTATATTGTTAATCTCTTGATTTATCAATGTCAGACTTCTATTGACTTCTTGCTATAGTAGGATGGCAATTTTGACCTTTTGTACATCTCATTTGTCTTCTCCTTTTCCCTGAATATTTATATCATAATTTTTGGAGGAATCAGAATCAGTGCATATGTTTTTATAATCATACAAATGTTATTCACTGCAGAGTACAAGTACTATCTTAGCATCCTATCTTTCCTTGTACAACTTTGTATGTCCTGAGTTTACAATGGCCTCTTTACCCCTAATCTGTGTGGTTTTTTTCTATCTACACCTATTCTTATCTTTTTTTTTTACCTAGTCTATCAGATCAGTAATTTTTTCACTTTTATTTTATTTTTTTATTTTAAAAGTTTATGTATATATTTTTTGAGAGAGAGAGCGTGCACAAATGAGGGATGGGCAGAGAGAGACGGAGATAGAGAATCCCAGGTAGGTTCCACGCTGGTAGTGGGGCTGGATCCCATGAGCCAAACCATGAGATCATGACCTTTGCCAAAAGGTTTGGGTCGCTTAACCAACTGAACTACCCAGTCACTCCCCCCCCTTTTTTTTCTTCCTTTTTGAACAGGGGTTGACAAAATCTTTCTATAAAGTGTCACATAGTAAGAATTGTATACTTTTCAGTCTACACAGTCTCTGTTGCAATTACTCAGCTCAGCTGTTACAGAGGGAACTCAGTCAAGGACAACATGTAATGTAGCTATGGACAGTATGTAAATGAATGGGCATGGCCATGTTCCAATAAATCTTTATTTACAGAAAATAAATGGCAAGTAAGATTGGTTTGTGGGCAGGACTTTCAAGCCTTTGTTCTAAATGATAAAATGCATCAGATATTAATGTGTGCTACTTTTATTTTCCTGCATCTCTTGTCCTGAAGCCTTCCACCCTGAGGCTGTCTCTACTGCTTGTTCTCTTTATGTCCTGCCCTGCTAACATCCTGGAATTTCCCCTCATTGCTTTCCTGTTTTGGACCCCTTATTTCTTGGGTCTCTGCATCTTCTTCTTTCTGGCTTTATTCCTTTGCTTAGCTGGAGGACATTCTCAAGTAACTTCCTAAAAAATAGGGTGTGTACAGTAGGTACATTTTCTGAGTTTTCCTATGTCTGAAAATGTCTATATGTCCCACCCTTGGTTTGTTGATGGTGGAGTTAAGTCATGGGTTCCAGATTAAAAATTTCCCCAGAACTTTGGAGGCTTTCTCCCATTATTTTCCAGCTTCTTGAATTTCTGGTAGATGACTGATCGCAATTCTGTTTATTTGTTTATGTTTGTATGTGATCTTCTTCTTTCTCCCCCGAACTCCCATCTAAGAATTTTTAGGATCATCTTTTTATCAGTGCATCTCACAGTGATGTGCTGTGGCATGCTTAATTTTTAGCCCCATGCATCATCTCTGTTCTGCTCTGCGCCTAATGTGCTCAAGTTTGAACCGTCTTCCAAGATTTTTCTCAGATACTATCTCTTCTGTCTTCTGCCTGTAGGGTGGCCATCAGGCTCTGTGGGACCAGGGGGAGAATCTAAGGATCTTACTCTTCCTTCCTGTGCCCAGATAGGCAGGCTCATGTCTTGTCCCTTGTTTCTGTAGAGCATCAGGTCTCTGAGGGCCCCACTTTTCAGGTATTCAGCAAGGCACAAGACTGAGTTTTGTCAGTGTACATGTCTTCAGGCTTTTACATTGAAGTTTTTTCCATTCTGCTAAGTCGATCATTGCTCATCTCTCTATATACTGTCTTCCAAAATTTCATTATAATTTGTTGTCCATTTATCCCTTAAACATTTTTTTTTCATTTCACAATGGAAGGAAAGCATGTAAATGTTGTGGTCAGTCTACCATGTTTAACCAGGAGTTCACAATTTGTCATTTGTCTGTCTTCTCCACCACAAAGAGTCTGTGTCTGTTTATTCACCCACTATATTCCTAATGCCTGGCTCAAAGTGGGTATTCCACAAATACTTAGTGAATGGAATGAATGCATGCATATGGAGTGAATGGTTTGACAGGAGCAGAGGCCTTAGGTGGGAGGGGGGGCTCTGGGAGATGATGCTGGAAGAAGTGGAGCCCAGATTATGAAGAGCCTTGAAGGCCAGGCCAAAGAGTGTGTACTCTTTCTTTTCCTGGTCAGACGGTCGTTGATGGCTTTTCAATGGTGGAGGCAGTGGAAAGGTATTTTGGTCAAGGTGATTTTTCTGGCTATGGTTTAAAGGCTAATTTTAAAGGTGTACCCAGACAAAGGAATGAAATACCAGGAAGTGATGAGAACCTGTGAAGAAGGAAGGGGTGTGTTGTAGAGCTATGGAGGAAGAACCAGCAGGATTTATATTCTGATTCAACATGACTGAGGATCCATGGTCAGAAAGAAAGAAAAGGACAAAGGATATTTGGAGGGAGGAGTATATAATGTTTTTTGTGTTCATATTTGAAGCATGAAAGGAACCTCCAGGTGCATGTGTTTAGCAGGCAGTTGGCTATATCAGTAGGAAATGAAGACCTAGTTAGGGAGTCATTCTCACAGAGGAGTCAAAGGAGAGAGTGCCCCATGAAGGAAAATTGTTGCTTGCTTAAAGGCACATAGATGGTGATAGATAGACCCAGCATTTGAAGTCAAATCTAGATCTAAATCTATAGCTCATCTTCAACCTCAGAGTGTACTAACTCTAAAACTTTGTCAAGAGGCAGAAGAGTACAGGCTTTATTTTGGCCTTGGACGAGCTCACATTTAATGGGATACGTGACTTCTTAAGAATGAAGGTGCAAAATGCACTCAGCAGCTAACAGGGTGTGAGAGAAGGACACTGACACTGGGAGATGACCCATGGTCTGGGCAGGAGGGAGGCCCGGCAGCTTCAGCCAACTTGACCATGGCCAGAGCTGAGGTCTCCCGCAGACCCCACCTACTTTCCCAAGAACATTTTCTTTTCTTATACTTCCCCAAGAACACTTCCCTAAGAACACTTTCCCCTTCCTGCTGCGATGGTTCAAATCAGAGAAAACTATGGCCAAATAGCAATTCTCAGAATCCAAGTGGGGCTAACATCCTGCCTGGTTTCCTCCTTTCTTGCTCAGCCCAGAGCAGCCTGGGAGAATCACAAGAAAATAGCCTCTGGAGACTTTCAGGAGTGGTCCATGCAGGGAAGGACTCCTGGGTTTCTCTCCACCTAGCCTCATCTGGTAGCATGCTTCGGATTCAGGGCATAGGCTGAGGGAGGAAGAGGAAGCAGACACCGTGAGAGTGGGGGTGTGGGGCATGTAGGTTGTGAAACAGTATGAGAAACCTCCAGACCCAGCAAAGAAAGTTTTGTTTCTGGAATTCGGAATTCAAATGGTTTTCACACTCAACGTTTCTGTGACTAGAAGGGGTGATGAAAATCTACGTCATTCCATTGGCTTTCACCTTTGTTTTAAATTATCAGATTTTAAACAGAAATTATTATCAGTCTGATATTGTTTCCTTTTCTAAAATGTGGTTTAATTTCGCAAAGAGCCTAGTAAGACGGCAGAGCTGAATCATAGGGAGTGTCGGCATGCAAGCCGTACACCCATTATTACAAAACCGTGGCTGAGTGTTCGGTATTCTCCTTGAAAAAAGTGTTCCTTAATACTAGGTTTTTGTCTTTAGCTGGGGGTATTTCCTCTTCCTTTCTTTTACCAATACGGTCTCTTTGATTTCACGTAAAAAAACTTTAAACCAGTGAGAAAACATGGGTCTTGAGTTTGAATCCTACCTCTTCTTCCTTAGTGGGTAATATTTTGACAGTCACTTAACCTCTCTGAGGCTCAGTTGTCTCCCTATAAAAGGAAGTAAGAAGATGGAGAATACATATTATATAAGAATATACCTGAGCCTAGTGGCTCATTGGGCTGAGCGTCTGACTCTTGATTCTGACTCATGACCCCAGGGTCGGAGGATCAAGCCCTGTCTTGGGCTCCATGTTCCATGCTTAGCAATCTTTTTTCCTCTCCCTCTGCCCCTCTCCCCCAGCCCGTGCATTCTCTCAGTCTCTCTGTCTCTAAAATAATTTAAAAAAATACATCTATATAGATTATATAATACATTATACATGTAAACATATAAATATTTATATATTGTATCTATGATTAATTATCGTATGTGTATATGTATAGAATTAACATATTGCTGGTAATTACTAGGTACTGAAATCACGTTAATTCCTACCATCGAACAGAGAATTGGATAATTTTTTTCCTACTGCTAGTCACTGACTCACAAGAAAGAAAGAAAGAACAAAAGAAAGAAAGAAAGAAAAGAAAAGAAAAGAAAAAAGAAAAGAAAAGAAAAAAGAAAAGAAAAAAAAAGAAAAATCAATTTAGTGTATGTTCTTAATTCAAGGGAGAGAGCTGTGGGTGTTTGTGTTTTGGATCTTATTTTTAGACATTACAAAAATGTTCCATCCACTGGATTTTGAAATTAAGAATGGGGAACATTATTTATATCTGAATCATATATTACAACAAATGAAAATATTACATGTATGGTTTCCGTTCTGTATTACAGGCATTTAAAGGGAAGAGGGAGAGAAAGGAAAATAGAGATAGGGAGAGGGGAAGGAAGAGAAGGGGGAGATAGAAGACATGAAAAATTGGCAGAGACAAAAAAGGCACAGCAAGGGCCAGATTCAGTGTGCTTAGGCACCAGTGTTTGAAGATAAATATTTGGTTTTGCCCTAATTAACAGGATACTAAAGTCATATATCTGCCGCTATCACTTTCCTTTGAAACCCACCCAACCATCCATTCATTCTTTTTTTTTAAGTTTTTTTATTTATTTTTAGAGAGGGAGTGGGGGAGAGGGAGAGGGAGAGGAGAGAGAGAGAATCCCAAGCAGGCTCTTTGCTGTCAGCAGGAAGCCTGATGCAGGGCTCGAACTCACAAGCCATGAGAACATAACCTGAGCTGAAATCAAGAGTCAGACGCCTAACTGACTGAGCCACCCAGGCGCCCCTCATTCTTTATTTTTTGAATCAACAAACCACCACTAACTGTACACTGTGTTTAGCCCTGTTTTAGGTGCTAGGAAAACAAGCCACCAAGTCAGTCCTGCCTTCTAAGAGCTCACAGTTTCATGAGATGGCAGACAGGCAAATACGTAACAGCAGAATGAAATAAGTGACTGGTTCAGATTTGCGGTGTGGTGGGAAAGACTTCACAGAGGAGGTGACCCTATACGGGGTCTCAAAGGACATGCAGTAATGTGTCAGGCAGACAAGATTGTTGGGTGGCAGATTAGGAGTGTGTTCTGTTAACACAAAAATTCAGAATAGCTTTTGGAGTGACCCAGTACTGTCTGAACTGAGAGCTGATTTATTTGAAACATAGCTCTCTGTGGTCATGGAGCCAGTGTGGCAGGTGGTGAAGACCATAGATATTGTAGCATCAATAAAGGTTTACACTAGCCCTGGGGCATTGGTCAACTCTTCATCCTTTCTGAGCCCTAGCTTCTTTACATGGACAAGGAGGCTAAAAGTCAGGAAGGTTGTAAATTTTTAGTGAATTGGCATAATATATATAAAGGCTTTGTACACTGCTTGGCACAGTAGTGAAACCATTATTTTCATTTCAGTATTTGGATCTTTGGTATAGTAGACTCTTAGGGACAATCCGAACTAGTTGAGTTAAGGGTGAGAAGCAATGTCCCTGTGTATAAAAAACAGATTATATTTTATGTATGACTTTTCAATCAGCCTCTTGGAACATCTCAGAAACTTGTCTGAATCACGGTAACTCAGATATCAATGTCAAACATTCCCTTTGGAGTCCATCTCTCTCCATTTCCTATGGCTGGAATGAAATCAAACCAAAGGTGAGAGATTCACTGTCTATGTTGTAGATTACCTCTTGGTGAAAAACCTAAGCTTCAGCTCCTGAGAGCAAAGCTCTTTGGAGGCTATCAGCCATACCTTCAGCACAATACTGTTTTCCAGCCTGTAATTATGAGCAGCACCAAGGATACCGAATGGAAAGGATGGCAAAAATCTGGGTCAGCTCTCTTAGAATAGACGCTCATGCACAGGATGTATCGAGAGCAAGTGAAACCATGAGACAAAAGTGTGAATGGAGGGCAGTCATTTTTAATATGGACCGACTTGAGGTTGGCTGTCTCTTCCATCGGAGTACCACTAATTACTGGGAGTTTGAAGTGTAACTGGTATCAATTGCAAGGGCCTCCAGTTTATAATCCTTCTTTCCAGATACTATAATTCACTACAGCCCAGTGGCCAGACTTGTTCTCTATCTCCCTGTGTCCTTGGCCATCGCTGATCTAGAGAAGTTGTTCCCAAACTTGAGTGTGCATCAGAATCTCCTTGTTAAAGCAGGAATTGCTGGGATCCAGCCCCAGAGTTTTTGATCCAGTAGATCTGGGGGTGGGGTACTTGAGAATTTGCATTTCAGAAAGTGCCAAGGCATACTGATGCTGCTGGCCTGGGAGTTCACACTGAAAACCACCCACCTAGGCATACGCAACTGAGTTATCTCTGCATCCTTTCTTCCAATGCACCCATCTACCCTTAACCTTTTTGTGTGTGAATGTTTGCTGGATATAGTTTCTGTTGCTTACATGCAAAATAATTTAATGAATACTAGAGTGGGGAGTCTTGTCTTTACCTGGGAGAAGAGAGGAATCAAAAGGGGAAAATCAAAGTTTTCTCTAACATCTTAAGATCTGCTGTGTCGAGACAAGAATGGGAGGTGAATCGTACTAAATTTCCCGGAGTTTCCTAAGTTTGTCTCAGATGAAGCTAGACTTTTTTTTTTTAACTATTTAAACTATGTGAAAATGGGCAGTTTTGGTTAATGATGATAGATTAAACCTACTCGTTTATCCCTGTTGTCTCCTGAAACACCAATAAAATGACAATGACTGAGCTTTTAGCATAATGTATGGCATAAACTCTCAAAGACAAAAGGATGGGAAGAAGGGATGGGGAGAACACTGGAGGCTGGAAAGCAGATGGACAACTGGTCCCAGCTGAGGTTAGCAGACCTGAGAGTCTGATTTGTAAACTGGCAGAGCAGAAGAGCAAGAGAAAAGAGATTCACACCATAGACCCCCCGAAAGACTCTGGATCCTGGAGCTTCCAAACAGGGCAAAGGTGAGCCTTAAAACAGGCAAACTGGTTGAAAATCTGTAAAAGCAAAGGGACCTTAGATCAACACCACCAACCACATCAGCTGACATATGCTCCTGGCCCATAGCGGGAGATTTACTCATAAAGGAAGCAAGTCAAGGGGACTCTTTGGACTAGTGTGTACCAGTTGGAAGAAGGGGTACCTTCTAGAAAATGGGTGCAGGCATGAAATGATAGTCAACATATGGAACTTTTATACCTCCAGTCCTCTTCCCATACTGAGCTTCTGGATTCTTGACCTTCAAGTGTGTGCTTTCCAGATAGCAGTATGGTGTTGGGATTTAGAAGGGACTTAACACCCTGTAGCCATTACACAAAAGGATTGGGAAAGGATGGAGGGGGTTTGTGATGCAGGGAAGGCCTGATGTGGGTGTCCAAACTGCCAGCACTATTTACTGAGCAGCTATACCTGCACCACGGAGCAAGCTGTGAGTTCTAATGATTCAATGGTGAGGACGATGCCGTGGGCCCATCCCCCATACTAGAGGGGAAGGTTGGGGGATGAAACAGCGTGTACAAAGGCAGATGGTAGTGAAATGGCATGCTGACTTGGTGGAACTACAAGCAATTCAGTGTTGTTGGCATGGAAAGTATAGACATGCAGGGAGTGTGGGAGGAGGTAGACCAAAGAGATGCTATTAAGTTTATGTCCCTCTCCTTCTTTGTATGGGTTCTCTCAAAGTATGTGCACATAGCTTGAATTTCCATAAACATATCCATTCTGGTTTTCCTTGTTTTCTTTTTTACCTCATCAAGCGTAATGTTTATTTTATTTTATTTTTACAATTTTAATTCCAGTTAGTTAAGGGCAATGTTTTTAAGATCTATCTATGTCGCTATGACAATAATCTAAGCCATTCTTTTGAACTCCTGCTTGATACTATGTGGTGTTTTATGTGTGTATTCACCTACTTTTATCTACCCATTGTCCCAGGGAAGGACATCAAAATTATTTTCCACCCCCTCCTCTGACTTGCTCCAAAAAAGAAAAACAGTAATAAACACCCCCAGGCATGTCTTCTGATGAAACTCTGTGAGAATTTCTTGTGCTTTGTACCCTGTAGAGAGATTGCTGGGTATGTGTATATGTAATGTATTGCTACTTTGCCCTCCATGATGCCTCATCACTGGGACGTGATGCCAGCAGTATTTTCGCATCCCTGCTATTTCAGTTTTTCTTCCTTCCTTCCTTCCTCCCCTCTTCCTTCCTTCCTTCCTTCCTTCTTTCCTTCCTTCCTATTTTTCTCTTTCATTCTTTCTCCAAAAGTTTTCTTGTGCCTCGTTAGATTATTATTATTAATTATTATTATTATTATTTTATAAGAATATTTACAGTGAAATGAGATCTATTCTCCTAACATATTTTCTAAGTGCACACTACAGTATTATTAACCATAGGCACTGTGTTTCATAGATCTCTAAGACTTATTCATCTTGCATAACTGAAACTTTATCCCCATTTCCCCTCCTCCCCACTTCTGGCAACCATCATTCTGTTCTTTGCTTCTATGAGTTTGACTATTTTAGATAGTTCATATAAGTAGAATTATGGAGTATTTATCCTTCTGGTTAATTCACTTCTGGTTTATTTATCTTCTGGTTTATTTATCCTTCTGGTATATTTCACTTAGCACAATGGCCTCCAAGTTAATCTATGTTGTTGCATATGGTAGGATTTCTTTCTTTTTAGGGCTGAATAATATTTCTTTGTGTTTGTATACACCTCTCCCACACACACACATACCATATTTTTTAATCTATTCATCCATCAGTGGACATTTAGGTTGTTTCTGTCTCTTAGATATTGTGAGTAATGCTGCATTGAACACGGGAATGCAGATATCTCTTCGAGATCCCGATTTCAATTCTTTTGGCTATATACCCAGAAGAGGGATTGCTGGATTACATGGTAGTTCTCTTTTCGATATTTCGAGGAACTTCCATACTGTTTTCCATAGTGACTGCACCATCTTATATTACCACCAACAGTGAACATTGTATAGGATTCCAATTTCTGCACATCTTTGCTGACAAAGTTTTTAAAACACAATTTTATAGTTTTTGCTAGTGTGGAACGTTTATAAGCTTTTCTGGGTCCAAACTGTCTTTTGCGTTTCTTTAAATGCTGATGATTTTGTTTTGTTTGTTTTGTTTTTATAAGTTTTTTCATGTTTATGGATTTTTGAGAGCTAAAGAAACAGAGCACAAGCAGGGGAGGGGCAGAGAGAGAGAGGGAGACACAGAATCTGAAGCAGGCTCCAGGCTCTGAGCCGTCAGCACAGAGCCTGATGTGGGGCTCTAATTCACAGACCGTGAGATCATGACCTGAGCTGAAGTCAGTGCTCAACCTATTGAGCCACACAGGAGCCCCTCAATGCTGATGATTTTGAATACCTCTCCATCAGTTTGTTAGCTTTTGAGGCTTCCCCTTCTGAAATTGACTGTTCACATCCTGTTGCTGTATTTCGGGGTAGCTCTCTGTTTCTTGTTGATTTGCATGATTTTCTAAAATATTTTAGATATTAATCTCTCGTTAGCTGCTTATCTGAGAACTGGGGAATGCCCTTCAACTGCAAGCCGTGCCTCAAGAGAACAGGAACAAAAAAATGACCCTGAGATGAGACAAAATATACTGCTGGTGATGCTCTGTGTGACATATACTTGTTTATGATCCCAAGGGCCACTGGGGCCATCTCGTTGTTAAGTCTCCTGGTGTTTGCCTTCACTCACAAACTTCCCCTTTATCACTTCCTTCACCTGCCTAATTTTTAGCGAGGCACGGCGTACAGTTATCATTACCATTTTACCTTTAGTACACAGATGAAAAATGTTTTGCTGTTGAAAAATTGGAAAATATGAAAACTGATAACAAATTATTAAAAGCCACCCACAACTCTGCCACCCAGAGATGATTCCCGTTAATCTTTTAGGATGTATTTCACTCCTTGGAGAGAATGGCTGAAAAGACATAAGCATCATTATAATAAATGAGCCTCCTTCTACCACTGTGGTCTATATAAATCTCTTTTGTAGAACTTCCTATATTTTACTATAATTATTTCTTCAATAACTCTTTGTAAATAACTATTTATTATAGTTATTTGTTCAGAGATTGTTCGGGCAGGAGTCAGTGGACTTATGGTTTAGTTTCGTCTTTGATTTTCCAAAGTTTCTCTTTTTTTAAAGGAGAGGAGCTTGAAAATCATGCCGTGGTTTTCACGTTCTTCTGCAAGTGACTGGGAGCCACTGAAGGACTTGAAGCGGTTAAATTAGCCAAAATAATTTTGGTAGAGGAAGTTCTCCTCGGAAGCAATGATACATACATGTAAGTGAATGAAAATAACATTTGATTAAGTCCCAGGTGTGGTACTTGATATAGAGGTATCATCTAATGTATTTCACTGAATCCTTTTAGTACTCTGGCTTAGAGATAATCATCCACAACTTAGAGATAACAACTTGTACCTCAGTGAGGTTAAGCAATGTTCTCAAGGACACAGAGCTAGTAAGTGTTGGTGTAGGGAGTTAGATCCCATATGATCTCCTTCTCTCGAGCATGATTTCTTTCCAGGCACAGAGGCTGGTTCAAAAGTTACTTCAGCAGTGTAGGTGGGATCGGTTCCCATTTAAGAGTAAGAAGTTCAAGTGGGTAGCAAGCTACAGTTTTATAGCAGCAGCCTTAGTTAGTTGGTGGCTGTCCACAAGGGTATTTCCCTATGACTCACACACGGCAGGGAATCCTGAGGGAAGCTCAGCTTTTACTTCTTGAATTTCAGAGTCCTGACAGATGCTCAGATAGCCATCTGAGTCCTTGCCAACAAAGACATTGGAGGAGGGACCTTGGGTAAGTCCCTTTCTCTCTGGACCTCAGTTTTCTGAACCACAAAAGATTAACAATCTCTGAAGTTTTCTTTAATTAGAAAGAATCTCTTGTACTGCCTAATGTGATGCTTTGTTCTTCTAGAGCTTAATGATGATATTAGTGATTTGTAGGAATTGAACCAACAGAATATCATTACACCCAGAAGTGGTTGGAAAATGGCTGTAGGAAGGGCATAGGAGATAGATACATGCTCTTAGTTATCTTGTATTTATCCACTTGACTGTACGATTCATGTAGGAGGGACATGCCTAGGATGGTATGTTTGTTCATCCGACATCTCAGAGTCTGTTACTAACACCTTATATACAGGTGGACAAACTATTTTGTTGAAGGAAAGAATGAAAGACAGAAAGGCTACTTGTCTCCTAATATACATCCTCCCGTTCTCCCTCAGTAATGTGGTATGTAAAAGTTACTGGAAACAGTAGTCCAGGACAAAACCTCATTCCCTAGACTTCCTTGTGGGTTGGATGTGGCCACGTTATTAAATTCTTACCAATGGAACGTATATGGAATTAATGTTGGCATTCTTTTCAGGAAATATTCCTAAAGAGAGGAACATGATTTTCTTCTTCCTATTTGTCCTTCTCGCTGACTAAGATAGAACAGATCTATGGAAAAAACTATTTGGCTCTTGGATCACAAGCTGGATGCTACGTGTTGAGAATTGCAGAGCAGTAAAAAGGGTGAAGTCTGGGTATCTGATGATATTCAAGCATTGAACTTGGTATGCTTTTTTTTTTTTTTAACGTTTATTTATTTTTGAGAGAGAGCGGGACAGAGCACGAGTTGGGGAGAGGCAGAGAGAGAGGGAGACACAGAATCCAAAGCAGGCTCCAGGCTCCAAGCTGTCAGCACAGAGCCCAACATGGGGCTCGAACTCATGGACCATGAGATCATGACCTGAGCCAAAGTTGGATGCTTAACTGACAGAGCCACCCAGGTGCCCCTTGAACTGCTATGTTAACATAAGCATGGGACAGAAGTATATTTCTATTTTGCTTAAGAATTATTGGTTTTGGTTTACTATTTGTTGAATAGCTTAACCAAATATAAGGGAATGTTAAAATAACATATGATCTTCATAATTTTTCTTTCAAAGAGCAGCTGATAAAAAAGTATTTTGAGCATGGTTGCCATAAAGTTCACAATTATATACAGCATATCTGATTTGGGGGATGGCCAGGGGATGCCTACCCAGTTGGCCAAGTTAATTTTTAGCAGGGCCAGTAATTTTTGTATAAATTCATACAAGTTTTGCTAGGGCAATAACTTGAATATTTTACACCAAGTTTCTAAACTTATCCTTTTACTTTCACTGAAAAATTTTGTATTTCTATTCATTACATGAGGTTGTTAATATAAAAGCAACTCATTTGCTGTGAGTAGAGTGAGATTGAGGAAAAAATAAAAAGATAACCAGTTGTTCCAAGCCATTTATTTCATAGGATATATTTTTTGTCTTTGGTTTAAAAACACAATAGTCATATATTATATTTTACATATTGATAAATGTTTGAAAAATAATGGCTAGGAATAGAATTAGATAAAAAATTAGATAAAAAATATAAGTCCAAGATGGTCAACACATCTTAAACTGGAAAAATACAAAATCACACAAAGAAGTATATTAATTAAATTTCTTGAGCACCTGGGTGGCTCAGTTGGTTGTCTGTCCGACTTTGGCTCAGGTCATGGTCCGTGGTTCGTGGGTTCGAGCCCCGTGTTGGGCTCTGTGCTGACAGCTCAGAGCCTCGAGCCTACTTCAGATTCTGTCTCTCTCTCTCTCTCTGCCCCTCCCCCACTCATGCTCTGTCTCTCAAAAATAAACATTTAAAATTTGTTTTTCTAAAAATAAGTGATGAAGAGAAAAATCTTAGAAATAACCCCAAAAAATCTGTATAGAAGAACAAATATATAAATCCAGTTTCTCACCAGCAACTGTGCATGCCAGAAGAATGGAAAGTGCTGGAAGAAAAAAGAAAGTAAACCTATTCTTCTGTATGTGACAAGAATGTCCTTCAAAACTGAAGGCAAAATAAAGGTTTTTGTTTTTGTTTTTGTTTTATTTTCAGAAAACAACTGAGAGAGTCTGTGGCTAGTAGGCTTGGATTATAAGATATGTTAAAAAAATAAACTCTTCAGAATGAAGGAAAATGATAACGATGGAAATTTGGATATGCAGAAAGGAATGAAAAGCTCTATAAATGGTAAATATAAAATATATTTTTATTTGCAAAGTTCATGAAATTTCTGTAAAAATCCTCATTGAGTGAAAGCAAAATCATACCAAATGCATACTCTACATCTGTAATCTTTATATGTTACCATGACTTCAGAGATAGAATATATGGATTGGTGACCAAAGGGGTAGCCGTGGTGGTAATCCTCACTTGGGGAATTTATACAAACATGGCAAATCTGAATTCTGAGTGTATAGAGGTCTTGGTTTTCAAAGGAGAATACTTTCAAGGGAACACAGGAAGAGACCCCACTGAAATATCCTACAACTGTTTCCAGGGCACTTTGGGCATCTTGTGCCAAGAGACCAATGGGCAAGAAGAGGAGTCACCATCCTGTTAGGGGTAATTATGTCTCATCATAGGAGGGGGAGCTGCTCAGTGGAGGTAAGAAGGAAGGTTTGGTCTCCAGGTGATCCACTTTGGCATTCCCTTGGTATTCCTTTGCCCCATCCTGATAGGAAGTGGACACATGCAGCAGTCACAGTAAGAAGGGCATGGTGGCCATGGCCTCAGACCCTTCCAGAATGAGTATATCATGCCATTGGGTAAGCCACCAAGAGTAGCAGAGATTGCAGCTGAGGGCAAGGGGGATCTAGCACGCATAGCAGAGCAGGGAATGATGAGTATCACTTAAAGCCCTGAGACAATCTGTAGTGTGGTAGGGGCTGTGGTTTTCCCATAAGCCTTTTAGACTCCTGAAGGAATGTTCTCAGAATTTACAAAAAGAAGTGGATCCAAACAGCACAAGAAGTAGAATCTATGAATGCCGTGCTATGCCTGCCACCCAGATCTCCTTTCAGGACTATTTCCTTAGAAGTGAGGAATCCTGCTAGGAATCAGCCATCACCTGCCATTGGCCTCCACAGGAAAAAGCTGCCTCAGTCAAGATCAGGCTTCCCTTTACAGGGGCAGACCACATCCAAAGGGCTTGGTAGGAGCTCAAGGAAAAGAAAGACTAAGCTGTCCAGACTGGGGATATAGGAGGAGTTTAGAGGGATGTCTCTATCTCTACATAAAAGGAGATTAGAGGGATGTCTCTATCTCTACATCAGTGAGGAAGAGGAGAGGTCAGGTGTGTAAAGGAGTTGGGGCGAAGGGACTAGAGAGATGGTCTGTGGTTGAAGACTACCCGGGGTAAAGCCAGAGCGACTGGGTGCAGGTTGTGCAGGGTGCCATGTTGAAGCAGGCTGGCCGAGGGGGAAGGCTGGGGCTACCATGAACCAGTGCTCTGTTCTCCATCTCATGCCCCTTTGGTCTGTGACACATGGATAACCTGTCCAGGTGTGGATCTTGGGAAAAGCATCTCACAGGATTTTTGGGGGCAGAGTGGACATAAGAAAGTTTCACAAGGGACATGTCAAATACTTGATTTGAAGTTGTTGGTATGTAACCCTTTCCCATTTCCTAGATAAATCTTCAAGTAAGTGTATTGTACTTATCAGTTCTATGCAAGATGCTGTGTGTGTGTGTGTGTGTGTGTGTGTATGTGTGTGTGTGTGTGTGTGTAGAAATTGAAGAAAAGTTGGATTTCTTGTCTGGGTTGTAGCAATGTGTAATAAACAGCACTTGCAGAATCAGGAACCCACATTTGGAGACATCAGAATACACCCCCCTCACCCAACGCCCTTCCCCAGGAAATGTACAGCAATTTTATAGCCTTTGTTTTCTGTGGAGCATGGAATTAATTGTTTCAGCTGACTTTATCTGGATTTTAGAGAGCAGGGAGGAAGCACGTAACATCAAGATTGCATTTCATTATTTTGGTGCCTCCAGCAAGATGCCATTGATAAGTTTATTTTATGGCTGTCTGTCTCATGCTCAAGGAAGCTACTATTGCATTGCTGGTACTTTACACAAATCAGTGAGCTTCTAAGGAAGTAGTTTAAAAGAGCCATTATATGAGCAAATGGAGATTCTTATCTCTTGGATCCAATGCAAACAGTTCACTTATGCACTGTATCTTCTGGTCTGTATTTTTATAGACTGTAATTGGATGAGCTAGCTAAGTACAGTGCATGGTAGAAAGGGTAAACAGAGGTTCTGGGTTCAATAACCAGCTCTCATGCTAAGTTGCTGATATATAACTGTCTCGTGATATAGAAATATTAAAGAAAAATGGTCTTAAGCATCTGTAGCAATTAAGACTAAATTAGTTGTATGAAACAGTGATTTAAATAGAATAGAAATGTCATTTTTCCTCATGGAGAGGTCTCAAGACCCTTGGTTGCCAATCTATATATTCTTCCTTTGAAGACATAATCACTGATTTAGAGTATGCATTCCATGTATGATGCAAAATGTCTTTCCTCTAAGAAATCCTCCAGGACCCAGACTTTTGTTTTTCCAGAAAGCAGGAAATTATAAAAAGCTGAAAACATACCACCCCTAAAGATTAAATATGCAACCTGGAAGCTGTACACACCGTTTCAACTCACATCCCCTTGGCTAGAATTTTGTCACATGGTCTCATCTAGCTGCAAAGTTGACTGGGGAACATAGTTTTTATTCTTAGCTGCTATAATGCCAGCTAAAAACTGGGGTTTCCTCACTTGGAGAGAAGAGGAGAATGGATATTGCAGAACAATTAGAAGTCTCTGCCAAGAATTCCTTCCAGAACTAACAATCTAGGATTCTAGGTGTTATCTCTAGTTGGGATGATCAAAAATCAAATCATCCTCCATTAGGTCCTTCCTCACTGATAGTCAAGATGCCTTGATCACAGAATTAGCAAGTAGTGTATGCCAGAACTGTCCTGGAGAAAAGTAACATGAGCGATATAGACATTTTAAAATTTCTAGTAGATAAAGAAAGCAAAAGCAACAAGTGAAATTAATTTTAATAATACATTCTATGTAACCCAATCATTCAATCAATCTAAAAAATTATTCATGGGGCACCTGGGTGGTTCAGTCAGTGAAGCGGCCGACTCTTGATTTTAGCTCAGGTCATGATCTCACAGTTCGTGAGTTCCAGCCTGGTGTTGGGCTCTGTGCTAACAGTGAGGATCCTGCTTGGGATTCTTCCAATTTCTCTGCCCCTCCCCTGTTTACGCTCTTGAAATAAATAAATAAATAAATAAATAAATAAAAACTTTTTAAAAAGTTATTCATGAGATATTTTACATTCCTGTTTTCATACCAGATCTTCGAAATTCAATTTGTAGTTTTAGTTACAGCAAGCACATCTCAATTTGAAGCAGCCTTATTTCCAGGGCTCAATAACCACATGTGGCTGGTGGCCACCCTGGAAGACAATACAGTTGTAGATTGTGTCTACTAGAACAATAGCACCATTGTATGCACAAGTAAATTACTTTGTTACAAAAGACTCTGCTAATTAATTCATGCAGATTTAACTAAGTCTATATAAATACGAAAGAGAACATAAACACGCCCACATCCCTTAGGATTTCTATGGATAAGTGACCATAGCTGTTGACTTTCTGGATCATCAGAGGTCTCACTAGATGCCCATATCAACTAGCCAAATCAACTGGCCGGCATCCCACTATGCCACTTACCAGTAATATCACCAAGAGGAAGATGCTCAATTCCTCGAAGCCCAAGTTCCTTATCTGTAAAAATGTCACATGTTGAGGTGTCTTTTTTTTAAAGGATATTTTGGAAGCTGGACTCAGAAATAGTATAGGACCAAGAATAAAGGGTTTGGATGGCTGCTTCAACTTTCCTTCTGACTCTGAGATTAATAATCTTGTCCTTCCTCTGGATCTTACCTTTCCCATTTAGAAGCTAGAGATGGGGGTGGTATTTTAAATGCTTACCAATATGTCTTTTTTTATTTACAGATGAATCACTTATGATTAAAGTAAAACTAAAATAGTCACATATATAGGATACAATTAGGGAGATGATTGGTTTCTCAACTTGTGGTGCCTTCCAATAATTTTGTAAAAAAGAGAATTGAGATTTGGAAGGTTGAGACATCCATAGTAGTTCAGTGTTTGTAAACAGACACATTCTTTGGAAAAAGGAGAGGGAGGGATCAGGTAGAATTATCTCGATGGTAGTGACTGAGGCTTTACCATAAGGGTTGAAAATAAAGTCTAGGAGCTATCATTGCTGGTGGAAGTGTATATTGGGGAATCTTTCTAGAAGCCAGTTTTGCAGCATGTATCAAAAGGACATGACATGTACATCCTTTCACATAACAATTTTATGTTTCAGAATGTAAGAAAACAATCTGATGTTCACAAAGATATGTTTATTAAAGTGCTTTTTTTCTCTATTACTGACATCACCATAAAATGGAAATACTCTGACTGTAAAAAATAGTCAAAAAGTTATGGTATAGGTATATGTGAGGATATTATTAAACCACTAAAAGCCATGTTTTCAAAGAATATTCAGTGATGTAGGGAAATGCTCCACTACAATGTTGGGCCATGAAAGATCCCCAGCAATTCATACAATACCATTCTAAATCCCTTTGTAAGTTTAACTTTGTAAGCCGACTTCTTCCCAGAGGCTCCCCCGGGGTTCCTGTCCTTGTTGTCCTGTCTTCTGACCCCTGCTTCTCTCCCTCTTCTTCTTCCTATGTCCTCAGAGTGAATCTTCATTCTTAAATTTCAAGGTTTCTTAGCGTCGGCACTCTTGCTTTTTTCTTTTGACACTCTTGATGTTGTGGGCTGGATGGTCCTTTCTCACAGGTAGGTGGCACAGGGCTGTCCTTGCCCTGCAGGATACTGAGCAGCACCCCTGGTGTCCTTTTACTAAATGCCAATGGCACTCTTCTTCCAGATGGGAGAACCAAAAATGTCTCTAGATATTGCCAAATGTCCCCTTGGGGACTAAACCACACATTTACTCCTCTAGTTTGGTGATTATTATTCTTGTCAGTGAGAGGTGGAAATTGAAGATTCTTCCTGATTACCATCCCCTCCCCCAGCTGTCTCTGTGTCTCACACACACACACACACACACACACACACTCACTCATACACACACCCACCCACTCCAGTACATCCTCATGCTCTCCTATGAACACAAATATTAGTTCACTGAGACAGCTCAGTCTGTGTGCACAGTTGGCACTTTCCTCCATTGAGTGTTCCCAGCATGATCTCTTTCCACCATGGGAGCAGGGTTCTCAGAAAGCAGTTTTTCCTCTCTTAGTTTGTCCTCTGGTTTCCAGATAGCAGGATTCTCTCACAGAAGCAATTTTATTTGTTGTGCCGGCACAGGCTCAGTGGGTTCGTACCTGAAAAACTGAGCTCCGAGCACAGCAGGGTGCAGCCTTTTATGCAATTTCTACTTCTTTGTCTCCCATATATGGTGACATATAGTCTGATTGGACACAGTCCAAGTTACAGAGTGGTGTCAGAGCTACTCCACGTGTATAGGAGTTTATTGGGCCACGTTGCCTTCCTTTGTTCTGAGAGGGCCTCCAGCACGTTCCTTAGGGAGGGGCTTTACCTCTACCACATCCAGACTAAATGGGGATACCTGAACTCCTAGAACTTAGTGATTGAGAGGTGAGGCTGAGGCCCAACAAGACTTTACCATTTGTTCCAGTAAATTATTGTCTAAGCAGATAAGTTGTAAACCAATAAATGACTTCATCATTAACCTCGGGCACCTCATTAAAACCATTTATCCTGCTTGGGACAGTTGGACACTCATCCAGGCGAACACCACCCTTCTCCGGACAATCGATTGTGCAGCTGGGCAAAACCTCTTGCTTATCAAACAACTGGTTACTCATTAACACTCACCTCAGGACACTAGACTTTTCTGTCCTCCAATCTTAAACTACCAGGACAAAAATATGCCTGAAATACTTAAATCTGGATCCCCAAACACTATAAATATCACCCTTGACTGCCCCTTTTGAGACACACAAATAGTGCCCCAAGATGGTGTTCTCCCTAATGCGACCAGTAAAAACTCGGCTTTGCCCAATAAAGTCTTTTTTGGGAAAAAGCTGTCCCACAGGGCCTGTCTACTTTTATTTATTTATTTATTTATTTATTTATTATTAATGTTCAGTTTTGAGAGAAAGAGAGAGAGAGAGAGAGAGAGAGAGCGTGCACGTGAATAGAAGAGATGCAGAGAAAGAGAGAGACACAGAATCTGAACCAGGCTCCAAGTTCTGAGCTATCAACACAGAGCCTGATGTGGGGCTTGAACCCTTGATCCGTGAGATAATGACCTGAGCCGAAGCCAGACGCCCAGCCAACTGAGCCACCCAGGCGCCCCAGGGTCTGTTGACTTTTGAAGAAGAGAGTGCCATCACTAAGCATGGACCCAATGGTGCTCACAAAAAGACTAGGGGGAAATCTGGACACAGCAGCGTCTCTGCAGCTCTGTTGGGTAAGATCCCTTGTCATGGTGTTGCACTGCACTCAGGAAGCAGAGAGAAGCCAACAGGAGCTTTATGGTCTTCCTGCCCACAGCATGTGAGTGCAGGTGGAACAGAGTGAGGCCACAGGTTCCGGAAGCAGAGAAAAGAGAAATCACAGAAACACACATGTACCCATGAAATTATGAGTTATTTCATTGTTATGCTTTTTCATATTTAAATTTTTTGTCTTAGGGAAGATGTCTTCCTGTTCATCAGAGTAATTACTGTTACGATTTTGGATAAAATAATAGGTTAATATAATTCTCCCCTAGAAGACAGTGGGAGATGCAGGATATTGGCTTTAAGGAAATGCCCAAGAAGTCAGAGACTTAGTCCTTGAGATTTTGCTTTCTTTGCATGGTTCAGAAGAACATTAGCAAAAACTAGGACAGTTTTCTTTTTTTATACCAAGAATTACTTTGTAAATTTCTTTAAAAAAATTTTTTTTACATTTTTTTATTATTAAGAGACACAGAGAGACAGAGCATGAACGGGGTAGGGTCAGAGAGAGAAGGAGACACAGAATCCGAAGCAAGGTCCAGGCTGTGAGCAAGCTGTCAGCACAGAGCCCGACACGGGGCCTGAACCTGTGAACCACGAGATCATGACCTGAGCCGAAGTCGGTTGCTCAACCGACTGAGCCACCCAGGCGCCCCCCAAGAATTACTTTGAAGTACAAATGAAAAGGATTGCAATTACTCTCCCTACAACATATTTCTTTAATAATCTCATGGCTACGAGTAAATGTACTCAGCAGTGGGCTGGGATGTAAGCCATGGGACATATGACAGGATACAATGACGAGGCACCAAAATAAGTCACACAGCTGATACCTAGGGACATGGATGGATGTATAAACCGAGTATGCCCTGGATCCAGTAAGTCTCTATAAAGAAGAACCCTCTGGGTTTGGCTTCAGTCCTACCGCTTATTTTATTTTGTGACCATGAGCAAAACGCTTCACCATTTGACAATAGTTTCTTCACCAGCAAAGGTGAGATATCTGTCCCTTGTCCAGTGGGCCTCATGAGTTTGTTATAAAGATCAAAAAGGATAATGGAGGAGCAGCTGGGTGGCTCAGTCGGTTAAGCGTCTGACTCTTGATCTTGACTCAGGTCGTGATCTCCCGGGTCTTCGCGTTTGAGCCCCGTCTCGGGCTCCTGTGTCCGGCTCTGCGCTGGCAGTGCAGAGCTTACGTGAGATTCTGTCTCTCCCTCTCTCTGCCCCCTCTTGTTCTCTCTCTCTCTCTCTCTCTCTCTTTCTCTCTCTCAAAATAAATTAGTAAACTTTAAAAAGAGGGGGGTAATGGATATATACATGTTTAGGAAACAGTTCAAATGCAGGGCATTATGAGAATATCTCTCAATTTTTCAAATGCCTCATTGACTGCTATGAACATAGATTAAGATAATCATCCCACATGCGACTTAAATGCCAGAGCTACTTAGCTCTATGGGACTGCTTGGGGCAGAGATATAGGCATTTGGGGGTCTCCACCTTATCTTGGAGCACCCTGGCCTGGCACAGCACAAGGGATCTGGCTAGAGGCCCCCAACTTGGAGCTTGGTTCCCACAGGGCTTTGCGGGAGCTGGGTATTCCTGTGGAAAGCATACCTAGAGGAAGGCTTAAGTTCTCAGGAATGCTTGCCACAGCCACGCCATCCACAATTAACATTTCATGCCTAGTATGTAATCCTCAAATTAGATTTTCCAGGGTGGAGTCAGAAATAAGAGGAATGAGGAGGAACAGAGAGGGAAGAATACCTCCTGCATCTGCTATTTCTTTACTGTGGACCCACCATGTTTGAGTACATGTTATCTCAGGTAACAACCAGAGCCAACACTATTATAAAGCCTATGTGATTGTACCTATTACAAGCTTCAAGGGTTTAAGCAGTTTGCCCCAGGTCACAGAGCTCACCGACAACAGAGCAAGAATTCACACCCAGCTGCACAAATTTCATTCTGCCTTTACTCCGGCTGAGTAATGAAAGACATTCGGGATTTGTAGATTAGCCACAGCAGGGTAGGACAACACCAGTACTAGATTCCCTACTGTAAATTCTTTATATCACCTGCACGTGGCCAGAGGGTAAAGAGCAAAAGAAAGTAAGAATAAATGAGAACTTCAATGTTTAGTGGTCTTAATTCTCCGTAGTTTATGCCTAACTATGTAAATCATTATTCAAATCATTACAGAATTGTTACATTTTTATCGGGTAGTTCCTGGGGTTAAGTGCCTCCTATTTTTTTCTCTGCCACCTTTTCATGTAAAGAATCAAATAAAGAGTGCACGATCCAATGTTCACTGAATGACACCCTCTTGACATTTCATCAAAATAAATATTCTTTTTTTTGAACTTAATTTTGAGTGGTGGGTGGGATGAGTCTAAGCAGTAACTTCCTACTTTTTTTTGGCTTTTGAAATTCAAGTGGGGAAAGTCTGTAAAAACAGACTCTGATAGGTTGGGGGAAAGATTTTTCTAAAATCCCTATGACAGGCTGAGGATATGAATAAGGTCACAGTCATTATTGCTTGTGAACCCACATGCCCACCAAAAGGAAATGCAGTGCTTCCTATTTTTTTTCTTCAGGCTCCCCCAGATGCCTATTCAGTTCGAGAGGACTGGTTCTTTTCTAAATTCCAAACCCGGAGGGAAAGTTGGATCCTGAGTCTCTGCTTCATCCTGCCTCACGGTGGTGGTGCTGTGGTAGCTCCGTCCTGCAGAGCCCTGCCGTGGCTTTTCCTGTCTGTAGTAATGGGCTTGCCGGTTCAACTACTTGTCCAAGGCTGCAAATGTTATGCGGTCTTCAGAGGAATCGTATCTTTTCATTTACATCCACAAGCCTAGGCATTTTTGCCCACATCGCTTTGCTCTGCCTGAGTGCTGCACCTAAACCAGCTTTCCTTGTGTTGACTTTGAACGCGTTTCACTTTCCTAAGCATGGCTTTATTTCCGGTGCCTGCTGCCTTTCTCTTATGAGCCCTCCTGTCCTTACCTTCTACAGTTTAGAGTTCTTCCTCACTTTGAAATTTCAGAGAGCAGCGGTAGGGTCCTCTTTTCCCTCCTCTCCCAGAAGACCTGTCTTGTATTCCTTAGATGAACTGACCGCCCTCGCTCTTAGTGAGCTATTCTGTGTACAATCAATCTCCATAACTAAAAGCTCCGATGCGATAATACAAGATTCTGTTCCTGATTGGCCCTGCCCCACAGTGTCACCTACATTTATGTAACTCAGGAAGCCCAGAACACAATTTTTCTTTAGCCAGATCTAAACAGACGAGTGACTAGCATAAAGTTTAAATCCGTCCCTTTGGGGCACCTGGGTGGCTCAGTTGGTTCAGCGTCCAATTTCGGCTCAGGTCATGGTGTCGCAGTTGGTGAGCTTGAGCCCCGCGTCGGGCTCTGTGCTGACAGCTCAGAGCCTGGAGCCTGATTCAGATTCTGTGTCTCCCTCTCTCTTTGCCTCTCCCCCATTCGCACTCTGTCTCTGCCTGTCTCTCTCAAAAATAAATAAGCATTAAATAAATAAATAAATCCATCCCTTCAACTGATACCCTGTTTGATGTCCTGACAACACTCTATTGGTGATATATTACCTGACACGTGTGAAAAAAAGCTTACAGTTTTCAGTCTGAGCAATTGGCCTTTGAAGGCTGGCACCCAGTCGTCACTTGTGTGATCAAGTTATTGTCATCTCAAAATACTGTGATCTCAAGGATTCTTCCCCTTTCCCCCTGTTTCCCCATCACTGACCCAACCTCAATGCTGCAGCCAGATTGACTTGTCTAAATCACTGCTCTGTGTGGCAGGCTTTAAAAAAAAAAAAATCTGCTTGTGTGTATTTTGAGATTTCTGTATTGATCATGCATTCCTTTTGTGCTTTAGGAAATAAAGCAGGGAACACATAAATTAAACACGATGGCATACATATGGCAGTTAAAATGGAAGGAACTAGATGTAAATACAACAACAAGGATAAATCTCCAAAACTTTTTGATGAGTGAAAAAAGTATGGTGTAGATATGTTCTGAATAGTTCTATTTATGTTCAATTTTAGACCCACAGAGAGTAAAAGACGCTGGGATTTGAAGGGCCCAGGAGACAGTACTTCCCTTTTCTACCAGAGGTCAAAACCATCACACGGCAGGGGCCACGGGGCAAGCTCTCTGTACAGCTTCTTGAAGGCTCTTCTTTGGTGTTGGGGTGGGGGAAATGACATCTTCTGCCCCTTCCCTATGGTGGGATGGGGGTGAAGACAAAGAGAGCACCTGGAAAATTCTTTCTCCAAAACGTCCCTCATTCTTTGATTTCTTCTTCCCGCAGAAGAATTGATTGTAAACTCTTTCATAAAGCCTACAAGTGAGTGATGGGGCAATGTTGGCCACCTGACCTCAAGTCTTAACATAGAATTTCTATGCTTCAGAAGATGGGGTGTTTGAGAGGTTTTGCTTTATAGGTGGTCCTTGGGGGGAGGGGCAGAGGTAGTTTCTGCACAAACTCCCAGGTAGTAAGAGACAATGTGATTAACATTTTACACTGCGTTAAGGCCCAACGTTTCCCCAGTTGGGACCCACTGTCTCATCCAGCCCTGTGCTGGGTGCATGGACATGAGCAAGGCCAGGCTCCCAGCTTTGGGGGTTTCAGAACTGGTTGGAACTACCTGCCTGGTCCGTTCTCTGCAACTGTCCCCTACCAACAAGCTAAGCCTCACAGGTGTGACTCACCTGGATGACACCACATCCTTCCCCACCTCCAGGCCTTTGCTCTGGGTTTCTCTCTGCCTGTGCTAATCTTCCTTCCTCTGGTGGACATAGGCTCACCCCAAAGTCCAGAAAACTTCTGCTGATGCCTGGTTCACTGCATTTTTCCCATCCTGACCCTCAGATTTCTCCTCTGTACAAGGCTAGCCCTTCTTCCAGCTGGCTGGCGTTGCCCATGTCTCCCCCACCCCACTAGGAGCTCTGTGAGGGCATGGCCCTTGGCTTTTTATTTCTGTGTTTTCTAAGATGCCAGATATAAGTGACTGACACCAGCAGATTGGATGACATCTAAGTGTGTCTCTTGTGTCATGAGCTGTTTGGCCCTTAGTACATAGAATTGCCTCCCCCGCTTCCTGAGGGTATCCCTTATCCAGAAGGCCCTGGATCCTAAAGGGGTCTCAGGAACAGTGGCTGTCCAGATGTGTGGAAAGAGCACCGGGCAAAGCATGAGGAGGTTGGCTTTTCACCCCTGCTCTGTGAGCTTCCTACTCCAGGGACAGTTACTTTTCATGTCTGGGCCTCCGTCTCTGCCTCTCAGATGGGGGCCTGTGGCTCATAGCTCTGAATGTGTCTCTTTCTGTTTTCTGTGCTTCTTTCAGATCAAACCTCCCCTGTGTCTCTGTCTCTGTCTCTCTTTCCCCTCTGTCCTTCCTCTGAGGTGCGTAATAAACCAAGAGTTTACGGTAAAAGCACAGGAAGAGCTGAATGATGTGTTCTCTTCAGGAAAGTACCTGGTCCCCCAGGGAGCCAGAGGCTGCCTCAGGAGCCCTATGCCTCCCGAGCTGTGGCTCCTGAGGGCTTTCAGTGCAGACCTGCCAACCCAACTCTAGCCTTTGATGTGGCTTTGACTGTGCATGATACACAAGCATCCTTGATTCAGAGCTGTGGAAAGGCATGCTGCTCTCTGGCACCGACCCCAGGGCCACTGCAGTGGTGGTGGGGTACCATCAGAAGGTCCATTGGGAAAATGGCAGAGAGTGTGAAACTCAATAATCACACCCCACATGGTGCCCACCCTCCAGGCAGGACCAATGTCTTCTCTACCACAGCTCTCCTCAAGAGGGAAAGAGACGTGCTCTTAGAATCTGTGTGCATTTTGAGAAGCCAGGCAATACTCAGAGGAAATCCCTGGAGACACAACACACTGAATAATCAGCCCCTGAATCTTCAGAGGTGTGTCTGTGCTCTTATAAAGAACCGAGGCATCCCTAATTTGTTTATTCATGTCTTGTTCTTAGCAGAAATAAAGGTGGTGAAGGAGTCTGAAGATACGGCTTCAACTCATGGCTGAATTTCATTCAACTCATTCATTTATTCATTCTTTCACTCAGTCACTTACTTAGCACAGATTTGAGGACCTATGTTATACATGGCACTACGCTGGGTACCAGGGGAATAAGGGTTTTATATAGATGGACAGATAGATAGATGATAGACGAAATGGATATGGATATAGATATATAGATACAGATATATAGATATAGATTCAACTGGGCCCTTGCAAAGCTCAGAGTCCAATAAAGGACATGGCATTATACAAACAGGCACAAATCATTGTAGTAACCTCCCAGAGGGAATTGACTGGTGAACCACAGACCTATAAGATGGGGGAGTTCTGATTTATTCTGGTGGTCAGGCAAGGCTTCCTATGTCGTTATTTGAGAGCTGAGCTCCAATGAAAGGAGATGGACAACTCCCCACCTCCTATCACAAACGCCTGTTACACTGATTGTAACGTGGATTCTGAAGGCAGACTGCTTGAGTTTCTCTCCTTGTGTCTCTGCCCTAAAGTAAGTAGTTTTGCAGAGTCCTGGAGGACAAGGATCCTTCGTGCTACCTTCCCATCTGCAGCCCTAAAGCACCGCTTAGGGGTTCAGGTAATGGGAACGTGGCTGCTCATCTTGGCTTCATGACCGTCTATTTTCAGGTGCGAAGAATAGAAAGACCAGACCCCAAAGGGGCATTTCCTTTCCAAGAGGTTCCCCAGGGGCTCCACCCACTGGATTCTGCCAACTTCCCCTGTTCCTACTTCATTACTACTGGTTGAAAGGATGTCCGGGGGGAAGGCAGGATTTCACACTGGGCACTTTGCCTCTTTGGACTGATTCAGAGGAGGCTGGAGGGTCAACAAGCTGTGTCTACCTGAGCTGTAAGCAGTGTTGATTTCTTTCTGGTAATCTGTATCTTTTCCTCTCTTTTGGCAACACTGACCAGATTTTCTTTCTGGAAAGGAATCTGCTCCCGTCATGGGAGCTCCTGGTGTTTGGCCTCCTTGAAACCAAAGAAGGGACCTTGAAGACTTTGAATCCTGAGCAAAAGACACAAAGTTGGAACAAGAGTTGTACATTTATTCTAAGGAGGCATGGTCAAAACGATGGACTATTTTCTGCTACCCAGGATGTTGGAACTGCCCGTTTTCTGTTCTTTCCACACTGGTTTTCCTAATCTTCTCTCAGATTCAGAAAACTAAAACCTTTTCCCAGATACCTCCAGTCAGAAGTGTCACCTGCCCCCACTATCCCCTACCTGGCCCTCCTCCCCACCTCCCCCAACCCCTGACCCCCAGCACCCAGCTCTTTGCTTGAATCTCATCCTAGCAGTCAAGTTTGGATGGCCTTTCTGCTTTAGGTCATTGCCTATATATCTGTGCCCTCCCTTGCCTCTACGTTTTTAACAGTAAACTCCTTGAAGGCAGGGATGGATTGAATTCATTTTCGGGTCTCTAACACCTAGCATGGTGATTAGCATGTGGGGCTTCTTGATACATGTTTATGGTGGCTGTTGTTTTAAAGCTGTAATGAGGTACTGGGGACCATTACAAAACAGAGAAAGCAGAAGACAAGAGTCTCGGCCATGGAGAGATTCCTGACCATGTCTGCAGAACTTTTCCAGAATCTTACTTGCTGCACAGACTTAATGACTCCTTTTTCTTCAGTAAATTTTGACTCATGGAGCCACCTCCCCTCTGTACTACAACAAATATATTACAACGAATTCTCTTTCCCCTCCTCCTTCTCCCCTTCCTCTTCCTCCTCCTTTGTTGCCATCTTTACCTTCATCATCATCATCATTATCATAATCATTGTTAACCTATATTAAGCACTTACTGTGTGCTGGGCTTGTTCTAAGTGGGATATAGAGGATGAGCCTCTTGCCCAAGATTATAGCTAATTCATGGCAGGATCAGGACTCAAACTCAAGTCAGTTTGACCCCAAACCTGTGTTCTTGACCCCTCCCTTCCTCAGCCACAAAGGTTCTGGGGATGGTAGGTGACTTTTCTAGCCATGCTCCACCTTAAATCTTTCCATGAGCTCTGCAGTGCCTGCTGTGGTGCTCACAGACCCCCTCAGCCTGATGACCCATGCTTCCATCCAGCCACAGGGAGCCATCCATCATACTGCCCTGCCTCTGTTCCGGGTCATTCACCTGAAGTTCAGACCCAACCACCTGCCTGATGCCACCAGGCATGCGCCGTGCTTTCCCAGCCTGATACTTTTGCTGTATGTTCTCTCTACCCCAAACTCCCTCCCCCAATCCACTTGTAAGAATCATACCCTTCACTGAAGACCTATGTCAAGTGCTAGAGGCACATGAAATCCTCCTGGATTCATGCTCCCTTTCAAACTTTAGCTCCCCTTTTTCTAAGCCTCCACAGATCCTCTTAGTTTCTTCTCAGGTCTCAGAAAACAGTGCAGGGGAGAGACCAGGGTGTTGGAAACAGATACACTGTTGGAACCGCTTGCTAATTTGGTGAATTTTGGCAAGTAACTTGGCCTGAGTCTCTTAGTATCGGGAAAAGGAGATAATAGTATATATTTTGGGAATATGAGGCAATTCTCATAAAATGGCTCATGCCCCTGCCCATCTCATCACTTTTGTTACCTTTGCCACCCACCCTCTGTCTGAGGCCAAAGTTTGAAGCAGCCCACAGGCCTGACTTTCTATTGTTTACCTTCCTGAGAATAGATTACCTTAGTGATAATGACATTAAGAAATGATACCACTGGCCATTCATCACTTCTGTCTCCTCTGGGAAGGCATTCGTTGACCTCGGAGTAAGTTTTTGGCCTCCCGATGTCTCGGTGCCCCAGGGGCTGGTGAGAAGTACTTTAGACCTGAATATCTGCCCCACTGAGGATGGAAATCCTGTCTCAATAACCTTGTCACTGGCTTATTGGTAGGTGAGATAAAAGGCATTACAGACCATATGTAGAGAGGGGCAGGTTGTGTGTACACATGAAAGGAAAAAAAAACCCTGGTCCTAGTTATGGAACTGCCTCTAATTCACTGTGTGATTCCATCAAGTTTCTGCCTTTCTCTGGCCTCAGTTTCTCATCTATATAAAGGGATGGAGAAGAAACTCAATTCCTAAGCAGTGTCTACCTGGACCAACTCATTACAGTCTGTAAGCCTGTTTCAGGGGAATCGGCCTTGCTTTAGATACCCCGTGGTTTGGGGGGAGGGCTGATTATTGGTGGTGGGTCATCCTGAACTAGAGATGTCCCAGATGTGGGGGGAGGGCATTGGGATGGAGGGACCATGACCAATTCAGGGGTCTGCTAAGGGACATCTACCTAGGGACAGTCACTGGGAATCCGGTGCCACTTTGAATTCTTGAAGACTCTCTAGACAGCCTTTGTAGATTACCCTAAAGCCCAGCCATTGATATTCATTGAGTATCTACTCTATACCTATGTGATACTGATAGGAATTTTACAATTATATTTATGTTTTTTATATGGATAGTTGAGTTAACTCAAATGCTTTATCTCAAGTATGATCTTTGGTCCAAACAGCCTTTCTTGTTTTATATTATCCATATTATTTTTCTTCCCTGCACCTTTTTCTTCTCTCCATTCTTCCCAGACCCATCCTAAAAATATGTGTATATTTTTGAGCGTGTGTAGTGTTTATGGTGAATGGGTAAGCTTTTAATTTATATATATGATGCCATAATGGGTAAACTTTTAATTTATATATATGATGCCATGATGTGTATCTCATTCAGTTTCTCCTTCCTTCACTCAATGTTTTCAGACTCTACCCAAGTCAGTGGGTGTGCTTCTGGTTGAGATTTCCCACTGCTACATGGTATCTCGGAGTGGAACACTACTTTGTACTTTTCATTCCCCTAGGGACTCCAAGTATATCACCCCTAATTCCCAGAAGCAGGGACACAGGTCTCAGCTGGTAGGGTACTCAGCTTTTCCCCAATGCTTTTTAAAGGAAGACACTTGCTGCTAATGGAGATGGTTTTAAGGGCTGCATAGTGTGACTATGAGTAACATGGGATTAGGTGCTTTATTGAATCATAAAGATCCTATCAGTTTGGTGCTAGTAAGTTATATTGCTAACCCTCCTTGCTTGCTAAATTTCCATTTTTTAATAGATCAGGAGCAGACCTCAGGCTAACAATATTTGCAGGCAGCATGCTCTGGCTGAAATTTAATTGAAATGTAATTTAATAAAATAGAGTTGTTTAAATGGCTCCTTCTATTTTTAATAAGCAATCCTGGTTTTCTACTTAAAGAAATGACATTCCATATTTCATAGAACCTAAAATGTTGCTGATTATAAAAACAACATTATTCTATATCCCATTAAGAGAAGAAAAGAATTCTGTTAATTAAACCATCCTCCATCACTCAGGATAAGAAACAGGCTGCTTTCAGAGATGTCAAAATGTGAGCAAATGAGCATCCGCTTTTGTTTCCTTTAACATATAAAGTTGTTTAAGCAGAGAATTGATTTAGTGAAAACAATAGTAAATAAATGACAATTGCCATGGTAAGTGAATTTGGCAGAAATGAGGACGCAGGTGCAGGAGTGACTGGAGTTTGGGAAACACTGAATTATGTCACACAGGCACTCTTCATAGCAGCTTTGTAAGGGACATGTGGTGTCCTGTTTCACAGGAAAGAAGGAGAAGTGACCTTCCCAAGACCCTGGGGTTAAGGTTAAATGTAGAGTTACCCTATGATTCAGCAATTCTATTCTTTGGTACACACTCAAGACAATTGAAAACACTTGTCTCCACAAAAACTTGTATGTGAATATTTGTAGTAACATTACGCGAAGAGCTGAAAAGTGGAAACAACCCAAATGCCCATCAACTGATGAAAAGATAAGTAAAATGTGGTCTATCCATGGAGCAGAATCTTATTTATCAAAAAAAGAAAAAAAAAAAGCAAAGGAAATATTGACACCCCCTACCGTAAATTGCTAAGTGAAAAAAGCCAGTCACCAAGGACCACCTACAGTATGATTTCAAAGACAAGAAATATCCCAACAGGCAAATCTATAGTGGAAGAAAGGAGATTCGTAGTTGCCTGGGGGATGGGGGTATTAAGAGATGATAGATAAAGGGAATGGAGTTTCTTTCACGTGATAATTAAAGTGTTTTAAAATGATGGAGATGAACGATCCATTTTGGGAACATACTAAAAGCCACTGAACTGTACACTTGACATGAGGAAAGTGTATGGTATGTGAATCATATCTCAATTAACTTGTTTTTGGTCTTAAAAGAAATATTAAAGAGGTTCTGTGTACTCTTTACCCAGTTTCCCTCAGCGGTAATATTTTCCAAAGCTATAGTAAGACAGAATACTGAGACCAAGATGCTGAGATAGAAATAATCCACTGATGTTATTTAGATTTCTCCAATTTGTCTTGTACTTATATCTGTGTGTGTGTGTGTGTGTGTGTGTGTGTTTGGTTCTACACATTTTATCACATGTCTAGTTCTATGTATCCACCAGCACCATCAAGACACTGAACGAAATATTGCCTCTTTTAAAGCGTGGCTCAACCTAGACTCTGAAGCGGTGCTCCAGAGACCATTAGTCTGCCCTCACTGTTAATAACCCAAAGCAAGGAAACCTGCCTCCAAGCATCTCCCCCTTGCTGTCCAAGGGCCAGAGTCATAGAAGGACATGAATTCCCACCCCCACCGGAAGAACAGAAGGTTGGGATTAGGCACCATTCATCTAGATTCTAGAATCACCCACACTTCGGAAAGAGTAGGAAATGATCTTACCAAAAGGAAGAACGCGAATTCTGGAAGGGGGCACGCCCCCGTGTCTCGGCTCTTCGCTTTCTCCTCCCACCAATTTCGAAAGCCATCTTACTCCCAGGCCTGGTGGGTAACTTGTCAGCGCTTTTGGAGATCCGGTATTTATTGGGTTGCCATGAGCAAGTGCTATCAGGGAGAGGACTGGCAATGATTCATCGGTACTAATCCCTGTGTTTTCATCAGCTTTGCTGCTGTTTGAGGGGACAGCCCCGCTCGCTCTTCCACATCATCATCACTTTGGTTTCTCTCAAAATGTTTGCTCAGAAAAAGCCCAGAGTTTGGCCTCCGTTCTGTCTGGGCTTCCAGGGGAATTTCCCGTCTTTCTCGGACTCCAAGGGTGAGGTTGCTAGAAGGTTTGCTTCTTATCTGGCAGGGCAGAAGGTAAAGCTGTCTCCAGCATGGATTTTTTTTTTTTAATCGAAGACAAACTTGCTCTGATCACATCATTTGGGACAAGAGCGGTGGGAAGAAGTAGCTGGTGTTACTCTCTGTTGCTTGACTGTGATCCCACTGCCCCCAAATCACGGGTCCTGTCATAGCTGACCACATGCTAGTCCCAGCTCAACCCTCCATCTGGATTTATAACCCAGCCTTGATTTGGTCATCTAAAACTTACCTTATGCACATCCACTCCATACAACCCTGTGGCCCATGAATACTGACTTCATTACTTGACCCTCACCCCTGCAAAACCTCAAATCCCGATGTTCACAATCTCAGCTAAACTTTGCCCTGTGATGGGAAAATCTCCAAAAGTGAATATTACTACTAATGGTAATAATAATATCTTGATTAGTTGAGTAACTTTGACAGAGAGAAGCTCAGAGATGTCAAGAGACTTGTCCAAAATCACACATGATAATGATGATAAAAATTTATAATAACATAAATTTCTCCTCTTTAGCCATGGTTTCCTTGCAGCCTCCTATCTCCTTCAAAGTCATTATACTGGAAGACAGATACTTGGCCTCCTTAGTAAGAGCACAGCCTTGCAAACTGGACCTTACAGAGAAGAAAGAGATGACCAGCAGGCTAGAAAACCAAGGAGGTGTTGACATCGAAGCTGGAGTCTGAAGGTCATCTGCTGGCAGAATTCCCTCTTCCCTGACGGAGGTCAATCTTTTCCTTAAGGCTTTCAACTGATTGGGTATGGCCCACCCACATTATGGAGAGCAATCTGCTTTAGTGAAAGTCTAAATGTTAATCTTATCTGAAAAGTACCTTCACAGCAACATCCAGACATGTTCGATCAAATATCTGAGTACTGTGGTCAAGCCAAATTGACACATAAAATTAACTAACACAACAGCTGAGGGTTTTATGGAAAGAAGACTGGGAGGAAAGAAGGAGAGGGAATGGGAAACATCCTACGGGAACATTTGACCAAGAAAAGAAAAACACTTTAGATAAATAGAAGAAACATTCAGAACAGAGGGTAGTTCTTGTCTCCACTCTCTGCTTGGAGAGCCACCAGGCAGAGCCATGTCACATGACACCATAGTAATGTCAGGGCAGCCATCTCAAAATAAACATGGCACTGTAGTGTCGTTGAGGCCCAGTGAAGCTTAGAGGGTCAGCCTTCTGGAGCTGGGTTTGGTTCCCGTGTGCTGTAGACAGCTAGGTGTTGGTTAGAAGGTCTATCACAGCAGGACCAAGGTGGTTCCATAGAGAAGGCTGCAGAGATAAACTATTTGGACTGAAGCTGAGTGGATTCACTGCCAAGCCTCAGAAGGGTCTAGAGGAGGGGGCCTGAATCAGCCAGGGGTCACCCAGACTTTGCCTGAGCAGAGAGAGAGGAACCCAGCCAACCTGAAGTTTCACCACTTGCAGACTTCAAATGCAAGTACCAGCAGGTCAGTCTGAAATTAGGTAGATCAAGGGTGTTGCTTCTAACACCAGCATCAAACTGGCTCTGGGCCCCAGTGCTTCCCTTCCACCATGAAGGGGCATAAACCATGCCCAGGTGCCATCTTGGAGAGGAGTTGGGGGAGGGCCGGCAGAAAACCATTCCTTTGGAGATAGGATCTTTTTCTCCTGGAGAGACTAAGAAGTTCCTAAAGAGACTGTTCAAGCTATTGGCTGAAATGAAGTATAAATTATATAGAATTTAAAGTCTACCTTTTATCTGTTAACTGGCATGAGGAACTAGTTTATTTAGAGACGGCAATAGATTTCAGAATTGATGTGTGATTACATGTGTGACCTTGTTATATTAGTAAGTGGTAAATCCAGTAGTGAAAACTAGCTCTTCATTTCTTCGAATCAAAGTTTCATGCTGACTCCCAGACAGTGTCAACAAGGATTGATTGACACTCTCTATGACCCTCTGCCACCAAGGCCAACTCCTACCAGCCTTGATCTTGCCTTTTGGCCACTACCTTCCAGCGTTTACCTACTCTGAGGTCAGTAGGTTAACTGAGGGAAGGACTTCTTCATGGTTCTTTGTACAACCTATTGCTATATTTTGATTACTTTTACTTTGAGAACTTGAAAAAATACCGAAAGGTATAAAGAATAATATCACACATATGAACCCTATCCAAACTATCAGCAATATATAAATGCTAAGGTTTATCATATTGGTTTCTAGAGTTTTTAAACATGAACAAACATTACAGATGAAATTACTGTCCCCTTTGAGCATTAGCCCTTAGACCCATTTCCTGCCTACCTTTCCCAGAAGCCACCAGGTTCATGAGTTCAATGTGGATTCTTCTAGTCCATTTAAAAAATACTTATATACATGGAGTTTCCTGGGTAGCTCAGTCAGTTGAGTGTCGACTCTTGATTTTGACGCAGGTCACGATCTCACGGTTCGTGGGCTTGAGCCCTGAGTTGGGCTCTGTGCTGACAGGATGGAACTTGCTTCGGATTTTCTCTCTCTCCCCCTCTCTTTCTGCCCCTTCTCCACTCTCTCTCTCTCTCTCTCAAAATGAATTAAAAATAAAACCTTACATACACAATTGCACACATCCGTGGAAAATACAGAACAATTGGTGTGTGGTTTTAAAATCTAATCAAACGGTATCGAACTATATGTATAATCTGATAACTGCATTTTCGCTCAGTCTTAATGAGGCTACATGTTAATAATTCTAGTTATTTATGTGGTATATTCTATTTGCTTTCTTATTGATGGACATTTAATATTTTTATACTTTTTAAATTTGTAGCCAAAATTTCAGTGGGCATCTCTGTACATGTTTCCATGAGCACCCATGTATGTCTCTCTAGGGTGTCTTCTAGAAGGGTGGTGCTGGCTTTTTTATATGTGTGTGAGACAGTTATCACATCAGGGGATCAGTAACTTGTGCATGCATCTATCTTTCCACTGAGACATTGAATCCTTGAGGTCAAGGGCTATGTTTTATTCATCTCTATATGCAAGCACCTAACATGCAATGTTGAGATAAATGATTAGCTGCACAAATTAAGGAAACACGTCCAACCCTCTCCCTGCTTTCCCAAAGGAGCTTCTCCCCAGCCCTAGCATGAGGACAGTAAAGGGAACTCCCTGTCACAACTTACAATGTGTGTTACTTGCCCCATCTCATTTGATTACCATAACCTTCTGAGCGGTGCCACTTGGCCAGTGATAGTGTGGAAGGTTAGAGAGGTGACTTCCTGCCAACTCACAGTCATTAGGATTAATGGCGAGATTTGAACCGAGGTCTTTCCAAATCAGAGACTGTGGCTCTCCATGCTCTTCGGTTACCTCTCAAACATTGGGATTGACTCAAAATGGAAACAGTCTGATTGTTTGCCTTCCTAAACATAACATCAGCCTTGAAAATTCTCTCCTTTTCAGCAAAATCTTTTTTCCCTTAGAGTCTGGGGGAAATCACCTTCATTAATTATCCCACAGCTTTGAGTAATGAACCTCTATCTTTCTCTCTCGGGTCTTGATTCTACATGTTAGAATCCTGAAGCATTATCAGTTGCTTTGGTGTCACTGAGGGAAACCCCATTGTTCTAGAGATGGGAAAGTGATACCAAAAACCAAGGAAATGTGCCCAAGGTGACACAGCAAATTAGAAGTCAAGCTAAGGTCAGTACCAGGTCTTCTGTGACTGGTCTGATGCCCTTTGATCTGGCTTTTGGATTACCTGATAAGGCTGGCTCTTCTTCACCAGGGGGGAGACCTGGGTGGTATGTGGCTTTGTTGCCTCACTGGTTTCAAGGGCAGTGGGGCCCTTGGCATCGACATCAAGAATAGAAATCACAGAGACCAAGGAGTCAGTGAAGTCCAGCTTGGAAAATGGATGGAAGCTCCAAATGAGGCTGAATCCACTGAACTGAGGCCAGAGAGAAAACCACCTTGACCGCAGAGGAGCTGTATTAGCCAAGGTTGGCTAACTGCTGTGACAAACAACTTCACACAGTCCATGGCAAAATACTATCAAAATAGGTTACTTGCTCACCTCACGGAACAGTGCCACTGGTGGATTTGATCTCTGCTCTGTGGGGTGGTTCAGGGAATCAGGCTCCTCTTCCACCTTTGAACTCTCTCCTCTCCAACACACAGCCTGCAAAATCAGTGTCCGAGGTAAATAGGGAGCTGGTGGGGAGGCAAGGCCACTCAAGGGCAGGGCTCGGGCATTCCTGGCTCCCTGGTCAGTGGATGGTATTTCTGCCACACTGTCCTGCCTCTCAACATCTCTGATCCTGTTTGCTCCTCTCTGGAATGGGAGTCCTATGGCCTTCTCTACTCATCCTTGGCGTCGTGATTTCAAGGACTAGACGATGTTTTATAAATGGGAGTGTGGCCTGCAGATAGAAGCCTGGCGGTGGGTTCTTTTCTTTTCTTTTTTAAAAGTTTTTTTTTAATGTTTCATTTATTTTTGAGACACAGAGAGAGACAGCGTGAGCAGGGGAGGGTCAGAGAGAAGGAGACACAGAATCTGAAGACAGGCTCCAGGCTCTGAACTGTCAGCACAGAGCCTGATGCGGGGCTCGAACTCACAAACCGCGAGATCATGACCTGAGCTGAAGCTGGACACTCAACTGACTGAGCCACCTTTTCTAAATGACAAAGCATCCTGCCCACCCCAGCCTGGAGTCCTTTCCCTTCAGGCCCTGAAAATAGGTGACATATCTGAGCAACATTGTGTGTGAATGGAGGGATAATTGCAACGTGACCTCACAGGACATGGTCACTGTCCCTGTGAGTCTAAGGCACAGGCAGCATCTGTCCCTAGGCACTGCTGGTGAACCCGTGCCGTGTGTGGGTTTTGACACTGAGAATCAGCTTCTACCTCTTCTAGCTCCTCCTGCCTGCAGTCCTCAAGCTTACCTCTGCAAGGTCAGTTGTTGACCTTGAAACTGCACTGTGGCACTATTGGATCCCGGCAGGGTAGTTGGTTGGCCAGAAACTGCGATTTGAAATCCCAAGAACTCTGGATTCAAGTCTTGGTTCAAGTGCATAGTGGGCTCACTTTCCTCATCTATGAAATGGGGAGAATGACTTATATGGTTGTTTTAAGAACCAAATGAACTCATTATGAAAACTGCTGAGCGGGTTGAAAATAGGCAGCGCTCAGGAAAGCTGTGGTTATTTTCATGCCAAATCCAATGTGCTAGAGATGAGTTCTGGGCCCTGGCAGAAGGGTTGAGTCAGATCTTGACCTTGCGGCTTCCCTGGTGGCCCCATTTTGGTGAGTGGCTTTTTGCATCAGTGTCCCTGGCCATCCTAATTCTTTCCCTGAATCTCAGCCAGCTTAGCAGAGGCCCAGAAACTCCATCTAGCCCTGGTGAGGCCAGGTCCCCAGCCATCACTGGCCCCCTGCAATCCTGCTGGCTGGATTCCCAGGCTGGGCTCCATCATCTTAACTACCCAGGCAGTGGAGTCTGAAATCTAAAGCTTTTTCATGGCCTGTTTGCTGTCTGGCTCATACTGACCTTACTGACTTGATCCTAGATAATGCTCCTTATTCTCACTATAACCTCAGCGAGCTTCTGCCTCCGCACAGGAGGCCTAAAGTAGAGCCTGAGGCAAGAGCTTGGGAGATGATTCCCAGATGCAGGAGTAAGGATGAGAGCAGGTTGAGACGGGGAGGAAGGGACAGCCGGCATGAGCTTTGCTGCTCAGTTCCTGCAGTGGACAACTGTGGCTCAGTCCCACTGGGGCCCCGTGAGAAGGCACGCTGAACGAGCCTCCTTCCGTGAAAGGAGAGGAACCGGGGCATTCGTCCAGTGTTCCTGTCCTTCAATGGCTGAGGGTCCCTGGGCATGTCCCACCTCCCACTTGGAAAATGTCCTTGTGTTAGATTGGAGTGGCTTCCCAGGCTCTGAGGAAAGAGAAGTGGAGAGACTGCGAGGTGTGCTTGCAGGAGAACCTCTTCCCTGCAGCCGCACCAACATCAGGGACCATGGAACACACGGGTCCACTGAGGCCATCTTACTTAGCAAGCAGTTTCCCGCCCTGGGCCTTTCTGCACCAGGGGTTGCCCTGTGCCAGACTAAAGCTCTAGGTGCAGAAGGTCGCATTCTATCTGTAGAAGCCTACCTGCGGTCAACTCTCTGATGGTTTTCTTTCGAGAACCTTCTCTGGTAGCCCGTCCAGTGTAGCTTAAAGCCTACCAGGCTATGCATGTGCCCTGGTGTTGGGATCTGTTCAAACAAGACTTATAATGGGCTGGGCTCACTACAGAGAGGGTCAAATGCCATTGCCAGTTCAGGAAACAGGCACCAAAGAGTGCTACAGCTTTGGCTGGTGATCAGGTGTTGGGGTAGAAGGGGTCAGAGTCGGACACAGCAGGCAAGGCAAGCAGTTAGACTTAAGTTAGACTTAAGCAGGCAGCAGGAAATGGGCACTTGCGAGGAGGCCAGCAAGTCCTGTGTGATTTCCGAAAACAACGTCGGGCTGGCAGGAGGCTCTCTTGGGGATGGACAAGTTTCACCTCCTCGTCCTGCTGTGCCATTTCAAGGGCACTCCTGTGTATCTGGGCTCCACTCCCTTGGGGTGGCCACGCCGATGATGTCATCAAAGGTTGGGAGAAGCAGTGACTTCCACGCACACCCCCGAGGAAGATGCATTTCAATCGACTGTAGCTCTTTCCGAAACCTTGACGGCGAAGGGATTCTAGGACTTGGAAGGGAGTTCTTTTCAAGTTTGGGTGTCTGGGATTCTGGAGACTCTGAAATGCAGAACAGCAGGGTAGTCCCTTCCGTTGACCACCAATTTCCAAGCCACAGGTGAGAGCAACCCCCTCCCTATCAGACCCAGCTCGGCAGGACCTGCTCGCCTGCTTGCAGTGAGTCACCCCACAGCCCGTGGTTTTCCCTCATCACATCCTTGTCTCAATTGTCCCCTGCGGGAGAGGCACGAGGCCAGAAAGAACTTGCGGAGTAATGTGTCTGCCTTGCGGGCAGAGAAAACATTAGGGTGTGTGCCCTTTTACCTTATGGGTCTTTTCTCCTTCCAACCCAGTGACAACAGTAAATAACCTCTTGGCTTCATTGTTTATTACCATCAGGTTCTGCAGTTCATGAGAGTGGAGTTTGAATGGTAGAAGGAACACGGAATTTCCTCCTTATCCTGACAGTTGGTGCCTGTACTGTGTGGGCTGCCTCCATTACCAGTGTTTCTAGAGTATGTATTCTATTCACAGCCATCTTTCTGGGTCCCAGATGATGAGGTTCCAAATTAAAGCGTTCCATTATAATTCTAATTGGATTACATAAAGCACAATGGTGTGGTTTTGAAGTTCCCCAGCCTTTGCATACCTCAGTTTCCCCCGGTTTATAATGGGTACAATGATATTACCTCACAGGATATGGGGGAAGATTACATGAGTTTCCGACCCAGGAGGCCCTTCCAACATTGCCTGGCGTGTAGCCAGTGCTATTGCAGGCGTGCGACGCTCTTACTGTTTCAGGAAAAGCACTCATTTAAAGATGGTGAAGCCGAGGGAGAGAAGTCAGGTATTGTTTCCAGACCAGGAAAGTCCAAACTGGGAATCTGGGTGCCATTTTATATCTTTGGTGTTCTTCTCGCTTACCTTGTTTTTCCAGAAAGATTTATGGATTAAATGGGAAGCAAAAGCAGCCCGTCGGGATAAAAAAGAGAACAGGAACTGGTGGAAGAAATAAGAAGGAATAGATTTGCCACAGACCAGGGCCACGACGATTGAAATTAAGTGGGCACTGACTTTGCCCTTGCTGTCTTTGAAGCTAAGGCAGTGAGGAGGCACGTTGGATGACCTATATTTCACTTCCTCATCACGGCATCAAATACACATTCGTTTGCAGAAATGAGTTCTTGAGGGTAGTGAAGGGAGACTAGACACAGTAGGAATTTTATTATGTGGGTCCTTTAAGGATATATGGCTTTGAGTACAGTTGCTCATGTCTGTATGTCCCGCTTTACTAATGAAAGGCGTTTAAAGGCGTGAATCTTCTGTGAATCCTCCAGAGGTTCTGGAAACTTTGCCTTTAGGAGCCAAAATGTCTAAGAGAAAATCACAGTGTAGATGAAAGACAAATACGAGTGTTAGCTGCCTCTCACAGCAGAGATCTACTTAAAGGTTGGGTTTCCTTCTCGCCTCCTGCCCCCAACTCTTCCAGGGAGCAGCGACAAGACCCAGCACACACGACCTCGCCTGTCTACGCTTCCTCCTCAATTAACTGATTTCATTCATATTAGTTCCAAGTATTGATCAGCCAGGCAAATATTTACTGATTATTTCCTGTGTGTGAAGGATGCTTCTAGAGAGTTGAAGGGGCATAATGTACTGAGCATCTACTATAAGCAAGGCACTTTCTGGGACACTTCATACATGTCACTGCATTTATTGAAATCATTCAAGGTAGTTATTAGCATTTCTGATTTATAGATGAAAACATTTAAAGCTCTGAGAAGTTCTGCAACTCAACCAAGGTCACACTGCTAGTTCTGTAGCAGAGCCAGAGCTTGAAGCCATCAATCCGATTCATTGATTTCATTCAGGGATTTAACATGGTGCTGTCTTCCCCAGCAGGTCTTGCCCATACAGAGTTTGCTAAGAAATGATCCTGCCTCCAACACGCCCACTGCTTTTACGGCCTGCGGGGGTCTCAAGCCTTAGCATTAAAAACCTGTATTATATGATGTACATGAAGTCATTTACATTCCACTTGAATGCTCTTGGCATTCAGATTAAGTGGGAAGAAAAGGTTAAGGGATGAGTGATATGGAGGCTGAATGATAACACTGTATCCCTGTTCACACTCAAGGTCTCCTTTCTAGAGATTGCTACGTTGTGCAAGCCTCCTGTAACTTCCCAAGTAAAGTTACAAAGTGGAATTTGGCCCTGGGCAATCTCTTGCAGCAAATATCCCAGGTGTGGGGGGCGGGGGGAGGAGGGCAGGGAGACAGTGAAATTCTCTGGCTGTGGGTCATGGTTGAGGTTACAGGTTTCTTTTTCTGTAAGAAGCTTGCTTCCAAGAACTCATTAAACCTAGAATTTTTAGAAGAGTTAAGGTTTTGCCAACTGGCAAGTGTGGCCCCTTCTGCCCGGCTGCGTCTAATCAGAGGAAGAGTCAACACTGTGTTTTATCTCCTGTCTCCCCAAGGGGCTGCCTTCTTCAAATAACATCTGTGTTTTGTGGTGTCTTAACTCTGTCATGATGGCATTTCCTTTCGCTGCATTTGAGACCCAGGCTGGAGACGGGAGCAGAAGCGCTGGGACAGCTCGTATGCAACAGCTGACTGAGCCAGATGGGGCAGAATAAGTCCATTTTAGGGCTAGAAGGGACAGCACAGCACTACTTTATTTAGTGTGTGCACCTTGAGACCTAAGACCTCTCCAGCACCAGGGGCTCACAGCCTCTCTGACGGCCTGCTTGCTCCCTGGATGGTTTTGGTCATAAATTCTTTTCTTATATGGGTACCGTTGCCCCATGTAGATTTCACCATGGGCTCCCAGTTCTACCTTCGGTGGTTGAATAGGGGAAGTCTGCTTTCTCTGTTCCAGGACAGGCCTGCAGAGATGCTGAGGCCTGCAGAGATTGTGTCCCTCCTTGTTATCCCATCTTTCTTTCTTGAAAGACATGTGTCTTCAGGTTTTTCACCATCTGATTGTCTGAGTAAGCACCATTCTAAGGATGACAAATAGATTAATAAGACATCTATTAACTGAGTGCGACTCTCTCCCACACTGGGCCTGGTTGTGACCTCAGCGCCCTTCCTAACAACTTCCAGGCACTTATAGAAATTGATAGCTTGATAGAAGCTAGAAGATAGAAAAGTCCTAATTGTGCAGCTCCTGTGTTCCAGCACTATGCACTGGGGATGTGGTGCTGGAGACGCAGTGTGAACGCAGTGGAATAAGCCGGGCCCTCGTGCAGTTTGTAGCCTGTCCTGGAGGGAGCGCTGTGCCCTGGGGAGAGCCCGGTGCCCTGGAGGGAGCCCCGCGTTGCACTTAGTTGAAGTCCTTTGCTGCCTTAGGACTGGGCTTTTGGGGAAAGACAGATGCTTTTTCAAGCTTAACTCTGATGGGCCCCTGACGGGTCCCCAAGAGGAGGGTGGTCCTAAGCCTCTACTGAGCTGGGTCTCCTGTGTAGACCAAACCCCTTTCACATGCCTGTGGCCTGCTCCACCCTCTCTGCTAACCACTCAGAAGGCCTTGATTGTCAGGAAATAGATATACTTCTTTTTGGAGAAATTCTTGAACCCACAACTAGGTGAATGTAGTTTATGATGCTTCTACCATACCTGAAAAATTGTCTCTGTCTCTGTCTTCGTCTCTGCCTCTCTCTCTGTGTCTGTCTCTTTCTCTGTCTCTCCTTCTCTCTACATCTCTGCCTCTGTCTCACTCTCTGTATCTCTCCCTCCCTTTTTCTGTCTTTCTTTCTCTCCTTCTCACCTCATTAACTTTTAAAGTTAATATATGTGAATAAAAGACTCGAGGGGTCACCAGTTTTGCTCACTTCCCATCGACCCCTGGGAAACGATGGTTCTCAGTGTGGTGTGGTGCAGTGGTAGGGCCTCTGTCCAAAATTGGGAGGGTTCTCTCCGAGGGACCACATGTATGGAAAGTCCCTGCACAGTGACTTTGGTCGGACACACACCATGCTGTGTCTTTGAAAGGACCGATATTTATGGTGCTTTTCTCTCTAAAGGTCTGGCTGGATTTCTCCCTCCTTGCCTGTGAGACAATCTCAGCCCACAGCCCCTCGCTCCCAAGAGAAGCTGCTGCCTGGGGCTCTCGATAGAGCCATTCCTCTGCCGTTTCTTTAAACCACACCGTCAGGTTCTGATCTATTGTGGTGATGATGTGGGCGAGCAGGAACTGAACAGAAGTGCATTCTGGTTGCATGAGGGCTTTGGGAAAATCACTTCTCTGAGTTTGTTTCTGCTTAACATGATGATCTGAGGACAGAGTTAACACTCAGTTAAATAGAAAATAGGTCTGGTCACGTGTTCAGTTAACACGTGAGGACTGGGAGACAATAGGATGGGCTCTGTTCCAGGTGCTGGAGACACAACAGGGAGCAGATAAAGTCCCTGTTGTCACAGAGCTGAACTTCTCGAAACCAGACACATAAATAAGTAAACCAGCGGCCTGTCAGGTGGAAACACGTGCTTCGAAGAGAAATAAAGACGAGTGCTGGGCCGGGCGGGCTTGTGTGCGTGTGCACGAATTCGCACTTGCGGCGTGCACGTGTGTGTGTTTACATGGGGCCGTGAGGGAAAGTCTCATTGAGGGGATGACTTTGGGAGGTGGCCTGAAGGAAGTGAGAAGGTGAGCCGTGCATGTGCATGTGTGTGGTGCTGGGAACAGCATTCTGGGGAAAGGATCAGAAGTGGGAGAATGCTGGGTTTGAAGACAGCGGAGAGGCCAGCGCACCCAGATCTCCATGAGACAGGCATTGGGTTCAGAGAAGTATCAAGGGACAGATCACTCAGGGCTTCCAAAGCCATGGTCATGTCTCCGGCTTTGCTATAAGCCAGAAGGCAAGCTTGGAGGGTTTGGGGCAGTGGAATGAGACGGCTTGAGTCAGCATTTTAAGAGGCTCGCTCTATGCTTGTTTGCGGTATAGACTGATGCAAGGAGCCAAGCACTGGGGATGCAGACGTCTTGGCTGCGTTTCCAGGGTTGCCCGAGCTGCTCAGAGTAATCCAGAGGCGGCACCAGCTAAGCCAGATTTTGAGGAGAAGAGAGTATAAATAAAACAATAGCAACAACATCTTGTTCCCATTTCCAGAAGGGCCTCACTCTGTGCTGGAAAGTTAAGCAGTAGGGGAGGGGTTTTCCTGGAGGTTTCTAGGAGCCTGGGAGCCCAGGGGGCATCACTGCAGCCATGTGAACGTCTCTGGGAAGCTCGCCTCCTTTAGTGCCCCCAGAAAGCCGGGGGAGACTGCCATCTGCTGGCTGACTTGAGTATTGTAGCTCGATGCTCCGCTCCGGACAACTGTCCATCAACTTCAGAGAGAGGAATGCGTGTTGGCATTTTCTCCAGGCCAGGTGCTGTCCACTTCTCTCTTTCAAATCATCACACTTTCTCACCAGGGTCTTTCTCCTTCACTCTAGTTTTTAGGGACACTCAGAAAAATTAAGCGACTGGGCCAAGATCATTCGGTAATTGGAAAACGGGATGCCAGCCCAGCTCTGACTGCAAAGATGATTACTTTAGAGAAGCTATGATCACGTTGGCTTTGTAAACTGTAAAGTGTTATGAGGGAACTGGCTCGCGGCAGGTGTCCCTTGAGTACCGAATGGAAGAATAGATAAAGGAATCTGTATGCCAATAGATGCTCCTCAAGACCTACGGGGTCAGAAGACCTAGGATTGAGTCCTAGCTCTGGCACTTCAAGATCGAAGGAACCTTGGAGAAGACATCTCATGGCTCTGGAACAGCTTCACCTGCGGTTGCAAGCGTTGGGCTAACACGGGAACTACTCACTTTGTGCGTGCGTGCGTGTGCGTGTGCGTGTGCGTGTCTTTCTTTCCGTAACACATTGAAATCTATTTTCCAGTCTTGGGGAGATTGGAGTGATCTTCAAGAGGAGAGCCTTTTCCTGCCTCCTTTCTGAACTTTTAAGTTCATTTGCGTGGCTGGCCCTGGAGGGAGGAGGGCGAGGGAGTGAGCCCCCTGCTGGCCACTGGCATAGCACACCCGCCCAAATCCTGGCAGGGGACGCCTGAGAGTTCGCCCAACACCCCACTGAGGCCAGAGGACAGGAGAGCCTGAGCAAATGCCTTTCTAGTACGGGAGTGAGCCTTCTGAAGAGCCACTATGATTTTGTCACTCCCGCCCTAAACACCGTCAGCAACTCTCAGCTGCACTCACAGGACACAAAGCCCCCGAGGGCAAGGCCGCGCCATCACCTTCACCCTTTGCAATTCAGCCACAGACTCCCCTTGGCATCGATCCTTCCTCATTCTAACCATCGTAACCCCCAAGAAGCCTCCCGATTGCCCTCCCCGCCCCAACCAAAGTCTGAGGAGAGATGCCTAGTGCGTGGGGACCCTGCAGCCCTCCTGGTTCCTGAGGTTTGATAGGTCCTTGACTCCGGCTCTGCACTCCCCTAAGAAGACAATGGAGTCACATCTGGAAGAGACCTGCAGGAACTGAGAGCTGTTCAGGAACTGGGGTGTAGACATGGAGCAGCTCTCTGGGCCCCCAGGTCCCTATGGGTTTTACCTTCTAAATGTCTATCAGAACTGTATGCTCCATCTCCACGACCCCACACCTACCCAGACTCCATCACCTTTCACCTGGGCCCCTGCAGCACCTCCCATCTTGCACCTCCCAGCCCAAGTTCAAAGTGCAACAAAAAGATGGTTTAAAGAAGATATGATGATCATCATCTTCCGCTGCTTAAAATTCCTTAGCAGCTTCCTATTGCATTTAGGAAAAAGATCAAGATCCTTATCCTGGACCAAAAGAACTTGCACAACCTTGCTGTTGCCTCTGGCTTTTCTTCTGCACAGCCTGGCTGCCTCAGGGCCTCTAGGGGTACTCGCCCTCTGCCTCCCCTGCCTTCTTCACTGATTAACTCCTACCTATCATGTAGGTGACGATTCAGATGCCCTTCCTCTGGGAAGCCTTCCTGGTCAGGTCCTCGTTGATATTCTCATAGTGTCTTGGATTTACTTCCAAAACATGCAAGTATAGATTCACTCAGTTTGCAGTTATACATTCACTTGTCTGATGTGGTGGCTGTTGCCAGCCTCCCCCTGGCACGGAAGCTGCACGAGGCCAGGGCCTGTGGTTATTTTGTTCACTTAATGCTGCGCACATAGGCAGTATTCAGTACTGACTTTTAAATGAAAAGGGAAGAGAGAAATCTTGGGAGAAGAGAACCAATCGGCACAGCCCGCAAGGATCCCCCATACTTGGAGTTGGCAAGGAATGGTGGGAAGAAGAAAGGCGTGGGAGGGCCAAGCTGAGAAAGGGAGAAGGTGGGATCGATTGTCCCACAGGATGGCGATATGTGGACGGGCACTGTGGTGGCATCGGGGAAGCCAGCCGCATAGGCTCTTTGATTTGCATGCCTTGCTCAAGGTTAAAAGTCCCTCTGCAGATATCCAGAGGGCAAAGCTCACGTTGTGTGTCCTGGCTCCCACGGGGAGGAGGGAAGATTATTTTCCCCCGTGGCTTCCATGGTGGGAGGCCTGAGTAGAAATAATGGTGTAAGGCAAGCAGGCGGTTGTAACAGTGGTGCCCAGCATCCCGTGCCCATGTCGGTCAGGGTCCCTGGGAGGGTCAGAAGTTGAGGAACTGTCTCCAAAGATGTGGGCAGTGTGGCGGAGAGCCACCAGAGCTAACACAGTTCGTAGGTCTAGAGCAGCTGAGGTACAGAGACCCTCCTGAGGCCCGAAGGGGCATGTGGGGGGAGCAGTTATCCTAAACCTGGGGAGCTGAGTGGAGACGGCCGATGGACCAGAGCTGTGCCTCTGTTAGAATGGAAACAGTTACTCACCTTGTGACGCTATAGGGATGGGGCTGGAAAAGTAGTACCCTGACCCCTTAACTGCCCAGTCTCCTACCTTCAGTGTCCCAGCACTTCCCATTTTGATATCTCACCTGAAACCTGAGATAACATTCATGCAGGGTAGGTTTCCAGTCAAGTTGGGACAAAGGAGGGGAGCAGATGGAGGAAGGGCAAGGGAAGGCCAGACTCCTTGGAAATTCATTATTAGTGGGGAGCTTCATGGGAAGCAGAAGTGGGCTTGGACTTTGAGGGTGGACTAAAATTCCAGGAGACCTTTTGAGATCGAGGAGGTTGCTTGAACAAAGCAACTGAACAAAGCAACTGGAAGTCAGCAGCTGAAGGACGTGGTTGAGGCATGGCGAGCTCATGCGTTGACTGGTGTGTGGGCAGTTTGAAACCGACTACGCAGCATTGAGTGTCTTGGCTCCTGCCCTTCTGCCAACCCATGCCCATATGGGGGCATCTGCCCCCTTCCGAGGGTCAAGGTCAAGGACTCCCATTTGACAGGGATTCTTCACCAATCGGAATCTGATTCTGGTGTGGCTTCTGGGAAGTACCTCACCAGCTTAGTTACAACTGCATTTGGGGGACTGGGGATCAGAGCCTCCCAAGGGAGCAGTCCAGAGAGGGTTAAGCCTCCCACGTAAGGCTGGACTGTTACAGGGAGCCCGTTTGTTGGGGTTTACACGGCAAGGCGAGCGTTGCTATGGCCAAATTGCAGGCAACAAGTCTTATGATCTGGACCCGCCAGTTGTGTATATAACATGATGGCATTTATTAAAGCAAGATAAACTCAGCAGCAAAGGGTCTGGCCTGAGCCACAAATTCTTCTCATCCTCCCATCTGAGCCATCACATTCCATTTGAATGAGGCCTATCAGCCCAAACGTTTTCATTAAATAAGTCCATTTGCTGAAAATCTCTGAGCGAATCAACTGGGAATTCTCCTACCCCCCAACTCACCATGTTTTAAAAGACAACTGTGTAATGTGTGGTTCTGATTCCATAGTTGCCAAGTACAAACAGATCTGCTGTGCTGGGCAGTGAGTTCCCTCCACCACTCGATGCATTCAGGCCGAGGCTGGGGGGCATGGGGCTCTGAGTGGGGAGAAGAGGGTATTCCTAACAGACATTCTTTCTAGTTCTAAGACCTCAGGGCTGTAGGAAAGACCCACCTGAATATTCCCCACTCTCAGTCATTCTGTAATGTGTACCCACGGCACACATTTCCTCAGGGAGGAAGAGATTTTCACCAGCGTCCTAAGGGACGGCAAGAACTTTGAGACCTGAGTTTAAATCTTAGTTCTATGATTAAGTGGTTAGGTAGCCGCGGGCAAGTCGTTGCACTTCTGTGAACCCCCATTTGTCATATATAAAGTGACAGCAGGAACAGCTAACACTTAGTGGCACTTAGTATACACCAGGCACCATGTTAAGGGCCTCATCTGGATGATATCATTTATTTTTTTCGCAGAAATGCTATGAAGAAGTGTGAGCGTGCCTACTTTACTCATTAGGAAACTGAGACACAAAGAGGCAAGGGAACTAGGGGGATGGTGGAGCCAAGGTTTGAACGCAGGCTGTCTGCCTCTGGGCACTTTAATCCTTGGTAGATGACAGTTGTCACCTCATCTGTGTCATGGAATTTTTAGGAGGTTACCTTAGAAGGTGGGTATAAGAGCATCCCTGAAACCACAAACCATTAGTCTTAAAAATGTTGGGCAAGAGACTGAATCTCAAGTGGTAATCTTTTTTCCAACCTCGTTTAGCTTTGTTCAAAATGGTGCTTTCCTCTCTCCCAGCCTGTCGCCTCCCACCCTTCCCTCTTCTTCTCTGACTTGACCACCATCCTTCCTCATCTTTCCTCTCTCTGTTCAAATACGTTGGCTTTGGTGGAATTCAGGCTCAACAACGCAGGGCAAAACAACGGCCACATTTAAAAGTACTTGTGCTTTTATTAAAAAAAAAATACAATCAGGTATTGTCCAGATGTGTTTTGGAAAGGAAGATCTCTTTAAAAATCCTTAGTTTTCATCATCATTATTATTATATTAATCATATTAATCATAGCCTTAAAATCGAAACAGTATTGCTTTTCTGGTTTTTGCTGTATGAAATGTAAAAAAAAAAAAACAAAAACGGGGACAGCCTCCAATGACACATATTGAATCGTTGTGGACAAAAATAATGATAATTAATTATACAGCTTTGTGTAAAATACAGCTGCTTCTAACACCGACTACCACTGTACAGCCTACCCCTCTCCCATTCCCAGAACCACCCAAGAGGACAACCATTGTGATGCTGTCACTGGAAGACTTTTTTTTGCTGATTCGAACAACAAAACAGAAACCTGTGGAGATCGTTGTCTTTGGTGCGAAGGAAATACTCGCAGAGTAGGTGAGGCGGGTGCTTCCGCCATTGGCCCCATGATCCATGGTCAACTTTAACTCCTGCCAAATACCTGGGCGTGGCTTGATGGTTGGACTGGTTGTGTTGATACTTTGGTAAAATTTGCTTCTTTCTCTGGGCCCTACTCCTCTCTCACCCAGTTGTCCTTGGAACTTACGCCCGTTTGCGCCTGCCTTCGAGGTTTCGGAAGTTGCTGGGTCTCAACTTCATCTCAGCAAACTGGATTGAATATTCGTGGCCCTTCCAGTGGAACCAGTTAACGCCCTGTAAAAGAGAGGAGACCTCCAGGTGGGTTTCCGACAGGCAAAGTGGTCTCTGAAATCATTGCTGCTTAGTTGACGGAACAGAAGGAGTTCTGTTTCAACCTGTCCATTTGGTAGTTCACAGCTGTCTCTTGTCTATCTGTCTCTTGGTCTGTGTGGTGAAAACTTTCAAAGGAGCTGGCTGAATCTGACTCGATTTTTTAAATTTAAGTCAGAAGTCACCTGCATTTGCATTGAGCTTTGAGCTGCCATTTTGTGAAACAAAATGGTGGCTGATGAGACTTGCCATGGGTAGGAATAGGTGCTGAAGGAATTCAGGTCATGACTGGAAGTTACAGAATTGAGTAGCTAGATGCAGGGGAGTCTCTAATTCACGGGATTCTTGTGGAGTATTTTAATAAGGGTTTGTATGGAATGGCAGAAAGAGCACAGGTGGAACCAAATTGTACAACCTGACATACAGAGTTCAATCTTAACATTCTTACTTGAGGCATAAATGGTCTTACACAGTCATCAAAATTTTCTGGGCCTCAGTTTCACTATCTTTTTTTTTTTTTCCTCTGAGGGTCTGACAGTGCCAACTTTGAAAGGATGCTATGAAAATTAAATGAATTTGTAAAGGAACAATTATAGTACTGGGCGCCTTGCAGGTGCGAAGTAAATATTACCTCCCTGATCTCAGATAGGGAGAAATATCCTTGGAAAATTGGCCAAAGATTTTTTTTTTTTCTCAAGAAAAGATTACATTTGTGTCTGGGCCTCCTAATTCCATGGTTGACTCCTCCACACAGTCTGCAGATGGTAGAGCCTGCCCTTGCCCCACTGCGGGAGGGGTGAATGCTCCCAGGCATGCTCCTGTGAGGCCACCAATGCATTCTCTGACCCCTCTTCTCTCTTTTTAAAATTTTTTTTAAAATTTATTTTTATTTATTTTTTTATTCTCAAGTTAGTTAACATACAGTGTAGTCTTGCCTTCAGGAGTAAAACCCAGTGATTTATCTCTTATGTGTGACACCCAGTGCTCATCCCAAAAAGTGCCCTCCTTAATACCCACCCCCCATTTAACACCACCTCCCCATCAACCCTCAAGCTTGTTCTCTGTATTTAGGAGTCTCTTATGGTTTGCCTCCTTCTCTGTTTTTATCTTACTTTCCTTCCCTTAAGTCAGTCAGAGAAAGACAGATCTCATATGATTTCACTCATATGTGGAATTTGAGAAACATAACAGGTGACCCCTCTTCTCTGGAAGCAAGACTTCCTCGCTCTATGTGGGAGACCGAGGCCAGAGAGGGAGACTGATGTCACAGAGTCCACCTGGTGGCCAGAGCAGAGCCGGAGCTGGGGTGGGACTCGCGCCAACTCCTCATCGCCCTTTTCTGTCGGCTCGTTCTTTTTCCACCATTGGATGGGAGGGGGGTGGAAAGAAAAGTTTCCTTCTGGGCAGGCAGCTTTGGGTTGGTTCCCCCCTCCCCCCAGAAGGATTCTGTATTGCCCTGGTGGTAGGGGACAAGGACATAAAAGTGGTGGAAGAAAGCTATCATGGGAGCATCCCTGAGGCGGCATAAGAAGGTGGAAAGAACACCCTGCTTTCACCCCTGCTTTGCCTAGATGGCCTCCATTTTATCTGCTTTCCTTCTGGGCTGCAGACCAAGGTTCTGTGTGAGGAGACCTTTCTGGGTTTGGAATCCACGTGACCGGTGGTTCTTCCCAGGATCACATGGCCACTTCTAGGATTTCACCTCACCTGCAGTGTCCCTGAGGTTTCTCCTTGCTGGGGACAGAGACGCCACCATGTCCTGGAGGTTGCTGCCCCCCCCATCTCAGCCAGAACCAAGGGGTGGGAGTGCCTGGCAGTCACCCCCAACTGGCTTCCCAAGCCCCAGGCCCTCGCAGTTTGCTCACCTGACTGTGGTTGTTGTCCCCGTATCTTCCCATCAGGTTGACACGGTGACAATTCTTGTACCAGAAAGCCCCCTTGTAGGACAGGGCACAGTTGGTGATGGCTGAGTCCGTGTCCTTGTCATAGGTAGAGAAGGACCTGCCGTTGTGGTAAGCCATGGAGTCACCTGCAGAGAGAAAACAATGGATCTGAGGAATCCCAGCTGGAGTGCCCTTGTGGGCTCCGAAGGGCAGAACTAGAGTGGCCACTCAAAGGGCCTGGGATGGGCTGGCCTGAAACACTGAACCCGGAATTAGGGTCAAACACGGGGCTGGAGGGGACATGAGAGTGACCCTGGGGGCTCACTTCTCCTAGCACAAGGTGGTAGAGAAAAGGTTATGGGTGGCTTTGGAGGGTCTGGCTTCAAGTCCTGCTCCTTTCATTCCCTAGTGTGACTGTGCACACGTCAAGCTTCTTGCTGAGCCCCAGTGTTCTCCTCTACAAAATGGAGCTAGCACACTGATTCTATCCACCTCTGGGTGCTGTTTGGACAATGGATTTGAAGGTATATGCTGAATGGGTAGAGTAAGATGTACAAAAAGTGGTCGCTGTGACTGTTATCATTGTAGTTTGCATTCCTTTACATAACTGGGCTCAGAGAGTAAGGCGAGAAACCCGTATTTAATAGTGGTGTGCTTTCCCAGCAAATACAACTATTTATTGCCACACTAGTGATCAAACCCGTAGATATCAGATGCCACCAAATAGCGTGTGCATCATACAGTCATTTTTCCACTGTTTATGGGGCCAGCGTTCGCTGATCCTTAGACAAGATGCCTATCTGTATGTAGCACTATCTTGGGATCCACTTTGTCATTTAATATATGGCATTTTAGGGACATTTAAGTGCCATTTCTTTCTGTGTCCCTGCACTCCCAGCCCTGGCCAACGAGCGCGCAAACATCTCAAGACACTGAAACATTTTGCCCTGATATCTTGAAGCAAAGTACAAAGGGTCTCAGAGGCCTTTATAACGAGGAAGCTACCTCGAGCAGGTGGGTATGGATGACACAAGAGGCCTTCCTGGGGGGTGGGGGGGCTGGCTGCCACCAGATGCAGGGTTACCAGGGTCACCTTAGTGAAGGGGCTTTGGAAATGCAGAGAGAGATGGGTGGAGGCGCATTCTTGCTGCTCTGCTGTTGGGGGGGGGGGGGCTTGGCTTTGCCCAGTGACGGTATCCTTCTTGCCTCAAGCCACTTCACTCAAAGAGGTATTTATTGGAGGGTAATGAAAGGCCAGGATTGTTTAAGTGATTCAGAAAACAACTGTGACCCGTGGGCCTCTCTCTCTCCACTATCACCAGACAGATCTCAAAAGAGCCTGGTCTCTCCTTAGACCCAGCCTGGCTCTCAGCAAATCTTTACCTGGAGCCTCTTCGCATTACGGATGTTTCCCCGCGGGGCTCAGGGAGGTTGGAAATGTACCCTAGCTTCCGTCTTTTCTGTTTTCATGGACATAACTGGACGCCACCCCGAAGCAGGTAAGGGTGCTATGGGGTGGTCCTGCCGTCAGACCCGATCCCTCCTCATTACCGGGCACACTTGTCCGCAGCCAGGCCTGCCCCCTGGTCCACCTTCTACAAGCTGCTTCACCCCGGGGCAAATTGCCCAACTTTTCTGGGCCTCAGTTTCCTCATCTGTATAACAGCAATATCTTCCTGGAAGAGTTTCTGTGAGAAGTGATGGAGGTCGAATATCTGCAGAAGATGCTACCTAGTAGGCCTGAATATGTGTTGCTTCTTTATTTTAATTTCTCCTCTACCATCGAGCCAGGAAAACCACACCAAGGCCATTTCAAGTCGATGAAATCTTCACGATCTGAGCTAGGTTATGTACCAGATAGGAAATGAAAGGGCCACTTGAAAGGCAGTGAGCTGGGGCACCTGGGTGGCTCAGTTGGTTAGGTGACTGACTCTTCATTTCGGCTCAGGTCATGATCTCAAAGTTTGTGGATCAAGCCCCGTGTCGGGCTCCGTGCTGACAGTGCAGAGCCTGCTTGGTGTTCTCTCTCCCTCTCTCTCTGCCCCTCCCTTGCTTGTGCTCTCTGTCTCTATCTCTCAAAATAAATAGATAAACAGTAAAAAAGAAAAAGGCTGTGAGCTTCTTCTGGCCATGGGGGTTTGTGGGCTGAGGCTGGATGAAGACACGTGGCAGGGATGTCTTAGAAAAGATTCAAGCAGTTAGTGCCGGAGTGGAGTGTCTGCTACTCAAAGTGTGGTCCACACACGGCATCCCCAGGGAACCTGTAAGACGCGCAGAACCTTGGGGGTGTCAGCTTTAATAGGCACATTAATAGGGTCCCCGGGGGTCATATGTGCACAATAAACTTAGATGCACTTGATTAGATGAGTATTAAGGCTCCCAAGAGATGGTTTTTCTATCCAACTAAACCTGCTATCTAAAAATAGGTAAGAAAAAGACATATATATATATATTTTTTCTGATTCCTAACCTACTCTGTGTTCTGGTGACCAAAATGTGTAGCCTGCTCTGTTCGGCTGCCGTTCTGGATTAGGACCTAATGAGGATTCAGATATTTTGTTGATCTGATAAGTGGATGCATTAATGAAGGAAGGAGTGATGAGGCAATGAGCCAAAAACACTAGGAAGGCTTTCTGCGGTTCCGGAGGCCGGGAGTGTGGCGGCCAGGTGCCTACCTGCGGTCCCGCTGTAGCCCTCCACCTTCAGCTTGTAGCGAGTCTTGGCGTCTCCCACGCTGAACCTGTCATAGACGGCGTAGGCGGTCTTCCCGTGGTCGCGCAGGTCCACCCGGAGCTCGTACTGCCCTTGGGCTGTGATTTTGTGTAGGTTGTCCAGCCCTGTGGAGGACAGGCAAGGGTTACCGAGGCCGAGGGAGTGAGCGAGGCCATTGTTTCTACTCCATCCGCCCTGTAGCATCAGCGGTTAGGCTCTCCAAAGAGGTTGGTGTCACATAGACCTGGGCTTGTGGTTTGGTCTGCTCCTCGCAGGCACACCACCAGGCAAAATACAGAGGATGTTTCTGAGCCCCAGGTAGAACTGGGCTGACATCTTTGCCCTGCCAACTTCCTAGGGCCATTGTGAAAATCAAAGTGGGGGCGCCTGGGTGGCTCAGTGGCTGAGTGTGGGACTCTTGATTTTGGCTCATGGTTTGTGAGATTGAGTCCCGTGTCCGGCTCTGAGCTGACCGTGCAAAGTCTGCGTGGGGTTCTATCTTTCCCTATCTCTCTGCCCCTCCTCCCCTTCTTTCTCCCTCCCTCCCCCACCCAAATAAATAAATAAATACACATTTAAAAAACGATCAAAGGAGATACAGTGGAGAAAGCACCTTGTCAACTCCCAAGCTTCTTGCATGAGAGTGCAAGCTGCGTGGGTGGATGGATGGGTGGGTGATGGCATTGTGGTGTTGGTTTGGGGGAATTTCAAGTGGCAGCCCACTGCTTATTGGCTAGATTCTGCGGACACACAACTTCTTCTCCCCTGCCCATGTGCAAGGTGGGGATTTTGAACTTTGCAGGAGTGCCGCGGGGCTCACGGTTAGACCAGGTTTTTTAAGTTTCTTTATTTATTTTGAGAGAGAGAGAGAATGAGAGAGCACGAGTAGGGGAGGGGCAGAGAGAGAGAGGGAGAGAGAGAAAATCCCATGCAGACTCCACACTCTGCCTTGAGCCTGATGAAGGGCTTGATCTCACCACCAACAACCATCAGATCATGACCTGAGCCAAAATCAAGAGTCAGACCTTTACCTGACTGATCCACCTAGGCGCCTCGACCAGGGTTTTATTTTTAATGACCCAGAGAATTGAACGTCTTTTCCACTTAAGATTTGCTGTTCTGGGTCTACTACCACAGTCATTGTTCCCTCCTAGTCTTCTTCTCACCCATGGGTTGCTGTGAGTTAGGACAAGTGACAAGGAGGGCAGAAATGGGCATTGGGACACAAACATGCAGGGCTGCATTACCAAGCCAGAATTCTTCTCTGCGGTCCCCAAACCCAGCAGCGTAGGCCTTCCAGTTGCGATAAAAATCCTCACGTCCATTCTTGCGTCTCAGGAACACCTACAACATAACCAAGGAATGAGGGTGCGCTTTAGCTATTGAAAGAAAAGGAAGGCACCTTTTTGAGAGGAAGAACATCGGACTATAGGAAAAGCACCCATCCCCATCTCTGTCTAAAACTAATTTGCTGGGTAACTCTGGGCAGGCCACCTCCACCTGAAAAATAAGGATTAAAAATACCACCCAGCTTTGGGCGATTACAATGTGTCAAGGCAGAGGTTCTAAATGCACCCTTCTGGTGTAGGGTGTTGATGGGGGGAAGGCCATGTACAGGAGGACGGGAGTATATGGGCACTCTCTTCACTTTATGCACACTTTGGCTGTGACCCTAAAACTGCCCTGAAAAATTATGTTTATTAATTGAAAAAAATATTACCCAGCTTGAACAATAATAGGGTTGCAAATAATTCATGTGAAACTCTTAGCACAGTGCCTGGTAGTTAGCAAATGCTAATTACTCCACATGATAAGCTCCATGACCACCGCCATTTTAATGGATCACAGAGCTGTTTGAGGATCAGATGAGATAAATTACAAGAAAATTATTTTCTCTTGTTTTTCTTTAATCCCCAGTTTCTTTCCCATTCCTTTGTTTAAGAGATAATTCCTGAGTGTCCCTGTGTGACAGGCACTGTGTTGCAAAACCTCATGCATGTCGGTGTCTGAGTGCATGGGGAGGACATCTCCCTCCCCCCTCCCATCTCTGCTGCCCCCTCTGCACCCACGCCCCCTGCCCGAGAGCTCTGGAGCCTGTCTCAGTGATACTCACGATCCATCCACCCCCATCAGAGGTCATGTCACAGAAGACTTCCAGAGCCTGGGCCTTATCGCCATTCAGATAAATGGTGTAGAGGCCAGAGGTTGTGTCTCCATTCAGCATAGCTTGGGAGCAGTCCTTGGGGAACGGGTACAGGAGTCCAACTGCAGGATAAGAAGGAAGCGTGACCCTCTTAGAGAAGGAGGAGTGGGATAGGGGCTCTCAAATGGCAGCTCTACTGTGCATTGGCTAGATGTCTATGAGCAGGCAACCTAACCTCTCTGCAGCTCTGCTTTCTCATGTGCCAGAGGAGCATAAAACCCATTTTGTGGGGGTGCAATGAGGCTTTAGAGGTTAAAGATATAAGGGACCCAACTCAGTCTCTTATATTCATGGAAACCACCAATGATATCAGTGGGAGGAGAGCTGAGCCCCTGTGAGGAGCATGATTCAGGCTGACCTTGATCCTGACCTTGATCTACCTTGAGCAGCCAGGCAGCACCTGATGAAGACCCAGGTCCCGGCCAGATGGCTGGGTCTTGGGCACCAAGGCAGATTGCTGTGGATCAGGACACTCTACTGGGCAACTAATGATGATGCATCCCAATCTCTTCAGAGGATTCAGAAGCCAAAGACAGGGATTCTAGTCCTGAACTTGTACTTCCTTGTCTTGGGACACTGGAGAAGTCATTTAACTGCTCTGAGCCTGGGAGTCTTAGAGGGACCAAACAGGAATGCCAGGGGAATTTCCAAGTGCAATAGTGTGATGCAAAAACTGTAGAGCTTGATAGACACGGACCATCTTGGGGCTGTGCTCAGCAGGTGGGATGGAGACCTGATGGTCACTGCAGTTCTTTTTTTTTCTGATCTGACCTCCCTGTACTGCACCTTCACTGGAGGTTATATCCTTAGCTGTTTCCTTGTTTCTTTCCCAGCTTTGGTCTGGGAGCATCTTTAAAGCACATTCAAATTTCTGTACTCCCAGCACTCAGCATGAGATCTGGCAAAGGGATAACTTTTGATTTTGCACCTCCCTCAGCAGGTGTGTGAAGAGTGACTTGAGGGCAGTGTGAGGGGTGGGAGGCAGCATGGGAACGCACTCTGTGTACCCCACGTTCAGGCCTTTCCAAAGGCTGACTCCCCCCTTGCTCAGGAAGGCATGCTTCCTCTTAATTCACCAATGAAACACCTTGCACGTTCTCCATCTGCCAAAGACAGCCAGCCTCCATGGTACAGGGGTGGTTCCCTGGGCATCTGAGCCCAGATCAGAGTCTAACTCATGCTATAGCCTTGAGCAGGTCATTTCGTGTCTGGGAGCCTCTGCCACCCCAACAGAAAACTGGGCATGATAATCCTACCAGCTTGGTGGGAGGACTGTTTTTGATTTTGAATTTGGACAGGCTTTGTAAATGGTGACATGGTGAAAGAGAAAAGAAAGGACACAGCTTACGATGAGCCTTGACCATGGACCATACCCTGGGCTAGGAGTTCAAGGTCCTTGTGAGGAAGGGATGCTTACTGATCCCATTGTACAGATGAAGAAATTGAGGCTTGTAGAATGACAGCAACTTTCCTAAATCCCACAAGAGCAAGTGGTGGAGCTTGAATCCAAGTGTCTCCCTACTGGCCCCCCTTCCTCTTCGTCATGAGGTCCTTAACCTCCTGTACACACATTCGTCAGGCTTTCAGGTAGTAGCAAGGCATTGATCCATTTAAGGGGGTTGATGGGAAAATGTGGTCAGAGTCAGAGGAGAAGTGGAGGGTTGGTCAAGTCTCACAAAGTTTGATCTCAGGACCCAGCTATACCCTGAGCCTCTTACTTGTGGTGAAGATGGTCTGGACCAGCTTGCTCCTCAGGGGCCCATTCAATGCCTGGATCTTGGCTGTGTAGTGGGTGGATGGGCTCAGTTCCGCCAGGCTATAGGAGGTGGTTTCTGGACCCACGATGACTTCCTAAGGGCAGAAAAAAGAATATAATAAGTTTTCGCCACATAAATCATCAGGGTACAGATGATACATTCATTCATTCACCCATCCATTCATTTCTTCATTCAGAAGACTCCACTGAGTCTCACTCTGTGTCAGGCTCCATGCTTACTTCTGGGACATCAGAGCAGGGGAGCAAAGGTCCTGAGGCCAGAGGGGGTGAACAAATTAAAATAATATGAGGAGGTAATGATTGATCTCAACCACACTTGGTTTTGGGTGATGGAGTGGTAGAAGCAGTGGGAAAAGACCAGATGACAAAGGGCTTTAAATGCCACGTTATGGAAATTGAAGTTTATCATGATAAGGAATGCACATTCCCAAAAGGGTTTTTGAACAAGTGAATGATGTGAACCCAGCTTAATTTGGTGGCAAGATGAATCACGCAAAAGACAAAAGGTTCAGACTTTGAGACCAGTTATACCAGTGGTCCCTAATATGGCTCTTTTTCATAGTCCTCTGGGAAACTTTAAAATAACTTAACACCTGGGTTCCACCGCAGACTGACTGCATCATAAGAGCCAGAAGTGGGGCTCTGCTGGGTGCATATTTAAGAGGCTCTTCAGATGATTCCGATGCAGTCAGTCTGGGGATGTCCTGAGTCGGGGGACGATTGCAGTAGCTCAGTAGGCACAGCACAGTGGAAGTCAGCTGAGCCCGCATATCTCTTTCCTAGAACAGAACTGTCCAGCAGAGGCATATGTGTGCCTCTGCTCCCAGACCTCTCCTACCTATACCTGTAGTTTGTGAGTTTGCTCACTGGGCTGCTGCCCACAGGATGCTGGTTTCAGCTTTCAGGAGATCTTCTTCCTTTTCAAATGCTCTTTCTAGCTTGCAGTGCCTGAGAATTCACCTCTTAGCAGATGACCTTGGTGTCTGGAATTGAAATTCAACCTACGCTTCTAGCAAACCAAACTCAACAGTGCTGCCTACAACCTGCAAACACAGCCAACAAGGTGTAGGCCATAATGAGTCAGTGTGGAGGTGCCTGGAAGGTTCTCTCGCTTTGTCACACTGGGCAGGTGAGGTTACCCTGGTTCTTCCAGATGGAGGGTGGGGGCTGAATTTCAGAGGAGCTGAGAGACTTGCTCTCACGCCATGACTTGTTGGTGGCAGAAGATGGTCTTGCATCCTGTCTCCCAACACCCTGCCCAGGACTCTTTCCTCCTTCACCGGGTTGATTTTTTTGGGTGAAACATACAAAGTTAGGGATTGGACATGTAGGAAAGTAAGTCAGTAAGCTGACACCAGTGACCCAGTGACCTTTGGGCCGTCCCCAGGTCTGGTCCCTAGGGAAGGATCAAATACTAAGCTGGGGTCATTGAATTACTTGGGGGATACAATTACCTCTCAGCTCTCTTGGCTGCAAAGTTGCTTTCTATGTAATCAGGGTAAATCAAAATGAGGCTCAGGACTTCAGGTAAACAAAGTCCTAGAATGCCTGGCTGGGAAGGGACCTTCAAGATTGGTGAGTCCAATGCATTCATTTTACATCTGTGAACACTGACACAAGGGACTTGTGTAAAGGATTTGCCTCCATGCACAGAGGGAGCTAGTTCATTCTTATTCCAACTCAAAGAAGGGCCATGGTAGTGACTAGAAATGTGTGTCCCCTCCTAGTTAAACATGGAAGATTGGATGTGCCAGTTTAGCTCTATCTTTTTCCGGAACCTACTACAATGAGGGTAAAGGGATATAAAGTATCAGCCCATGAGGATGAGGTGGAGGACAGAGGAGACAGACACAGGCACACAACGTCAGCAGGGTCTCAACAGATGGGAAGGGGTGCCATGGAGTGACAAGTGAGGGGGCAGAGCCGAGAGAGCTGGGGCATAACTGGCTAAGGGGGTAGGGCCAGTCAGAAGCGGGTTGATGAACACCACAGAGCCCAGCAAGTTCAGGAATGGAATGTGTACAAAAGCAAAGATGCCTTTGAAGGCTAGTGTGGGGCATGGCTGCACAAAAGTGTGTTTAAAAGCTTAAATAAGGAACAGATTCCAAGCTCTCCCCATCCTCCAACAGTCTAGAGGACTGTCCTTCCCAGTCCAGATGAAAGGCTGAGGTTTACTCTCTGGAGAGACTGAGCCAGAGAGAGGACTCTGGATTGAAATCCACCAGACTCAGTGGTGCTATAGTGGAAACAGAAGTGAAGGTTTGTTCACACAGGAGCCCAGGCTCTTCCTCCAGCTACGCTCCTGGCAGCTTGGTTGAAGGGGTTGGAGGATCCTCTAGAGAGATGGATTAGCTCAGGAGAAAAGGCTTATAGTACCACTATTTGTGAGCCCCCAACAAAATGAGTGGGTACTTGCTTACTCACTCTACATTGAGCCCCGTAGTTGACAAGACCCATGTATGCATGTGGAACTCTCAATAAACTGTTTCATTCTTGGCTCAAGTACAAAAAGTCCATCGGGCATTGGGTGGGAGTCTCCAACATGAAAGAAGACCCAAACCAAGCAAGCAAGCAAGAAAAAAAAACTTGGAAGAGACACTATTCAGGTTGTAGAATAAAATACCAGTAACGTATATTCTCAGAGATAAAGAGAAGATGATACACGAAATATAAACAATACTCAAGAAAAAGGTGAATGAGCAGGGAATAAGTAAAAGATCTTGGAAATGTGAAGTGTGATGACCAAAATTAAAAATTCAGTAACAAGTTTAGAAAATAAAGTTTAAAGATAAAGTTCAGTTGTGTGAAAGGAACGCTAAAGTTGTTTCAAACTGGAAAGTAAAAGAAAAAGAAGAGAGAATATAAATAACAATTGCTATAAATAGTATTAATGTTGATGGCATAAGAACATGATGATGTATGTTTCAATATCTAATGAAATGATGCCGTCTGTGACATTGTAAATATGGCAAATGTGCCAAAGAAGTCCTTGGCTTTTGCTTAATAAGGACCACGAATCCAGCTCCTAAAATGTCCTCAAGTCTTGTGAGCAGTGGTTTTTGATCTTGGCGGGCTATCAAAACTGAAGTCTGGTTAAAATGAGACAGGGAGGCTGGAGCATATGATTCAGAAGGCCTGGCATAACATCCAGTCTCTATTAATTTGTTTTTTTTTTCTCAGCTCCCTAGCTGCATGGGGGAGAAACAGCCCCAGGGTAATTCTTTTCTCTTCTGAGGATCACGTACATGTTTCAAACAGCAGTGGGGAGTTTATATACTTCAAGTACCTTGACTGTACCATCCACGGATTCATACACCAATAGGTAACCGGTGACAGATGCCCTGGGGGGTCTCCAGGTGAGGAGAGCAGTTTCCGACTGAACGTCAGTAGCAGTCAAGTCTCTCGGAGAATCAAGGTCTGCAGAAGATAAGTCATTTATTATCAAATACCTCAGCAACTATAGGACAGAAATCCCTGGCTGGGTTATCAGTAAGCCTGGGTTCAAGTAATTTCCCTACCATTGACCTGTATGACCTTGGGCAGAACCCTCCCCATCAGTAAATGAGGTGGTTGAGTCATGTGATCTCTAAAGACATAATTCTCTGTGGTTCATCTCATCCTAAGGGCCAGATTTTCCTGAGCCTAACATACTCCTGATTGGCCTTGGGTGCATTTAGGAAGAAAGACACAGCTGTGAACATAATTACCAACCTCTCTTGCTCTTCAGTAATAGGACAGATGAATGCTGATATTGGCATTCACCTCTACTGAGAGGATGCTTCTTCTGTTTCCCTGCTTGCCATAGTTTGTAAGAAGATCTCAATGTATAAAAACCCAATGGACATCTAGGAAAACATGCCTGAAAAATCTTTCTCTTAAAAATACTTCTCTGCCTAGAACATGGATCATTAAATACTGGGTTTGGGGCCAGTGGGGACTGGTTTTCCACTTAAAAAGTCCTCTTTTTAAAACCATTTCCTAGTCCATGGGGAGAACAAGGTCATTTCAGTTCAAAAGGAAATGGTGTGTTTCTTAAGGTCCTGATTGAGTGGGCACTGGTGAGTTTAGCTGATGCTGACATCATCACATTGCAAGGGTCTGACTTAAGAAAGAAGGTTGGAGAGCATGACCACTGAAGATGGAGGCTGTGAGCGGGTGGGCGTCTTCGTGCTCCCTGAGTCTTTGTACCTGTTGTGAACTTGGTCGTGATGATTGAGCTCTTCTGAGGCCCCTTCTCTGCAAAGATCCTCATCACATATTCTGTGGCGGGCTCGAGATCAGTCAGACCATACTCCACTGTGTTCCCGGACACCGTGCGTGTAATTTCTGGCACTAAACATAAAACACACACACCGAGGAGGTTACCTCTCCCCGTGTGAGCTGTCAGCACACTTGGCGCACAGCACGGACATCTACTTCTAGCAAAAATTTTCAGTGACCCTGGAGAAAGGCAGGTTTGATTTCTGAAATGACATACCCTTTTCTTTCTCTTGAGCACTCACCTCATATACAAAGGATTTATCACAGGGAGACTGGATTTTTCCGGGCACCAAATATGGAAGGAAGGGAGGCAGGGGGGCAGGTTTTTCCACACGGTGCTGGCTGGGGCAGCTTTGCAGCTGAAGCATGTGAACCAGCTAGAGGAGAGTTGGAGCTAATATCCCCGAGCCTCGGGCTGCCCGGATTTAATGTGTCCCATTGGTTGCTCTCATCTCCTTTTCATTTACTGTCATGTCCTTTTATAATTTGACAGATGTTGTCGAATCATGAGGCTGGGGCAGCCCAAAAGTTGGGCAGCTGCAGACACACCAAAGCCTGGTTACTGCCTTCCAGACCACTTTGGGTCAAGTCCAGTGGTGGATACTGAACTGTGGTGCCAGGCGTGTGTGTTTATTTCTGAATCATAGGTGGCTGACCACCCTGGCTTGCCAGGGACTGAGAGGTTTCTCAGGGTGTGGAGTTGTTAGTGCTGAAACTGGGAAAGTTCTGGGTAAACTGGGATGAATTCGTCATCCTGTCATCCATTAAACCCCCTTTTCTAGGCCTGCCTCTACTAGTTCCATAATTGCTATGAACTCTACTCTGATTTACTGTAGGTGCAAGAACACCAGCTTCCCTAACCTCGGAGGGGTTTGCTCTTAGGGAATATTTAAGAATTGAAGGGATGAAGGAAAGAAGGAAGGAAGGAAGGAATAGAAGAGTAAAAAGAATAAACCCCAGAATCTCTCTTCCCTCACCCCCCAACTTGCTCTATGCTTATAAAGAATTCTCTTAGGTAGTGGCCAAGGGTGAATTAAGATTTTCAGAGGCCCCAGGCATGGTTATGGTGCCTCTCACATTGTCACTGCAAGTGAAACAATACTGAACCATAAAATATGAACCTTCCATATGCTTGGGGATTAAGATAGGAAAGGTTTTTTTCTAGGGAAGTCATTACAGAAGCACTAATTCATTCACTGAAAAGAAATCTCTTTCTCCTCTCTCTTATTCTCATATGATCTTTTGTTTTGGTGGCCATGGTGTGCTGGTGCCCCGAACAAGTGTTTAGTCTTAACAACTGAGTAAATGAATTAGCACAGATGTCTGCAAAGGCAAGGAGAAATCATTTCTGATTTCTCAATCACACCTGTTACAACTGGCTCCCTCTGTGGCCTCTAAGAATCCCAGGCTCCCAGCACCTCCTGAAATGGCCTGTTTATTTTATTTTTTTATAATAATCTAACCATTAAAATTTTTTTAGTGTTCATTTATTTTTGAGAGAAAGACAGAGCATAAGCAGGGGTAGGGCACAGAGAGAGGGAAACACAGAATCTGAAGCAGGCTCCAGACTCTGGGCTGTCAGTGCAGAGGCTGACACGGGGCTCGAACTCATGAGCCGTAAGATCATGACCCGAGCTGAAGTCGGACGCTTAACCGACTGAGCCAACCAGGTGCCCCTGAAATGGCCTGTTTAAGACTCAAAATTTTGAACTTATTCTTTGTAAAAGATGAGAGCTGCTGCCCAGAGAGGGAGTCTCACGGTGACAGGCTAGAATGGTAGGGAAGGAGGGACAGGCTGGGGAGACACATGCAGCCTGGAGATATGCTCTTTGTTTTCCTTGAAATGACATCCCAGTCTTCCTTGGTGTAACCACAACACTGATGCTCTTTACTTGTCAACAAGCAGAGGAGGATAGGCAAAGCCTCCCTTGCCCCCACCCTGGCCAGACCCTTCACACCCACCCATCCAGCCCCAACCTTCAGCCCATGAGTCTATTCTGAGGTTGACAGCCACAAGGCTGTCACTGGCCTTCCATCCTACCCATATATTTTTGCCATCCGAGACCAGAAATGACAGGGGAGAGGGAAAACAGGAGGACAGACACTCCTCCTAGTGGGGAGGGTCTTAGACACGACCTTACCTCTCTCCCCTGTGTAGGAGATGACGTAACTGTCCACGGGGGCAATGGCTGGCTGCCACATGGCCAAGGCTTCCGAGTCAGTGATGTTGGCTGTCACCAGGCCAGATGGGCCATCCAGGGCTGCAAAGAGAGGTGATGATGTGTTGGAGAGACAGGCAGTCATGGGATAGGACATCAGACACAGCTGCTCTGCAGTCTCCCTGCTCCTGGACTCCTGGTGTTGGGGTTGGGACACAGTGCCTGTTGTGTGGACAGTTCCAAGTCCTAAGTCCGGAGTCAGGACAACCTTGGTTGGAGTCATGATTCCTTCCCTTGCTGGTTAGGTTATCTTGGGTCTCTATTTCCTTACTTGTAAAATGGGGATATTGATTCTGTCTGGCTTTATCCTCCGTGTTGTTTTGATGCTCACGTGCTATTAAAGGTGGAAAGGAGCTATATAAACTGTAATGCGCTGGGCACATGATGAGGGTTATCATTATAGTTCATATCCCTTATTACAAAAACAGGGGGCATAGGCTGCCGGAGGCTCTTCTGGGCTTTGAAAGATAGCTCCAGTTAGGTGGCTCGTAGGCAACATGGAGCCGGGCCCTCGAGGCTGCGATCCTGGGTTCTACCACAGCTTCTCTGCCTAGTATCTGTGTGCCCTTCTCCAACCTCACTTTCTTCACGTGTCAGAAGGCGGCTGCTATCAAGATGGACTAGACGATGTATGTGAAATGTGCTGGGGTAGCTCTAGCTAACTGCAGCTGTTATTATTACTTTTTTTTTTTTGAGGGGGGAGAAGGGGCAGAGGGAGAGGGAGAGAGAACCCCAAGCAGATTCCACACGCAGTGCAGAGGCTGAAGCAGGATTTGATCTCACGACCCTTGAGCTCATGACCTAAGCCGAAATCAAGAGTTGGACACTTAACCAACTGAGCCACCCAGGTGTCCCTGCAGCTTCTATTAGTAACATGACTATTAAAGTTATTGGATATGATTCTTAGACATAATCATATCTTAGATATGATTCCCAAATGACCTGTACTGACAAAGGATGCATATTCTCAGGGCCTTGCCCTGTTTAACTGACCACTCCTATTACCCAACATCCCTTTCTCAGAAACTAACCTAAATACGACTGTTGCCCCCTTGCATTTGCATGTATTACTCAATTATTCCAGGACAACGGTCCTGGGAGGGTGGAAGGCAGTGGTCATTAGTTTATTTCAAAGATGAGGCTCCTGAATTCCAAGAAATGTGATGACTGGCCTAAGAAGCAGGAGGAGGCAGAGTAATTTTGGAAGCCCGCACAGTCTGCTCCGAGTTCCTTCCTGTTTCAGCCTGTACATAATCTCCTTTAAATGCCAATGACAATGGGCCTTAGGAGGAAGTGCATCCAGCTCTTGCAATCTGTTGCCGCGGAGAGTCCATGAATGAAAGATTTCTATGGAGGAAGTAGGGCCTGTGTGGCAGGGCGGACAGGACTCTGGGTTCAGCTGGGATGTTTTAGTTGCATATTATCAACTTTTTTAGACTATTAGGATATTTTTAAAATTTCCTATGAGGCCCATTCTTTGGATCCCTTAATGGATTAGATGGGATAATTGCTCGTCTATCAAAGGATAAATTGTTCAGAGACATGGCTGCCTGAAAAGAAATTTTCCACTTCATTCTCCTTCAGTGCAATTCATTATTTCCCCCTCCTTACAGCATGCTGTACAAATCAGGTTATAATAGGACAATAATCCTCTATTTTAGAAGAACACAGGGCTTGGAATGAGGCTGACCCAAGTTCAAGTTTGCTTCAGCCATCACTAGTTCTGTGGTCTTGGCCAAGGTATTTAATTTCCCTGGATCTCAGTTGTGTCCTCTGCAAAATGGGAATGATAACAGCCATTTTAATGATTTAACTGCAAAGGGTTTAGTAACAGTGCCTGGAATACAGTGACTGTCTAATCAAGAGTCATTACTTTATGGGTGGCCCCATTGCACGTCAGTGTGAAGCACCTGCTTGGAAGGACCCTCTCAATAGGCAGGGAGGGAAGGAGGTGGATTAATGTGCACAATCATTTACATATATGGACGCTTTACAGGTATCATTTCATGTGATCCTTACAGCATCCTGCAAAGGAAGCAGCATAGTACCCATTTTACAGCAAAGGAAACTAGATCCTAGAAAAATTAACTGACAGCTCATGTATCTAGAAATGGTAGACTTGGGATTTCAATCTAGGTCAGTATGACTCCCAAACTTATGCTCTTTCTTCCACACTAACCCAAGAAATGGAGGCCCAGGGAGAGTAAGGATGAAGTCAAGTTTACCCTGCCCATAAAAGGCTGGGGATAGGCCAGAAATGAGGTCTCTTGTGCTCCAAATTCAGTCCATTTTCCACGAGGATTTCCCAAATAAAAGAAAGTTTTCCAGCTGCTGAGTCATGAGCAATAATAGGAAAGGTGGGAAAAACACCTGTTGTGAACGATCCTGAGACAGGTTCGCTCTCCTCGAAGCCCTTCATGGCGATGATGCTGACGAGGTACTCTGCTCCAGGCAAGAGCTTCACCAGCCTGGTCTGAGTCTTGGTTCCATCCACAGTTACCACTGAAGGTGTCCCTGGAACATGGCAAAAGCAAGATCGGGAATGGTGAACCACACTGAAACATACCATTGCCCCAAGAATGGTGTATCCAATTTGGAAATGAAACTATGCCTTCATCCAGTACCACTTTCTTGACTTCCTCTCATTTGCTCCTACCCTCTGGCATAGGAGAAGAGGTCTTTTTTTTGTGTGTAACGCTTTTTTTCCATCCGAGCAGATGCCAAAAACCAAGCCAGGAGAGGAAAAAACATGAAATCACAATGTGCTAAAAATGGCAAGTTTCCATTCAGTAGAGAGTTGGCATGTTGTACACATTTTATTTATTTATTTTTCCCACAAAGAATATGAAAAGCTCACTCTGTAATGTATATCTGATACATTTAACCCACTGTCTTAGCTTTGGAATATATAGACTCCCTTACTAGCAGAGATCCTACTCTTTAAGAAAAGAAGATGGTCATAGTCAAGTTCGTACTCTTAGATTCATTAAAAAGGCCAAAATTTATACTTCTTAGAATTTCAGGGCTGGTGAGGAGCTGTATACCAGCTGGCCAAACTTCAATTGGGCTGCCACATCATTCATTTGAAGAGGTATCAACCATCCTTTCTGTATACACTTCCACTTGCCAGAACGTCTTTAGGCAGATTTGACTGTGCATCCCCCCCAGCCCCTCCCACCAAGCATGGTCTTTGGTGTGGCCCCTGTGTGCTGGACTAGAACTCTCAGCTCTACTAAGTCACAACTCCCCATCTCTCCTGAGACAGGCAGATTTGGAAATCAAAGGTAAAACCTCACATATATCCAGGTCAGGATTAATTTTTCAGATAAGTGTGCTCAAAGAGAAAAAGGCCAGTGTATTTAGTCTCTACCATTGTGAGAAAACAACATTGGGGTCCATTTCTTTTTAATTTTTTTAATGTTTCCTTTTGAGACACAGAGAGAGAGAGAGAGAGAGAGAGAGAGAGAGACAGAGCACAAGCAGGGAGGGGCAGAGAGAGAAGGATACACAGAATCCAAAGCAGGCTCCAGGCTCTGAGCTGTCAGCACAGAGCCCGACGTGGGGCTTGAACGAACCGTGAGATCATGACCTGAGCAGAAAGAAGTTGGACGCTTAACTGACTGAGCCACCCAGGTGCCCAGGGTCCATTTCTCACAGAAGTTGAGAATTTCAAGACTGGAGAGAGTCTTCATAAAATGACCCTTCACAACGTAATTCTCCTAAGGATCTTAGAGCACATTACAAATCAAATCTACGGAGATGGTCTCAAATAGAAGGAAATAATTTTCTTTGGTCATATTTGGGGAGGATGGAAATTATCAGGGTTTCTTCATTATCCTACTCAAACCTTCCAGGCTGTTCCTCCCATCTCCTTTTCAAGTGCCCTACCTCCTCCAACAGGGACATAGGTGATCCGGAAGCTCTCCACCTGGGCAGAGGGCGCCATCCAGCTGACAGTGGCTGAGTTTTCAGTGATGTCTGAGAAACTGATTTCCTTTGGAGAGCCCATGGCTGTCAAGGAAAAAGCACAGGAGAAAACCAGAGACAGTTAACTATCTTGCTCATCAATGATTCTTCCTGGATTCCTTATTCAGGAAAACACAGCCCCTAGAGTTTGTGGCTGAGCCAAGCCTTTAGGTTGGAGAATGAGGTGGTCTGGGTCAAGTGGTGACTTGATAGAAACAATTGTTCTCTCATTCAGGTACATGGGCCTAAGGCTGTAAAGCAGCCCTTAGGTTTCATTTCAGTAGAATGTTAACACCACAGCTGACATCTAAGGAAGTAAGGGTGGCTGGTTTCACAGCTTGGAATATGCCATCCTATTTAGCATTTTTTCCCCCAAATCTTTGCTTTGTAGCTCCTTTTATTAAATGATCGTGAGGCTTGACAATAGTATGGTTCTTTGCAATTGATTGGAATTAACCCTCATTTAGAAACCCCTGAGGAGAAGGTGTGGTCGTAGTCATTTTACAGAGGAGTAAACTGAGGCATGGTTCTCCAATGCACATTGTTGTGGTGTGACCTTTCTGGGTCCCAGGACTGGGCAGCAGGGTGGGGTGGAATCCTGGAAATAATGTTCACATGGAAACTGACCTCGACAAACCCATTCCCAGAACTGGATGGGGGTCCAGAACCAGGAGAGCAGACAAAGCAAATACCTCACGCACATTGGGTCTACCTGGGGGGAAAGCCGTGCCCAGGGGACAGTTTCTGCTACATCAATACCTACCCCCCCCCAAACCCAGTTTCCGTTGGCTTTGCTCTGTGTATTTCTTGGCTTAGCTCTTTGCCCTCTTCAGCTGACCATGTTTAACCAGAGAGTCAGGAAACAATTTTCAGGCCTCCAGGGAGCTTGTTTTTCATCTCTCCCCTCTCCAACCCACGTTGATCATTAAGTTTTAAAACCCACAGCCCACTGTAGGGAGATGTTTTTTTCTTTCTCCATTAATTTTTCTCTCCTCTTTTGGCTTCTCCTGTGACCTGGTAGCACCTCCAAACTCTGGAGGGGTTGACTGGTGTTTTGCCCTCTGCTTGGAAAGCTTTGGAAACCACAAGGGCTCTGGAGCCTGGAAGATCTTGGTTGTCCAAATACCACAGAGGGCTTGGGCAACCTGGGGGCAGGTCTCTTCACTTCTGTGAGCCCCGGCTGCTCAATCTGTCCGGTGGGGAAAATGATGCCCACCTACAAGAATATTTTTAGGATTGGCAGAGCTAACGGACGTAAAATCCCCTAACAGAAGCTGGCATGAAGTAAGAATTCAGTAAACCTGATTGCTCTTTCTTTCCCATGTAACTGTTTTCCCCATGGGCTACCCTGGATTTTGAAGTAACTCCCAAGAAAGATCTAGATGAGGTTGGCTGAAGACAAACCAACAAACCCCAGTGAGGTGTGTAGATGCAGGCACCGTGGCTCTCCCTCGGCTCGCCTGGGTCCACACCGCCTTTCACTCTGACTGCAGACGTCACTGGTGTAAGTCCTAGCACATTTTTGTGGCTATGGCTTTTGTTTCTCTAGATCCCAGGTTTTCTCATCTACAAAACACAAAATTATCTGCTGTGTCTTAGAAACCATAAGAATTAGCAGCCTCTTACATCGTGCCTGCCTGAGGGATGTGCCTGATCAGAGGGACAGGAAAATAGCCATGTATTATAACCCGAAGGAATGGCACAGTAGTGGTGGAATTCCAGTGGGGTGATAGTTTGGGACCATAGGCCTTCCCAGGTGTGGAGGACTATTTGTCATTTTAGCATATCTCCTTCTGTCATAAATAGTGCCCGAAAGTCTCCCGGACCGCCGCAGAGGAGATGGTCAAGGGGAAGCTGAAGATAGAGCCTCACACAGCAACTAAATCATACTATTGAAAAGTTGGGAAGACTCAAGCAAGGCAATGACTCTGTCTCTCTTCCCAAGTGGATGCTTGCTTTTCAATAAAAACTCCATTACGGAAACAACTGGAATTGTTAAAAACTGACAAGGAGGTTGAAGAGGGCTTTTATCTGCAATTTGCATAAAAAGTTGTCTCTCCAAATCGGGAGCAAATGTCCATTGCTTTAATTACGTGGCCCTTGATAATCAGCTTTAAAAATGTATTCTTCCTTCAACATCCTTTTTTTTTTTGAATACTTCATATGTCTGAGGTCCTATATTAAGCTAAGGGGATAGCTACTGTAGCCAGTATGGTTTAAGAGCAAGGATTTTTGAGTTAGACTGACCTGGGTTTGAATTCTATTCTGGCCTTGCCTACTAAAAACACCTTACCCCCTGAGGTCTCAGTTTCCCTTCTGTGAAGTGGAACTGACTGTGGTCCTCCCCGGTCTGGCTGGCTCATGGTGATTCAGTGAGATTAAAGTGTGTCTGTTGCCAGGCTGCATGTGACATGGAGAGCATGCTCTATACTCAGTGGTCACTATCTTTATGCTTCATGGGAGCCAGAGCCAGAGGCACCGAAGAGCCTGGTTCATATAGAAGGAAAGATTGCCAAGCAAGGGTCTCTGCAGATCTCCTGAGTCAGGCCCCCAGGCTCAGTGCCATTGCAACTCTGGTGTGTGGTTTCAAGTGAATCTGAGCTGGAAGTGAGCAGAGGACTTGCAGGGCTGCCTGGCTGGGAAAGGAGTGTTAGGGAGGAATGGGGGACACATTCTGGGAGTTGGGAGAAGGGATACTGACTCCCCACCACTGGCCTTCAGGGAGGAAGGGAGTACTGGGGGCGTGTGTGTGTGTCTGGGGGCAATGATGGGGACAGGCTAAGGAAGCATTTCAGGCTCCTCACTGAGCACTAGAAACTCCAGAGGAGAAGGATAAAGCCATCATACTCTGTTGTTCGATTCTTAACTATTTTCTGTCTATTCTGGGGACCCTCTATTTGGGAATACTGGTGTTTAACTCCCCAGCAGCAAAAAACATTTCTGATAACTCTGGGCTTTCCAAAGAGGGCCATGGCTGCAGTGAAGATGTGGCTCAAACCACGGAGGGGAAGCGGAGCCATTGCAAATGCACGGATCACCAGACGGAACTAAAACTTATGACCTAAGTGTCCACCAGTAGGGGAATGGTTAAGTAAATAAGGCTCACGGGATTGTCTCTCAGAGCTAATAAGCCAGAAACACACATACACCAGTGTGTGCAGGAGTGTTCCCCCAATAAAATTTAAAAAAGAGAGCTTAGATTTATGTCAATTTTGTCTATCTGTATAGACAAGAAAGTGGTAATATTGGCTCTCTACATAGAGCAAATGGATAGCAGGGACATAGCTGAATAGAGACTTTGCTAGATATCCTTTTTTTAATTTTTTAATTTTGAGCCAAGTGGCCCATTAAAAAATAACATTTACATGAAATCACCCAAACATAAGAATAGCTAATATTGCTACAATGGGCAAGGCAACGAAATACTCAACATTCATGATCTTATTTAAACCTCATGGCTGAATTCTGAGTTCAATTCTACTTGCCAGATGAGGGGACCGAGGCTCAGAGAAGAAAGGACTTGCCTGAGATCACATGGCTGGTAGAGCAAGGATTAGACTCCAGGGAGTCTGCCCAGAGGCTCCAGGCCACTCTACTCGGTATGCCTGCCCATGACAGCCCTGTCTGCCGCTGGGCACTTGGTTCTATAGCAGCTTGTGCTCAGGGAGCCGGAGGGGACCCTGCAGCAGCTTTTATGAAGATAAAGAGGAACAGAACATCTCAGAGAAGGGTTTACTACTGTGCAAGGAAGAAAAGAGGAGGAAGGATAGAAAAACTGAAGGAAAACTTTCTAAAGTTGATGAGGTGATGGTGGAATTAGACATGTGCTGTCTAATGGAGTCACCTCTCCTTTCCTCTCCAAATACAGGGGCAGGGGATTCAGGCACACATTTGCACACACACACACATGTGCACATGCATGTGCACATGCACACACACACTTTGGCTATGAAATACAAAGCCCCAAAGAAAGAAATCAAAGAAAGGTTTTCCGAAGCACAGGGTCTGCCTTTTTTTTCTTTTGTTATTAAAAAAAAAAAAAACTCTTGATTATTCATTCTCTCTCTCTCTCTCTTTTTCTTTAGCACTGTAGGGCCTCTAGAAAAAAAAGATCAGCAAAACAAAATCAGTGATCAGAAGTAAACTTTGAAAGGCAGTGTTTATAAACCAAGGTCAAAATCAGGCCCTGTCTCTGATCTCAAGTTGTTTTATGGGCAGCCACAGCGAGGGAGGAGACAAGGACCCACATCCCAGGGATAGGGTGTCCGAGTAAATAAGAAACAGGATTTTTCCTCTGACTCAACTGCTGTCTGCATTTCAGCATTTCCTCCACGCCTACAAATACTGATTATGGTTTCTGTAGGTGGCGTCTCCTAGCTCCATAGGTCCTGAAACTTGACATAATAAAATACCCATCTCTGGACAAAGAGAAGGTTTTGGCTAATGTCATGCTCAATGCCTGTCAGAGACGGCAAGTATGTACATTCGTTCGTTAGCTGTCATTCAGCCTGCTTATATTTATCTAGTAGTAACTAAAATAAGTTGGTGTTTGGGTTCTACCCCAAACCTGGCCTTGTGACATTAGGCAAATCATATCCGCTTTCTGGGCCACAGATCTTTCATGCACAAACAGAAGAGGCTGGGCTATACCATTCCTCTGGTCCCTTTTACCCCGCCCTGTGCTTTTGTGATTCTTTCTTCTGATCCCTCTTTGACGCGGTCTGTCTCTAGGGAGGGCTATGTCTCTCCTCCCTCAATTTCAGGAAGGAATTCACCCTACCTCTTATAGGTCTTTCCCTCTAAAGAGTCCGTTCTCAATCGACTTCCTTTTTTTTTTTCCTTGAAACAACTCACATGGAAAAAGATTTGCATTTGCCCCTCTAGTGCCTTTTAGGGTTGTTACAAGTATCACATCAAATCAGTGAGCTTCATGAAGAGCAGCCTGTTGACCTTGCCAGCTCCCTCCTTTGATCCTTCCTGATCATGGTACTGATTATTCACACACAGCATCTGATAAATATTCATTTTTGTAGGTGGAGGGACCACCTCTCCATTATCCCCTGCATGCTCTAAGGTCAAACATTTGACCAAAGGACAAGGAATTATACCTCTGCATAAAAAATGATAGGATAATAGTCTTAGAGAAGGGTCTTTGGAATTTAAAAAATGCAATAATTATGATGATGATGTATTAATGAAAACAATGAAAATCCAAATAGCTTTAGTTTACTGCACTCTTGTGATGCACCAGATCCTCTGCTATGGGTTTTCCATGAATTATTTCACTCAATCCTCACAACCCCATTCAATAAATGGCATCACACCCTTCTTGAATTAAGTCTTAGCCAAATTGTCCGTCACACTGTCTATAATTCAAAGAGCTTGGCTACATTCAAAGATCTTGTAATTTCCCAATCCTGCGAAAGAAGATCCCCAAGTCATGACTTTTCTCATTATCTCCTGTTTATGTACGGTACCTGTTGTTGCCATTGCACTGACTGGTTGGGACCGCCTTCCACTGCTTATTCCATAGAGTTCAATTTCATACTCAGTGGCCTCTCTGAGGCCAGTTATGTCCCTGGTTCGTTCAGGGGCAAGTAGGGTTATTTCCATTGGCTCAGACTGCTTTTTGGTATCTCTGATTTTGAGAACAAAACTGTCGAAGACACCTTCATCAGCTGTCCAAGACAGACGGAAACCGTCTGGGGTGGCATCTGAAACCAGAAGGTTGTCAACTTCTGGCTCGGCTTCTAGACGGGAGAAAATGGTGGGAGGAGGAGAGAGAACATCATTTACCAGCCCGTGCAATCTTCTTTTCCAGTGGGGGGTATCAATATTCAGTGGCCCTGGTTCTCAGAGATAGAAGTGTCCTGAGATACCGAAAATAACATTATTCAACACAAACAAAGTAGATCTAGGAGAAGGGAAAGATGGAGTTCACACATTAAATACAAGCCAAGTGGATGCTTGCATATGTGAGTTTTGTCTAAAAGCAATTCTATAAATCCACATCTGGACTCAGCTTTGGCCCCTCCCATATGTTATTAAACAAGTTCAAAGCCAATAACTTGTTTACATTTGCTCTCTGTCTTCCAATGGCTGAGTGCCCATCCTCTGTGAGACATTTTTCTTTTCTTTTTGAAAAGACAAATAAACCAATATTAACAATCTGTAGAGTTGCCCATGACGATACTGCTGATTATATTTCCCTTGATCCTGAGCAAAATGGCTTTTAAAATGTTATAAATGTTATGGTCTTTTTGTTTTTTTCTTAGAACTGTGATACTAAAGAATGCTCCTACTCTTGAAATTTTTGCTTGCTTCTTTAACCATCAGATAAATGTTCAGAGAGTAGAACTGAGGCTTGAAACCTCTTGTGCTCCATACTTTGGACTCAAGGTATTATCTTAGATTGCCTTAACCAGACAAAACTCAATGTCAAGGTAAATTTAGAGCCGCGTTTCCCAAAGTGTACTCAGAGCAAACTATTCCCATTTGTTCTTCTTCCTTAAAAGGCACCCAGTGTCAAATACTGCCTGGGTAAGTCCCTCTTGGAGAGATACGTGCACATTGAGATATTCTGTAAAGCCTTGTTGTCAAGGATCCTGTTAAATTATGTTTAACTCAGTGGTTCTGAAACTTATTTGAACATGGAACTTCATCACCAAGTAGGACCTTTGAATATTCTATGGAACTAGTAAAGTTGAGAAAGACTTTGGGAAACACAGATTTTTGACTGTTAATGTTGTTAATGCTATATGTCTCTAGGAATTATCACTCATCTGGGAAAATTATGGATTTAGTCTGTGATGAAGAATCTCTATGGCATTAGCGTTTACCAGTATAATAGGTCTGCAGTTGGGTTTTTAATAACAAGCCCACCTGGTAAGTTTATCAGATCACAGTTGACATTTTTGAGATGGCAAATGTTGTAAATAAGTTTTTGAAATATACTCATTGGTATATTTCTTTTGAGAAGGCTGAAACATAACTGAGGACCAGTCAGGATGTACACAGAAGAGGGTGATGTGGAATAAGCACACAAGAACTGTGGACAAGACATGGTCTAAAAGGACTTGGGATGCCAAGTGGCAAACATTTTAACCTTCTCATTTCTGGAGAGGGAGATGAGGAGTGTTCGGTAAAGACATAAGACAAGGGAGAGTATGGTGGGGGAAACACAAAAGAACAGGCCACATCTATGGATTCAGCAGAGAAAATGGACAAGGATGTTAAAACCATGGTGATGTGGTAGATGGATTACATGGAAGGGAACCAAGGAGAGGAGAAAATGGCTCACTTGAATCCAAATACCTGTAACAATCTCAGCCCTCAAGGGCTTGGTTTGGTGCCCTTGGGTGAAGCCAGAGACCATAACCTCATAACCAATTCCAGTTATGAGGCCTCTAAGCTCCAATTTCCTCTGGATTCCTGAAAGTGTGAATTCCTGGGGGTCCAGCAGCTTCCCAGAATCCACCACTGCTACTAGGAAGCTGTCAAAGGCATTCTCCGATGCCATCCAGGAAACTGTGAACCCGTAGGGATTAATGTCGGAAATTGTTAGGTTTTCCAGAAGGGGCAGGGCCTCTGAAAGAAGGGAGGAGTGAAAATAACTCAGGTTAGCAGCACTGACCCTGCAGGGATAGCACAAGTCTCCACAGATACTGAGAGATAACCAATCAAACACTGTGTTAAATTCTGAGAAAACGAATATTTAGTAAGAGCTTATTGGCTGCCAGATGATGTTATCTTGTGTAAATCTCTCAACAGGCCTATCAGATAGATATTATTCCCATTATACAGGCAAAAGAGCACGAGTTTCAAAGACGTTGATTGGCTTGGCCAAAGTCACAGAGCTAATATGTGATAGATCAAGGTTTTTAGCAAGGTCTAACTCCAAAGGCCATAAATTTTTCCCTATATAATTGGATATCTTGTGTTGGGTTTGGACCTCTTTCTCTATTTCCCACTGTCCTCTGGTCTTGAAGGAAATCAGCTCTTTTTTTTCCCCCCAATATACTGATATACTTCCCTTTAGGTATATTTCATATGTTTCCATTTCACTTCTAGTTCACATTTTGAATCAAGTTAATGAGGCCCATTAGTGACATAGTTCTTCATAAGGTGAAATAGGGGGAGGGGGTAAGATTTTTTTCATGTGGCAGAATTAACAAATTAGGGTTATGGTCCAGTAAGGAATACTAGGATTCACTAATTCTTTAGCTGTTTGTTTTCCTGGATAAAGCAGGAGATAAGGACATGTCTAGATCTTTAATAAGTTCTGCCGTCATCTGTTCATTCATTCACCAAACATCTGTGTCCCAGGACCCCTTATTTCTTAGGTACCAAGGGGCATTTTTACACATTGGGATTTCCAAAAAGAGTGAGGGTATATCAGGTAAGTTTCTAAGTGCTAAGTTCTAAGTCCCAATTGACAAGGCTTCATGTCTGTTCTCCCATTTAATCCTCACAATGATGCTGTGAAATAGCTACTGCTACCTGCCCTTTCTCCCCCATGACGTCTAAGGAAACAGAGGTCAATGACTTATATACAGGATTCCAAATCCACTGGGTGGCTAAGCTGGGCTCCCACCCAGGCCATCTGATTCCAAGCTCAATGCTCTTTCCACACCCTAAGCCAATGTCTAATTAGTCAACCCCTTCAGGGCTGGAAAGTCCAGAGGCATAAGTAGGATTGGTGGAGAAGGTCCAGGGCCTCCCCCGTTAGCAAAACAAAACACAGTAATAGTGAATGTATTTTTTATCAGAGGGGGCATGGGGCTGGGAACTCCATGACCAAGGCTGCTTTAGCTACACCTCGTTTACAGCCTTCTTTTCCATTGCTTCTAAATGGAAACTTTCAAAGAGATAAGTGACCTTACACTAATGCCCAGAGTCTAATCCACGGGATGTAAAGAAAAATGTTTTACAAAGAAGTCGTTGGTGACTGAATGAACAAGTGAATAAAGGCTCTCATCCCCAAAGCAGAGATTTAAATTTTGTTGTGGCTTGGACTTCTTGTACTGATTTAATATACTTGGTGTTTGTTTTGAGGCTTTTTTTTTTCCAGGTAAGGATCTCCGGAAAATCATAACTCTATTGAAGGCAAAGATGAAATCACTTATACCGCACAAACAGGCTTCTTTGTCTGCAGGACAATGGTCTCAAGTTCTGTTTCTGAGTTTATTTAGGTAAGTGGCCCTATTTGGATAGCTAGCCTCTGTGCACCTCCACACCATCAAAGCAGTGGATTCCCGTGAAAAGGGGGGTGTTCAGGCTAATTAGTCAATCAAAGGCTTGTTATTTATAGTCATTCATGTTCAGTTTTTTTTTTCTTTTTTAAAATAGGCTTCTTTTAAAACTCAGTGTCTTTCACTTCAAGGATTAGCTGAGACAATGCTGTAACCAGATCTCGGATTCCCAAGACCAGCCCTCCCAGACTGCCTTTCTTCTCTCAGTTCTGAGGGAGGTCCTGTGGGAGGCTACAAGTGATGGCCTAGTGAGGTCTGTGGCTGGCCATTCCTCCCCTCCTGTGCATCGGAAGGCAAGAGAATGGGAGCCCCCACCACTCCCTCCCATGCCTAAGAAATGACCGTGTTTTGCATTTGAAGACTTTTCTGAATGACTGAATTCACAGTAGGCAACAGGACAGAAAATATAACCACTTTTTGATCTCACATTAGAACACGTCCAGTGTTTTCTTGAAAATAAGAAAGTCATGATTTCATAACAATAGTTGCTAAGTTTCTATCTAGACTTATTGCTTATTTTTAAGAATGCTACTTCCCTCCTACTGCTAGGAAACAGCAGAAAGAACCCAGCATTTGTAAGATGCCTACTGAATGCCAGGCTGTTAAACTTTATCATATCCATTTAATTCCTGAGACAAAGTCTGACAGGGCTGTGGGGAGCCCTTCTTCACATATAAGGCAATTGGAATTCAGAGAAGTTAAGAACCAGCCAAGGTTATGCTAAGAAGATGTGGGGGAAGTTCGGAAACCACACAGTCCTGATTATCAAAACCCTCATGCTTATAGGTCATCATGGCTGCTTCCAATTAAATATTTAATTGAACTTATTAACATATCTTATTGGTAGCAATTTTGATGCTGGGAGAGGCCTGGTTTAATGTGAGAATCAACAGGCAAAGTCAGTCTCCTGAAAATTATCACTAGTGGAAGGCAAGCGACTTGTAAATATTTCCTGAGGTCTGTCATGCTAGAGTTTTGGTAAACCATATGCAGCCTTTGCCAATGATTTGGGATAATCTCAGGAAAGAAAATGGAAAGTCATGTCTTTATGTAATTCTTCAGTAATTCAAAGAGAGGTCGGAGGTCAAGTTCAATAAATGGGTAAGCTTCAATTAAGTTTGGATTTATCTGCTACTCTAGGTCAAACCTTCAGTAATTTGTTGTGGATGCTGGCTTAAGACAGTGTTTTGTTTTTAAAGAAAAAGATAAATTATTATATTTCTGGGGCAAGTGGTTTATAAATTGCTTTACCTAGCATAATTTATGGCCAAAATTCCTGCTCTAGGCTGTTGGTGACTTAGAACTCACTCTTCAGCCAGAATTGCTAAAATATGGATCAGCCTATAAAGCTAGACGGGGAAATCCTTGGAAGCTTTATGCAGCTCTTGAGTACACAGTCTCCATGTCCCATGAAAAGCTGCAAAATATCCCTCTTTGGAATGGGATCTGCTCTCTCCTCACTTAGATGTTTACATATGGAATGAATACTCTACCTCTACCAGGGGTTGACCTTCCCTTTAGAATGCCTATCACCTTTCCTCTCCGCTGTTCCCCATCTCAATATTCTAAATGGACAAGTGAGAACCTTTGAATGAGTACCTATCATGACAAAGGCAGTGAGGGGTCTGGTGGGGTTCCCAGCCCAGGTGGTCCCTACCACACTAACGTCATAGCCAGTGTTCTCCTCCAAGCCCGTGACGTGAGCATGCTCTGTGTCTCCTGAGACCGTGAATTGCTGGGGCTCATACAGCGAATCAGAATCGCTAACATTGACAACAATCTTTGCAAAAGGCCTGGCTCGAGTGGTCCAGGACACGTTGAAGCTGTCAGGAGTAATATTGCTAAGGATTAGCATGCTCGACTGTGGCTCTGGCTCCGAAGGGAGAGGAACATGGGCAAAAGAGAAAGGAGAGAGAGGAAGCAGTTGATTTTTCCAGAATATAGACATAGGACATAAAAGTGCCAATCCCTCCAAATATTTGCAGAAAGGTAGTATATTAGGCTGTGGCTACACCTGCATTGACTAATGCTAGAGAATATACTTTCTCTGCACGTATGGACGTGCATTCTTTAGAAGTCTAGACACGACCACTTGCGGCCACATGAAAAAAAGTGGACAAGGCATTAGAATGGTAGACAGGAGCAAAAGAAAATATTTAGGATGCATTTCTAGGGTTTGCAGTGGGGCACTAGCTCTGTAAGATGTTCTAAGAAAAGTAGCTTTATAGTGAAGTACTATGGGTATTCTATCTCACCCTAGAGATTCACAAAGCATGAGAGCGTTTTATAACCTCTGAAATGCTGGTTCTGTTAAAAACAAAACAAAACAAAACAAAAACAAAAAACAAAAAAACTACTTAATTTTGGGCAGCCCAGGATTTAATAAACTTATTATCAATGGATACCCTTTCAAGGGATATTCTTTGAACATCTCAAGGAGCTTGTGGTCCACAGAGCACGTCTTAGGAAATGCTACTTTGAAGTTTCCTTATTTAGTTTTCTTTTGATCTATTTGGATTGTACAAATTAAAGGTTAATATCCATACAAGAGAAATTCTCCATAGTATTCAGAAATCCAAAGATTTCCCTATATACCAAAATAAAATCTGCATCTTACCCTAAATACTGTAAAGGTAAAAATGGCTTTCATTTAAAAATTTTTGGTGTATGCAAAAGTTAAAAGAAAATTTTAGGTTAGGTGTTACATTTTCTGACTAGAAAATTCACTTACTGGATAATTTGGAAAGATAAATGTTTCCCCTGGAGGTTAATATTCTCTTGTCCCTTAAGGACTAGGATATCAGTGATCAAGGCAACTCATTTTGTAATTAGGGGGCCTGTACTGCTGGTGTCCACTGGGATGTATACGATTTGGCCTCCTCAATGCACATTTATCAAGTAATACTCAATTTAAAGTAAGTTCAACTCAAACTTTATTTTATAAAGAGGCAACAGTCCTGGAGGATTGAGGAACCGGGGTCAGCACTGAAGGTTGGGAAGAAGCAGACTATTCCTTCCAAGGACTCGGGAGTGGTTTTGCTGCAGCTCCAGTATTAGGAGGAAAGAAGGGGCTCATTTGGATAAACTTTAACTGGACAGTTGCACAGCATAATTTGATGCCATAAAGTCTCTAAGGGCAAAAAGAATCTGCTCCCAAAGCAGAAGACAGCCGTAAGTAATGGCATGGGATTTCCAACTTAGCAATTAGTTTGAGAAGATAATGATGCTATCATTTTTAGCCATAACATTGGCATAAATTACTTCAACCACACTAAAGGTGGAACCCTCCAAAGGGGCCTCTGTTTGCTCTTTCCCTGTGTTTTGCTGTGGCAGCAATCTCTCAGATTAAGGATGCATGTCAGGATCCTTTTCATGCCACCAGACAGAGACTGGCAGGGTGAACACATTCACATGCAGAGTAAGACCTAGCTTCTCACGGCCAGCTTGACCTCCGGCTGTCTCCCCAAGGGTGCAATCAAGCTCAGGAGTGAGGTGTGAGGAAAACCTCCAAGTGAGAGTGAGAGAGAAGGTAAGACCAGTGTTTCATGCAAGCTGGGATTTCTTTCTCTCACCACTTGTAACGCTTTGAAATAATTCTCAGACATGCCATCTGCTTCCAGGAAACACAGATACTTTCAAAAATGTAATGCTCTGAATGTTCACCACATGCACCAAGACTTGGACAAGATGACAGATGAAAGAAGACTGACATTCTGTGACAGGTGTCAGCAGATGACAAAGCATGCTTGGTGGTGTAAATGTCAAAAGAGAACAGTCTGTAGGGAATGCAAGCAAATAAACATGTCAAGAACAAGATGAGACCACTGAGTCCTCTGGCTCTGGAAGTGTGTGTTAGGGTCTTTTCTTTGCATGCTACTGGGGGAGAGAAAGAGCATGTAGATCATTCTGACCAGGGAACCCGAACTGGCATGCATACACCTCTTTGAAGATGTCACAGGCAAACTCTGATTAGATCACAGACAGATGATAATGGGTGGAACTGGAAATGATTATTCAAGATCAGATGAGAAGGATGATGTAGAAATTCAACCAAAGCAAGTCAGGTTAACTCTATACAAACAAACAGAGCAACGCCAGATGTGCGTGCACATTTAGGAAAAAGAGGTTGGCTTTGGGTTGACTGGTTTTTTTTTGGTTTTGTTTTGTTTTAAAGCTCTGATTTGGGTGGTCCTATCAAATTTGAGAAAGATCTGGAGGAACCAGGAGGATGAAAAATGCATAGTGAGAGATTTTGGGGGAATGCTCCCCAGAGGAAGTTCAATGGAGAGTGAAGAAGTCATCGTGGGAAATACCTGTGGTTGCCTGGACCATCAGAGTCTGAGCGTGGTGCCCACCAATCAGCCCATGAAGGTGGACAGTGTAATTAGAAGAAGCTTTGAGGTTTGTGATGACAGAGCTGTGAGACGCTGCAGGTACAGAAAGCACCACTGTCTCCTGGCCGTGGTCAGAATTCCTAACTTCGATAAGAAAGCTATCAAAGGTAGCCTCTTGGGCTTTCCACGAGAGGGCCACACTGGCCCAGGTCACATTTGAAATAGTGAGGTGGCTAAGGAGAGGTTCGGCCACTAAAGCAAGCAGAAAAAAATATGAAAGTGTGTCAATTGAAAACACTGTTACAATAGAGTCAAAACCCAAAACCCATAAGACTAAATCCATAAAGTTGTAGACTCCACCCTTCGGTCAAGGAACTTATCCTTTGTTGAAACCCAGTTTGAGCCATGAGAAACAAATATACGGAGCTGAATAATTTTCTCCATTAGGTTTTTGTGTACTTTAATATGGCTAAGATGACATCTAGACCACCCTGCTAACAATTTGTAGTCTCATATAGAATGAGGACAGACCCTCCCTCAGCCATGGGTGACGTAAGTGGTAGATGATTTTGATACTACAATGTCAGACTTTTTCTTGGATTCATTGTCCAAAATGTGCTAAGAATGCTATTTTGAATGGCTAAGCTTCTCCTTTCAAATTCAGATAGAGAATTCTCTTTTACTGCTTGCCAGAGAGAGCCTCACATAGGATGTATACCACAGACGCTACACATTTAAGTGAGAGCGGCTTATACTCTGGCTGACCAAGTCCTTGTATAAACATGACTACTTCTACTTTTGCAATTAACCATTCACTCTTCTGGTGGCAAGATAACCTGTTGAGGTCTTTTCTCCTAGAGGTTGGATTGGACTTGGAATGGTCTGGATGGCACAACTTCCTTGTGTACCCATCTGATTAGTAATCTGCTCTTTTTTTTTTAATCACTTTCCAAGTTGTAAAAAATAACAGCACCAACATAATTTCATTAAATCAATGGCATATTTAGGTATTAGGAGGCCAAAGATATTAGGATAACACAAAACATAATTTTTAAGACCTCTCTGATGCAGACATCTTTCCAAATCAAGGACAACACTTGCTTTTTAGGTATGGAAGGGCAGAATTATTTTCTCCAGATTCCATATGGCAATCTAGACCAAACTATATTTTATGCTGCAAACATCCTGGTCAGTAATAGATCAGGCAAAGGGCTTAATGGAAATCCACCATTTGGGCGGCTGTTGGAAGAGAGTTACGTTAAGTAGTGCTCCAGCCTAGCATTGTGGAGCAGTTAATGCACTGTGGCTTCACCCTGCAAAGAAGGAGTGAAGGAGCAGCTTCACCCTGCAAAGAAGACTCTGGAGAGAGGGTGTCCGACATGGGAGAAAGCAGATGTACCTGTGGTGGCCGTGGCACTGATGGTTTTGGTCCAGAGGCTGGGAGTGAGTCCCGAGAGGTAGACAATAAAATGATTATTAGGGTGTAGCCCTGAGATGCGGGCAGTTCGTTCAGCACCAGAGATATTATATTCCATTGTCTCCAAAAACCTATTGGAATCAACAATTTCAATGGTAAAGGTCTCGAAGGCCCCATCGGTGGCTGTCCAGGAGAGATTGAAGCTCTCGGGAGTTATGTCAGAAACAGTTAGGTTTCCAATTTCAGGTTCTGCGGCTGAAAAAGGAGAGGTAGAAGAGAAGAAAAAAATAAATGAATTTGAGTTGATTGTTTGGCATGTGTTTTAAGACTGAGGCTGGTGAAAGAACCGTGGCTGGGTAGAAAGACCTGCTAGTTTAGGGTTAGTGGGAAATGAAGCAGTGTTACCAGTCATTGCCAGCAGGAGAGAAAATGGGGATTTGTTAAAAGAAGAAAAGAGGAAGGTCTGGCAATGGGATTTCCCTGCTCTGGAGCAGCCATACATGATCAGGCTGGCTGAGATCCCGTGTGTGAGAAGACATCTGAGTGATGTCAGCAGGAACCTCGGTGCCTAAGCTCAGATGCTTCCGGGAGCCCCACCGCAGGGATGCTGGCCATCGGTCAAGAGATATGAGTGCTGGCAGCCTCTAGTCTCTGGAATTGCACTCAGGAGACCACAGTTACTTGGCTCCCTCCTGCAGGCATCCTTTGCTTTGACGGAGCTCCCATCTATTTAAATAAAGGCTAAATAATTCTGACACCATCCCTTCCCCAAGGTGGTACCCTGAGGCTTCTGATTTTGTGACTTAAAGCGAACTGGCAACTTGTCAGTGTGACTCTTGGTATTTTCATCATACTTCTGACAAGGGCCAGCTGCTTTCATATTCTGTTAGAATAGCTCGTCCTCTCTTGACTGCCTCTCCGTGGGCCAAGAAAGCTACTACTCGCGTTGCCAACCAAGAGAGCTGAGCCGAGGCAAGGCAGTCAGGCAACCCCCGTTCAGCCAAGAAATAACATTGTGTCTTGGAGATGGTCCTACCAGTGCTTTTCCGTGCGATCGGACTAAAATATGCAGCAGGGAAGCAGAAGCAAGGTGTGAGACGCAAGCAGTGCCTCTCTAGCAGGGAAGGGGAAGGCCTTCCCATCCCATCAGATTTGGTGAGACACAGATCAGATGGGATCATGGCCCTTCCTCCCCTCATACCATTTCATCAGAAATAGTAAGGAATGTTGCTATCATTAAAAAAAAAAAAAAACGCATAAAAATATGAAGGGCACCCAACCACAAGGTCTGCAGGAAAGATCAGAAGTGGCAGGTGATTTCTCTTGCCTTCTGGGAAGGAATGATCTATGGATGTCCGATAACATTGTCAGTTGCAATTTCTAGGCCTTTCGAGGTCACCGCTCATACAGTGGCTGTCTGTATTCTGTTGATCTCAGCGAGGGTTATTGAAATGATAGAGGCTAAAATGCAGATCTATGCTTTGGCTGGAATCAATGAGGTCATGTAGGTTTGCACAAAGGTTTGGTTGCAGTAATTATCTCAAAATGGGGCAGGCGTATGCAAAACCAAGAAAGACAGCCTCTACTGAGCTTCAAACCAATGGAGGTATATAGGAAGATGCGCAGTGGAGAACAGTGCTGGGGAGGCTGCTCACTGAGGCAGGCTCCTGGGAAAACACTGACTGGCTTGTCACTGGAGGGGAGGGATGAGGAAGGTACAGCATCCCCTCCTGGGTCAGCGCTGGGAGTGAGCCATATGCAAAGGCCAGCACTCCAGGGAGCAACTCTCGATTAAAAGAGCAAAAAGGGCATCAGATCTTTGACATTCATAGTCTGGGACATTCCTTGCTTCAAATGCTGCTGTGTGTACTTCTCCGAATGAATGGCTTTTTCTTTGGTACTGTCTCCAGTCATAATTGTGTGATTTTTTTTTTCCTTTTTGGTCTAGCTATTTGCTAATTTGGTGTTCTAACAATGACTCAGTATCTGAGAGAATTGCCCGGAGGAGGGTAATTCAGTTCTCTTATTATACTCTGTGCATTTTAAAGAAACACTTAAATTAAAACATTTCTTTTAAATGCAAGAACCACAGTGCCCGTACCCTTGAGGGATTTGGGATAGTAAAGCGCCTTTTCCAACTAGCAAAAAGACTCTCTAAAGTAAATAATCTGTGCTCTACCAGAACTCACACATGGCAAGGGACAGCTTTTAGCTATAGCCCAGCACTGGAAAAGAGAATTAAAACCATCAGGCTGTCTCCCGAAACAGAAAGCCATCATTCAAAAGAGAGGTAGTGGTAGGAAGTCTGGGAGAGGCTAGAGGCTGGAGGTCAGAAAAGGCAATGTCTTTATCATTCAGCTTCAAAATGGCAGAGGCATCTAGACCACGGCACAGCTTATGGGGAGGCCTCTGGGCATGCATGGCCAGCCACTAAGGGGCCGTAGGGAAGGACTCAGACATGGAGAGAAGCTGAATTTCCGCAAAGTTTCTTGGAGAGAAAGCAGGGTGGCTTGGGGAGGGGCATCAATAGTAGGGAGGAAGGTACCTGTGGAAGCCTCAGCAGAGAGCACTGGTGTTCTATAGCCCCCGATCACCCCATAGATGGTGACTCTGTAAGGGGTGTTGGCCTTGAGGCCCGGGACGTCCGTAGCCCGCAGGCTGCCGGGCACCGTGAGGTTCTGAGCTGTCTCCACCCAGTTGGCCTCCTGCACCTGAATGACAAAGTGCTCATAGGCCTGATCAGTTGTGGTCCAGTTGAGTCTGAGGCCATCCCAGCCAACCTCGGTCACAGCTATGTCCCCCAGCTGGGGGAGCTCTTCTGAAGAAGGACAGAGATGTTATTTGTCAGTTCTGCAAACCAAAAAAAGGAGGAAACCAAACATCCCACAGCCCAGCTCTAGGGAAGAGAAAAAGAGGCGAGAGAATTTTTGTGTGCAAGTGTGGTCATTCTTGGTCTCTGGGCATTTATTTCCAACTTGAACTGTCGTAATCTGGCCACAGCCCTTCATCAGGAGTTGAAAATGGTCAGAAAGGGGAAGATCTGCGTCATTCATCCTTGAGATGACAATGCTGTTCAGATAACTGCCCAATCCACCAGGGGGTCTCTGCACATGCATGGCAGCTGGAAAAGTGGGATTGTGGGTCAGGGTAAGGTGGAGGGGGGGAGGGATGTTAAAAGCAGGGGCTTTGGAGGCATCTGGATCTTGGTTGGAATTCCAACAATGATCTTTATTAGCCGGGTCATCTTGGGCCCATCACACAGCTCATCTCTGAGTCTCACTCTCCTCACCTCTAAAGGGAGCAGACAGTACCATATCATTGGACTGTGAGATAGTTACATACCATTTATAAACCCCTGAGTATCATACCTGACCCATCATGAGTGCCCAGTAAGTGGCTGTCCAACAAATACATCATTGTTTAGATGTTCCCCTTGGAACTTCTCAACCACACTGGAGAGAATTATCTGTCTCATTTCAGGACTTCACGTTGGAGACTCTGTCTCATTGCTGGGCCACTTGCTATCAGACAGGCTTTATAAAGTCTATGTTGTCTCAGTCTGGATGCGTCTGATGTTTTATCTCTGGACTCTACTCGGCTTTTAGGGATCAAATGTTCTGCACTGGGTTCTTGGCTTGGTTCTTTCCTTCCCACCTTCTGCTAGCACTTTGTGAGTGCCTGCTTTTAATTAAAAGTGTTTCTATTTTGCTCAATGGTGCAGATCAGGGCCCACTATTGATCTTTCTACCACGTGGCAAGGAGATTTAATGTTTTTCTTATTGCTGATTCTAGAAAAGTCTGAATTCTGAATATGGGAAAACCCACTGCTTAGTGGAACACCTCTCAGCATTAAATGCAACCTCTCAGACTCTTTTTAAAGGCTGAAGTGGCCATGGATTGGAAGTTAGAAAAAAATATATCTATAAGGGTTCCGGCCAAAAAAGGTGCACCTGAGACACTTGTTCTTGGTGCCTGTGAGTCTGAGCAAACTCAGCCTTCTAGAGGGGCTGTATTCAAATGACCACGTAGCCTTGGTCCTCCAGTGGGGGTATCGGCGAAGGCAGTCCTCTCTGCCCTCCTAGCTCACCAAAAAGAGCTGTTCATTTATCTGTCACATAGTGGAGTTCCTGGTAACGTTTCATGTGCAGAAGGAATTCTGTTGTTACAGATAGATACTGTTAGCATCCTACACCCAGATCACAGGTGTCTCAAAAGCCCCTTTGGCTCACTGGGTCTGAAGACATTCCAGGCAGCACAGGACAACAATAACCCGGCCAGCAGAGCTGGATTGCAACATCGCCTTTCTCATTTTTGGAATTGTGTGTAGTTTCTGACAAGGACCAACTTTATTTGGTATATGTGAGCCGGGAGAACAATTTATTTGAACTAGGTTATTTGGGTGGTAGTTTCAAAACACAGGATACATAGAGAAGGGCATGGACTCAGGGCCCAGCACAAGACCCCGATTACCAAAATTCTGGCCCATTTGCCCCCTTTATAAAGCGGTTTCTAAAAACTCATGAACAGCACAGAGTTTCCAATAACAGATGGAACAGCATATTTCCAGGGGACAAATTGAGATAAATTGTTTTTCCTCCCTAAACTGAATGAAAAACATTGAAGTCAAATGTGGCTGTTCTTTCTTGGAAATATGCCTGCCCTGAGTGTCTGTTAAGGAGAGAGAGACGGGAACAATTTCGGCAGAAGATCATTTCAAAGGTTATTCCATAGAGATGTGACTACAAGTTGGACAACGGTAGGGCCTCTGAGGCCTCTAATGATAAGATTTCTCTAGAAAGTTCTGACCTTACTCTTGTGCCCCCAACGCCCTACTGTTTACACTATTTTTATTAGATACATGGCTATCTGATATATTTAGCTATTTGCTGTTCAATATTTACTACAGGATGAGAGCTTTGCTAAGCATTTTCAGTCATTATTTCCTCTACTGCTCAGGACAATGTTCTGAGGTAGGGTATTATTTCTGATTTGAAGGTGAGAAAAGAAGGCTCAGAAATGTAAAATGCTAGACCCAAGAACATCCAGCATGGTGGAATTCCAACCCAGCCCTTCCTGAGTTAGAGCCTCCCTTTACACTGCCTGTCAGAACACCGAGACCACACTCTGACATGTGGGGAATGTTCTCTCTCTTCCAAAGAGGGGTGGGTTCAATCATGTCCCTGGTACGGGAGGAGGGTCCTATACCTGTGACAGCCTCCACAACAACGGGTCGAGTGCTGCGGCCCCTGACCTCGCCACGCAGGGTGATCGTGTAAGGGGTACTCGCCCGGAGGCCTGGAACTTCCACGGAGCGCAGGCTGCCAGGAACCGTGAGACTGTGAGCTTCCTCAGCCTGGTCAGCCTCCCGGACCACAATGACAAACTGCTCATAGGTTCCCTCGGGGGCCGTCCAGTCCAGGCTGAGGCCATCCCAGCGAACCTTGGTCACTGTGAGGTTTCCCAGATCTGGAACCTCCTCTGCATAAGGACACAGAGTTGGTGAGTTACTAAAAAAGGTAATTGCATGCTGGGATTCAGGTGAGATGACATGTTGGCTGAGGTTGGGATGAGTCGTCTGGTTAGTGTTGATTACAGATGCATGATTTACAGCAGGTGTTGAGCACACTCTGTTGGCATGAAAGCCAGGGGTTTTCTGTTCAGTCTCCGGGAATGAAAGATAGTTCTAGGAATTGTTCATAACTTCCATTCTTAACATATAAATGGGGCTTTGGGGGAATCTTTTAGTGTGTTCTTAAAATGAGCTCAGACCGATTTTTTTTTTCCACTTGCAAACTGCACTTTCCAACTTCTTAGCTATTATGACTGAAAACTTGCTTTGAAAGAAAAGTCATCTCTCGCTTTTTTAATGGAAGAGAAGGTGGAATTTTCCATGGAATTGACTATCATGCTAGGCTAGGACTTGGCCAAATAAGGGATATGACATTCAGATGGGAGCAGGGATTATTCATCGGTGTTCCCCAGTGTGGCAGGGGCTGAGCCCAGCTTACAGCAGGAAGAGCTTTGATCCCTCCTGAGCAGAGACAAGGGGAGGAAGCAAATTAATGAACCAGTCTCGAATACCTGTCAAGACTTCAACAGAGAGAGGAGTCGTGCTGGAGTCTTGCGTGACCCCACGGATGGTGATGCTGTAATGAGTGTCTGCTTTGAGCCCGGGCAGGTCCATGGACCTCAGTCCTCCTGGGACTGTGAAGTTCTGGGCTGCCTCTACTGTGTCAGTCTCCTGCACCTGAATGAAAAACTGTTCATAGGCTCCTTCCGGAGCAGTCCAGCTGAGTTTGAGGGCGTCCCAGCCCACCTCGGACACCATGATCTCTCCCAAATGGGGAGTTTCCCCTGGAGAAGGACAAAGAACTAGTTTAATGATCAAATCACACAGCAAGATCCAGGGAATCTTGAACACAAGAATAGGCTTTATGTTACTTAAAAATATATGACTGTCTTTAATAAACATGCATCATGTAGCTTCCTAAATTTGAGGTACTGGAGCAAAGAGCATGAGGTATAGAAAAATATTCGTCATCTTATTTTACTAAAGAACTGCCCCAACGTTCAGTGGACAAGGAGATTAATTTTGTGATTTTTTTCCCTTTTAAATATAATGCCTTAACATCCCTTATCAAGAGGGAGCCTGTTTGTGAAAATAAAGATCCTTGCCTTTGGGTCTGTGTGTATGGTCCCCAGGCAGGGCTGTGCACAACTCCAAAGGGTGTTGTTCACACGGGGTGTGGTGTCAAAGGTGCCCCTGGAGCCATGTAGCCTGATGGCTTCCCTCCATTAGACACCATAGCACCATAACTTGGGGCAGAACAAATCTATTCAAAAGCAAGTTGTGTCCGGGACGCCTGGGTGGTTCAGTCGGTTAAGTGTCCAACTCATGATTTCGGCTCAGGTCATCTGCACTGACATTGCAGAGCCTGCTTGGGATTCTCTCTCTCTCTCTCTCTCTCTCTGCCCTTCCCCCACTCACACTCTCTTTCAAAATAAACTTAAAATTTTTTTTTTAAAGCGAGTTGTGTCTGATTATCCATTGTGTCTGATTATCTGTGGGTAGTTTCCTGTTAGGACAAAGAGAAGCTAGAGACAGAAGGATAAGAGGTACCTGTGGAGGCCTCAGCAGAGAGCACTGGTGTTCTATAGCCCCCGATCACCCCGTAGATGGTGACTCTGTAAGGGGTATCGGCCTTGAGGCCCGGGACGTCCGTAGCCCGTAGGCTGCCGGGCACCGTGAGGTTCTGAGCTGCCTCCATGCTGCTGGTGTCCTGCACCTGAATGACAAAGTGCTCATAGGCCTGGTCAGCTGCGGTCCAGTTGAGTCTGAGGCCATCCCAGCCAACCTCGGTCACGGTGAGGCTTTCCAGTTCAGGGGCATGGTCTGAATAATGACAGAGATGGGTCAGTTAAACCATTCCTCAAATCCCTTTCCTTCTGGGAACCCAGAAATGGCAAAGCCATTGCCAATGCTGAAAGTCCTGTGGTGGGGGCCGGGGCAGGGCTGAGTGCTGAGTTTCTGCATCCCTGAGTGGTGCTGTTACCATCAAACCATCAACAGAAAAATCAGTGTAATACTTATTTTGCCTTATGGCATACTTGGGTGTGTCTTATAGAAATGGTATTTTCCTACTGACCAGTGTCCTGTGAATATAGAAAGCTCTACACATCCGTGTTAGCAGTGCTCTAGGCTTTGGTTTCCATTTTGGAAAGTGTCTCTCATCCTAAGGATGAGATCATAAGGAACAGCCTTCTGCTATTCTCAGGATTCTTGGTCTGAGCTGCTCAGCCTTCTGTATTTTGAGAAAATTGGCTCCTCTTAGATTCCCTTCCTTTTCATGCTTCCCCAATCTCCTCTAGAAGGTCTGTTTTACAGTCTCTATGTGGAATTTTTGTCTGTTTCTGCAGCTCAAATCAGTTTACATAAACTACTTCAGAAAGATCAGAGGTAAATTAACCACAGTACAAGTAAGGCCATACTGAGGAAGGCGAGGAGTCTTTGCAAAACTGTCCCTTACTGGATAGAAAGACTGAGGCCTGAGAGGAACAGAGCTTATTATTAAGCTCAATTAAAATCAAAGGTGCCATCTTCATTCATCTCCTGAACACAAAAAGTACAATAACAACACCCCTGTGTGAATATGCCTTCAAGGTGATAATTTGCCCAGGGCTGAGCTTAAATGACCTTTGCAAGACCTAGGAAGAAAGGGTTTTCTCCAGAAATGGATCTTGTAAACAATAGAGCAAGAACTGCCTTGAGCTCATTTAAAAGAACAAATTGTTTCTGTATTTATGCCTCACATTGGCTGTTAGTTTCAAATGAGCTCTATGTGTCCATTAAGGCACACTTCTAACCTGAAAATCCTAGCTTGAAATTGGATTGAAGATATCCTTTCTGAGGGAAAAACGTTTCTTTTCAAGAATCTATTTAATTCAGACTTTTCCAAGTTCTGGGGAAAGTGCTTCCTAATGTTTCATATTGACAAAGCTTATCCTCCTTTGAATCTTGTTTGATCAACAACAGGGGTCCGCAAACTATGATCTGAGGGTCAAATCTTGCCTGCTGCCTATTTTGGTAATGAACTGCTAACAATAGTTTTTATATTTTTTAATTATTGGGGAAAGAATCCAAAAAGAATATTTCATGACCTATGGAAATACAAATGAAATTCAAATTTGGTGTCATCAATAAACTTTTATTGGAACACAGCCATGCTTGTTCATTCGAGTATTGTTGATGGCTGCTTTTGTGCTACAAAAGCACTCTTGAATAGTTGTGACAGAAACCTATGGCCTGAAAAGTCTAAAATATTTACCATCTGGTCCTTACAGAAAATGTTCACCACACCTGATATTGAACTACAGTCTATGGGCTCCTCATTTAACCCAAATTCATGCCCTGAAGCTCACCCAGAGCCCCGTAGTAGTTCTTAACCACAAAAACGTGATCTTGATGAGACAGAGGAGGACCTAAAACTCAAAGTGATATATCTAATTTTGGGGAAAGAAAGGGAGAGTCACCCATCCTGAAACCCACCAGCCCTTGGGAGGCCAGGAGCAGTGCTCCAAAGATAAAACAGCTGTCTCCTTGGCCTTGGGATTTAAGCACAACTAAAATCAGAAGTGTGTGTGTTTTTCAAATATTCTAGCAGTCCTCATGCATAAAAAACAATCTGAGCAGCACTTTAAGGTTAAGGAAATTAATCCTATAGCCCATAAATGCCCCCTTATCCTACTTCCCTCTTTCCGCCC
>CM053568.1:18413112-18427389 GCA_028646485.1 Cryptoprocta ferox | reverse complement strand
AGGGGGAGGAGGAGGAGGAGGAGGAGGAAGAGGAGGAGGGAAGGGGAGGGGAGGAGAAAGAGAGGAAGAAAAAAAGGTAGAAAAAGAAATGCCTTCTCTCTTGTTTTTCGGATTCATTTGCTGTCTCTTGACACCTCATGACAAGTTCATGTTTATAAATCTGAAGCATTCAAATCTCTACCATAGAATTATTTCTTTTGGATTCTATTTTGCCCTTCCCTTCTCTAGGATTAAACTGTCCCCCCAGAGCATACTTAATGATCATCACATAGCTGGGTAGAAAGCAGTACACGCACAGAGTCAACAGAATTGACCAACTGAGCTCACTTTAGACTCTCTGAGGAGGCTGATCCTTGTCCACCAAATATCCTTTCTCTGTCCTACAGTTTTATATGGGCAGCAACATGCTGAGACAGAAGACTACCTTTCCTAGACTTGCTTACACCTAGGAGTGGCCCATGAAATAAGAGAAGTCAATGGTGAGGTTTCCAGAAAGACTCATCTAGGAGGCACTCCCTTTTGGTTTTCGTTCTTCCTCCTTCATACTGTCCAAAACACAGATGTGGAGGCTGTACCGCAACAGCCATATTGTGACATGAAAGCGACGTTGGGAATGGAGCCAATGACTAAGAAGGGTGGAACAGAAACAGAGAAGAAACCCAAGTCCCTGGTAACTTGGACCTGTTATGCCATACCTGAACCACCTAGCCTCAGATTTATCTTATAAGAGGAGAAATCAACTTCTGTTTTGCTTAACTGACTACCATTTGAGTTCTCTGTTATATGCAGGTGAAGATATTTGTTCATAAATGACAAAGACTCTTCAAGGCATTTCCAAATTTGCCCATCATTACAACCCCTTTCCTGCTTATCAAGATTGAGTTGGAGTAAAATCTCTGCCCTAAAACTCTGACTGCCCCTGGTCCTCCCATTCATCCCCTTTCCTTGACTGCATTCCATCTAACCTTCTATCTAGTCTTCCTCACAGACTGAACAGGAGACCAAAGGGAAAATAACAATGCTAAGTACATAACCCACTTGTCCCTCAAATATCAGCACAATACCATGTATTCAGTGGGTTCTAGATAAATACTAATTAAATCGAGACTAATGAATATTGATTTCAAGCCCTGTAGAATTAACATTTCCGCCTATACCTCTTGAAATGTTTGGAGCCAAAATTATAGGCACATATTTTTCATATAGGAAGAATGGATTTTTTTTCTCTGATTGGTTTTTCAACTTAGCCACTGAGGAAATGTGGCAGCAGGTACAAAGAACAGGATAATTGGGCTAGAAGGGACACTGGAGGTCAGGATTTAGCAAACCAAGTTCGCCTCTTAAAGACTAGGAGAAAAGAGAAAATGGGAAGGGCGCTGAGAAAGGCTGCTCAAAGGACCACACGCAAATTTTCAGGTAACCTTAGAGGGAAGCAAAAAACCTGGAATAAAAACATTTAGTGGGAGGGGTGCCTGGCTGGCTCAGTCAGTGGAGCATTCAACTCTTGATCTCAGGGCCGTGAGTTCAAGCCCCATGTTGGGTACAGTGATTGCTAAAAACAATAATAATAAATAAGTTAAAAAATTAGTGAGAAATAACCAAAGAATTATTACCATCGTCATGACCATCTTGAAAAAAAAAATAAAGTGCAAAGTAAGTTATTGTTAGGCTAAAGAGGGAGGGACAAAAAAACCAGAAACAATTTGAAAGAGTCTGTCAAAGGCACCAAATTAATTTTAAAAAAAGAACCAAAGACAAACACAAACCCTGATGCTTTAGGTTCTCCGGGGAAGAAATGTTTAACAAGCACTGGTGATTTCCCAGCAGGAAGACTTCGCTGAATCAGTTGGCAGAGGAAAAGAGGAGGAAGGAGCTCCTTCACAGTGTCACGTCGAGGATGCGCGTGTAGAGAAAGTTGTGCATTTTCTCACTTAGTTTCCCTTACGGAGACAGCTCGACTTACAGGTCTGCAAACCTAAGGATCACCAGAAGCTCTGGAGGGAGCTCAGAGGCTGGCCTCACCTGTGGACGCCTTCACCCTCGCGGGCTTGCTCTTGTGCCTGCCCTTCTCCGCTGTGAGGACGATGGTGTATTCCTGCCCGGGTACCAGGCCTCTCAGGACGTGGGATGTGGTGTCTCTCGGAAGCTGCACCTCCACGGGCTGCCCCGAGGGAAGGCTGTAGTTGAGGCGGTAGCGGTCAAACTTGGCCGAAGGCTTCCTCCAGAGCAGGGTCAGGTTGGTCTCCGAGGTTTCAGAGACCCGGAGGTCCTTGGGTGCGTCCATGTCTGCGAGGAAAGCAGAGAGAGATGAAAACGCCTCAGGCTGGGAGGCTGGGCTGCTTCTGGGGCTGGAAGGCAGCTCTGGGCTCCAATCCCAGCTCTGCACACAGGGGCTGGCTGGCCGCAGGCGACTTTCCCCTATGAGCCTAGGCTTTCACCTCTGTCAACTGCTGCTGAGTGTTGCCTCCTTGGAGTTTTAGAGGATTAAAAAGAATATAGTGGTATATACCCCCGAAGTACTACTCAATTAAAAGCATCTGAAAAGAACTGACTTTTAAATAACTGGAATGGACCTTGAGAGAATGACGTGGAGTGAAAAAGCCAGTCTCTGGAGGCTGCATACTGGGTGGTTCTTTGTGTGTGCCATTCTTGAAATAACATTACAGAGATGAAGGAAAGAATAGGGATTGCCAAGGGCTAGGGAGAGGGAAGGGGAAGGAGGTGCCTGTGGCTATAGCAAAAGGGGACAGAGCCTGGAGCTGCTTTGGATTCTGTGTCTCCCTCTCTCTGACCCTCCTCTGCTCGTGCTCTGCCTCCCTCTCTTTCAAGAATAAATAAACATTAAAAAAAAAAAAGGTTCCATCCTAGTGATGGAACTATTCTGTGTCTTGAGGACACCAGTGGATTAAAAAAGCAGCTCATGATAAAATTACGTAGAACGAACTACACACATACAAAAGTGAGTGGATGTAAAACTGATGAAATGCGCATAAAGTTGATAGCTTGTATCGATGTCAGTTTCCTGGTTGTGACACTCTTCTAGGATGTCCCAGCTGTTAACCACTGGGGATCTCTCTGTGTTGTTTCTCACAATAGCACGTGAGTTGACAATTACCTTGAAATAAAACAGATAAAAAAGAGTATGTGGGCAAGTGCTTAGCATTGGATCCTGCATGAGGAGGAAGCTCCTTGAGGCACCATTTATGTTCTCTATGTGCACCAGACCCTTTTTCTTCACGGTGCCTGGGGGAAGGAAGGAGGAGGCAGGTGGAGACGTGGAGGGGAGAGTTTTCTTTTCTTTCTTTTTCTTTTTCTTTCTTTCTTTCTTCCTTCCTTCCTTCCTTCCTTCCTTCCTTTCTTTCTTTCTTTCTTTTTCTTTCTTCTTTCTTTCTTTCTCTTTCTTTCTTCTTTCTTTCTTTCTTTCTTTCTCTCTCTCTCTCTCTCTCTTTCTTTCTTTCTTTCTCTCAACAAATTTTCCAGGGGGAGCAGAAACTTGAGGCAAGAACCAATGAGTTCACATCATACTGCTCCTCACCACCCTCATCCAGAGGCTGGAGCTTCAGGACAGAATGGATAAGAGCAAAGACTGTCTGAAACCATGTTCCTGCCACTTCTCATCTATCGGATGAGGGTATATAATAAAAGTCAGGTGTTTCCTAAGAGAAAACCCCCCAGTTGTGTTTGGATTAGTCCACGGTTTACCAAAAAAAAAAAAAAAAGGAACTGATTACCAACTTAAAAAAAGTTTGCAGGTTTCTTATAAAATCTGGTTCCAATTTCTCCTAAAAAATTCTTGTTCCCCCTCAGTATCATTTAGATGTGGCACGCTTATATTACTTTGGAATTACACATCTGGGCTAGATGATCCTAGGGGCCTTTCTCCTCTGCGCGCTACTGTTTCTTTCAAAGTAGGTTTTCTGTCTCCTGGGCCCCGGTGTGTCTGTCTGCACCAGCCCAGTGGTGGTGGGGATCCACGGGCATCTCACCTGTGGCTGCATTGATGGTGGCTGGATCGCTCTCCTTGTCGGCCTTCACAGCAGACACTCCGATCCCATATTCAGTTCCCGGCCTCAGACCTAAGAGAGAATGTGCAGGTCGATACTCAGCCCCAAACTGGAAAGACTTTCAGAGGATCGTAAAAATAGCCCCAAGCTGCCTGTCGCTGGAGGCTGTGATTTCTCAGGGTCTGGTATGTTCTACAGACTTCCTCACTGAATTCTGAGTAAGAAGGGTGGCTGGGAACCGCACTATTTTCTCCATGTGGAGGGCTGCAAACTGGGGACACGCGCCCCATGGGCCTGCTGGGTCTGGGATGTGTGGCTCACCTGTGAGCGTGGTTTTGGTTGTGGTTTGCTGGCTCCTTGGCACTTCGACCTCGGCATGGTCACCTCCAGAGATGGGTGCATACTTAATTCTGTAACTGTCAACGGCTGCCTTGCCGTTCCTCCATTCCAGGGTGATGCTGTTGTCCGTCTGGGAGACGCGACGGAGATTCCTGGGAGCATCCAGGCCTGTTTGGAAGAGGAAGGGACATTTATATCACAAACACCAGGCACCAGGAGAGTGGGAGTCTGACGATTCAAGCTGAGACATGAAAGGCACCTGCCCTTGGAGAAAAACGACAATATCTCCCCCACACCCACCTCTCTTGCTGATGCACAGATCTGAACAAATACTGCATATCGGAAACCTCTGCCCTTTATTGATGTGTGTGATACTCTAGTCATGCATGCGTTCCTCAGATTTTGTGCTTAAAAAAAAAAAACTAAACAGAAACTTACAAATAACGTCTGTGAGTGTAAGCACTGGTGTGTTGTGTCCATCTCTGTATTTCTAGTAACTCATACGGAGCTTATTGAGCTCCGAAAACAATATTTATTGAATCAGTGATTGATTGACACCTTGGGACTTTTAAAAGAATGCCACAGGCGAAGAGGTTACAGGCCTCTTTGTCATTCACGCTTTCCATAAACTGTACTTCATTATGAAAATATTTATTTGAATTTTATTTGAACCACACCTTCTTTTGTCTGAGATTGTTAGACCAGCAGCATCTTCTATGTATGCTTTTTGCTTTTGGAAGGTTATTTGGGTATAGGTTTTTCTTCTTTAAAAAAATTACTCTCTACAATATTTTAGAATAAACACTTTAAGGGAATGAAATTTCCCGTTCCATTGTCTTACTATAAAAGAAGCCCGGAAGTCACCTTAGCATGGAGTGAGAGAGGAGTCATAATCCCTTCCTGGCTATTCACAGGTGAGGGCCCGTTACCTGTTGTGAAGGTCTCTTTGGCTGGGTTGCTAGACATGTCGCCCCTGCGGGAGATGAGGGACACCTCATACTCAGTGTCCGGCTTCAGATTCCCGATGGAATATTGGTTTTCATCGTGTGTGAGGTCAATGGTGGTGCGGTCGCCCGGCACGTCTTTGATTCCGTAGGAGAGCTCGATGCCATCGATCTCGGCCAGGGGCTTGAACCACGTGATCAGAGCGGTCGTGTCTGTGACATCTTTCACCTCGATCTGGCTGGGGGCGTCCAAACCTGTGACAGGCAGACGACGGAGCAGTTTCAGAGACTGGGGCCCGGGCTAGGTGCTGAGCGGAGAGGGGCTTGGAGCCATCCAGATCCATGCCTGAACTGTTAGGTGTATACTGACCATCTGACCTTTTTTGCCTTTCTGAGTCTCGATTTCCTATTTGACAAGTCCTAAATAGGGGTGATACTAGCTACCTTGAAGGGTTTATTGTTTGTTTGTTTGTTTGTTTTTTGCGCATTAAAGGAGATAATGTTCGCAAAGTACCTAGCACAGAGCTTGGAACATGGCAGTTCCACGATAAATGGTCGTTGCCCTGTTACTGTTATCATATGGTTTTCATAAGTTGAAGAATCATGCTTAGGGCCTATTTCATTAGAAACAACAAAGACATCGATTTAGTCTCTCTGGCTTTTTAATTAGGCAAAACTGCCTGGATGGTTGCTAACTTCTCCATTAGAATTACGGAGCCAAAAAGTGAGACCACCCTAGCTTGGCCAGGTAGGGAGTGTCATTTGTGGTGAAAAACTTCCGGCAGAAAGTCACAGCCATCCCAAGCCTTGCCACCTTTGTGCCTTTGTCTCAGCCCTCCTCCCAACCCGCCCCCCACTCTTGTGTTATCGTCTTGTGCTGTGCTGTGTGTGTTGTGTTGTTGTGTGGTGACAGCAGGCATGGCATGCTATTTCTCACCTCCTGGCCTCTGCACTTGCTGTTCCTTTGTATCTTCTTCCTGAGATTGCCCTTCCCCCCTCTAAAAAATCTCCTATTCAGCCTTCAAAACCTCACTTATATGTCCCTTCCTAACGAGAGCCTCTTTGATCCTGTTGCAATCAGGGAAAAACATATACCCTTCCCAACCGAGTATAAAGTTTTAGTTATATGAGATGAATAAGTCCTAGAGATGTGCTGGGCAACACAGTGCCTCTAGGTGACAATACTGTATTGTACACTTGACAACTCAGAAGAGGATAAACCTCATTCTAAGTGCTCTTGGTGCAATTAAAAATTTGAGTCTCTTAATGCACTTTTTTCCACTGTTCTGTAACACATTTCTCTACAGTGTATTCAAACTGTGTTATTCAATTCAGAGAGGATCTAAATTCATTCATTTAGAGAGTGGGTCTTTGAACCTTTTTAATCCCCAACATAGCGGCAGACTTTGTCATTTATGTCTTCCTTCTTTTTTTCTCACTATACAAACAATTCTAATGCAAACATTAAGACAGACCAGGCATTTGGTAAATGCCTAAAATTAAGATATTAGAGCATTTAGTTAGTGTTTATTTCTTCAATTTATAAACAGCTAAGTTTATGTTTTCAGCCTTGGTTGAGGAAACAGTATCGAATGAGAGGAACGTTAGTTTTACATAGGAATGAGAAGGAGGAATAAGTCATAGCTGATTGTGGGAAAACTGCAGCATCCATTGTTTGAATCTGAAGTGTGGATCCATCAGTCTCAGCTTCTGGGTGAGGAACCCACAGAACACACAATGACAATGAAGCTACAATTGAACCCTGAAGCTGCCTGCCCCGTGTTCTTACAGGTGCCAGCAAGCACCCACACCACACCTACCAGTGTCCTTAGCCCTTTTGTAAGAAGGCGGGATTGAGTCAAGCTCACTGATCGCCCCCAGATCTGGGATCCATGAACAGAGGACACTAGCTCTTACTACATGCCAAGCACGGTGCCTTATCATGTATGACTTCACTCTCATGACAACCCAAGTGAAGTTGTCATGAGAGTGACGTGTCATGAGAGTGACCCTGTCAGGACACTGTGAACCCATGTTCCCAATGGTAGGTTCCATTAAAGAAGCAGACTTGCACAAGGTGATGGTGAGCTGTGAAGCTGGAATTCACACTTGGGTGTGTGTGGGTCCAGAGCCTGCACTCTTTCTCCTTTAAATGTGAATCCTCTCCAAAGCATCCAGATGCCAGAAATGGTTGTCATACAGCCTCATACAGATATCAGAGGGAAGGAGCCAAAAATGTTTTGTCACCCAAACTTTAAGGTCCTTTAAGCCTGGATAAATGTCGGTATTAGCAAAATGAACACATAAATGTCAGCCTCTCAATGTTGATATTTAGGTGATTAAGAAACTTCAAGTGTTGGGATGTTTGCCCTGCTTAGAAGAATAAAGTAGCCCATCTGCAAAATTAAATTAAAAAGAAAGGGGCAGATAAAAGAATTTTTTTTTGTAGTTTCCGTGTACCTTCTCTATAGCAAGTAAGCATTTGCTTCATCTTTTCTATGCCTTTGTGGTGATCTAATGATTTTTTCCTGTTGATACCTGCTTTCTACCTACCACAGAGGATGGTGTCAGAATGATGGAAAACACTTGCTTACAGAGGAGACAGTCTAGGAGTTGGCTCGGAGCTAGGCAGAATGTGCAAATATTTAAATGCAAGATGTTCTTTCTTGTCATTAGTCAACAGATTTAACTTTTCCAACAATCTCCTGCCAAAAAGAATCAATTCCTGAAACAGTTGGCATGTATGCTATCTTGAAGAAGATCAAGAGGTTTTCTCAAATGGCAAAGCAAAATAATTTTGTTTATTTATTGATGTTTAAAAAATTTGCTTCTCGGTAGAACAACTCCAAATTCAGATTTATTTCCCCCTCACCAAAGGATCTACTAGTGCCAAATTCTATTCTATCCCCAAGAAGCTCTGACATGTTTATTACTGAGTGACATTTAATTTCTGTTCCTGTTGGAGATATGGGATTAGCATTCTACATTAACCAGAGCTTAGTTCATGCTAGCGGTAAGGGGACTGAAATTATAAAACTGGACCCTGCTTACAGTTGTGACCCTGATATTGTTAACCATGTCGTGTTTGTTAAATTGATTTAGATTCTCTAAGCCTCAGTTTTTACTAGTCACAATAATATTTGACCCACCTCTCTCACAAGACTGGTATATAGATTAGATGATGTGGTAGATTATTGGCAATGGTCTTGCCTATCTTGGACCTGTGCCCCCTTTGAAATGTCACTTTGAGTCTCCTCTTATCAAGAGACGGGTCTGTTTCCCCACCCCTTATATCTGGACTGGCCTTGAGATTTGCTTGGGCAGAGGGATATAGTACCACTTTTGAGCCAGCCCAGCCACAGGGGAGGCCCAGGTTAGCAGACTGAGGCTGAGAGACCAGGTGAAGCAGAAAGGCACCATCCTGGCTAAGACCACCATAGGCCAACCAGCCCCAGCCCGCACAGATGCATAAGTGAGCCTGCTCCAGAACAGAATTGCTTAGCTGAGCCCAGCCCCAAATCACCCAGGTGCAGAATCATTGTTTCACACCACCAAGCTGGGGGTTTGTTTATGTAGCAAAATATAGTTAATGCAGATGCTGTGTAAGGAGAAAGGTTATCAGCCAGAGGCACTATGGGGTTCAGTCAGCTTTGCCATGGTGGCAGTGCTATTCAAGGTGATACTCACGGGTAGTGGTCACCCTCTTCAGGCCTGGACCCCGGGTGTTGTTTTTCACGATGTGCAGAGAGATCTCATACTCTTGCCCAGGAGCAAGGCCAGTTTGCCGGTATGTGGTCTCTGGTCTCCTCAGGCTTTTGGTGATCTCTCCCTCATCTTCTTTATTCTGAAAGATAGGAGCACCTTGCTAAGAACTAAGGGAGAGGGGCGCCTGGGAGGCTCAGCGGGTTAAGTGTCTGACTTTGGCTCAGGTCATCAAGATCTCACTGTTCATGTGTTCGAGGCCCGCATTGGGCTCTGGGGAGACAGCTCGGCTCGGAGCCTAGAACCTGCTTTGGATTCTGTGACTCCCTTTATCTCTGCCCTTCCCTTGCTTGCACTCTGTTTCTCTCTCTCTCTCTCTCTCTGTCTCAAAAATAAATAAACATTATATATATACATATATATATGTATATATATAACTAAAGGAGGTGCCAGCCTCTTCTTTTTTGTGATCTGCTCCCCTGCATCCACTCCTTCACTAAGCGCTCACTAGGCATCAGAGCAGCTTGGCAGGTGCTGAGGACACAGAGATGATAAGGACATTCCTCAAGTTTGCTTCTCCCTCTTGTCTGCTCGCTCCACTGACACTAAAGTCAAGTGACAGAATGTAAGAGCCAAAGCAGTTCTAGAGCCACAAACTCAATCCTTCCTTTGACAGACCAAGAAGCCGGCGTCACAGAGGTTGGGTGGCTGTCCCATAGTCATGCAGTTAGTAGCAGAGCCTGGGCTTGGACTCAGGAACCCACTTCCCGGCCTGGTACGTGCTTTTAGGCCCAGAGAGAAGGGATACTCAATCTCAGATATGCCTGGGGGCATTTGGAGACAGAGACCATTTCTTCTCTTCTTTGCCTCTGAATTGAGATTTGCCAGAGACCGTGAGGAGCAAAGGGAACCTAAAGATGGCTTAGCACCTCTCTGAACTCACGGCCCTAAGGGCTATGCTTACTGACTTATTCAAATAACTTAAAATATATATGCAAACACGCAGGGGCTAAGCACAGCCCTGCCCCCGACCAGCAGCTAAGGAAATAAAGTTCAAATAAAAGTCTGTAGAAGCCTCAGACCATCTTTCAGATCCCTGAGGTCGAATATGCCCACTCCTCTGGGCGACTTACCATATTCCGGAAGATGATCTCCCACGTCTCAAAAGCGATGTCCAGAGGGTCCCACTCCACCTCCACAGATGTCTCCTTGATGGACTTGAACTTTAGGCCTTCAGGTGCAGGCAAGTCTGTCAGGAAGAGCAGAGGGAAGGAGGGCTGCATGTGTGTGTGGGGAGCGACGCCGCGTGATTCCCCTGCACCCGACTGGCAGATGCCCCACCTCGTTAGGGCTGGAGTCTACCTCTGACTGCTTCAGGGATGCCGTCTACTGAGAAGGCAGCATGAAGATTAACGTTAGGACCCACTGTATGATTAAAGCTTGGAAGTTTCATATGGTTAAACCTCCTACGTACGAGGGTTTGGAATCAGACAGATGTGGGTTCGAATCTAAGCTCCACCATTACAAGTTTTGTGTGTGTAAGCAAGTTGCCCCACGCCCTAGCTTCTCCGCTCGGGAGGGGGAGGTAAGTATGCCTGTTGCTTTCAGGGAACTAAATGAGGGCTGAGTGATACACTGCATCATGCGGACTGCTGGGCATGGCTCCTGGCACATGGCACGTATTTAATACTTGGCAGCCAATGTTTTTATTACTACTAAGTGAAGAAAAGGACCAATTTCTAGCCACAACTTGCTTTTAAGGTATGAAGATAATTATACTGATGTTGGATTCTTAAAGAAATAACTTGAACTCTAAAGTTTCCATTTCTTAAAAACATATAGGGAGAGTGAACTCCATAGAAAGGTTGTAGTAGAATAGTGGTTAAGAGTATCAACCGACAACCAGACCTCCAGGGTTTAAATCCTTACCACTTAGGAACTGTCTGATTTGGGATGAGATGCTTAGCCATTCAGTCTCAGTTTCCTCACCTGTAAAATGGGTTAATAGTTGCCCCCATCTTACAGGATTATTGACAGTTAAGTGATTTAGTATATGAGGGGTTTCTTTAAAAAAGTATTCAATGGGCTTAACTGGATTCCAGGGTCTTAATTGGTGTAACTCTGACAGGCCAGCTATACAGCTATGGGTGCAAAGGCGGAGCAGGAACTCGTGGGCATGGTGGTTGGGCACTGGGCAGCAGAGGGAGCAGAGGCTGTCGCCAGTGGGGGTGGGCTCTGCTCACTCACAAGTGGCCACCCTGGCACTGACGGGAATGCTCTTCTTGTTTTCCAGGATGGCAAACACACGGATAAAGTACTCCACGCCAGGCTCCAACTCCCGGATGGTGGCGGATGTCTGGTCCCCGGGCACGCGGAACTGCATTTCCAGGCCATCCTCATGGGTGGGTGTGTACACGACGAGGTATTCGGTGACCCGCATCTCATTGTCCCAAGCCAGGTTCACGGTCTCCTCTGTCACTTCTGTCACAACCAGGTCTTTGGGAGGGGACACTGGCAGGAATGAGAAAGGACAGCTTGGGTGGGGTTTCGTCAGTGAGGTGCTCTGTAAATTCTCTCTAGGTTTGTTTCCTTTGATTTGTCCCTTCCACAGACAATCACAGAGGCCTAAAATCCAGCTTCCATTTTCTAAACTGAAAAAGGACCTCAAGGACCCCCTGCTGCGATCCAACTTTAAAACCTTTGGAGGCCTTCAGGCTAAAGTTCTGGGTCTGCAACATGGCCTTCTGGTTTCTTTGTGACCTGGCCCCTCCGAATTCTCTGTTGTCTAATGTTAGTTCAGATTCAGGCCATCTGCATGGGAACGTGCAGCCTGAGCTTGGCTCCCTGCTCTGAACTTGAGGTCATATGCTGTTAGTGCTGGAAGGGGATCTGGGGCTCACTTGGTCCAATTCTTTCATTTTCTAGATGTGAGTGAGGCAGAGGGACTTGCTTGTCCAACTTGGCTTAGCTCATCAAACTTGAACTAACACCTCGTCTTTGCCAGGCTGCTATTCTTTTCAACCAGGCTTCCCTGCCTTGGGCACGTTAAACACATTTATTTATTAATATCAACAATACCTTTAATCAGAGCAGAAATTCTCTATTATGATAGGTACAGAATGGGTGCAGGAGAGAGGTACAAAGGCCCTCCCCTCACTGAACATGACCATTATCATTCTTTGTTGTATTTTCACTCACAGTTTATTGAGCACTTACTGTATACTTTGCCTTGTGCTATCAGAACAATGTTCCTTTAAGGAGCTCATAATCCTTGGGATCAAAGACTATTATGAAAAAATGATTTAACAGATAGGTCTGCCTCATAAGTGATTCGCACTTACTCTCTAGCTGAGTGTGCATTTAAAGCAGTTTTATGTAATCTCACTGTCCATTCAATTGGGCTGAATTTTTGCTCCCAAACAAATAGAGGGATTTAGTTTATTTTTGGTTCGGTGTCAGTGGGGAGTAGGAGAGAAGGCTCATATTTAGCAAAAGGGCTGTTAAAATCATTTTGTCTACCTCACCATGGGCACTGGGTGTTAAACTTGGGGTAGATGAGTTAGGAAAGCCACCAGCTCTACCCTGTATGAGCTAGGTGTCCTTGGGACAATTCTATGACCTCCCTGAGCCTCTGAGCCTTCAAATAGGTAGACACCGTGACAGGTGAATCACCAGGGCCTCTGCAAAGGTGTGTGCGCGCGCACGCTTGTGTGTGCGCCTGTGCACGCGCGCATGCGTAATACACCACGTAGCTCTCCAACGCGCACCAGCCGCACGCTCCGTCTCCGCCAACGCCTCGCTGGTTCAGCCCCGGACTCACCCTCGGAGCAGTCCTCCCCGGCGTGGCCCTCGCTGCAGATGCAGCGGCCCTCCACGCACTGCCCCCAGCCGCTGCAGTCGTTGGGGCAGGAGCGCTGCCCACAGTCCGGGCCCTCGAAGCCCTCCTGGCAGACGCACTGCCCGTCCTCGCAGCGGCCCCGGCCGTGACAGTCGCCGGGGCACCTCCGCTCCTTGCAGGCCGTGCCCATGAAGCCTTCGTGGCACACGCACTGCCCGTTCACGCAGCGGCCTTGGCCGTGGCAGTCGCCCGGGCACGCGAGCTCCGCGCAGTCGGGGCCGGTGAAGCCGTGCTCGCACTCGCACTGCCCGTCCACGCAGCGGCCCCGGTTGCTGCAGTCCCTGGGGCACCGCAGGTCGCGGCAGTCCTCGCCCGTGTAGCCGTCATCACAGACGCACATGCCGTTCACGCAGCGGCCGTGCCGGTGGCAGTCGTTGGGGCAGCTCATCTCACTGCAGTCGTAGCCCTGGAAGCCTTGCTCGCACACGCACTGGCCCTGCACGCAGCGGCCCCGGCTGTGACAGTCGTTGGGGCACCGCAACTGGTCGCAGTCCTCCCCGGTGTGGCCCTCGTCGCACACGCACTGCCCGTTGACGCAGCGGCCGTGGCCGCTACAGCCATTGGGACACCTGAGCTCGCCGCAGTCAGCGCCCGCGAAGCCGTCGTCACACTCACACCGCCCGTCGACGCAGCGGCCGCGGTTGTGACAGTCGGCGGGACACCTCTTGTCGCTGCAGTCGGCCCCGGCGAAGCCCGGCTCGCACACGCACTGGCCCTGCTCGCAGCGGCCCCGGCCGGTGCAGGCGTTCGGGCAGCTGAGCTGGCCGCAGTCGTCGCCCGTGAAGCCCTGCTCGCAGTAGCAGGTGCCGTTGACGCAGCGGCCCCGGTCGAAGCAGTCGTTGGGGCAGATGAGCTCGCCGCAGTCCTCGCCCGTGAAGCCCTCATCGCAGACGCACTCGTTCTCCACGCACCGGCCGCGGTTGTGGCAGTTGTTGAGGCACAGGGGCTCGTTGCAGTCGTCGCCCGCAAAGCCGTCCTGGCACACGCACCGGCCGTCCACGCACCGGCCGTGCTCCTCGCTGCACGGCACGGGGCACACCTCCTGGCTGCAGTCGGCCCCCGAGTAGCCTGCGAAACACACGCAGACCCCGCTCACGCACTTGCCCTGGTCGTTGCAGTCGCTGGGACAGGCCAGCTGGCTGCAGTCCTCCCCCGTGAAGCCCTCCTCGCAGACGCACTGCCCGTCAAGGCACTGGCCCCGCAGGTGACAGTTGCCGGGACATTCAGGCTCAGAGCAGTTGGGGCCTTTCCAGCCGGGTTCACAGACACAGCCGCATCCCTCGGTGCTGAAGTTCCCGCGGCCACTGCAGAAGGGCCTGGTGTCCAGGCGGCCTGCAACAGCAGAGAAGAGGCAAGCGGCTGAGCGGAAGCAGCTGGTTTCCCCGCCCAC
>CM053568.1:18324754-18413012 GCA_028646485.1 Cryptoprocta ferox | reverse complement strand
AACTATTCCCATGACCCCGGTGAGCACAAACCACTGCCTTGTGGAATGTGTTATGCTGGGCTAGGGCATTTTCCCTGCACCTAGCCAAGGTCAGGCACATAGGGGAATAATTGTTTCACACAAGAAATATTTGTTGAACTGAACTCAATTCTGCTTCTGGCTCAATAGCTGTGCGGCATTTGGAAAGGGAGTTAGATGCTCTGAAGATCAGTTTCTTCATGGGTCAAGCGGGACCAATAACCCATGTCCCTGGGGCTTATCAGGGTCAAGGGAGGACATTACGAACCTACTGTTGTTCTCGTTGTGATTTTCTCTGGCAGAGATGTTGGGGTTGGCCCAAGTTGGTATGTGGGTTTACTCTCTAATTTTTCATAACTGAAATGAGGTGACTCAGGAGTGGCTCTCTAATTCTGTCAGTAGAACAGACTCTGCCCCCACAATACTCTTGTGCCTCTGTCTTCTTCCCTCTCCATCCCAAAGCCTGCAGTGGTGAGTGGATCTGAGGAATACATAGTCAGGGCTGACAGGACTCCAGCTCTTTGAAGTCTACACAGTGTCTTGGCTCAGCTGGTAGGAGTGACTGTTGGAGTCTCCATGGAGCCAAAGAGAAGGAACAAAGCTCACTCCCCTTCCTCTGCGCCCAAATACAGTTGTATTGCTACATTGTATCTCCTCTCCTTCCTACAGCAGGGAGCAAGGAGATTAATAAAAATGGTTTGAAAGGTGACAATTAAATATATGTGTTCATGTAGCCACTAGACAGTGTGGGTATTAAACAACTGGATTTTGCCTAGTCTGAATTGAGATCTGCTATATAAGTTAAATACATAGGGGATTTCAAAGACTTAGCTTAAAGAAAGAAATATAAAATATCCCTTTTTTGGTATTAATAATTTTTGTATTGATTCCAGGCTGAAAGGTGGATAATTTGGTTACACAATAAAATAGTTGACTAAAATTCTTTTTACCTGTCCCTTTTTCATATTGTTCGTGTGACGACTGGAAGCATTAAGAATACATACCTGGCTCATGTTATATTTCTAGTGGACAGCACTGCACCAAATAATTATTTCAACCCAGTCTTTAGCATTAATCCTATTGTGTAACTCCCATTTGCATTTGCCAGGGAGCTGATAGAAATTGAAAATAAAATAATTTGTGTATAAAGAAAAAAATTTTTTTGGCCTTGGAAACCTAGAGCATGTCCTATAGTACCCTCCACTTATGGTGATTAGGCCTACTCTTTTTTTTTTCTTTTGATGTTTTATTCATTTATTTTGAGAAAGAGAGACAGAGAGACACAGAGAGACAGAGACAGAGAGAGCACATGAGTGGTGGAGGGGCAGGGAGAGATAAAATCCCAAGCGGGATTCACACCGTCAGCACAGAGCCCAACACGGGGCTCAAAGCCATGAACTGTGAGATCATGACCTGAGCCGAAATCAAGAGTCAGACGCTTAACTGACTGAGCCACCCAGACACCTCAGTTAGGTCTACTCTTGAAATAACTTATCCAAGTGCTTTCTGGTAATTTCTTCTGAGTGGCAGAGATAAAGAGATCAGCTCTGATTTGAAGCTACTTAAAGTCCCAGTGCTCTGTCAGCTCTACGGAGTAGAGATGAAGACAATTTCAAAGTGCAAAATTCCCGAAAAAGGGAATTCCCTGGAGACAGGGTATCACGGGGGGAGTGTGCGTTCTGGAGCCCACAGGCACACTCAAAGCTCTTCTCTCTTATTACTCTTGGTGCCCTTTTTGTGCCAGTTGGTTAACTTCCTTGAGTCTCAGTTGTCAGATCTGTAGAATGGGAGTGTTCAACCACACCTCAATGGGCTGTTGGGAAGGTTCAGTGAGATAATGAGTTACAGTGCCTGATACATAAAGGGGGCTCAATGCATATTGTGATCGTCATTATTGTTGCCATTACACTGGAAGACTATTTTCCAGTTCCCAGACTTCGTGCCACCATAGGCAGCACTGTGTCTTTGTAAGAACACCAGGGTGTGGCATATTGTGGCTCGAGTCCTCCCTCAGCCACTTGTGGCAGGGCCTTGAGGAATCCCATCCTCCTCTGGACCTTAGTCTCCATGCCTGTACAAGAGGGTGATGTGGCCATATCAACACCTTTCAGGGTGTGATCGTGGGACAGAAATTTCATAAATATGCTCATAGCTTTTTGGGTAGAGAATGTAGAGATCCTGTGGTCAAATAAGTGTAGGAAACTGGCCATTAAAATGAAACAAGATTTTTCCAAGCAAAACTCAGAAGCCTAGAAACTCCTCTGAGAAACATATGTCATCAAGATTCCCCAAGAGCAGAAGAGAGATGGTTACATTCTCCACATTTATTTGACCACAACATCTCTTTCCAATGAACACTTTGTGAGGCTAGGTCCCCCAGGGAACCCGCTTTGGAAACCAGTGATGGATCCGGCCACGCCCATCGTTTCTCCCGTCGGGACAGTGGGGGGCTGGGCGTACCTTCGGCCGGCTGGAGACAGCAGCCCGCTCCCGTGGTGCACTGCTCCCGCAGGGAAGACACCGTATTCTCCAGCTCCTCCAGTCTGCTCAGAAGCTCCTTGACATCAGGAGCCGCCGCACAGCCACAGGCCCGCCGGGGGATGTTGATGCGGTGTGTGAAGACGATCTGGTTTTCCCCATCTACTGTGTGCTCCTGGAAGCTTTCGCTGGGCTCTGATGGTGGGGGGGCCAGGTCTTTCTCCCCGCTAGCTGATTCGAGATCCACCGAGCACTGGGAACCTACAGGCAGCTTGATGTTGTAGACGTGGTTAAACACCACCGGCTGGTGTTCCTCGGGCAGAGTGACGTTCACCCCACTCTGTCGCTTGTGCCGGATGACCTTCTTGAGGACCCCACCTTCGGTAGTGAGGGTGAGCAAAGCTAAGAAGATGCCCGCCAACATCACCATGGCCCCCATGGTGGAGGGGGGTTTGGCTGAGTGTTTCTGAGTTTTTGGATCCTAGGGTGTCTCGGTCTCAGCCAGAAGTGGGGATGTGGAAGCACAGAGTAGAATCCGGATCTGTTTGTTCCTGATCTTCTTGAAGGAATTCTCTTCTACAAGTAAATGAGGGGAAACAACAAGCTTGTTAGTGCCTATTATAATTGAATCTATTGAATACCCTCATTCCAAATGAATTTTGATTTTCTATCTCCTGTGTTTGAAGTTCTCCTGATATTCCTTCGGTATTCATTATAGCGCTGATACAAACTGGTCTCTAAAAGGATATTGCAGGGGCGCCTGGATGGCTCAGTCAGTTAAGCATCCAACTTCGGGTCAGGTCATGATCTCATGGTTGGTGAGTTCCAGCCCCTCATTGGGCTCTGTGCTGACAGCTTAGAGCCTGGAGCCTGCTTCAGATTCTGTGTCTCCCCTTCTCTCTGCCCCTCCCCTGCTCATGCTCTGTTTCTCAATAATAAATAAATGTTAAAATTTTTTTTAAAAAAGGAAAAAATATAAACTTTAAAAAAATTTTATAAAAAACTAAAAGAATTTTGCAACCTTGAAGGCATGATTCTCTCACTTTTCTACTTCTGGAAATATAGGGAGATAGCAGAGAATAGAGAAAAGGCCAAAACTTTGGAATATTATAGACGAGACCTGGGGTTTGATCTCAGCTCTAGCTCTGTGCCTCTGGGTAAGTCATGTAACTTTTCTTTGTCTCATTTCACTTTCTATACAGTGAATGGCTAAAGTCAAAGTTCAAGTAATGATATCAGTAAAAATGTTAAGTAGAAGTCTTTCATTGATTTATGAATCCCTTCCATATTTACTAGATGAGCCCACTGAGTGAGTCCTTGCAGTGATAGGAAGGCCATGGGCCCAGTAGATGCTCAGTAACTGCTGTCTCTTACTATTGACCCTTCAATCTGCATTTAGCAACACCCGCTGGTTCTCTCTCCTCTGGGAGGCAGAGGTTCAAATGATGAATGCTAGAAGGCAAGGTGAGTTTTAATTCCAGGTAGGAAGAATATACTCTACCTCTTTGAGCCTCAGTTTCTCTTTTCCTTGATTTATTTCTAATAACTTAAAAAGTCAGGGTTTCTTTTGAAGAACCAGACACAATGTTTCTAAACCAGTTGTCCAAACCAGGATTGAGGACCGGAGACAGCTCAGAAAAGATGCCCATGAGGCTCTGATGTTTTATCCAATCTATAAGTACTTGTACTAGTCTTACTGAGTGTTACAGACTAAATCTTGTCCTTGTCTCCCCACTAACAAATTCATATATTGAAACCCTAACCTCCAAAAGACTATATTTGGTGATGGGGCTTTAGCGAGGTAATGAAGTTTAAACAAGGGCATCAGGGTGGGTGCCTAATCTGTTAGTGCTCCTATCCTTATAAGAAGAGGGAGAGACACCAGATGACAGATCTCTCCCTCTCCGTCTCCCTTTCTCTCTTTCTCTCTCTCTGCTTGTGCACAGAGGAAAGGTCATGTGAGGACACAGTGAGAAGGCAGCCATCTGCAAGCCAAGAGGAGAGGCTTCCCCAGAACTGAACTTTTCAGCACCTTGAATTGGGACATCCATCCTCTCAAACACGCAAGAAAATAAATTTTTGTTGCTTAAGCCAAAATAACAGTCTGTGGCATGTTGTTATAATAGCCCGAGCAGACTCATACACTGAGTTTTCTACAATAATCAGAGTTCTGTGGAGGTAGAAAGAAACCTAAGACCAAGTGCCTACCCTCAGAGGCCTTAACAATAGATTATAAATAAAATGGAATCACTCATTGAGTACTTAAGGAACAAAGCAAGAAGGAATTCAAATTTCTGCTATTGTGATATAGACTACAGCTACTTATGGAATTTGAAAAAAATAAAAAGAATTGTCAAAAAGAGTGGTAGTTGGAAAGGATAGAATTTAAACTGAGCCTTAGGGAGTGAAAAGCATTAGATACCAACAGATTATGGAGGAGAGTATGCTATTGTGAGGCAGTTCTTACCTCGCTAAATTGTCTTATCCATCTGTCTTATGACTATTTATCAGTATGGACAATCAACGAAGCAGAGGAAAGGGTTGTTGTCAAAGGTCATTGAGACATTATTTTTTAAATAATTTTTTAAAGTTTATTTTGAGATAGAGAGAGAGGAGGAGGGGCAGAGAGGGAGAGAGAGAATCCTAAGCAGGCTCTGTGCTGTCAGTGCAGAGTCGATGCGAGGCCCAGTGTCACGAACCAAGAGATCATGACCTGAGCTGAGATCAAGAGTTGGATGCTTAACCAACTGAGCGACCCAGGCACGCCGAGGAATTATTGAATAGATAGGAAGACATGGCTAAACCTTAGGTGGTTATAATTGGCCTAAATATGCTATGGTTGCGTGTGGGAATGGTATATAGAGGCTATGAAGTCATTCATATTCCTCTTTAATTAGGAAATACACCTGAGTGTAGTTCAAGAAAGTACTTGAGAGCTATTTGCCTTTTAATCAGTCATTTCACAAACTGGCATTTTTCAATTACCCGTGCTAGTCTTATACTTGCTCATTCTGAGTTAGCTATTCATGTCAATTAGATGCAGTATTTGGGATGCTCATCTTACAGAGGTTTTCTAACTTTTTTTTCCAGAAGGATCTTATCCCCATGATAGAATGCATCAACATGATATCATGTGATTGCCTCCTGTGTGACAACGGAAAGTCTTTGCAAAACTCTGGAGAGGGATTATGGCAGGGAAAATGGAACTGAGAAGTGTTCTGTAGGACTGAGCAGGGGTCCAGGGAGCTAAAACACACTGGTGATGCACTTTATTATTTATTTATTTATACATTTATTTTTAAAGTTTATTTATTTATTTTGGGATAGAGTGTGAGCAGGGGAGGGGCAGAGAGAGAGAGAGAGAGAGAGAGAGAGAGAGAGAGAGAGAATCCTGTCAGGCTTTGCCCTGTCGGGAAGGATGATTTCACCAATGGTGAGATCGTGACCTGAGCTGAAATCAAGAGTTGGACACCCCACTGACTGAGCCATCCAGGCACCTCATTGGCTTTGCATTTAATCAAGAACTTCCTATCCACACATCCCCACCACAGCCTAATTATATTCACGCTTGATATTTTACCATCCATGTAACATCTACTTAGGGCATCTACTCCCTCGTTAGGCAAAACCAAACAAAAAACAAAAACAACAGCAACAAGAAAGGGAAACAAACACTTCTTTTGAGTATGCTTTCTTATTCAGATTAGTTTCCTAAATAAGAATTTGTGGATCTGTGGTGTAGGCCAGCTCACTGAATAAAAATTATTATGAAGAAGAGAAACTTGGCAAGTTCTTTTCTTTTAAACCAGCATAGCCCATTTTATTTGTTTACTGGACAAATATTCATTAATTGCACACTCTATTGCAATCACTTTAACTCTCTTTGCCTTCCACAAAGTCCTTCCTCCCACCCTTTTCCCATCAATTCTTAGCTTTTTCTGTCTGTCTGTCTTTCTTTTTTTTTTTAATGAGGAAGGGCTATGGGCCAAGTTTGAAATGCTTTGGGACTTTTATCCAACACTTTTTTGTGTGTTGCTAAATGACTTAAATTTCCATCTAAAAGGCCATTAGAATTGCTGGTTGAGACTCTGAGGCAATGAGTCTAGGGTAATAATGACCAGAGTATGGGTTGAGTGAGGATTTTTCACTGTGTATGTAAGAGCCGTGTACTGGCACAGCCAAACAGCCAAACGCCACATTGTTTGGAGGAAGGAAATGTGATTCTTAAGGGTTGTCTATTTCCCACTGGCTCATGGTGGTCTGAGGACAGGTGGATATTTTGTTTGTACTTTGGAAAAGTCCCATTACATCTCCAGTGTGGAGGAAACGCCCAGGCTTTGGAATTAGACACACCTGGGTTCAATGTTGCTCACTAGCTCTGTGGCTTTGCCAAGCTATTTACCCTCTCTAAACCATGATGTTATTGGTAAAGTGGGAGTCAAAGTCTTTCCAGGGGGAATTATGGATTAGAAATCTGTACAGAAAGCACCCGGTATGGTGTCAGGCCCACAGCAGGCAAACATTAAAAAGTAGCAGCTATTTCTTGCACTCCTAGGAATAAAACCTAGCCTAAGTTCAGGGCACTAGATTCCCTTTGCTTAAGCTTGAGCTTGACCTCCACATTGAATCCTGTCTTAAACTCTGCAGTCACCTGGATCTAGATGAAAGAGGAACTGCAGAAACTGCTGAGGGGGGAGGAGGTAAACCTTATGAGGATAAATTTTCTAGAACTGGAAAAATTTACACCAGAGAGAAAAAAAAATAGGGAGCAAAGAAAGCCTTTAAAAATGTAAAATATTCTCATGCAGACAACTGGCTGGTTAAAGTCTCCTTTGAGGATAGACCTAGGGATAATTACTTTAGATTGTAGTTGGTGACATTTAGGTTAGACATGAAGGATCATGTTCTGAGAGTAGGGCTTTTAAAATTTCAGAATGAACGACTAACTCTATAGAGACTCTTTAAAAAGCACAAGCAGATTATTATCTCTATAGGAAGTGATCAAGGAATGGAAAGTCTGGAAAGGATCTTGTAGGAGGAATGAGTGCAGACCTGTGTGTTTACCTTGTAATTGAAAAAGCCAGGGTTGAGAAAGACAGGATGACCATGTATAAATCCTAGGGAAGCAGGAGCTGGCTAGTCCCTTGTGCCCCAAGGGCACAATGGCAGAACAAGAGCCAATGCATGTTTATGTTGGGGGTGGGGAGGAGGGCTTGTTACAAGAAGGCAAATTTCAGCACCAGGAGAAATATTTTTCTACTTGGAACTCTCCAACAGAAAGGGCTTCTTTGAGAATATAGCACACTCCAAGGCACTGGAATGTAGACTAGTGTTGAAGAACACAGGTTTTGTAGACAAATTGTCTTGGGTTGGAGTCACAGTTCACCTTTCTCTTTCTTGGGCAAAGTGTTATCTACTATCCTAAGCCAGAGTCACTTCATCATTAAAATGGGATACAGGTGTCCTCAGAGGACTGTTGTGAAAAGTGCATGAGAAAATGTGGGTAGTGGGGATGCCACAGTCTTTGTCAGCAGCAAGAGCTCATCAAAGGGAATATTCTGTAGTGAAAAGTATGGACTTCAATTAATATTTTGCCTAGAATTTGCTTTCTCTCAACTCTTGAAATGCCTACCCTGGCATATACCAATCTGTTTTTTTAAGCAGGGATAAAAATTCTGTAGGGAAGTGGAGATTTCTCAGAGATCCCAGACAAATATGCTTTGGGAGATGTGGGCATAGATATACGTACAGGTCTGTTTATCTTTTATTTTAAGATAAAAGGATCTGATTAGTATCAATATTTTCAAAGGAGAGCAGCACGAAGAGACACGGCTTTTGTATTGGGTCAACCATAGATTGTTATGGTCACACATTTAGGACAAATGGGCTATTTCCAAGCTTTGCATGTTGCCCAGCTCTTTATCCTGTCCCAGCATATATTCTGGGTGCAGAAAAGTACATGTACAGATCCCACTTTACTGTGTATCTTTATCAAAAACAATTTTTCGAGCCAAATGAACTCCTGCACATTATTTTTATAAGACTCCTTAGGTCCCTCCATTCTTGTTAATGTCTCAAAACATAATTAATCTGGAGGAAAAAAAAACTACCATAAACATTTCCCCATAAGATAGAAGGTTCAAGAAGAAGTAGAAAATTTTGAATTCATTGGTCTAGAGCTGTGGTGTCCAATATGGTAGCCACTAGTCACCAGTGGTTGTTAAAAGTAAAATGAATTAAAATAAAATAAAATTTCCATCCTCAGTTGTAATGCTCACATTTCAAGTGTTTTACAATGGCATGTGGCTAGTAACTGTACTATGGGTGCAGATAACACTTCCATTGTTGCAGGAAGTTCTATTGAGTAGTATTGGTTTAGAGGGGTGCTTAGTGGTAGTAATTCCATGGTACAAAGGAGAAAACTGAAGCTCAGCAAGGTCAAAGAGAGACTATATGATGTTGATAAGTGTCCTGTCTAATGAAGATGGGTGACTATGTCGGTAGAACCTGTGGCAGGAGACAAGTGAGAGAAGATGGCGTTTTTTGTGGTCACTCAGCTAAACATAAGCAGATATGTATGTGATTATAATTTGCATTACATTTTTGGACCTTACATGTTCAAACATATCCAAGTACATATGATCTTAATCATACTACTGTCCTCAAATCTGAAGGGACATCCACCTTGCCTCAGGTCAGCATCCTTCCGTTCCCATTCTACCCTTTGGGATAAGAAGTTGTTTCTTCCTCCTGTTTCTGCATCCCTTACAGCCCCAAGTTCTCCATGAGTTTCTTCTCCTCAAGTCAAACCAAAGATTAGTTACTCCAGGGACCCCTTTGGGCATGCCTAACATCTTGTCCTGCTCTACCTCACCCTTTCCTTGGAAGCTGGTAGAACTTGTCAAACAAAGATGACTTAAGGCTCTTCTTCTATTGACCCTACACAACTCTGTTCCAAAGTTTTTGAGGGGATTCAGTCCATATACTTCAGCAATATAAACTATTATGTTGATGAAGCAGGTGGGTGTGAGAGAAAGACCCTGGTCTTTGGAAATAGACCTACATTAGAATCCAGCTCTTCCACTTAGTAGCTGCTACTGTAGCCATTCACTTTCTCCTGAGTCTCACTTGCCTCATCCTTACATCCCTATATGTACACCTATTTCATAGTGTTTGGGGAGAATGGGATGAAATCAGATGTATGTTAAGCTACTAGCATAGTGTCTGGCATACAGTAGGTACTTTATGAATAGTGGCTAATAATAATAGAAGCAGTAATAACACTGGTCAAATAGAGAATGGATCAGAAAGAAAACTTTGCACCTAGAAAGGATGAAAGAATCAGGGAGATACATCATGATTATAATCATAATATAATAGGTAACAACAGAGATTGGCCGGCCTAACTCTATTCATGTTGAAAGTGGATGGAGGCTGCATTCTTTTGCGGGGCTTAAGTAAAACACCTTGAAAGAGATGCCATCTGAAAGATGGGTGGCATTTTGAAAAGTGGATGGATTATAACTGTAGTAGGTGGGTAGAATTTGAAGGCTATGAAAGTTTAGAAAGGGAATAGAGAAAAGGCAAAGGACTTAGAATGCATGGTTGATAAGGAGAATAAAGAAGAGGACAGTAGGGGGTGTCTGGGTGGCTGGGTTGGTTAAGCGTCTGACTCTTGATTTTGGCTCAGGGTATGATCTCAAGGTTTGTGGGATTGAGCCCTGCATCAAGCTCTGCACTGACAGCCTGGAGCCTGCTTGGGATCCTTTCTCTCCTTCTCTCTCTCTGCCCCTCTCCCAATCTCTCTCTGTCTCTCTTCTTCTCTCTCTCTTTAAAAATAAATAAATAGGAACACCTGGGTGGTGTTCAGTCAGTTAAGTGTCTGACTCTTGATTTCAGCTCAGGTCATGATTTCATGTTTGTGGGGTTGAGCCCCACATTGGGCTCTGTGCTGATGTCCTGGAGCCTGCTTGGGATTCTCTCTCTTCCTCTCTCTCTGTTCCTCCCCTACTTACTCGCTTTCTCTCTCTCCCAAAAGAAATAAACACTAAAAAATGATTTAAATAAATAAACATTTAATTAAAAAGAGAGGATGACAATAATAACAGATGCTTCCCTTTGTGACTCCCTGATAGAGACAAAGGTGGGGTAATGAGTATGGAATACTGAAGGTTAGCTCTCCTGGAGGTGTCAATGACATTCAGGGGAGTGGAAAGGAGCAAGCACATGGGGTTGGTAGAACCATAGTAAGGACTACATCAAAGGTCAATGTGAAGAGTTGGCACTAAGCCCAGGAAGCAGTGCTGTCTCTCTCTAAGAATAGATATCTAATTGCTCAGTGTCCTCTGCTGAGAGGACTAGGTAGAACATGGGTTTCTGTCTTCAGTCCCTTGGTCTCCAAATACCTGGCATATTCATGGTACCTGCCCCTCCCCCTCAAAATTTAAAACCATAAAAATGGTCCTGAAGCCTTTTTTTTTTTTTAAAGTGAGGAGGGCATTAAACCATTAGGACTTCATTACTATTGAAAGATAAAAATTAGTTCTTGGTTTCCTGGTTCAACTTCTTTGGTATTAGATGTTGCCAGTGTGGGATCATTTTCCGAAGCTTGGCATTACAAATTTTTATTCAGAACGTTACTCTGATGTAACACTTCATTTAATAGACGGGGAAACCACAGTCAGTATCATGGGAGCCATATCCCAAGGACTTTTTGGTCAATAATTTTATACTTTAAGGTACCTCTCGTCTGTTTATCAGATCTGTCCCTACCCTATTCCCAAGTAGAGCTGTTTGGTAGGTAACCTTTTGGAAGCAGCATGACATAAACTATCAGTTATTTTTAGGCACCTCACCACAGGACAAAGACCGTTGTTAGATGAAGGAATCAACAATCTTTGAATTCTTTCCTGGTCACAGCTGGAGGATAAACAATTTCATTTTTAGATAAAGATTAAACTTCCAACTGGCTGGGATCACATTTCAGAATTCGTTACTTATGACTTCATTATTAGTGGCTCACAGAATATATCTATCTTGTTGACTTAGGCACGTACATGAAATACCGAGGTTGGGGGCAACGAGGAGGATTCCTACTGTTTAAAAATGCAGATGAATCTCTTTCCACATCATTTTGGCAACATATGAGGCAGCTCGCACCAAATTTTTCTTCTTGCTTACAGGCAAGAGAGTTTTATTGTGCACAGTCAGTTAAGCATGGGGCTGCTTACACGGGCATTCTTAAAGGTTCTAGAAATTCTTCACCCCTTGTCCTTCCCAACATCCATAAATTCCTTCTTGGAATGTGTCAGGAAGAGAGAGAAGCCAGGAAACAGCCTTAAGTGTGGATTTTTTCCGAGGACATCTGATCTTTACAGTTGAGTGAGGCCAGCACAACCTGTCTTAAAAGAATTAAGAGAGCTCTAACTGCCAAACCAAAGCACCTCCAAGCCCTAGGTGTTTGAATTCCAGCACTGAAAAGCACTTATCCATTCAGGTAGCACAGTGGCTTAACTAGTGCCCAATTCGAATGCTACTGGAGCCAGCAATCATCCTAGAGGCCTGAGAATTAATTCATTTAAAAACGTAACTCATTCTTGCATTCAACAGAGATGAATTGAATGAGTGCTAAGATCGCCCAAAGGATAGAGATGTGTTTCAGAGACCCGTAACAATAATTCATGCTCTCATTGAGTTCATGGGCCAGTAAAGGAAACAGACATGTAAACAGATAATTACAGGGAAAATGATAAATGCTAAAATTGACAACTATTCAAGGAGAGTCTGTACTATGTTTGAGAATATCTGTTCTAGAATCAGATACTATTGAACCCTGATTCTGCCACGTGCTACCAATTTGACACATACGGAATTGCCACATTTTTGTAGGTCACAAATGGTTGGATAGAGGCAACTTCACGTGGCTACATCTAGTAACTATGACCTTGGATATGTAACAGTGCCTCTCTGAGCCCCAACTTTCTTGTTTGTAAAAGGTACCACGAATACCAACCCTACAATAAAGTTCTTTCAACTGTAAGCGGGAGAAAATGGGATTAAATGAGATAATCTATGAAAATATTTAAGATAGTGCCTAACAGAAGAGAGATCTCAGTAACTAATGTATGTTGTTATTGTGTGATGATTTGTGCCCTTTGTTTAGAGAAGGCAGTTAGTGAAAGGTTAGTTTCTGAAGGTCAAAAGATTCATAAAGGAATGTGAAGGAGCCCTCTCTCACCCACTATTGCTTTTTCCTTGCAATTGTATCACTGTTAGTGCTTCAGTTTGTCAAGTGACAGGGATATTCTGAAATCCTTAGGGGAGTGAGGAGGCTGAGGCTATAGCCTGGGATTTCCTCTCGATCTATCTATTATCATTCAGGAGCAAGAAAAGCACTTCTGTGAGCCTAGGGTGGAGCTCTTTTTCTGGGAGGTCAATACCCTGGCCAAGAAGCAGTGCTGCTACTGGAATGGCTGTCCATGATGCTCTGCCAGGGATTTCTCCAGAACAGGCTGCTTGTGGTTTAGTCTTTTAAGACATCACTCCTGACGGGAAGTGGTTGGCTCAGGTTCTCGGCATTTTCCATAGACACAGACGGACATCAGATTATAGAGTCAAAATCAGAGTTGAGCAGGGCTTAGAAGCAACTATAGGAGATCACTGAATCCTGGGACGGCAAATCCGTGGCACCAACACACGTCCTTCTAGTGTACGTGGCAGGCATTGCTGATCAACACCTATACATTTCTGCAGAGCCCTACTTCAGAATTGTTACGAATACATCACTCCAGGCAGCCACATCCGAATAAATAGAGGTAGTACATGCCGTGAAAGGGAATAACTGAAGAGAAAAACCAGAGGTCAGCAGCTAATTAGTGGTAAAAGCTGATATTAAAACCCAGAGATTTTCCCTCTTGGTCAATGAATTTGTTTGAGGTTTATTGGTTCCCCCAGGCTACTGAGAGCCTTTCAAAAATAAGTGCATATGAAAGGCTTCTAGTAATTCTTAGTCTGAGGTCATTGTAAAGGTCCCCAGAGCAAAATAATCAGCAATAGGATCTTGGAGAGACCCTGTGTTAAGAGATTTCCAGGTTTCTTGGCCCTGTAAGGTTTCTTCAGTTTTCTATCTATCTACCCATCCATCCGTCCACCCACCCATCCATCCATCCAGCCAGCCAGCCAGCCATCCTTCCTTCCATCCATCCACCCATTCATCCATCCCGCTATACATCTTTTCAGTACATATTGGTTAAATACCTACCATCTGCGAAGCCTTGAGTTAGCCACGAAGGAAATGACAATGAAGATCAGCATGTTCTAATCATAAAGCTTATAATTTCCTCCTAAAATCTTACAAATGCAGTTGATTTTAAAGCCATGTACTCTGGATTTAATATTTGTGCTAGTCTTAAGTGTCACTGCAAATTGGGAACATGGCACATACTCTCAAGCTGATAGCAAGAGTATAAGTGTTAAGATTCTGTTAAGAGCCACTTGCTGTTTACTTACTATGGGCTGCACAGTGTGCTGAATGCTAGGGAAACTAGGCAAAGTAAGGATTCACTCTCTGTTTCCAGAAATCTCAGAAACTGGAAAATACAAAGCAGGGTTCCGTAGCAGTGCTGGTATGAATGAAAGAATTGAAGAAAGGAGTGTCACTCTGAGCTTGGAAGTTCCCAGAGGATTTCCTGGAGGAAGAAATGCATAGAACCACAAATATTGATTGAGAAGATAAGGAAAAGGCTGAAATCATAACAATGATAATAAAAGTAATAAAAATATCATCAACTATCATTCACTGTGTGCTTATTTTGCCAGTAAGCATTTTATAAGTCCAACTTCAAATTCTCACAAAATGATATGTGAGAATGAAATGAAATGTGTTTCATATCAGAAAATGAAATGAGGCAGTATCTTTATTCTCAGTTTGAAGGTGAGGAAACGGAGACAGAGGACAGTTAAGTGGCTTATGTAAGTTCAGATATTCATTGAGTAGAGTCAGGATTTGAACACAAGTCTATCTGAGTCCAAAGTAAGTGCTCTGAACCACCATCTTAGCCAGTGTTTTGTGCTGGAGGGCCAAAGGAAAAAGTTACGGCTCAAGACCAGTCCCAAGCATTGCCTCCATAACTTTCAAACACCTGGCTCGAAAGAGAAAAAGCTTCGGAGACACTATCATATCTCAGTTATCAATGAGAGAGGGTACCAGATCCCTAGAAGGCTGCTCAAGAGCCCCTCTGCCATCTCCTGGTGGGCAAATCTATTTGTCCTTCAAGATAGAGCTCAAAAAATCATCTATCATTAGAAGTTTTCTTGGATAATTGTTTCTTTCTGAATTCTCTGAGCACTTAATTTGATATGATTTCAATCATGTGTCATTCTAAAATTGACTTTGGGTGACTTTGTTATGTATGTATATCTTCCTCTTTTAGAACATAGGCTAATTCTATCTTGTATTTTTGTCAGACTGTATGGAATTAGATTGTATGTAATCTTTAAGCTCAATGAAGGCAGGAACTATATCTGAATCATTCACCTCCTAATTCCCAATACCAAGTTCAGTGTCTACAGCATAGTGAAGGCACGATATGTTTATATTTGCATGAAATAAAGCTGAATATATTTCTTGATTTCAACTTACACATAGCAGAGGCTCATATTCATGGAATTAATGAATGAATAAACACTCTTATTTTCCTGATAACCCTAATGGAATTAGTTCTCCTATGAGCTCTTCTAAGACAAGATGTATCAAGGAATTCATCATAGCTGCACTCCCAGAATTAGTTCATTTTTATTCACTCAGATATTCAGTGAGTATGTACTACTCTGTGCCAGATATCACACTAAGCACAGGGGTTACAAAAGTGGCCAAGACACATGGGGCTCCTTTCCCATGAGATTCCAGGCAATACCTCAAGGGTTCTTGAGAGACCATTACTATCTACTTTGAGATAAACCTTCTCTACGATCAAAGTAAACTCAACTGACCTTAGGCAGGAGGTGAACTCAACCAGGCCTATGATACACTCAGTGTAAAATTCTGGTTTCAATGTGAATGAAGCATCCTGGGTTATTAGCAATTCTTCCAATTTTGCTGCAGTATTCATTGTTGGTTAAATTTAGATCACTCTCTCTCTCTCTCTCCTTTAGAATTCTGACTTTTATTTTTCAGCTTCCAGAAATTTGAGGCTCTCCTGGGACCATGTAGTGGGGACTGCAGCAGATTAAAGGGCTAGAGGATGAAGTCTGCATTTCAGTCCTGTCAACCTCTTGCTGTGAGATCTTGAGCAGGTCACATCCTCTCTCCTGTCAAATAAGCAAGATTGTGTGTCCCCAGCCCCTGACTCTTTGGTTCTAGGGACCTGTGGCCCATCGCTAATTTGGCAACGTTTCTATTGAACTTAAATTTGGATTTCATTTTGGACCCATGTCAAGTAGCCAATATTCAGTACACACCTCCCTCCCAAATAGTGTGTCTTTCTTTGTGGCTTCTTTCTTCCCATCCCCCAAACAGAAGTTTCATTACTAACCAAATTAAGCTCACAAATCTTTATCCATAAAATATTTCCATCCAGACACAATTAATGAGATTCATATTTGTGGTTTAGTATACCTAAGAAAAGCTCAGATGAAATATGACTAGATCCATTGATACATTCAGACCACAGACTGCTCTGGTGTGGTCTGGTTTCAATTTTTGAAATAAAAATTCTGCAGAGCACTTGCTTTCTCTTTCCTATTTCTTGCCTAGACGGAAAGGAAAATAAAAAGTGGGTCTGACCAAGTGGCAACAATATAGGTTCCTGTAAAATTCTGGAAAAATTGTTTCAAACATAAATTTCAGTTCATTTCCTAATGGAACAATGACCTCCTCTGGCTTTCATCCAGAATTTTAGGAAATCTAGCTGATTTTTTCAAAAGTACTAGAAGTATGTTCTTGAGCCAAGGTGAAGAGATTAGAGACTTATCCAGGAAGGCCAGGTTTACAGATGGACTCATACCTTAATGTTAAATAAGAGACCTTCTGAAAAGGGCTCTTTGACATTGTGACCTCTGTGAAGCTGTTGTTTGCTACCGAATGCCAGAGATGTAGCCTTGAAAGATTCTGAAAATTCTTAAGGAGGCATTGTGATGAGCAGAAATGCAGGAGATCAAATTCTCCTTACCTGCTGGGGAGCCTTAGACAAAGTCCTATAACTTTTCTGAATTGTGGCTTCTTGAGCTGTAAAATAAAAATCTTTCCAGGGTTGGTTGGAGACAGTGAATGGAACAGTAGGATTATAAATGCTATCCAAATGTTAGTATCTATTCTGTTTTTCTCTCTTCCTCTGTGGCTTCTCTTGATAGGGGAGCTCCATGACATCAGACATATTAAAAAAATAGACAGTAATATTGTAGAGATGGTTCAAGCATTGATTGAGAGGGTGAATTGGTTTGGGAAAACAATTAAGTTTCAGTTTACGTGTCAACCTCAGGGAGCTGACATGGCTACCCAGCACTGTGTTGAGAAAGACTCCATGGCCTCCTTTGGACTCACAGGGAAAAAGTGTTGTGATGGCTTAGCAATGAATGTCTTGGGTACCAAAGTGAGGGAGTGTTGATATGTGTCAAATATTTGGCATAGCAAGACTAGATAGCTTTGGCAATCTTTTCCAAGCCAATGTGCTGATATGCAAATGCATGGAATTCTGTTTGAGGCCTGAGTCAGAGGGAGCCAGATGGATTCTCTGACATTTGTAAAAGTCTGTATGAGTCAAGTGCAATAAAGTCTGATACTATGCCTCTAAGATTGGAAGCAAGAAACTGGACTCTCAGGAAAAACTAACACTGCTCCAGCAATTAATTTGTGTGATACCATGCAAGGAAACATACTTTCATTGTCTGCTTTCTCTTACTCAAATGAGGCCTTTTAAATACTTCAATAATAGCTAACGTTGATGGAACACATCCATGCCAAGAACTGCTTTATGTGTATCTTATGTGGATTATTTCATTGAATTCTCTCCAAGAGCTATGAGGTAGCTACCTTTATTTTTTCAGCTTAGGGATGAAGAAACTGAGGCTCACATAGCTCTAGCTCATACAGGTAGAAAGGGGGAGCAGGGATTTAATTCAGATGGACTAGCTCACGTGTCAGAGACCCCATTCCTAACCCTCAGCTTTGCTGTCATCCTTCATTGATGTCAAAGTGTGGTTTGCACAGCCAAAGTAAAAAGGCAAACTTCCAAAAAACCCAGTGGTCAGGGTCCAGAGTAACAATGAAGGGCCTTTATGACTTCCAGATAATGTCAGGGAAGCTGTACATGAGCTTGAAAAATAGAGATATTTCTAACCCCTGGCTTGGATTTAATTAGCTATGTAACCATAGGCAGCATTTTCTGAAGTGTAGTCTACAACATGTTGGCAAATATTAATGTAAGGGAAAAACATGTTTGGAAAATGCTATTTTAAACCACATGCTATTTTAAACCAAACAAATTATACAGCTTTGTTTACTTCGGGGTTTTCCAGAGACTTTAATGTGTTTGTGTTCATTGGAAATCTCCAAAACAGGGAAAGTTTATAGTGGTTTCCAAATCTATTTGATTATTTGTGTTTTAAATACATCACAGGATTTGGTTTGATGGCACACAACAGGGTAAGTGCAGATTTGGAACAAATCTAGACCCTCTCCTTCCATTTCCTTACACATTAGATAGGAGTGATGATTAACTATGGACAGTCTCTGAGTGTGACTGAAGCTCCTGGATAGAGATTTTCTACCAATGCAAGCCATGAGTGAGACAATAGTTTCACATGTATCCTCTGCCTGGAACTTTACAGATGCCAGTTAACTATGATGGCAACCTTATGAGTTAGGAAGCACTGTTTGTATTTTACCATTATGAAAGCTGAGGGCTTCAGAACATGAAATAACTTGCCCAGGCAGTAATTATTTGAATCAGAATTAAGAACTCAGTCCTAGACTTCCAAATCCTATACTCTTTCTGCTACACCAAGTTATCTTTTTAAACAAGATTCATTTTTTTTCAGTTTAAAGAATTAATATTTATGCAATAAATATCAGAGGGACATCCAACATCACTGATGCAAGTAGAGTTGTTGGATCCCTAAAATGGGGCCCTTTGGGAAGGTGGATCTGGGGTGCTGGAGTGCACATAGCCATTTTATGTACAGTTTTGAACTTGAGGGGAGGCACAGAGCCAAATGCACTATAATAACTATGTCTCAGGCAAATCTTTAAAGCCCCTGGAAACAGCCTACTCTCTTTGAGTCTGGCCTGGAGAGAAAGCGAGTAAGTGAGAGTAAGATAAAGTGAGAAGTAGCAGACAGAGGAGCTTAACAAATCTCTCCTTTCTGGAAAACTGGCCCTAATGCTATGTACAACTAAAAAAAGAGTATTGTTTCTAAGAAATCAGTCGAGTCATGAGAGTCTTCCAGAGGGTCTAGAAATTACTACTTTCATTTTTGAAAGAATGGACTTATACTAACAAATAAACAAATAAGGAAAAAGGGAAGGGGATCCCTTCTGGACAGCAACATTTAATTCAGCATATGGCAGGAAAGTCAAGAAATTTAGCCTGAGAGAGATAAAAGGCAGAGGTGGTCCAGGGGGGAAATCGAGGATGAATCATACAAATGAATCACTCTTCTGTCGTTCTTGGAAGCTTCTTTCAGCATTATGGTTTTGGAGTGGGACTTACTATATTGGCCTTTATTTCTGCTTCAATCCCTTTATATGTATAAGTATAATAATATATACCTTGGTAGGTTGTGGTGATTGGAAATTATATATCTAAATTTAGCACACTGGCAGGAGTCAGTAAATTTATTTCTAAGTGACCAGATAGCAAATAGTTTAGGCTTTGCAGCTAGATGTTCTATGTTACAAAGACTACTATTGCAGAGAAAGTAGACATAGCATGGCTGTGTTCCAATAAAACTTTATTTACAAAAATAGGCCACCACCTGGTGGTTTCCTGACCCTTGCTGGAACACAATAGTTTGTTAAACATGATAGCTGTTATTATAAAACCAAATACAGATTGAAGTGGACAGGAAGGAAACTAACATTTTGTTGAGAGCCTACTATATACCTGTTTTGGGCCATGCATTATGCTAGATGATTTTTATATATGCTATCATTTGTCTTGTCATTCATTGTGACAATCTGGCGAGATAGGTATTATTATGCATATCTGGAAGTTAAATCAATCCAGACTTAACAAGATTCAATGACTGGTTGAGAGGGACAGTCAGCGTTTAGATCCTAATTTGTGACTCTAAAATGCCTGCTCTCAACTACTAGGCTGGGCTGATTCATCAAGCAACTTCTTGCAGTTCATATCAGGTGAAAATTTACATTAGCACTGCTCAACAGAGAGATCAGAGCCCAAGCAGACACCTTCACCTTCCATTTCCTAGATCTTTAGCAGCAAACTGGTGGCTGTCTGTGTGTAAGCAGCGAAATATTTGACCTCTTTCTCCCAGAGCCTCTGGCTGGACCTCAAGTTTTGTACACTTCCCCTTTGGAGAATGCTTAAGCCAAGGTGTACTGTTTGCAAACACTTATTAGCTTTTAGGCAGACACTGGCAAGTTTCCTTTGGCCCGAGATGGGATTCCAGAGTCTGCTGAAGCCTGGCTGTACTCATCGATCATCTCAGCCAAAAAGAGTTGCTAATTAGGGTGACACCCTGCCTGTCTTTACCTCTAGAGTTAGGTTTTCTTGCTCTGGACATGCCTGTTTCAGCCCAAGTGGTTTGTTGGGATTTTTTGTACAGGTCTAGATGAGTGAGAGCAAATTTATAGTCCTTTAAAAAAAAAAAATCTATGAGGCCTTGTGCTCTAGTGCAGAATTTACCAGGTTACAGATGTTTTTAGGTACACATCCTGTGGAAAATGGCATTTGTGGTCAAATAACTTGGGGGGTATTGAGTTCAACAAAGCTATTGAATAGGTTAACTGCTATAGGATATCTCAGATCATGTACTCTTCTAATCACACTCAGAATAAAATCTAAACTCCTAGCCACTACCTACAGAGCTCACTGCCCTAGTTCATTCAGTTCTCTGCTTAAATGCCATCCTCATACCTCACCCTACTGAAAAAAGCATCCCACTCACCACCAGTCATTGCCTGTTCCTTTACTGTGTTTTCTGGTTCTTCTTAGCAAATACCTGCCTGAAATTGTACTTAGAAGTTTGATTCTTTGTTATGATCTACCTTCTTCCACTGTAATATAAGCTCTATGAAGAGCTTAAAAGGGTCTTGCATGTTCCCTTATCTCCTACTACTCCACCCTTAGAACCATGTATTGCATATCAGCTAAGAATTCCCAAGAACAGGACATAGGGCCAAGTGTTCCCTAAACCCTTTTGTCCACAGAACACTTTTACAGGTGCATATCATAAGCATGGTGCTCCACAGGCCACAGTCTGGGGAACTGCTTGTCTAATGGAGCCTTATTACCAACAACCATTGTGACAACAGGTAACAATGACAATAAAACATTTATGCCCAAGTACCAGTGCTGTGTTAAAATGTGCATTCTCACTTATGTATTTTAATCATCACAATAACGTTATGAAGTAGGTGCTACTATTATGCCTTTAGTATGGATGAAAATGAGGGTTGGAGAGGTTAAGATTTGATCAAGATTACATTAATAAGAAAATATCAAGCTTTTGAACCCAGAACTAATGCAAAAGCCATACTCTTAACCATTAGCCAATACTCCCCCGGCCGTCGGGCTGTGAATTTCTTCACATCCTAAGATAGAGAGCTCTTTGTCTCCATCCCTCCCTTGAGTCCTTTCCTTCCTCCCACTGGTTGTAGACCGATCCTTGCTATAATGTCCAGATACTTGGATCTCATGTGACTCAGCCTCAAACCCCCAAACAGTCCTCCTCTGTCCTTGGTACTGGTTTTTCCAAATCCCAGGCAGGGCATGCTTTGATCCCAGAAGGCTCCTCTGAAAGCAAGGGCATTCCTTGAATTCTGCATCCTGAGATGGTTTCCTGTCCCAGAACTGGCTGGCTCCGTCCTGTCCCATGTTATGACATCACTCTGCAAAGTTGAGAGCCTAGAGGGCAAGGCTTGAAAACAACTTCAAGGTCTGGGCTTTCTGAATAAACTCAGATGAGGTAGCAGAAGTCTGGATCTGGGACACAGCAAGGACTCCTGTCTGTGGTTGAAGATTAATTTCATTCCAATTGTGCTCAATTTCAGATGAACCAGATACAAATTCTCCCTTCAAGAGTTGACAGGAAGAGTTGCTTTATGAGCAGACAGGCAATTCCAGAATGATAAGGGTGATGACAGAAAAAAACATGGGGTGGAAGGGGATGACAATAAAGGGACATCTCATCATCCTAGAGGAGGGAGGTGGTTCCTGAACGGAATTTTAAGAGGGATTATGAGTAGGTGAAAAACATAGGGAAAGATATTCTAGGAAAGAGGAAGTGACATTTGCCAGGGCATAAAAAGCATGAAATAGTTGGTGTTGAAAGCATGGATTATAGCTGAAGTACAAGGTCTTTTTGGAGGCCGGAAACCAGACCATGAAAGAAACTGAATGCCAGGTTGGAGATCTAAATTTTTCCTGTGGCCAGAAGAGAACCATTTGGAAATCTTTAAGCCTGGGAATGTTGACCTACAACCCAGGCTGATGGATAGATTGAAAGGAAGGTCTGATGGGATGGGGCCCAATAGGGAAATCATTGCTGTGGTCCATGTGTGAGATGCATGACCTGAACTAGGATGATGAGGGAGTGGGTGGGGAGGCAGTGAGCTGATTTACTTGTTAAGGCAATAGAATCCACAAGAATTGGAGTATGGTGGCATAGTAAGGAAAAAATGGAAAAAGAGAAAGAATTAATTCCAAATTTTAGTCTTCATTATATCTGCTAACAGAAGAATATATCAGGGAGGAGAGACAATGGATGAGTTTCAGTTTTTGTCACTTTGAATGTCTTGTCTTTGAATGAAATACATTTGAAGTCATTGCCTTAGAAGATCCTGTCCTGGGATATTCATGATGAATTTGGCTCCCCAGGGAACTAGCACATCTAATGCAAAACACCTGGCTATGCCTTATAAATGCATGGATAGCTTAATTAAGACACAGTCCCCTCTAGTGGCTGCCATAATTATTGGCTGCTCATCAACAGAAGTGCAGGTGGGTTGGGTGAACTTGTTGGTAAGAAGTTGTCAGAAATATGTAACATTGGAGTGTTGGAGTGGCAGAGAAGCTCTAAGATGGGCTCCAATGATATGCCTCTGCTGTTCACGTCTTTGTACAATTCCCTTCCCTTCAGTGTGGGATGGGCTAGTGGCTTATTTCTAACCAAAACAAAATATGGCTAAGCTGTTGTGTATCAGTTCCACTATTAAGCTGCACACGATTGTGGTATCTGTTTGCTCGCAGGCTCTCTCTCTCCTGTTGACTTTGATGAAACACATGGCCATGCTGGAGAGGTCCATGTGGCAGAGAACTGAGGGTGCCTTGGGCAAACAGACCTCAAGAAACCAAATGCAGCCAACAACCATGTAAGTGAGCTTGGAAGGTAATAATTCCTCATTTGAACCTTAAGATGAGACCCTAATTCTGGCCGACACTGTGATTGAGTCTCGTGAGAGACCATGAAAGTAGAACGTCCTGCTAAGGTATGCTCAGATTCCTGACCTACAGAAATTTTAAGGCAAAAAACGGGTGTTGTTTTAAACAACCAAGTTTCACGGCAATTTGTTATGGAGTGAGAGATACCGATTACAGGGACTCTTGCCTCAACACATGTGCACTAAAGCTGTTCAGAGAATAAGAGTGCTAATTTTTCCTTTTTAAATAATATATTAACTTTGACTTTTTTTTTTATATTGTCCCTGGCTTCCAACAGCAAGAGTCAGAAGACCTCAGACTGAGTCCTGAGCCTGTTGCCAACTGGTGTGAGATCTTAGAAGGACTTTTCTCTCTGAGTCTGTTTCCCCATCTTCCAAATGAGGAGAGGTAAACTAGGCCAGCCATTTACAAAAAGTTATTATTATTATTATTATTATTATTATTATTTTGCCACAAAACGCTTTCACCAAATATCATTTCATGAGGAAGCTCCATGTACAAAACAGATAAAAGTGGAGGGGCTTAAGTTAAAATAATATTGAATGGGAGCCCCTGCTGGGTCTCTCCATCTCTCTATGGCAGCCTCCAAATCAGCTTGGAGGAGTCTTTTAAATCTAATCTCCAAGCCCCCTGGTTTAGAGGCTGCCAATAAGCCCTTCTAATTTCAACATTCTATAGGTTCTAAGGAAAACACTTCAAAAAAATTTTTTTAATGTTTTATTTATTTTTGAGAGAGAGAGACAGCATGAGCAGGGGAGGGTCAGAGAGAGAGTGAGACACAGAATCTGAAGACAGGCTCCAGGCTCTGAGCTAGCTGTCAGCACAGAGCCCAACGCGGGGCTCAAACTCACGAACTGCGAGATCATGATCTGAGCCGAAGCCGGATGCTCAACCAACTGAGCCACCCAGGCGCCCCAAGGAAAACACTTTTTAACAACCTACCTGTAAGTCAGAACACTCTACTGTGACATCTTTGCATCAAGCTACCTCTGTGTGGCCATCCCAGGACCAGGGTGTAAGTTTCCCAGAAAGCAGACCACTTCCCTCGGGGGCAGCACTAAAGGTGCAAGCACCCAGTGTGAGCTAATTTTTTCTTCCCTGAGCTCTCCAACAGGTGGGCTCCCTCCTTTGTATCTAGGCTCCGTAGATATTTGCCTCTCTCAGACTGTTTCTTCCAGAAGTGGAAAGTCATGGCTTTCTTGTCTGGATGCACTCACAGGCTTTATTATTATTGCTGTTGTTGTTATTTCATACCTTGGTGCCTACACTGGATGCAGTGTGCCTGAGAGTCTCTGGCTGGCAGAGTGTCCAGTGTCGCTCTAGGCTCTCTCCTTCTGGCTGCAGTGGGTCACTTCTGCAGCGGGGCTACCTGTGTTCATGCTGCACTGCCTGCCTAGCAAAGTTCCCAGTGCACTGCTAGTACCCAGGACTTCCTTACGCTGCCTTTGGAGGCTTTGAGTTTTGAACAAAAATATACTGACTTGCACTCGATATTGAGTCTCTGCCATCTTTCTTCTATTTACCTAGTAGGGTTTCACCCCTGAACACATCCCTGGGTCCCTGGGTGATAAAATTTGAATTCTCCTATTCCTCCAAAGCATCCCCTTGCCTGAAGTCCACCACTAGTCATTCTCTTATTTGTTAAGCATTGCCCTCTCTACTGAACTACCCTTTAAAGGTGTAAGTATTCCTCTGGAAAGTAGCCTGCTGTCTCTAACTTCTTTCTTATCTGAAAAATGGGAATAACACCTGAGTGCTAAGTGGCATGGTGGAAGAGGCACAGTCGTGGGAGTTAGGCGTGGGGAGGAACGACAGTGCCACCACTTTCTACTCTGTGTGGATGACAACCTTTCTAGGCCTCAGTTTACCTATCTGTAAAGTTATATGTAGTTTCTGGGACCATCTGAAAGTGAGGCATGGGAAAGTTATCCTATACGCTTATAAATTCATGTGTATCCTACTTTGTTGAAAATTTATCCAGCATAAACCACAGAACGCAGTTCAGAAGCAAGGCAGTGTTGTGCTATTGTTCCATTTGCTTTGAGACAGCAGAGAGTTTCTTCAACAACAACTTACTGAGGGCCTGGTGCCTGTCTGCAGGTGGCTAGGCTGGGGGGAAAATGAACACCAGCATGACACAGTTTCTGCCTCACTTGATGATCTTGACCTCTGGGGTGTGCGGTCAGGTGGGGCGGGGGAGGCGATTATCGAAGTATACGTGATAGTGATACACAGATGTCAGTGGGGGAAGAGTGAGCTCTGCGGGAACCCGGAAGAGGGCTCTCTCAGGCAGCCTGCAGGGCAAGCATGGTTTCATTGCTTAAGTGTGTGTTCATGCTTCAGGTCTCAGGCTGGCAGCGGGCGCAGGGAGTGGGTCAGGCTTCACCTTCAGGCAACTTAGAGCCCACTAGAGGAAACATATTACATTAGGAATTATAGGCTAATAATTTGATTGCAGTTTCCACAGGGAGGGAAACCAGGGGGAGCAAGTTGGATTAATAGCAGTGGCCGCCCTGCTGAAGAGATCATGGGAGTCTGAAAGATGAGCTTTTGATTCTTTCTTAGCCTTGTGCTGTCCAGCCCTCTTTGTTGTCAGGAGATGAATAGAATTAAGGTGCTGAGTATGGCTTGCATATCCTCATGGTTATAGCCTCATGTTTAGGGCTGGGAGCTGGGTCTGAGTTCTGGCTCAGACATTTACTATCATCTCTGTGATGTTGGGGAAGCTCTTTAAACTTTTTCAGCCTCAGGTTCCCTGTGTTTGAATGGGGGGCAGTTACCCTTGCTGGATGGTTGATGATTAAATGGCATACTGCCTGTCAGGAAATGTTAGCTATTACAATCACCCCCTCTGCCCCTGTTAAAAGAACTTTTTGGACCCATTCATGCAGAAGTTAGTGGCAGGCAACTCATCTCCTCCAGGGTTTAACCAGTGGTTAGTTCTGAAGCAAAGTTGTCTACTTTCAGAGCTTACAAAAATCTCTCTGGCTCTTGACACAGGGTGTTGGGTGGGGGGAGGTGTTAAAGGATCAACCAAAACTATCTGAGTTACCATGGCTGTATAATTAAGAACCTGTGAATTTCAGGAAATTTAAAAAATCTGAGACAACGTGACATGATTTTTTTCCCGCTTCCATTTGCAGATAGACTAGAAATGCATATGGAAGGGATTTTCCTCTCAGAGTCTGCTTTCAGGGTGTTCAGGGTGGGCATTTTGCTTTTATTCCATGATGGAGGGTCAAAGGATGCAATGATAGCATTGAATCAGGTTGTTACTAAATAGAGGCCAGAAATGTGAGACAAGGCAGAAGGAAACAGAAAAAAAAATCTAGGCGTAAGGACATTACTGAAATTAAAGTCTGGTCAGCAGGGTTAGAATCAGGTAGGCACACAGACTTTTCTCCTCTACCAAGAAGCCATAAGGTATGTACGGCCCCTTTATGGTAGGTAAGGCCACCACTACCTTTTGTTTGGATGGAATTATTGCCTGGAGATTACAGGATTCTGAGGGGGTTTTCCTGCTTGAAAGGAAGCCTTCATCTCATGTTTCCCAACATGCTGAAGGTGTTCAAACTGGCTGGGTTTAGATTCATGGGAATTCCCTATGATCTTCTCAAAGTGAGAAGTGATTGAACCATAACCGTCATCTCTGAGACTTCAGGGAAATTTGTGGCTTGGAGCCTCCAACCATTTCCTGATCATCCTGAGATTCACCGCCCCAAGGCTGGGCACCCTGATTTCACTCTGGCCCCCAGTTGGCCCTTTTAAACAAGATGCTCTGTTCACCTGGCTCTCAAAGAGGGTGCAGGGACAGGTACAGCCTTGCCTTCCCTGTGAGTTCCAGCTTGCAGAACACAGCAAAGTATATGCCTATTTTCCTGGTATGAAAACTAACAGTACTTGACCAGATTGCTACTTTTAGTGTCATTCTCATCCTTCCCTCCCCACCCCCACCCCTGCCGCCGTTCCCCTCACACTCTCTCTCTTGGCTGAAATTTGAACTTTTCTGTTTCCAGGCAGAGAAGTGCACCACCAAGAGCTGACCTTTCCTGAGCACCATGAAAAGTGATACAGGCAGAGCTATTCTGTAAAGTCAATAGACACCAATGCCAGTTGGGGGCTTCTCTACCATCTGGCCAATCACTGAAAGACATCATTCAAGGTTCTATGAGGTCAGCCCTGCCTGACTTCCGGAAGCAGTGCAGCACAGTGGAAAGAATAGTAGAGTTTTAGAAGGTTTGGGTTCATAGCCAACCATGCTCCTCACTTATGGAAAACCCTCATGTCAGCCACTGAACTTCTTTGGGCTTTGGTTCTTTGTCCATAATTTGGAGTGAGTTATTTATAACTTGCAGTGTTAGGGTGAGAATTCGATGAAGAACCATAGACAAACCCTCTTCTCACATACCTGATACACAGTTAGCCCTCGGTATTAATTACTGTGTGTTTTATCATCACAAAGGGATTGGGTATTTGGAGTGAACTAAATGTTTGTTACCTCTTTTCTACTTTTCAAACTAAAGTGACTTCATTCTGAAGGGACTTTTGCTTTACATCAGCTAGGTATTCTTTTCCTGTAAGAAAACATGGCTGTATGTCCACAGAAATCCAGGGGAAGGAGGGACTAGGTGTTCTTGGTTCATTGTGAGCATTAGAAAGGGCAGGATTAAAGGGGACATGTTTTTTATTCTGTCATCTTGAATTCCCTTTCCAAATTCCATTCTGGTTATATGATCAGGCTACTGCTGTATTTAAGGGTGGCCACAGTCTGGCTGGAGGGGTAGATTTAGTCAGAAAGGAAGCTTTTTTTATTTTTTTCCTTCTAAAGGCAGTACATGAAGCAGCAGCATTCAAAAGGAACGTGGTGGAATGTGCTTCTGATTTGGGGACCATCGGGACCTGGGTCTGAAAACCAGCTCCATCACTCCATGTTCTTGGACTCTGGAAAAATTATTTGCTCTCACTCCTCTTCAAGCTATGTATTTATCCAATAGGCATGGTCCATTCCTCAGAGACATACTGTGGATATTTAGTGAGATGATGTACACAAGGGATCTTAAGGATAGAGTAGGCTTTCCATACAACTTGGCTATTGTTATCATTAAGATTAATTCAAATAATCATCCTTTGTTAAGCATTTTAAACTTCCTATATTCTTGTCTACTGTTCTACTTGGGGAATTGCATTGGTTCCTGTTACAGGTGGGGACCCGAAGGGGCAAACGTCCCTGCTGAGGTGCAGAATCACAGCCCGAATGCACACTGCCTGGCTCTAGGATTTTAAACCGTGTTTTGTGTCATTCAAGATTCTGTGGAAATGTCCCAGAGGCTGAGAACAATGGGGCGAGTTCTGCACCCGCCACCCACACTTCAACCCAAGCAGCCCCACATTTACCTCTCCTATTGGAGTTCTGACATGAGTGTCCTTTCATGAATATTTCCATGGCTAAATAAAAGTTTGAAACCCACTGTCTTAGGACATGAATTTCAGATAAGTCCTTATAAATGGATAAGCAAGAAAACCAAAACCAAACCAACACAAAGAAAGCCCTCAATTTATTGACCCCTTACTATGTGTCAGATACTGAATCTGCCATATGTTATCTCATTTGGATGCCACCAGAGCCCCAAGAGATAGAGATTGCCATCCTCTTTATATGGACAGCATCATTGAGGGCTGGAAGATCAGTAACTTCTTCAGGAGAAGGATACAGGCAGTTCAGTGGAAGATGAGAGAGGGAAGCTAGGTTTTTTCAAGCAAAGCATAGAAAAGAAAATGTTAAAGACTGAAAAGCTGGTAATACCCCTTTTCAATCCTTATCTGATTCACACTGTTCTGAGCAAACAGGAGAACATTCATACTGTGCGGTGCACCCTTTTCTTCCCCCAGACGCCGTCACCTGCCTGAAACACATATGGTCAAAGCGCAATTACATCAACTGCAATGGGCTCAGACGCATACAATGCCAGCAAACTTTCCACAGGTTTCTTTAGCACTGAACAAACCTCCCCCCAGTCCTCAACTGGGCTTCCCATATTGAAGGACAAGGCGGGAAGCTGGCTGGGGTGGGCAGCAGGTTTTATTTCTAAAGCACATATGGGAAAGCTTCATAAAAAAGGGGAAAAGTCCACAAAACATGAAAAAGAGGCATTCATTCTTCAAGTGGGGCTCCCCTGTCCCGCTCTCACTCTGGATGGAAAGCATTTCCAAAGAGTCCCCGGGCAGCATCGTACTTTATGGCTGACAGCTTTAGAATCTGCAAACGCCCAAACTCAAAACCTTGTGCATTCTGGAGTCAGAACTCGACATGTTCATCCAGCCCCCAGGCTGCTCCCTTTCCCTGACCTGTGCCAAAACAATGTCCTGCTTGTAAAATACAGCCACGTCTCTGACCTGCCGGCCTAGTGAGACACCCTCAGACTGGTGAGATTGAAAAAAGGCGTGGGGGTGGTTAGGGGTAAGGGGGTGAGGAACACATGAAAAACAATCCAAGATTTCCTAAATGCCTCTTTTAACTTCCAAGGTGATGGCTGATTTTGATAATGACAATGATTATCCAAACCTCCAGTTACTGAGCACTTACTCTCCCAAATGCTTTATGTCTCGTTTCTTCCTCATAATGACAACAGCAGTTATTGTCTTCATTTTTGATAAGTGGACACTGGGGCTCATAGAGGTTACATATTGTCACTGAGTTGACATCTTTAATGGTGGCGGTGGGGATACCAAAGTGACCGACCCCTGGCTTCAAAACCCAGCGCTCTTAATCCCCTTACAACACTGGTGACAGAGAGGAACCCCAGTGCTCTTCTCACACCCCTCCAGGTAGAGCTTCCCACCCCTGGGGCAAGGTGTTTGTTGGGGCTTTCTGTGATAGAGGTGAGGAGGGAGAGGTGATCCTAGAAAGATTCAGGATACTGCTGGCTCTAAGCACCCCTGACACGCACATGTACACAGCCCAAGGATCAGTGACTCAGGAGGTCTCCATGGGGAGTCCCCCTGCCCTTCAGGATAGAAGCTGGTGTCCACCATTCCCACCTTGTAGTCCACAGTTGTTCATGTGGCCCTAGGAGTCACCTCCTCCCTCTGCCCTCTGGCCCTCATCCCTTTCTGCACCTTAACCACAGGGACGATGCTGTGGAATGAGGGATGGATACAAAGTTTTGTAAACTGTAAGGTGAACGCCATTTAGAAATACAATCTTATTGTTCTCTCTACAATCCTCTATCGACCTTCCCTTAACGCATCCGAGAGTCAGGCCATGAATGATCTCCACCTTCAGCTTCTACCTCTCTAACTTTCAAACAAAAATATTCACAGGTGAAATCAGCCAGGCAGGGAGCTAAGAGAAAACTCTTACTTTTCCTCTGAGGAACGCAGAGGTAAAAACTTTACCAAAAGTTCCTTCCACGTGCTGTTCCTAGAACTAAAACAAACCCACAGACACACACATACAAACATCTACAAGACTGGAAGTCACAAGTAGAAGACAGTCAAGGTGGGTCTGATCATAACAAATAACCCAAATTTGCCAGCAGCGAAGATACAGCAAAAGTGTTATAATTATGAATCCACAACATCTTTGGTACCGGGAATGCAAACAGTGAACCATAAGGATCTTTGGTGATGGGGGTGAAACACACTTACCTTTCCGGAGTTGAGAAAGACCTAGATCCTTAAATGAACCAGCTCCATGGAATAAGCACCTGGCTGTGAGCGGCGGGGCTCACGTGCGCTGCCCCCACTGTCACCCCCAGCCGCACAGTCTTTGTGCAGGGGAGAGACCGGTGTGTGTCTGACAGTAGGCAGGCTGTGGCCAGCGCAGCCAGCTTTGGCTGGCTTATATAGCAGCTCCTTCCTCTGTAATGGGACGCCTCGCCTCCAGACATCCTTTCCTACTTTTTCAGTTGGTGAATTAAAGGAACAGCCCTCCCAGCGGAACGGGGTTAGCTCATGAAAGACGCACTCACTCCCTGCTCCCTGCCAGGAAAGGAACCCATTTGCATACAATTTATGGCGAAAGTAGGAATTCCAGCTTCCCTCGCCCTCCTCCCCTTCCCCACCCCCGACCCGGAGCAGCTGTTAGCTAGGTGTGATTTTTGCTGTGCTCCCCAAACGGATTTTCTAATTGTGAGACAGAAGCCCAGGAAGGGAGAGGGAGGAGGATCCGCGGCTCTGGAGCTGCTACTCGGGCAGGCTGAAACCGCCGCCCGGAGCTCGCCTGGGCTCTGGGCGGCAGCTGCTCGGCGGCACCTCGGAAAGGAAAGGGGCCGAGCCCAGTTCCTGGAAAGAGGAGATAAAGCCCTCCAGAAGCATGGGGCGTTTGGGTTTCTCTGGGCCAGCAGAGAGATAACCCAGGATTAGTTCTTAGCAGGTGGGGCAGCGCTGGGAGCGCAGATCTGCCTGCTTCCCTTGTGTGGGAGGGAGCAATGCCCAGCTGCTCAGAGGCCCCACTGCCCTACCTCGGGGCAGCTTGTAGACAATGCCCTTGCCCTGCGAGTGGGCCTGTCTTCTAGGTTGCACTTCCTGGGGAAAGGTCTCCGAAGTTTCTTCTCAATGTGGAAAGGTGTCCAGCCCACGGGGGAGGGGAAGGTTAACAACTTAATCTTTGAGACATAAACTGTGCCTTTGCTCTCCAGCCTTCTGTGGACTCTTTCCAAGCTCTGAGTCATCCATTCGTTTGGTGTTAGCATGCACTGAGTATCCGCAGGGCACACACAGGCATTTGAGGCAGTGGGGAAGCAGCTAGGGCACGGCACCCACGCTTGAGCTTGTCACAACACATGGTGGTTTTGTGATAGTGGAGGGAGATGAAGCATTCCGTAACCTGTGGCCATCGTTGGACCCTCCTGTATGAAGTCTGTATTAGATGCTCTGCAAGGTACTTTATGGATATTATTTCATTACATGCTCACAGACACCGTGTCCAGTAGGTGCTGGTGTCTTCCCCTTTTGACAGAGGGAGAAACTGGGTTTCGGAGAGGTAACTTAACTCTACCCGGGAAATGTTTAGATGACAACACTGGGCTCTGTAGTTCTTTCTATTACACATCACTGCCCAGGGACGTTGTAGATGATATTTAAATGTTTTATACCCTATTGAATTATAACACTGCTTGTATAGCAGCCACTATCTAAATATGGAAAATATATTTCTTTGTTCCGTACAGCTAAATAGGAGATCCTTGTTTTTTTTTTTTAAATTAGTCACTAATAATGAAGGTTTCATTTATCTGCCTATTTTTAACAATGAATGATACAATTCCCTGTTATTATTGCTGTGGGTCTCAGTTTCTCCATCTGGAAAAAGTGGGACAAGGTTAGGTCATCCCTATGATCCTTATGGCTCTGGCATTCTAGGATTCTCTGCTTAAGTAACGTTCCCCGATGGCAAGAAAGCCCATAAATAGTCATGTCATAAAACAGCCCATGTGAACTTATGAACATTTTGGCTGATTCAAATGTTGGTTGTTTTGGAAGTTTTTAATTCTGTGTCTTAGCCAAAGTATGTTGCAGTAGCACAAGGCCGTGTCTTTTAATGAGTAGTGACTGCTTCTGTGCTTCTTGGTGTTCCAGATCCTACCAAGTTCATGTTCCAGGTTAGGGGCTAAAACATTAGACTAGTATAGAATACATATCATATGGCATATAGGTTAAATTTACATATAATATGTAATCAATATAGATTTGCAATTATGTGTGTATTTAATTGAGATAAGAGAGCATGCTAGAAAACTAGGTAATAAATATGACTTTTGGGAAAGTCCCAAACCTGACCCCCCTACCCTCGTACTATTCCACAGCCTTTGACCAGGGTCTACTATGGTGTCTTAGCCAATCAGAGGGAAAACACAACCAAATATCACCAGGCTGGCCTTCAAGACAGGGCTAGGCCAGTGGAGCAAACAAACAAGAATATTACTAGGCATTAAGTTACTATAATAGGACTATATTGTGATAATATAGAAAAGACATAACTAGCTTTATTTATGCATATTTAGAAGAGATAGGAATTTTAGGAAATTTCTCCAAAGCCTATGTGGCATCTTGAGCCACACCTTGGCTTTTGAGTAAGAGGAGCCCAGACAAGGAATTGTCTCCATCCCTCCCTGGACCTTTCACAGCCTCCATTCCAAGCAATTGGGTCTGCATATGCTCTCCAATTCCTGAACCTTGGCCAATGCTGTACTCTACTTAGACTCCTTATCTCCACCTCCTCACATAGGCTTATCATCTAGTTCTGATCCAACTTCATGATGGAACTTCCTAGATTTCTTCCATAAGAAGTGCTTCCATGCACCATAGCATTTGGGAACTCTGTTAGGACATTCATTATTTGTATGAGGTATTTGTATGTCTAGTTTTTCCTTTTACACTCTAGGCTTCCAGAGGACAGGGATCACACCTGATTTTTCTGTGCCTAGCACAGAGCCTTCGGTATTACAGAAACTCAGTAAATGTTTATTAAATACATGACATAATGGAGGAGCAACTGAATGTTTGACATGCTGTGCTTTATCATTAATTCTTCCTTTTTCACTCATAGAACATGAGAGGAAAGCTAGATTGTTGTGTCTAATACATCCATTGCATAGATGAAGAAAGGGGGACCCAGAGAGAAATGACTTGCCCAAGGCTACCATGGCTGCTTTCCACCCTAGACATTACAGCAGAGGATGTTTATAGAATTAATAACCATTCATCCTCCTGTTTGGCAGAGGCCACCCCTCTTGGCATCAAATCTCTTATGGTCTTCCCTTCTTGGTACTGTCAGTGTTTTCCACGTCAGAGGGTAGAGTGAGTACTTGTAAACACCACGTTGGCATGGAGTTCTCGGCCAAAGATTGATGTTGTTGCTTGTGTATAGCCCTCCCTCACAGGCTGCTGGTGGAGGCTGTGGTTTGGAGGGAGCATGAGGGTTTGCCTCAAGTGCGATCATTCTCATTTCCTCGAAGATCTGTCAAATGTAATGCTTTTTCTGTTTTTCCAGATAGATCAGCCAGTGAGTGGCATGTTGGCCAGGACTAGAGTTATCTGAAGCAGGCAAGCATCCATGTCCTTGAGAAGTGTGGCACCCACTTCCCATATGATCACTTGCTTCCCACCTGCTTAGCCACTCCATTGTTCCCAACCTCCTTCTCTTCTTGGGATTCATCTAGTGTGCTAATTCCTGTCAAAAAATCCCATGTGACTCTACAATTGCCAAAAATCTCTCCCAAAGCAACGAAGGAGCTCTGATCTAACACAATGGGCTGGTCATTCAATTACATGCATTTGTTTAGAGTCAAGGTTCTCCAGCTTGCTGTCTGCAAGTCTTTGTTCAGTGCTCTTCTCCATCTCTTCTTATTTTTCCTTAGATGACAAAGGACACAAAGCTCAAAGGCATCATTGAATGAGTTGCAACCTAGAGGAGAGTTTTCCTGCTCAAATGAATAGGGAAAATCAGCTGCATAATCAATCACTAGGTAAAATTTCTGGTCAGCATAGCAGAGTGGATGGAACTTTGGCTTAGAGTGGGTTCAAGTCCTGATGTGAATCAACTTACTGTATGACTTTGGGCAAATCCCTTCCTTTCCTTGGCTCTCAGTGTTCTGGTTACCAAATGAGCAACCCCTAAGGATCTTAGCAACTTAAAAATTTTAAGTAAAAAAATCAAAGAAGTAATTTAGAGGGCTCTGAGACTTTGCACATTCAATTCCCTGTCCCTAGAACAACCCTCCTCCGACTTTGTCTGCATGGAAAATTCTTATATTATTTTTCAAGATCTACTTCATCGTATGTCCAAAAACATTTCCATGACCTTACATGACCTCTTTTATTCTCATCCAGGCTTTCATTTTTAATTTTTGCACATTTTTACCCCATTAAACCATAAACACTTTAAGGGTAAGCACCATACTTTTCCTCTGCTTATTAACAGATCTGTTCATGACCATTTACAAGGTGAATTACCTCAAGGAAATTATGTCCCTTCTTCGGAACTCAGATTACTCATTAGTGAGATGGATAAAAATTCCTACCCTGAGTACCTCCCAGCATTGGTTTAAAGATTAAGGAGGTGAATGGAAGAGAACCTGTGATGACTTAGGCAGATTTGGGGGATGGATGAATGATTTTTTTTTCTAAAATCCCATCAAAAGCTTACACTTTGCATTGCTGTATTGTACTTATGAAAGCATGAGTCCCAGGTTCTATCTAAATTATTTTTTTTCAGGGTTACCAGGGGAGAGAAAGGAGTTGAAGCCACCTGGCACTGTCTTGTCTTCTAACACTTTCTAAAAACAGCTTCTTAGCTGGAGGCACAAGGGGAAGAGAAAGGGTTCAAGAGATTAGCATTGGCCCATTGGAAGGTCTGGAATTCTGGATTCCCTACAAATGGCTGGGGAAGTGGTTTGGCGTATGTTAACTGGTCTGAGCCCAGGATGCAGTGACAGATACAAGTGAGCCAAACTGTCTTTGGGTTTAATGCAGATGACAGAGGGAATACACAATTTGAAGTTAATGCAGATTGAATATCTTGACTGATTTGTCACAGCTGAGTGAGATATTTGTGAGGAAGTTTAACTTATCCCTTTTCCTTATTTATCTCCTTGGTTTTTCTTAGACTTTGTTTGTGGACAACGATAGATAATGGTAGGTCACATTTATTGAGTAGTCCCCATTATGGGAGCCTGGGAGGCTCAGTCAGTTAAGTGTATGACTCCTGATTTCGGCTCAGGTCATGATCTCACGGTTGTGAGATTAGGTCCCACATCGGGCTCTGCATTGGGTGTAGAGCCTGCTTGGGATTTTCTCTCTGTCTGCCATTCTCCCCGCTTTCTCTAAATGAATAAACAAACAAACAAACAAACAAATAAATAGTTCCTGTTATGTAGGCACTTGGTAAGTAGTTAGCATGCGTTTAGTTCCATGATGTTTACAATAAGCCTATTGGGTAGATACTGCCATTATTCCCCTTTTGCAGATAGGGATTAGGAAGTACAGAGATGTTAGGTATGTTGTGCCAGACACAGGAGTAATAAATGGCAGCAAGAAAAAGATTCAAACTCAGTCTGTAAACTCTATGCCCAACTTCCTATTATTGGGGGTGCTTCCTTATGTATTTAAGTTAACAATTACCCAAAGGCAAAGAAGACATGCTTGGACTCAGGTGGACCAACCTGACTGATTATGGAATTCATGCATAAAAAATCTAATGAGGTAAGAAGGGGTTTGGTTAAGTGTCTCTGGGTGCTCTAGCAGCAGGGTGCAGGGGAAAATTCACACCTGTCTGTGCTAATGCTGGAATCATGAAAGTATCTGGCATGCATTTGGCTCCCATCCTAATTCAACCACTAACTAGCTATGAAAAGAAGTGGGTCCTTGGGCATATGACTTAACTCGTGTGTTATAGGTCTTTCATTGGTAAAATGGCTATAATAAAAACTGATACTTCTCAGAATTGTTCTCGGGATTTAAGGAAATACACTTAGTCAAACGTTTATGCTTGCTACACTCTAAGCAATCTCAAAATGGTGGTCATTGGCTATTATAGACAAGTCACTTATCCTACTCTGGGCCTTTATTTTCTCATCTTTTATCAAAAAGATCATCTCAGAGCCATGTTCCAGAAAGGTACTGAAATAAAATGGGTTAACAAAAAGACCATACAGAGATTGAGATGCACCTGTAGATTCCCAGGTTGACCATAGTGAGTGCTCTGGTTACTCCACTCAAACGGCCTGCATAGATTTCCCCTCCATCCTGCTATGCACATGGAACACACACACACACACACACACAGAAGCTCACTGAGTATTTTTCTGAAGGGATATTTGATGTTGATTTGAGAGATTATTTATCTGAGAGAAATAGTGTCAGCTTCCTTTGAAAAGTGGAACTACATTTGCCTACCCCTTCTGTAGTGGGCATTAAGGCCCCTGTTCTGCCACTGCTTTCTGAGTCTTTGCATATTCTGTTTCTTCAGTGATGCTGTAGAATTTCCCCCTATTTGGAGTCGGGTGGATGGTTATCACTTGCTTTCAGACCTGGAAGCTGCCTCAGCAAGACCTACAGGTTGATAGACTAGTATCACAGAAGTACGGGATCACTCTCCTCCTTGGGGAGAACCTATGGGCTGACCTTTGTCCTGACTGGGCAGTCTTACTTCTATTCTTTTCCCTATGCCACAGCTTTCTGACAGCAGGAGTGGTGGCAAATATACCCACTTATATTTTCTATATAAAACTACATTGCAAAGCATTAATGTTACTTCTGTTCTCACACCTACGTTACGCCCATATTACAGGTTGGGAAACTGAGGTGATGAGAGGTGAAGAGACTTGTTTAAAGTCATAAACCAGTACATGGTTTGACAGAAAGTCTCTCCAAGTGAAATACTGGGCTCCTTGATTTCCACTTTGGAAACCATCTATATGGGGTATTATTTTATCAGTTTTATGAGGTACAGGGGTTAAAAAAGAAGAAGCCCATCATTTGAAACTGGACAGATGTGGGTTCAATCCCAGTTCTGCCATTTATTAGTGTGTGAAGTGTTTCAAATTCCTTTTCTGCTGTGAGCCCCATCTGTGTCACTGTCTATAAAATGGGGGTGAGAATACTCACTTCATAGAGTTGACAGGAGGGCGATGGCAGGCTGATTAATGGACCCCCAAGATAGCCATGACCTAATTCCCCAGAACCTATAAATATTACCTTTTATGGCAAAAGGGGCTTCACAGATGTGATTAAATTAAGGATTGTGTCATAAGGAGATTATCTTGGATACAATTACAAGTGACTTTCTAAGAGGGAGGCAGAGGGAGGTTGATGGCAGAAGAGGAGAGGGCAGTGTGATTAGGGAGCAGAGACTGAAGTGATGTGGTCACATGCCAAGGAATGCTGACCGCTACTAGAAGTTGGAAGAAGCAAGGAACAAGAGTCTCCCTTGGAGCCTCCACCAAGAACCAGCCTTGTGGACAACTTGATTTTAGCCCAACAAAACTCATTTTAGACTCAGTCATCCAAAACTGTAAGATAATAAATTTTTGTTCTTTTAAGCCACTATATTGGTGCTGATTTGTTACAGCAGCCACAGGAAACTAACACAAGGACTCAATGGGATGATGTCTCTGCCTTGTGCACAGCAGAACCTTAAAAATGGTAACTGTATCCCACTAGATTTCCAAATATCTTCTTATTGCACCTCTTTTAATATGACTTTTTAGGTACTATCTGGAAGACAGGGAAAAAAATGGAAATTGGAGGGAGCTCAACCTCCCCCATTAGGCTTACTGTTTTGAAGTGGCCTCTTAATGTGGGAGTTTCTCAGTGTTGAGTGATTAGGCCCAGAGACAGGGGTAAAACTGGAATTAAACATTACATCCTTATCATTCCAGAGTCAGCCTGACCCTAATAAGTGTCAGGCTTATCTGGGTAGCTGCTCATCTATAACTCTGAGGACCCGTCCGCAGCATACTTTGTCAAGTTGAAAGAGCTAAGAGATCATTGTGCTGAAGGGAGAGATAAGAAAAGGAGGCTCAGAGCAGTGGCCTGCTTTGCCCACACATTGTGAATTGTGGTCAGCTGAGGCTAAAATCCAACTCTCCTTATTCTTGGAGCAATGTTTCACATGGAGGAAGCGACTTGTCCAGATTTCTATACGACTCACAGAAACCGGAGGAGTTTATATCATTGAAAATCCTTCACGCAGGGCTTGAAGTTTAAGTCTACGTAGACTTAGAAAGAACAGCTATAAGAAGGTGACTGAAAAGAGTAAGTGGACACTCTCCAGGCACAACAATCTGCAAGTCTTCTCTCATCTGCTTCCCTCAGGTGTCCATTTCACTCAGTGACCTCATCAGATGGAGCTATGGTATCTGGGGACTAAAGGAACCCACAGTGAGATGCCAAGCCAATCTTTCAGATGCTGTCTCAGAGAATGGCCTCTGTTGGGGAAGTTCAAAGCTTTCTAAATTCTTTGGGACACCTGCCCAGGCCTGGATTGGACCTGACTTGCAGAAGGATGGGACACGGGGAGTGCTCTACAATAAGTATAGATACATGACTCACTGTTTGAGACAGATGATAGAAGACTTCCTCCCTGAAAATACTTTATAAGGAAGTTATGGTGAAGCCTTAATAATCCCCATGGGCAGGAGGGGGTGGGAGCCAGAATGAATCAGTGGGACAGCTGCATCGTAGAAGACCAGTGGAGGGGTGATTACTTTGAAGTATATTCTACCAGTAGCTCGTCTATGCTAGTGTAGTGTTGCCAACGAGAGATCTTTTGAGAGCCTGGTTTAATGAGCACAAATCAGTAGTGAATGGATGCTTTTAAGGGAAGCAGAAGTACTTTGGCTCTTGAGCAAGTTGCAATCTTGTCTGCAATATCTAACAGATGACTTATGTGAAACTGTTGGTATTCAACTACATTTGACCTACAAAGATGGCACTTACATATTTGTTCAACTACTGAACTTAGGTCTTGCTAAGATCCCAGCACCACAGTTGGGGATGCAAAGAGCAGAGCCGCTCAGTTGTAGGAATGCAGGCTTGGACAATATCTGCCATGGCCAGAGCCGAATGAGGCATTCAGTGGTTCCCAGATGTTCTGGGACATGTAAGACCCCTGGACTGCTGAATAAACCAGGAACAACTCCCCACCAGAGTTGAGATTGAATTTTACTAGATACTTGGTCACTTTTATTTTATTATTATTATTTTTAAAAATTTTACCAGTTACTTGGGTGAGAACATAGAGCAGAAAGGTAGAGTTGAGAGAAATGAGAAATAAGGAAATGAGATGTTTCCTATGCTCCAATATTGCAGAGTCTTGTATCTACTACAGGACTACAGACATAAAGCTACCAGTGTATGGCCAGTCACAGAAAATGCCAATCTCCTTCTTCCTTCCCATGGATAACAATCAAAGAGAAGTAATGAAGGAAGTTGTTTTTCATGGGAGTAGTGTGATGGTCAGAGGGATGAGACCTGTAAGTCTGCCAGACTTCCCAATGCCCAGGCACCTGCTTTGGAGGCTAAACCTTCTGGCTATGAAGTATCTGTGGCTTAATTAACTGTTTCCTTTGTGCATCAGGTGTTCCCTTCTCCAAAGGTGTGGAGGTTAGAGAATGGAGAGTTTGTCTCCAAGACTTCTGAGTCCTTTTGTGCTCTCTAAACCAAACAAGGCAATAGGAATATCTGGTTTCCTTTGGGTAGCTGAGAAAAATGCCCAATGGCAAAATCATTCTCTAGGTCTCGAATGACCCAACGAGATTTAGCCAGCACCTTGACCAGTGGCTGGCACATACTAAGCACTCTATAGATATTTGTTTTATGAATGCTTGAATCTAATTATCTTTGAAGCACAAGTTTGGATGTCAAAAATCTGGCTCACACTTTTTCCTTATAAAAGCAGCCAATTTAATACAGAATTATTGATTGCCTATGATTTTCTGTAGCAATAAAAATGATGACTGCTATCTTTTGTTCCTGATTGTTGGATGCTGAATGAACACAGTTGGTAGCAGTTAGAACTGCTGAAGCCTAGAATTGATGAATTGAGTAAGAAGATATCAGAGTGGTTATTTTGTCTGAGTTCTAGTTTGGTCAATGATGCCTCTAAGATGTGAATATCTTTATTTTACAAATTTTATCTATTGGACTCAGACATGTATCACACCTTGGGTACAGGTAATGGGACTCTGTCACAGGGATTAAAGGCGACTCATCCAGTGCTGCAGGTGTTTATAGCCCCATGGGAGAAGACAGATACAGAAACAGGTAATTGCAGAACAATGTAATATGTGTTGTTGTGAAAGTCACGATAAGGGGCTATGATAAGGACACAGAAGTATAGAGAACCTAATTTTTTTCCATTGCTTGAATGCTTCCAGTATCGGGAGATTCATTATCTTAAAAGAAAATGCAGGGAGAAAGAGTGCATTAACGTTCTCTATGTACTTGACATATTTTAAATGAGTATCTATTATGTGCCACATACTAAGTCAGGTGCTGGACAAGCAGTGAATAAAAGGTACAGTCCCCACTCTCATTGAACTTTCTGATTTATGGGTGAGATGACAATTCAACATATAAATACACAAAAAATATATAATTACAGACAAAACAGTGATGAGTGTGATAAAACGAGAACCCAGTGCTGTGAGGTTCTCATTTCCTGGACTTAGTTCAGTCCTGAGGGGTGAATATTTTTTAAAACTTCTATTTATAAAAAATAATCTAATTATTCTTTGTAGACAAAACTAATTTCTGCAGAAAATACTAAGACATTTAAAAATGCCTTACTATTTATAGAAAAAAAATAACATAAGCTATTTTTCTTTATTAATGACACTGGGTTTCTTTGCAATTCGCACAATGGAGACGTGAATTTTTACTTGACTCATTTAAAACATATTTATAGGGGTGCCTGGGTGGCTCAGTCAGTTGGGTGTCTGACTTTGGCTCAGGTCACGATCTCCTGGTCCCTGAGTTTGAGCCCCGCATCAGGCTCTGTGCTGACAGCTGGGAGCCTGGATCCTGCTTTGAATTCTGTGTCTCCCTCTCTCTCTGCTCCTCCTCTACTCATATTCTTTCAAAAATAAACATTAAAAATATTTAAAAAATAAAACCTATTTCTATAATATTTATGTTGTGCTATGGACTTAAGTGCATTACATATGGTAACTCATTTAATCCTTATAACCTATTGGAGAGGTGTTATCATCATTTTTTCCACTTTACAGTTAAGGAAACAGTTCAGGAACTCAGTGAGGTAAGATAACTTGCCTAAGGTTGGGCTGATAAATGGCAGAGTCAGGACTCAATCCAGTTCATGTGGTCTCCAGAGCCCCTGCTTATCACCACTATCCTGCTGCCCTTTGAGGAATTACCAAGGCAAATGAACTCTGAAATGTGCCCAACTAACTGGTGTGAGAGCTGAGTATTTTAATCTCTATTTTGTTAAGGAGTTAGCTGAGGCTCCCCATTGTAAAGTGCTTTGCCCAAAGCCACACAGCTGATAAGTGTCAGAGCTGGAATTAGATCCCAGCACTGTCCAATGCCAAGTACAAGCTTTCAGCTCCACATCATCACTGAGGAGCTTCATGGTATATGGGCCACTGCATCCCATCCAGGGACAGAATATTAGAAACACAGTCATTGAAACGTACTCTTTCTCTTCAGCATACTACTTGCTTTATATGCCCTTAACATGTACCACCGACTTAGGGGCTAATTATGTGCTATCTCATGCTGATATATAAATGTGGGTTGTTTAGTCTTGTTAGTAAGAGCGTAGGAAGTCTGATTCCTCCACTCAAATCCACCCACCTCTGTCTAGGCTGATGTTGAATGTAGAAGTTCTCATAAAATACTCACTTGTTTAAATCATTGAGTTTGAAATTCTTATGATGTTGCATACAGACTTCAAAATAATGCACTAAGATTATCCAGTGGCTCCGAGCTTGGATTTAAATCATGCAGATCTGGGTTCAAATCCCAGCTCTATGACTTTCGAGCTTCATTCTCCTGAGCAAGATTGGCCACCTCCCTGGGCCTCAGTGTTTTCATTCATGAAATGGGGACGAGAACAGTGACATTCAGGGCTGTGGTTAAAAGCACATAGTACCATGCTTAGGACATAGAAAGTGTTAATTAATCGGTAATTATTATTGCTTCTAGATTTTTCTCTTTATTGAATAAATATCATTTGAACTATCGAATAAGCTTCTGTAGCAGCTTTTGTTTCATTTCTAAAACTAGATAAGGAGCTGGGGACTTACTGTATTTTATTTACCTCCTGAATTCTTTCCCCTTCCTTTAATTAAAAGGGGTCTGATTTGTTTCACTCTTTGGTTTATGCCAGTGGTTCTGAACTGGGTGGGAAGGGATTTTCCTCCCCAGGGGGCATTTGGAAATGACCCGAGATAAAATTTTGACTGCCGCAACTTGGATGCGAGCACTACTGGAAGCTAGTGGTTAGAGGCCAGGGGTGCTGTTGAACATCCTGCAGGGAAATGAGATGTCCCCCCCACCTCCCAAACAACGACTTAGGCAGTACAAATATATCTGGAGTGCTGAGACTGAGGAACCCTGGTTTATACCCTCTAGCGCATGCACACACATGCACACACACGCGCGCGAACACACACACACACACTGCACACATACAAGCTCACACTCACCCCAAATCCCTTGTCTGCATGAAGGGAACAGTGTGTGAGGGACCTGAGCCTGAGTGAGCTCCAGGATGATGTCATGCTGGGGGAGACCCACACAGGCCTGCGGTGAGACACATTACCCGTGGGGGATCTCACCATTTCCGCACAGACCCCTCACCTCGCAGTCGCCGCCGCCTCATATCCTGCTCTAGTCCCTCCTGGGAACATGGGAAGCCTCACAGCAGATGGGGTTTCGCTTAGTCACATTCTCTGTGGTCAGGTCGGATTACATCCACAGCAGCTCTGGCTCTGAGAGACCCACAGTTGCCTGGTGCTCTCTGGGCTGGCCTTTGACCTTCCAAAGCCAAAGGCATCCCAAGATGGGCAAGGAGAGGCGTCTGTTTGCAGTTCTATCTATCATAAGGGAGAAAGGCGAGAAATAGAAAAAAGCAAAGGATGCTGGAATCCTCTTTTGAAGGCAGGGACTGGGTGTTTCTCTGTGTGTATTTCTTGTGCTTATCTCACTAGGTGGTAAGCAGTCTGTAATTTTTAATAAAGAAACACATAAATGATAGAAATCTTGAAGGAGTTTGTATTTCACAGGGAAGTGTAAGAATGGTTGCTAATATTAAGTGAGTATAATATTCCAAATACTATGTTATGTGTTTAACAACTATTATTGCACATGAACTCTGAAACAGTGATGTGTGGATTAGCATCTCCGCTTGAGAGCTCTTATAGGGTGAGTGAAGCTGGGTGACCCAAGGGCACAGACCTACTAGGTGACAAAGCCACTGAGTGACAAAGTGAGTGAAACAAATTTTATGAAAAGCTAGACTGTCCCTGACACAGTGGGGTCAATGAACTTCTTGAATTTGGAAGAGACGATCAAGGATATGGAAGAAGTTTGGGGAGCTAACAGATCTGGCCACACACAACCCTTAAGCTGATTATTCATTCTTTCTATGTATAGACCTCCCTCCTGGGTGGCAATAGGGACAAGGTAGTGAGAAATCCTCCCTTGGGGGTTGGAGCAATTTATAGGATGAAAATAGAACTCTTTCGGAAGAGCGATTAGTGGGGCCCTCTTATTTCTGTTCCATGGGAATGTACGCATTGTAATTAATTCATTGACTCATTCCACAAGCATTCTTTTGAGCTACTATATGCAATACTAGGCAGTGGGGACCTAAATATCCAGTCTCCGCTCTTGAGGAGCTTATACTCAAGTGTGGAAACCATGAGGAATGGGGTTGTTACAACCCAGCAGAGTGAGTCCTGTGGCAGAGGTAGGTACAAGCTAGATGAGGATCATCTAACCCAGGCTGGACAGAGGATTAGCTGATTTATCTCTACACTGAGTCTTAAAACATCTTTAGAGCAAAGCAGTTGGGAAAGGATGTTCCGGTAGAAGACATAACATGTGCAAAGGCAAGGAGGCATGGAAGAACATTCAGGAGCAGTGAGTAGTTCAGGAGGGATGAATACAGGATCCATAAGGGAGAAATATGGCTGGACTAGATCATGATGGCTGGCCCTAGTGAGAACTTGCTGCTTGTCCATAGTGACCTGGGCACCAGCAGCACAGCCAAATGCATATCACTAGGCTAGTGACTTCCTCTAGTCATGTGTCCTTGCATCTGTGGTCCACATACAATCTCTGCTATACTTTCTAGCCTCTTATAGGACTCACACGTGCCAGAGAGGGCATGGATTCTCTGCCCACTTGGGTACCACTCTTGGTTTTCCCAAGGACTCTCTAGTAAAAGCATCTCCTCCATTGCTCCATCCCCGGGGGACTGATAACTGTTTCCAGTCTCCAGAGAAGAAGATTGAGTCATTGTATCATCACTCTACAGTATCTTAACACCCTGTGGCCATCAGTATTCATGAAAGGGACAAGTTATGAGGATGCACTGGGAACTAGAATCTCAGTTTCTCATTTGTAGTCTATTGTTGGGTAGGAAGCAGAAACACATGGAAAAGATTTGATTATGTTAACAAATGACACAATAGTAACTGGCTGAGCCAGGAAATGTTTCTTTCCTCACTCAAATGATGTGCTTCAGTTACACAGCCTTCTGGGAAAACAGCTTTCTCATCTTATCTAAAATGCCATTTCATCTTCCAATGCTTAGCTCAAATGCCACCTGCTCTGTAAGTCATTCCTTGATATTTTGCTCAGAATGCCTCTCCATATTTTACTTGTATCTCTGTTCCTTGATTACTCACTTTGCCAGGATCTTAAATAATTGCTTCCATATGTGTCTTTTTCATGAGATTATAAAATAAGGTAACATTTATTATGAGCCTGCCTGTGCCAGGCACTGGGATAATTGGTTTACATATTTTTTTTCCATGGAATCTTCTCTTATTCACTGTGGGCAGATGCGACTAGTTCCATATTAAAAGTGAGTAAATGGGAGTTCCTAGATGTTAAGCACTGGAGTGTTTAAAAATAGGGGTGTCTGGGTAGCTCAGTCAGTTGTGCGTCTGACTCTTGATTTCAGCTCAGGTCATGATCTCATTGTTGTGGGATCAAGCCCTGTGTCACTCTCTTAAGATTCTTAAGATTCTTAATTTTCACTCTCTCTCTCTCTCTGTCTCTCTCTCTCTCTCTCCTCTCTTCTTCTACCTCTCTCCCCTGCTCATATTACCTATCTCTTTTTCTCTGTCTCTCCCTGTCTCTCAAATACAAATACAAATAAAAACAAATGTATGTCCCATCTCACTCTGTATGCTCCACCACTATGGCATAATAGTTCCTGAAAGTGTTAGGAACAAATATCTTTGGAATTCTTCTTTTCCCTTCCCAAGTAACGCAATATCCATCCAAGGCTTGTTTTATATTAGAAAACAAATACTAGGAAAGCTAACAGTAGTGTAACCAAGGAGTCAGAGCACTAAATCTTGGGCTTCTGCCACAGGCATTTACCATAGGACATGTATTGTTCTGTGCTTCATCATGATACAAAGAATTTTCAGTGACGTTGTGATATATTTTAGGATCAGACTTGCAAAACTTCTCCAAAATAGTTATGTGTCACAATGTGGAAAGGGTTAGGGCATGTGGGCCACCCTATGTCCTACCCCTTTTCATCTTCTTTCTTGACCTTTAGCAAGCCCAGTGTGCCTTTCCCTTGAGAGAGCTTATGAAACACAACTTTTCCTTGGGTCAATCCCTGATTAAAGGAATCTTTAAACACCTGCTTGTGTGTGTGTGTGTGTGTGTGTGTGTATTTTAGGAAGGAGGCAAAAGTGAGGAGGTGGTTTCCATTCAGTAGTCTGGGGCCCACAGTATTGGAAAATTTCCCCCCAAAAAGTAAATGTTACAAGAGCTCCTCTTTTGCAGAGCTTGGAGTGGATTCCTTTCTGTTTTTGGAAAAGAAGGTGTGAAAAATCCATTATGTTCTCATCCATGGTCAGAAGGTCTCCTCAGACTTTTAAAATTGTGGAGAAAGCATTTGTTACCTCTGTTTTCAATTAACTGGATGAGTTGGTTCCCCTGCTAAGGGAACATGGTCTCACAGAGATGATGAAGCCATCTTTACTATCCCCAGGAGAGGAAGGCTGGGGGTGGCCATAATGAGTTAATGACAAAGTTCAAGCTCATTTAACTTCTGTGATCACTCGGTTTGCAAACACAGCATCTATTATGAGAACATATAGCATCCATTACAAGGTGAAGATGATAATGAGGAGATATATATATATATATAATCACTTGCTCTCTATTTAGTATTGTTCTGGAAACTGAGGAATTTAGATGTACCACAGGGCTTGCTCTGAAGAGGAGGAGGAGGAGGAGGAGGCAGGAAAAAAGTAAAGTGACAATTGTAATCCAATGTGGTGAGTGCCCTGGTAGAGCGAGCAAAAGATCTACATGGGTGGAAGTGGGGCAAGCTTTCTAGAGAAGGTTACACCTGAACAGAGTCTTGGACATGACTTAGAGGTACAGAGGAGAGGGAAAGAAAGAAGGAAGGGAGTTGGAGAGGGACAGAGGGATCTTCCCTTTCAGCATGTGGAGATGAGAAATGGCATCCTGCATTCTAGAAATGCTGGTGGGGTGGCAAAGGGAGCACTGGGGGTGGGCTTGTGAGAAGGGCAAGGTTGGTAGGGTCTCATGAAGGCCTTGAAAGCCATGTGAAGGATTTTGATCTCTCCACCAGCTAGGTGATGGGAGGACATTTTCGGATGTCAATAAGGCAGAGACAAGGATAGATGCATGCCTTAGAGATATCATCCTGGTCGCAGTGTGAAGTGGAGTTAAGAAGAAGGAAAAATGGAGTCAGGAAGACCACCGAGTGGCTGTCATAATCATTTAAGCAAGAGATGATGGTGGTTCGGGCCAGGGTTGGAGCTGTGGGGATGGAGGGAAGTGGAAGGTTTTAGTGATATTAAAGACAAGCTTGCCAGAGTTTGATGATAAAGCAGATGTGGGGAATTAAATAGAGAGAAGCAGCATCCTGGAAGGGGTGCCCCCTGGATGGTGATGCTATTTACTGAAGTGAGACTAGGAGAAGAATGAAGATGACAACCATTTGAACCTGGCAGTTTCAGCTCAGGAACAGAGACAATAGCAGTGAAAAGACTCTTTTGTCACCCTGGCCTCAGCAGGACATAATGCCCATGTCATTCATCTCTAGACACTGTCTATGAGCACATGCATGTAGAACCCTCTCACTTGCAAAGGAGCCAAAGGTAGGCCAAAATCATCTCTAGAGGGGCTCTCCTCACTGGTTTGATATGCTTTTATTCTCACAGTCCGGAATAGTAACACAGTGCATGTAAGCCAGGCTGCCTGGGTTTACAAATAGTACAATTCTTACTGCAGCATCACCTTTGGCAAGTTACTTAGCCCATCTGTAACTCAGTGTATACATTAGTAAGGTGGAAATCATAGTTCCCACCTGAAAAATTTATTGTGAAGAAAAAAAATGTATAGAACCATATATGTAAGGGTGGAGGCACTTGATAAATATTGATAAAACAAATGAGTAGCTATCTTCTTCGTTCATTCCCTCCTCCTCTTAGTATAAAACATTTCTTGGATGCACTAAATGCCACAGATTCAGAGCAGATTCCCTTCTTCTTCTTTTTTTTTTTAATTTTTAACATTTATTTATTTTTGAGGGACAGAGTGACAGAGAACGAGCAAGGTAGGGGAAGAGAGAGAGGGAGACACAGAATCCGAAGCAGGCTCCAGGCTCTGAGCTGTCAGCACAGAGACTGACACAGGGCTTGAACCCATGAACCTGTGAGATCATGACCTGAGCCAAAGTTGGACGCTTAACCGACTGAGCCACCCAGGCGCCCCTCCCTTCTTCTTTATGAGGGACAAAATGGAATTGAGAGGTCAAGTAAAGTGTTTTGGAGAATCTGATTGCATCCAGTGGTGGGCTAACCATTCTTTGACATTGTTGAACCCTGTGAACACCCAAAAATTATCATCCTATAATCCTGATCTACTCTTGCTTCTTCCCATTGCTCAAAGGATCAATCCTCAGCAAGGCTCTCAAGGCTCTGTGTGACCTGTCCCCAACTTCCTTCTTAGCTTTATCTCCTGTCTCCACCTCCTAAATGCTGATTCTACCTACTGCTTCAGCCACACTATTTTCCATTGTTCAAATGTCATAATTGTATATACTTCCTTGTCAAAGTATGTGCTGTGCCTCCTGCTGGAACTGCCCTTACTTTTCCCTTATTTAAAACTTGCTCAAATATCACCACCTCTTGCAGGATTGCTCTATCCACCCTTCTCTGATCCCTAGCACCTTCATGGTTCTTCTAATACAATGCTTACTACAGAGCATCTTAATCATTTTCCATGAGTTTATCTTTCCTTTAGTAAACTCTGAGTTCTTCAAGGTAGAATCTGAATCTTCTTAGTGTTGGAAATTCCAGATCCTAACCCAGAAGTTGGCGCAGAGTGGGTGTTTAGGTAAGGCTTACTGGATGAGTCAATGGATAAATAAACTCGCTTAAAACTGAAGCAACAGTAGATATAAAACATGCATTTTCCTCCCTCCTATCATCTCCTTGACTTGCCTTCACCCCAGTTCAGCAATCTTCCCAGAAAGGAGAGCATCTGAAATTGACCAAAGAAGGAAAGGACACCCTACAAAATGATTTTAAAATATTTATTGTTTTGCTTGTGTTCTCCAGATAAGGCATTGATTCCAAGGCACCAGCATTACATTCCGTAATTAAAGAGATTTTTTTTAACCTCTCAGCAAAAAACCAGTGTTTAAAAATCTTTCAATTTCCTAAAGCAAGATAGGGGACCTGGTTACAGAGGGTAGCATAGGTTCACGGGTAGGAACACTAGACTGGGGGTGACAAAGAGGCCCAGATCTACTCCAATCTCAGCCCAACGTGACAGGCAACATTTATACTTAGAAACTGTGTCATCCTTACCTCTTTTACACAGATCAGTTTGAACACCTACCATTTGATCTGCCCTATTATAATTATTGAAGAGAATTTGCTGTGGCAAAATACAGTAGTTTTCAATAATTTGCTTTTTACCCTCTAAAATAATCTTGGAAAACCATGTACCTTTCAAGTTGACAAATGCTTTTATTGTATGTTTAAATAGTTCCAAAGGACAGAACTTCAAGTATGTTAAAAATATATATAATTTAAAAATAAAACTCTTTTAAATAGATTTGATGAAACCTAAATTCCATTGTGATTTGATATCATTTATCCATTAAGAAATACACAAATAAGATCTTTCTTAAAAGCTGAAAACTTACATAATTCCACTTCTCCTTAAATGTGTATTTCCATTCAATTTCCTCCACAGTTTATGATAATGTGGTATATTCTTATACTTAAAAGTCTTCCCTTGATCATGTTCTCCTATTTCTTTAAAACAAAACATGTACATAAATTGACATTAAAATTTCTTTAATGTTCTGTAAGTGTAAGTTTCTAGCATAAGACAATTTCTTCTGGATTGAATTATCATAACAATTATTAGAAGTACTAAGTTAACAAATCCACTATACACTTAATAAAATTTTGATAGGGGACCCTGGATGGCTCAGTCGGTTAAGCATCTGACTCCTGATTTTGACTCAGGTCATGTCTCATGGTTCATGAGTTTGAGCCCCACATCGGGCTCTGTGCTGGCAGTGGGGAGCCTGCTTAGGATTCTCTCTCTCCCTCTTTCAGCCCCTCCCCTGCTCATCTCTCTCTTTTACTCTTTCTCTCAATAATATAATTAATGAAAACTCAAAAAATTTTTAATATAATTTTGATAAATATTTATGACATGAAACAAAGTTTTATTGGAAATGCTTTCTGAATGAAATGAATTTTCTTCAATTAGATCATGTATCTGTTAAGGAATATTCATTATTGCTAACTTCAGATGGTATTATATAAATTCCACTCCTAGTTTTCATTTTTTGGTTGTAAGTACTGAGGAACCCATTCACAGAAATAAACAGATGAGAAAGGAAGAACATTTTTTTATAGCAGCATTATAATCTTCTACTAGGTTGTATGTCAAAAATCCCATAGGAATAATCATCAAAAAGCATTTTTAATAATTTTTCAACTGACATTTTAATTAGGCCTCCCTTTAGTTTTGTGGTGAGCAAAGTGTGGGAAGTCATATGACTTTCAAAACGGTTTGCTACTAGATCATCAGTCATGCAACAGAACTTTGAATTATACTTTTGTTTGGTCTCCTAGAGATTTTTATAGCCCAAGGCAACTCAAGATGAGTGAGAGGTATGGCTTCCTTTTATAAAATGAGTGAAAGGCTTTTATGAAAAGAGACTCCTTATCCTCAGATTCTTGAGAAAGACTGCAAATGAAAGTTGAGAACCTAAAAATTCCCTTAAATCTATCTGCCAACTGGAGCCCTTAGAAAATCCTTGAGTTCCTCTGTGGGTACAGTGCACTGGAGCCTGAACATTGTAATATGAATGAATCCTTTCTGTAATTAAATTAAGAACTTCCCAGAGAGGCAGCATGATTGTACAGGTAATAATATGATAACAGTGCAAAGCAGCCAGAAGCCAAGTTCATATTGACTTCTAATGGGCCCGATTCTATAATTCAGAAGTGGGAAAAACTAACTTGTGTTTCTGCAATCTGGCTTGACTTCATGAACGAGCTTGGATTCAAATGAATCCTTGAGTTATGGAAACAGAATGTTAAATCTGGAATAAAGTTTAGAGATCGTCTAGTCTGGAGAAGGCAATGAAGCATTATCTTCTTTTTAATGCTTATTTATTTTTATTTTTGAAAGAGAGAGAGAGAGCAGGGGAGAGGCAGAGAGAGAGAGAGAGAGGGAGAGGGAATCCTAAGCAGGCTCCATGCTGTCAGCGCAGAGCCTGATGTGAGGCTCGAACTCATGAACTGTGAGATCATGACCTGAGCTGAAATCAAGAGTCAGATGTTTAACCGACTGAGCCACCCAGGCACCTTGTTATATTTTATATTGGCTTGGATTAATCCTTAGTGACTGCTTGGTGTTCTGTATCATGAAGGATTCAGAGGAATCACCTGTAGGAGAGAATGCTGTGCCTGATTGCTCACGTCTGCCAGTGCAAGCAGGGAGAGAAGAAGCCCAGGTGCCCTGTGGAAGCCGTGCCTGACATAGCACAGGAACCGGACCACAGGGAGAGCTGAAGCCCAGTGAGGGCAGAGAGTTCGATCAAAATTCCATAGCTAACTAGCAACAGGATGGGAAGAATTATTTCTTCTTCATCATTTGGTGCGCATTGTGAATTTAGTCATATTTGCAACTGGAAAGTGGGTATTTTAAAGCTGGAAGGGAGAAAATCTTACTGTGCAAATATGAACTGTTCTTTCTTTTAGGGAGCTTTTAGATTCCTTCACATTCGTTCTCTATGGCTATTTGCTGAGAGAAGGAAATAGGTGAACCATTATGAGGATGCTGAAAATATGGGGTGGTCTTAGTTGCCCACCCGGAAGGAGCTCAGGAAAAATCAAAACCATATCAGCAACACTCCACTCACCTGGCTACTGTTCCTACGTCACCCTGGCCCAGGAAAACAGAGGCACAGAGTAGAGGTAACACAGGCTTGCAAGGCCTCTTACTGTTACATCTACCAAAGATTCCACTCACCCCAGCATCTCACACACTCACAGTACCCCAGATAAGTCCTCTTGCCACATGACTATTATCAAATTGTAGGATTGGGGTGGGAGTAGACAGAAGTACAAGCAGAGATACAACAGGATTTATACACTGACGGGGGGATTAACTTCATATGTAACAAATGGCTTTTACCATACATACTGAATTGCATATTGCCTTACTCCTTTTTCTTTTGGACCTCTTTCCACATAAATCTCCACGTGCCTCATTCTTTTTAGCTATAACATCACATTCAGGTGAGTCCAGACTTTTGATGGTGTAAACAGTACTACAGTAAACATCCCTGTGACTTCATCTTGGTGCATTTCTGAGAATGTATTTGAAGGATAAATTCCTAGAAGTGGACTGGGTGCAACAAAGCTTTCAATTCCCACCGGTATTGTCACATGGGTTTCTGAAGAGGTGATACAAATTTACACTCCAAATTATGGTATATGGGAGTGCCGGCTTCCTCACATCAAGCCAACACTAGGCATTTTCAAATGTGAAGAAGAGGATTTGAATAGTTCTGAATTAGACTCGAAGCCTCCCTCTTGGTTTTCCCAACCTGTGCCTCCCAAAAGCAATGAGGACGGATGATGGCGAATGCCACAGCCTCTGCTCAGAAGGCTGAATGCTCCTTCTTCAGTGGGAACAGGGGTTGTTTCTTCAGGCTGTGCCCTACTTGGCATCTGTCCCTGACAGACCCAGCCAATGTAGGGAGCCAGCCGCTCTGACGGTGAGAAAGAGTGCATTGGAAACAAATTGATCTTTTCACAGCTGGCCTTTCCCTTCTTTCCCTTCAGCCTGGACCCGGCTCAGAACAAGGTCCCTGATGTTCTGCTGCAACAAAAATGGCATTATTGAGGACTGCCTCCTTTGGGGGAAGTGTCATTCCCCAAGAATTGCCTCTGCAGTGTCAACCATGACAAGCCCGGAGACAGCATAGCTACGAGTCTCCAAGGGTCTCCAAAGCAACACCCAAACTGTCCATCCTGTTGACCACGGACTCTTCTATTGGTGTCCACAACTTTATTTAAAGGATGTCAGATGACTCAGTTCAACAGACTATAACCTCTTGTTTATCCTTCCTCGAGGCCCGTGGTCAGCGGGTGGGAGACTTTGGGATTCAAAAAGAGAAGAACTATGTGAGCAACAGGGGAAAGAATCTAGTGTTTCTGTCTAGCACCACCATCTTATCACTGTTCATCCTATTACTCTTCTGCCTTTTTTTCCACAGTGCTCGTTCCAGCTGAGAGAAATCATTTGTTTATCTTTTTATCGATTGCCTCCCTTACTAGAGTAAAGCCTCCAGGAGGGCAAGGCCCTGTTCAGTTCACGACTGTATCATCAGTCCCCGGCCCATTGAAATTGCTGAATGAATGAGTGAATGAATGAATAAAGCAAATGAGTACCTCCTGTGCTGCATAATTTTGTGCATTTGATGCCATTTAATATTTAAACTTAACGAGGTCTAAATATTTTCATTTGTAACTAAGGATTTTGGGTCTCAGAGATTAAATAACACTTCCAGAAACACACAACTGATAATTGGTAGAACTGAATTTCATTTAGTCCTGACAGACCTGAAACCTATCTTCTAGGCCACTGGGATTCTGACTTTTGAAAGTTTAAACTCAAAAACATTAAAGGCTTTTGCAAGCAATAAGGGACATGGTCACTGAAGACATTGCCAGGTGAACATGATGTGTTCAAGAAGAACAGATAGCATTGGCTATGAAGCATTGGCTTCATCACGGTGAGCAATTCCCAACACGTTAAGTGTTTATTAAATCTGTATTCATTTGGGGACAACAGTAGGGCTAATTTATATGAATTCTCACGAATTTGGGACCTCTGAACTGAGAAACAGTTCTAAAAGATACTGAACAGTAACAGGATCTAAAAGATCCTATGTTAACAGTGAGTGACTATAATGAAGGGCACCAATATTTTACAAAGTTATGTTGTGTGCAAGAAGTCATGCTTTAAATATGTGATTTCATTTAGTTCTTACAACAGAATTTCTCCTTTTCTTTTTCCTTTCTTTCTTCCTTTTCTTTCTCCTTTCTTCCTTCTTTCCTTCCTTCTCCCTCCCTCCCTCCCTCCCTTCCTCCCTTCCTTCCTTCCTTCCTTCCTTCCTTCTTTCGTTCGTTCCTTTCTTTCTTTAGACAAGAATTTGGAGATTTAGGTTGGGTAAGCAATACTTAACAGTAGGACCAACACTTGAACCTACATCTTTATATCTAGAGAGCCTCTTCTTTTTCTGCTCACCATGCCACTGAGTTTTGGGCAGGGACTATGGTCTCAGTTGACCAAGGACAGTCATAGGCACAGAGGGTGCTGCATAAATGACCAATTGGCAGACCCCTAACCGTCTGGTCCTCAGCCAGTGATCCCTAGGGCTACTTGGGTTTGGCATCATGCCTGGTATGACTTTATCCTTTAACTGTTTCTTTTGTTGGCCAGACCCCTGAGGGAGCCCTGTCTCCTCCTTGAAACCCTGTGCTGGAATGAGAGGTCTCCACAAGGGTTCCGGAAGCCCACACTCAGTGCTGTGGTTTTTTCCCTGAGAACTGGCTGTAAGGTAATGTTCTGAGATCAGTCCTTCCAGCTCCCACCTCAAAGATCCACAAACTCCAGGCTCCCAGGGATTTTGAGCTGGCAGTTACAATGAAATATTAGTAGAGAATAAAATGATTTTTCTTCTATTTTGGGTTTTTAATCAGGACAGCATGGTTATGGGATGATTTATGTACTTGTGAGTATTTTAAAAAAGTTTCTTTTAATGTTCCTTCTCTAGCCAGTTCTCTTATCACTTGGGCTCAGCTTGGTGCTTCTCCGGAATTTGTCTTTTCCCTCTCCCATCTATAAAATGCCAAACACATGTCCCCAGTCTGGCTCCATGAAACTGAGAATCTTTGGAAAACTCCTTAGAAAAAAGCCTTACAGATTGTGTTTTTTACAAAGTCATCCCCAAAGAGGTACTTAAAGTATTTGGAGATGAAATGGCCGTCTGAAATAACAAAAACCCTAAAATAAATAAATAAATAGATAGATAAATAAATAAATAAATAAAAGGGAGTTTCTCCAAAGTATTCTGTTCTTTATTCATTGTTTGTCCATTCAAGCAAAATTTGACAAATTCTCATTAAGTATTTACTCCATGTTAGACATGGTGCTGAGTATGAAGAACATAATAGTAAATCAGACAGAATCCCTTTCTTGGGAGCTCACCATCTATAATACCAGCCAAGTGAGTACTGCAGAGCATTTCCTGCCAGCCACCCCTACCTGTGAGTTCATCTTTGACAGCTTTCCCCTCCTGGCGCCACTGTTCTCATCTCATTCCCCACCTGGAACACAGCCCACATTACAGGTGTGAGAAAACTAAGGTCAAGGAAAGTGAGGTGACCCACACGTGATCACCTGAAGTGAAACTGTCAGAGTTTGGGCTTGAATTCCAGTCCTCTTACTGCCCCTCCAGTATTCTTTCCCGTGGACTATAGGGACATTTGAAATTCATCTATGAATCTCCTCGCCATCTACCCATTCAAACCCATGCAGATCCACTTTCCTCCAACCATATGAGAAAGCCAAAGTCCCCGATACATCGTGTTCTCTGCTGCCTTTGTGTTTTTACAACTACTACTCTTATAGTAGTAAAGTAGTATATAGTACTATAGTAGTCTTACAACTACTACTACTGCAACTCTCAGAAATAATAGCTATTACCTGTTGAGATCCTATTCAAGGTCAAGCACTACTTTACATCATGGACTCAATCTTCTGGACAAGGAGATAGGTTCTGTTATTATCTCCACTATATGATTTACAAAACTGAGGCTCAGAGAAATTAAGTAACTTGCTCGAAAGGCTGGGGTTGAAATTAAAGTAATACAGCACCAGAGCCTATGTTTCTCTAGATCTGTTGAATGACTGAATGGAAGATTGACTGAATGAAATTGAGTTCCTCTGTTGCTGTTTCTGAAATGTCATTTTAATCAGAAGTCATAGGTAAATTATTATCTGCTAGGGATAGAAATAGAAGTTTCCTAAATTAGGCTGGCCAAGAATCTTCATTTCAATCTATTCAACCCTTACCTCGGCACCCATCATACAAAAGCATTAACTATATGAGATGAAAGATAAAGTGAGTTATTAAATTTATTCATAATTCAGCAATATGAGCACATGAGGGTGAGCAGATGCCTGTGCACATGTTCTGATGTTCCCAGAGACATTCATGCTCCTTGAAGAGAGCAGTGGGAGATGTTTACCTGATGGCCCTTGGCCTGTGCTCCCACATGCCTGGGGAGAGGGAGCTGCCAGCAGTGTGCCAAGGAAGGAGTTCCATACACTCTACTGTGTCCTTGGCCCAATTCTTTAAAGGGTCTCCAACATTTTGGAAGCATAATAAGAAGTAACATCATTCCTGGCATTATGGGGCCATTGAGGAATGAAGTATGTCTATGGAAAGACTAATACCTTTACGTGTTACACACTTCCAAATCCTCTAGCAGCATATCTAAGAACTTCTCATTAACTCTACTTCACGCTTACTGGATCTACTCACTTGGAATTTTCCCCAGTGGATCCAGAGTCTGTGCTTCATCTCCTCAGTTCCTCCAGGCTCCTGTCTTACACTGCCAGAACATTTTGCTCCCAAAGCTGTTGAAAGAGACCTATCGATGTAGTCAGAGGAGTTGCTCAGCATCCTAAAAGCAAGACCAAAAGGAGTGAAAAAAAAAAAAAGGAAGTCATCATTAGTAAGTGATTGACCTCATTCTGTAGGAATTCTTTTTGGAAAGGGAGCTGCAGAGTGTTGTGACAGACGGTAAATCATCTGTAAGAATGTTTACCATGGAATTCTAGCAAAAGAAATGGCTCAAGAAACTTCCTGGGCACACAAATGGAGTCTGCTCAGAGGCCCCAAGGGGGACCCGGAAAACTTGAGCCATGTGACAGAGGTTGTCTACTCTAACTCGGGGGTCATTTGAAGCTGCAGGAGCGCTTGAGTCACCCAACCTGCTAGGAAGGTGTTTTTAAAAAACAAAACAAAACAAAACAAAACAAAAACACAAAAAACCTTCTGGTTCTTCAATCAGCTCCACTTAAAAGACTAGTTGTGGGACCCATGAAAAAGTGCAAAGCAAGCTACAGTCTACTGGGTGTAAGCTAGGAATTACTGTTTCAATTTTATAGAGATTTAGACTGATTTTAAAATTGTCTAAATTCACAAGGTTTGTAAGTTTCAAAGTCAGAGCTCAAACTCAAGTGTATTTGACTCCAAATTGTGCATGGTTGCCTTTCTTGAGGGCAGAGTTATGCATTCTACATATTTTTCTTACTCGATTGCAATATTCACTGCCCAAGGTATGTAGAATCCTGGAATATCAAAGTTAAAAGCACCTTTAGACATCCCATGGTTTAATCATCTCACTATGAAGATGAGAATGACTGTGAAGGATGGGTATCATCCTCGTTCATCCTCACATAAAGTCTACGGCCAGGAGAGATGTTGGCTGACCCTCAGCTAAGAAATGTTCCCTTTGAAACAGGATCATCAGTCTAAATGGATACCTAATGTATTTTGCTTGTTGATTTTTTTTTTAAATGTAATTCATGAGAGCACAACCTCCCCTTCTCCTAGGCAAGTCATTGCTAAATCTCAAGAATCCACCTTTTGTCCCATTTTTCTTTTTCTGGCTGGTAGTTATCAGCATGTAGTGTATAAAACCTTTCTCCTTTAGTCCAGTGGACAGAAGTCTGTGTAACATATTGGGGAGGGAAAGAAAAATCAGTTGTGAGCTTTAGGAACTTGGTAACAAGTGGAGAGCCAGACATGAGAACATTTTATTTTAATCCATTATATAATCATATGGAATAAACACCTAATGGTTATAGAAGCAGAGATGAGGGGTACCTTCCCTAGCCTGGGAAAACAGGGGTCTTCTTGGAGGATTAATGAATTAAATTGACTTAACGATTTCACCCATCCACCAAATATTTTTTGGTACCTCTTCTATGTCAGGTACTCTTAAAGATATTAGGGGATACAGCACTAAGAAAGTCAAAGTATTTTTCTACGTAATGAGAGATGGGACATATAAATAGAGAAAATATTCAAAGTAGCAGTCATGAAGAAAAATATAACAAAGCAAAGATCTAGACAATGATATGGGGTTGGGGATTTATTTAAAAAAAAAAAGTAGCTAGAGAAGGCCCCTTCAAGAGATGTCTTTTGGTCAGAGAACTAATGAAGATGTATCTCAGTTATCCTGTATTACTGCTTCCCAGGCAAAGGGAAAACACAGGACAGATGTCTTGAGTCAGCACCAGTTTGGTGTATTTGAGTAATGATGAAAGCCAGTGTGGGGAGAGTGGACCTAGTGAAGGTTACTGTTGAGGAAATGGAGATAGAGATGCAAGAAAGGACTGGATCACAGGATGTGTAGGTCACAGGTAAGTGGATACGCAGTCAAATGGAGAAGGGCTTATCAACCTTTTCCTTCTTGGTAGGATCACTGGCAATGCCATGACATCACTACAGAGAAAGGTAAAGCTAACAACAAATGAATCATTCTGATTACCCATCCTATGATTATAACTAATACGTTCCTGCCATAGGTCAGATTCCAGATTCTCTGGAAAATGTAGAGATCAGAACCCCTGTCCCCAGCACCCACACCCACCACATCCACTTGCATCCTACATTTATCATCTCTCTCTCTCTCTCTGGCTCTTTGTCATGTTGCTAACATCCCTTAAAGGAGATAGTGCAAGTCCAAGGAAAGCTGTGTCCATAAATATTTAGACTGAATAGAAAATGTGCCAAAGATGCAAAGAATCTGTCCAGAGGGAGAAGAGACTTTCTCTTTGTTCTCTTCAGGCTTGTAACTTAACTCATGGATACATGTCTTTGAATAATACATAACTATCAATTTACCTAAAAGAGTTACATAGAAACCTTAGCCTCTTTGTCCTTTTGCTGTGCCCTGCGTGGCGTTTTCTTCTCATCCTGGGATATATATTTCTCTTTATTTTTTCTGTATCCTTCTTCTGTATCCTTTCTTCTCTGTTCCCATGTTTCTGATCACATACTGTGTGTCAGGCTCTGTTAAACTTATTCCTGTGGAGTCTGTACCCACTACCACTTCTCATCTTATAATCACTTGTCAATTCATTTTAACCAGCCTTCTCCCTCCACCCGCTCTTTCCTGAGTCTGCTCCCACTGAGGTCAATCCAGTCTTCATATTACTAAGCCCAGGGGCCATCTTTCTGATTCTTTTTCTTAGACCTCTTCATTGAGTGGATTATGTTAATTGGTCCTTCCTGAAGTGTACATCTCCTTTTGGTATCTGTTTGCACCATTCTTCTACTTGAACCACAGTGTCCATTCCTTCTCTTTCTCTTAAAATTTCAGCTTCTCATGGATTGTGTCTTTGGCAACAATGTCATCCATGCCAGGGCTTTGGCTCTAACAGCTTCTACACTTCTATGCTCTGCCCAGACTTAATAGCCAGCTTCTATCTGTGGGCATCGAATGTTAAGCCTCAGCCAAACCACTCTCTCATCTGATTAAGAGATTTTAAAGTGACCCTCATGCACCTCCTTTTTTTTTTTTTTTAATTCCAGGAGAGGAGGATTCTCCTTTCAGCTAATTTACTAACTGACTTGTGATTAAATGCCTTTCCCTCCCAGGCCTCAGATACCCAACCTGTAAAGTGAGTGAATTAAACTACTCTAAATCTCCTTCTAGTTTTAGATGGACATGATATATGGCCATAAAAAAAATAACTGACTATTGTGGTTTTACAAAGGCCAATAAACAACACCTCAACCCTCTCCCCAAATTCAGAACCAAGTGCATAATTGAAATTAGTCACAGCTAAACAAAAGAAACCCAATGTTAGCCTCATTAGATAAAAATAGACTCATCTATGGTTCCTCTTTACCTGTTTCCCAATCCTCCTAGTAGATATTCTTTAAGAAGGCAGAGAAACCATGCTCTCTAAGTAATTGCATGATGGAAATTATTCCTCTTGAATGTTTGATGATGACACATTTTGATTTTATTTAGCTGTTTCAACCTTGAGAGTAATTCCAAAGCTGAGGGAATGTTTAAACTCCTTCCAGCTGCCTATTTAGCATGAAGAGCTCTTCCCTAGACCTAGGGGTGAGAGGAAATCTTATCTTCTTTAATCAAGTCAATTTAGGCTGAAAAGAAGGCCAACTTGACAGCTAGCATTTTGTTAGCATGCTACCTCTCTAAGCATCTATAATATTTTCCTGCTTTACTGAATGAGATTGAGTTGCTTGATTTTAAGTGCTCTTAATCAACAAGCACCAAATGAAGTTACACATTTGAGGTCACATAAAAATAGAAAGTACTCAAGGCTGAACAAAGTTAAGAGTGTGCAGACCTTTCAGTTGTCTACAAACATTATCATCTGTGATTTTTACAGACTAAGAAGAGGGTCAGAAAGAGGATGTGACATACCCAAGATCACCCAACTAAAATAACAGCCAACGTGATGTTATAAATCTTGATTTTGTAATTTTGAGTACAAGGATTTTTGCCTAAACACACCATACCAGAAAAATAATAACCCCTTGATATTTCTTTAATAAATATTGTAATCTTAAGTCAATGACACAAGTATAAGGTCCAGGGCAATATCTAATTCAACACTGGCGTAATTTCAAAGATGAGAATTAAAAAAAATTCTCCTCCTGGTCTATCTGTTTATTATTATGTTCCTTTGGAAGCTGACACACTGAAAATTATGTAACCTTATTTTTATTTTATATTATTTAACTTTATTTTTAAGTTAATACAATTATTCTTAGGAATTATATCAGTATTCTAATGAATTGTTGATTCTTATAGTTACTATAATAAGACACAATTACAATAGCATTGTTTTTTCTTTATGGTTTCAGTAGATCAATAAGTCCTACATGAATAACTCTCACTAAAATCTCAACAGTTAGTATTAGGGGGCACTCATCTCTCACTGCATGTGGAGAAATAGCTACTAGAGCTCCTGGAGACTCTCCTCGCCTCTGACTCCCGGTGGGGGCGGGGGGTGGTGAGGACAAGCTACTTGATCATATTGATGAGTTGGGGAGAAGGTGCTGGGTATACTTAGCTCAGTGTTCTCAATGTGGCCCCAGGACAAGCAGCATCAATATCATTAGGCAACATGTTAGAAATACAAATTCTCAGTACCCCCCCTTCACTACTCCTGAATCAGAAACTCTGGGGGTGGGTACAGCCATCTCTTAACAAGCTCACTGCCCATCAGATGATTGTGATGCCTGCTTAAGTTTGAGGACCTCAGGCAGCTCTCTTTGGTGCTGCCTGTCTGCAGAAGTCTGCAGACTTCTGGTCTGCTTTCTGCCATGTGGTTTAAAAAAACAAACAGACAAACAAACAAACACCAGTCTTGGGGGAAGATATGCAGTTAAGCAGAGTTGCCCATGACTGGGGGTTCCCTTATGCTAATTATAGATGCAGTGTCAAAAAGCCCATGACTTCACACCATGCTCTCCAACCAAACTTTTATCTAATAAAGCTGACATTTGGATTCTCATTTTAAAATAGGACTTTAATTTCAATTATGGAGTTGGTGCTGAATTTGGACAGAAGGATAGGGTGTTGTATATTGAGGTCCTTAAAACTGCAACAATAATCAGTTATTTATTGCTTTCTTTATGGCCACATATCATGTCCATGGAAAGCTGGAAGATGATTTGGAATGATCCAACTCACCCACTTTCTGGTTAGGGTAACTGAAAGCTCAGAAAGGGAAAGGCATGTACTCAAGGCTACTTAGCGAATTAGCTGGAGGTAGAAGGCTCCCAGACCTGGGCTGAGACCCACACATCTAGCCAACAGAACCATGCACCTTAACAATTTCCAAGTTGGAACAGAGGAAATGCATATTTGGAGCAGTTCATCTTATCACATTGAAGATTTCCTAATTTACATTTCAGTCTGAAAATCATGGATGCCTCTGTATCTACCTCATTTTCGTGGCCCCCTGGTGAATATGGTCTCTATCAGCATCACATCCTTGTATTCCTGCCCCAGCTTCCTGCATCCAACTTCTTTGACAAGAATTGAAAATGTATTGCAGCTGTTCAGCATCTCTGAGGAGGGAACCGAATTCTTAGTCCCAAACTGAGCTCATCCGAAGGAAAGCACGTTGTGCAATGAGGAAGTGCTCTCAACTATGACACTGAGCTCACCCCCTTTTCCTTTTAGTCATTTTTTTTCCAGTCTAATTATTTATCCAAGTCTGGTTACTTGATCCACTGCCAGAGATATTTCCTATGAGTTAACAATCTGGCTTTCAGAATTGTCTTTTGATTGATCTAATTTTTATTGACATTATGCTTTCTTATTCCCTGATTCCTTTTATTGGTTGTCTATTCAGAAGGTTGACAGCACCTGCCAGAGCCTTGAGGCTGGAGGCCAACTGATTTACCTCTATTTTTATGGTTTAATAATGCCAGCTAGAATTTATTGAGCAATTACCACGCATCAGACAATGTTCTAAGCATTTTGCATGTGCTGTCTTATCCAATCCTCTTACTGCTACCTATGAGGTAGATACTGTTATAATTCTCACTTTTTATAATTTTTTAAAATGTTTATTTTTGAGGGGGAAAGAGAGAGAGAGAGAGAGAGAGAGAGAGAGAGAGAGACTGGAAGGGGCAGAGAGAGAGGGAGACACAGAATCTGAAGCAGGCTCCAGGCTCTGAGCTGTCAGCACAGAGCCCGACGAGGGGCTCGAACTCATGAACCATGAGATCATGACCTGAGCTGAAAGTCAGATGTTTAACTGATTGAACCACCAGGCACCCCTAATTCCCACTTTTTAGATAAGAAACAGGCATAGTGAAGTTAATTTCTCCAAGGTCATAGCTATTAAGTGGTGGAGTCAACCTTTAAGCCCTGGTTATCTCCGTCCACAGATTTCCCATTAGCCTTGGGTTATACCATCATCTCTGTGCACAAGGATCTGGAGTCTTCATACTCCTACCGCCTCCTGATGTGCCACTCCTTTCTTTGTTCTATATCTACTGTGGTCAGGTTTGAGCCTAGGTCCTGTCCCAGACCATTTTACACAATGAGATGTGCTGGTTTACTGGGATGACTCAGCAGGGGGTTTGCTGGGTAGAGGGCAGTGTAATCGACAGCTTTTGCAGAAGTCAAACAGGGGGCACATTTAGTTCCAGTCCCACGCCAAGAAAAAGAACTGAAGAGAGATGATTCTTGGGGAAATATCAGGAATTTGCTAGCAGTATACAACAACTAAGACCCATCCTCACAGACATCTCTGGGGTCTGAATATAATCAGCAACATGGAGTATGTGATAGATGCAGAAGATCTTGCTGCTGGCCTGGTGTCCCAGGTTGGCCCCAGGTTACAGCCAAACCCCTTGAAGTTTACAGAAGAAACACTAAAGTTCTGTTGGGGGAAAGCTTAAAATGTGCAATCCAGAGAGAATGGTTTCATTGGGGAAACCTAGCAGACATCAAGGATCTGAGCAGAACTCGGGGCACCTAGGTGGCTCAGTTAGTTGAGCGTCCGACTGTTGGTTTCAGCTCAGGTCATGATCTCACCATTCATGGGATCGAGCCTGGCACTGGACTCTGTGCTGACAGTGTGGAGCCTGCTTGGGATTCTTTCTCGCTCCCTCTCTCTCTAACCTGCATGCACTCTCTCTGTCTCTCTCAAAATAAATAATTAAACTTAAATAAAAAAGATCTGAGCAGAATTTGTCACTAAGAAGAAGTGTAAGGATAATACAAATAGCTCTTCATAATGTGGCAAAAGGATTCACTTAGAAATGGGCTTGTTTTGGGGTGTCTGGGTGGCTCAGTTGGTTAAGTGTCCAACTCTTGATTTTGGCTCAGGTCATGATCTCATGGTCATGGGATTGAGCCCTGTGTGGGGCTCCATGATGAGTGTGAGACATGCTTAAGATCCTCTCCCTCTGCCCCTCTCTCCAGCTCGCTCTCTCTCACTCTCTCTCTCTCTCTCTCTCGCTCTCTCTAAAATTAAAAAGAAAAGAAAAGAAAAAGAAAAGGGCTTGTTTCACTGATCCAGGCAGAATGAATCTAGGGTTTGTGCTTTGATTTTCAACCTAGTCTTCAGGAGAGATATAGTGACTGAGCTGAGTCTTGAAGGGTCAGAAGGCATTAGGCAAGGAAAGCAAGTGGTAAAAGTTGAGGTTTCAAAAATAAACAACATATGCCCTTTACCAGTTAGGATGTGGTTGGTTGACAGTGACATAAAACCTAACAATGGGAAGAATTCTGTTTAATTTTTTCACTCAGGACATCTTCACCCTAACAATGTCAGAGCTGGTGCCTGCTTTCCCCCACCCCCGCCCCCCCGTAACAATCTCATGTTGGTGTTAACAGTTCCAAGCATCTCAGGCACCTTCAAATAGAGAAGAAAGGAGATGGGTGACATTATCTACACTCAAACCTTTTATCAGAAAGCAAGAGTTTTCCTACAATACCTAGCAAATATCCACTTATGTTTAATTGTCTAGAACCAAATTCCATGACTACTCTTGGCTGCTTTTCCAGCTTCTATAGATGGGATGAGTAAGGGAGAATGCCACCAGGAATGTGTGATAAGTTAGCCAACCAACAGTGTCTTCTATATCATCCCTGTTTACCTTGGAACTTTATAAAGGTACCATTGATACAAGTATAGAGCATAGTGTTAAACCCAAAGAAGAGATAACATAAAACATGAATTTCAGGAATAAATAAATTCAGTTCATTTCAATAGGCATTTAGTAAGTGAGGCCCATATGCTAGGAACTGTGTAGGTATAGATCAAACAACATAGAATCTGGGGGCTGGTGGATAGTTACTCAACATCCCAAATGTTATGTATGTGTTAGGATATAGGTACACATAGCAGGGATTGTTTCAGGGAAGCAGCAGGAGAAGTACATGTCCCACTTTAGTGGGTTGGAGGAGAGCAAAAAGGAAGTCAGAGAAAGTCAGGATAGTTTAGATTATGCTTAGGTAACAAATGATCCCAAAGTTTCACTGTGAAACCACAGAGTTTATTTCTCTATCATGCTATGTGGTCTTTGGCTTAGCTGTGGCTTTGCTCCATTTTAACCTCAGGTTGGGATCCAAGTTGAGGGAGCAGTCTCTATCTGGAGTGTTAACTGAGTAAACAGGGAACACAGTAACCACACATGGACTTACACTCTTCTTCCTGGAAGGGACACATGACACTTCTGTTTATGCTTCCTTGGCCAGAAGCAATCACACACCTGGCAAAATTAATAGGGTGACAGTGAATAATCCTCCATGCAAGAGGCACAGGGTGGATGAACAGTAATATTGTCTACCACAGGGGTCCAGGACAGCATCCAACTGTGCTTTCTGTTCCTTCTGCTCTACCTCCCCAAACTTCTCTTCCTAATGGTTAGTCATCAACCTCACTTTGTGTGGGAGAGCTGTGGTCTGAGTTGAATGGCTGGAGATGAGCTGGAGGGGAGGAGCCAAAGGCTGACTTCATCTCCACCTGGTCCAGGAAGGGAGACTGAGGGAAGAGGCCTATATGCAGCATCAAGAATATCCTGGCAGGATGTGGCTTTGGGGAGGCAGAAAAGTGAATTTTACCATCTGTGTCTTTCCTAATGCTGTTGGGACAGCAGCTCTCCCAGGACAGAGAAGCCTGTGGCCCAGACCTCTGAGAGATTCCTGTTGGCAGCCAGCATAGCTCAGCAGGTGCCAGTTGTAAGGATGGACCCATGACATGTGAGGGGCTTGGTGTCTGCAGAAGCCAGGGAGAGTGAACCAAGGACGGGGACAATGACAAGACCTTTACTTGTTGTCCGAAGGAATAAATGTGCACAAATATGGGGGCACCAGTCGGTTAAGCGTCTGACTTTGGCTCAGGTCATGAACTTGCGTTTCATGGGTTCAAGCTCCACATCCGGCTTTATGCTGACAGCTTGGAGCCTGGAGCCTGCTTCGTATTCTGTGTCTCCCTCTGTTTCTGTGCCTGTCCCCTGCTCATACTCTGTCTCTCTCGCTCTCTCTCAAAAATAAAAAAGGCCTAAATTTTTTTAAAATGTGTACAAATATGGATTTAGCACCCAAAAAGCCAGGTTCAGACTCAGTTTGACCAGAATATTTGGAGCCTTGGGGGAGAGAGCATCTTCAATTTTTTCCTCCTTAGGTGTTTCAAGCTCTCTTGCTTTCCTCCTGCTTCCCAGCTGTATTTGAGTACCTTGCACTCAAATCCTCCTTTAAAACTGTGTCTTAAAAATAAGTTTTACGATTAACTGTCATTAGGGTGCTCACTGTCATTAGGATGCTTCCTTTCTACAGGCCCCAAGAATTATGCCCTTGGACTCCAGATTGGAGGTGGCTAGAATAAGTGGCTAAGACCATGTGGAATTTTAGTTTTGCTCCAGGGTCTGGAATTTCCTTGAACCCTTAGGCACTCATTAACTTCTCTGAGCCTCACTTTTCCCATCTGTAAAATGGATATGGTGATCATAGCTCTGTTGCTTGCCTCAAAGAACCATTTGGGGGATTCGGTGAAAGACTTTAATTTGTTGAATACCTACTGAATAGCTGACTTATCTGGGTGTAAGATAAGTGGGAACACATTGTCATCTATAATATTTATATAAGTGTAAGGAATTTTTGTTATCATAGTTATATTTTATTCTTTTATTTTTATAAAATTAAAGGTTTGTCCACAAACATATATAATTATGGAAGATCCACCATTAACTCTGGCATTAGAGTTTCTGCTTAGGGTTTCAGGATATTCTGAAACATCTCCAACATGAACCTTCTGAAACTGAAATTGCCTTAACTTAGTTTGCCAACAGTCCTAACTTGGATTATGGCAGGTGCTTTTTATCTTGTCTCTGACCCCAGTCTCAACATCCACTCTATGTGCAGCAGACCAGTGTAAAAGGCATTTCACTTCTGCTGAAAATTTTCACGGCTTTCTCCTTTTCCAAAAAGCCCATGTTTTCAGATTGTCTTTCCACATTCATTAAACGCTGGCCTCTGTCATTCTGTTCGGCTCATCTCTCGACCCATTTCTTCCAACCCCAACAATGCTGCCCTGGGCATTCCCACACATAAACCCACAATCTCTATTGTCATCTCTCTGAGATGCATGAAACCTTGATGAGGTCCCAGCACCTAGGACCTTGGCATACTTCTGTCTGGAACATCTTTGTTCCTACAACTTCTGACTTAGGTTCTACTCAAATGTGTCTTCTAGATCTCTGCTTGAAAGTCACATCACTTCTCTGGGGAGACTTGCATGACATTTGTCTTTTCCTTCTTCCTTCATAGCCTTCATCACAACTGGCATTTAATAATTGTATTGGTTATTATGCATTGCCTGTTTTCCTTTCCAGACTAATACTAAACTTTGGGCTCCTGAGGACAGGGGCAGAATCTCACATATTTTCCCTTTTTTTCCCTCACTCCTTTCTTTCCTTAGGTGGTGCATGAGTCCCTACTTGGGTACAGGCACTGAATTCTGGAGATTTTCACATCTTTAGGCAAGCCTGCAATAAGTATGAATGATGGAATGAAGCAACCAATGAATCAAAGGTTCAGTTCAAACAAGACCAGCTTTCTCTCCCATCTAAGACAGGCTCAGGAATATCTACACCTTTTCTGCCCATTTATTTGTGTCCTATTGTTACTCTTTTTCCTATACAGAGACATCTTAGTGGAAACAGACTAGTGGGTGGAAACCCACATTTTTCTAGGATATAGGATATATCATCTAACTGGTGAATCACCCAGGCCCTTCATCTAGCATATTATTTGACATTTTTTGTTTCTTGTTAGGTTGCCCTCCTGGGTAGTGGAAAAAGCATGAGCTAGAGTCAGAGGGGCTATGGTGCTCCTACTTACATGATATGTCCTTTGGGCAAATCATCTACCCTCACTGAGTGTCATTGTCCTTATCCATAAAGGAAATGATAACATGTTGTTTTGTGAAGAATAATTTGGAAGATGTGTAATAAGTGCCTGACACAGTTTATGGTAAAGAATAAAACATGTGGATGCCTTTGTCTTTCACCCAACATCTACCCTGCCAGGATAAGACTATAAAGATAGTGAAGGATGATTTTAAAACATAATCAATGGATATATCTGCTGAGAATATAGAGAGTTGGAACCACTGACTAAAGAAAAGTTTTGTTATTATTCTTAGAATTATTGGGCAAATTATTAAGGCTTATTGTTTTAATACATAAATTGATAGCTCATTTTCTGTGAGACTGTTCTGACTACTAACTGAGAGAATGAATGCCAAGTCCTTTACCACAGCACTGTCACATGGGGAAGCCTCAGTAAATTTTAGTGATGATACTGTTGTATTATCAATCTTCATCCCTTCAATCTAGACAGCTGAGCTGCACTTTAATTCTGAGATTCTTTAACTGTGACAGCTGGTCTAGACTGGCATAGATCCTGGGGGCAGTTGACAAAGTCCGGATACCATCATGGACATGGCCTGAAAATTAGGTCCTTTGAGAGAATGTGGTGAGACAAGAACCAGACCACTCATGACTTTATTCTCAAGCCAACTGCAGAGCCTAAATGTATTTTCTGTCACCTCTGAACCTTCCTGGGATGGGCTTTCTGTGCTGGGTGCTGGCATTTCATTGCTCTCCCTCCCTCATGGGTCTTAATGAAAAAGCTAAGTCACTGGCAACAAAAAAATAGCCAGGCATTGTTGAGCCTTTCCATGGGTTCCAATTACACATCATTTCCAGCTATATAAAGGAGTGGAGGTGTTGGATCCTGTTTCCTAACCATGGTGAGAAGATCCTTTTACCAGAATGCATTTCTCAACATGGCACAGCGGCCAGTGATCTGTGGTGTGACCTTGCGTAAGTCATATAACTTTGTGTGATCTTGACGTTCCCCACTGAGGGGGAAAGATGGACACCATATGTGAGGCAGCTGAAGGTCATGAAGGTCATGGTTAGTGCTCAGGCTCTGACGTGGGAGAGAATCAGGCTTAGAGTGCAGTGTCACACACAACAGTCTGTGACACTGAGCACATTATTTGACATTCCTGAGTATCAGTTTTCCCTCCTATTAAATAGGCATGAGAATTGGTCCAGTCTTCCAGAGCCAATGTGAAAATTAAATGAGATCATGTATGGAAATTGCTTTAGCCAACTACCTGGTACATACTAAAGGATCAACTTACTTTTGCTACAGTTGTTATTAGAAATACTTATACTGAGAATCTACCATGCTCAGTATTGTCTGAGCACATTATCACATTCAATCCTCAGTCCAACAGCACTGCAAAGGAGATATTATCCTAATGTTAAATATGAGAAAAATATGACTTACATCGAGTAACCCACTCAGAATCACAAGGGGGTAAGCATCAGAGCTGGAATTTAAACTGGCGCCTCTTAGTTGCCAACATTTATGGATTATCTTCCTACTACAAGATACTGGGCAGATGATACTTTACTTTCCTTGGCAAACACTGAGGATAATGATTAATCAAATGGAATGAATTCATTTCAGATCAACAAATATTTATAGCACATCTAGTATGTGCCAAGTGTTGTTAGAGAAAGAAAAGGACATGGCTTGATCCTTGACCACAATTTGTTATTTATTTGAGGATGCGAGACAGGAAGATTGATGCAAGTTTTGAGTACTGCATAAGCCTCTGGACCCTAGGTGTTCCCAGGATCACAGACAGTGTCTTAGTTCAGGCTGCTGTGACAAAAATACCATAGACTGCGTGACTTAAACAATAAACTTTTATTTCTTGTAGCTAAGGAGCTTGGGAAGTCCAATATGAAAGATTCTTTATCTGGTGAGAACTGATTTCCTGGTTCATAGCGGAGAGAAGGCAAGATGGCGGAGAAATAGGAACTTCTGTACTTCCCTCCCGCATCTCTCAAACAAAGAAGGGCTGAAGCCAAAGGACACTGAACCGCAAGAGTCTGGGAGGAAAAGAGACAGAGTCCACCAAGAAGATAGCCTCATAGGTGCATGATTGCGACCTGGGGAAGATAAAAACAGGCCGGGACATGGAGGCTCGGAGGGGAGGGAGCCCCCTCTGCAGAGAGATGAGGGGAAGAAATAGAGCGGCTGAAACTGCTCATAGAACTGTCCCTGGAGAAGAGAAAAAACTCAGTCTGGGACCGAGAGGGATCCTATCATCCCATCTCTAACCTCAGGGCATTTAGAGAGAGTGCCTATCTCTAACTGCAGAGCTTTCTTTGGGCTGGGTGCCCCAGTCAGCATCAGGAGGAACCGTTCCTCTGCTCGCCCTACTCCATCCCCGGCTAGGAAGCGGTCCAGCGTGAGGGATTACATTTTGGGTGGTATCATTAAAGCGTGCAGTCTAAGATCTGGAAATGAGGCGGGGTGCAGGACATAGAACACGGCTCACCTTGGCTATGCCTGCGGCACAGGGAGATAGGACCCAAAAGAGTGATTTGCAATGCTTGGTTTGGGAAGGGACTGTGGGGGGGCACCATTTTTCTCCCCACAACCACTAAGGCGGGGCTTCAGGGAGCAGTCTGCGAGACCCACTATGGAGGCAAGACCTGCCTACACCAGACCACGCTCATCACGCTGGAGTGCTATTTTTTTTTTTTTAACTGAGCCAGGGCAAGACCAGCATTGATGCATTGCCATGATAACTCTAGATCAATTCTTGCTATTCAGATAAATTCTCCCTTATCTCATTCTTATCTCTCCCCTCCGCTGCACTGGGTTTGCTTAAACAGTGACATTTAATCCATTCTCTTGATACATATTCTACATCTCCGTCATTACCTTCCTTTCTCTCTCTCTCTGGAATAATCAGACTATATAGTTTCTCTGGGTAACATTATCTTCAGTTCTTTCTCCTTCGCCTCCTATCATATTCTCCTTTTTCTCTCTCTGAATTAAGCCTTTTAGTCTCTCTGCCTGGTCAATGTTCAATTTATCTCTCTCCCTACCCCTGTCATTTCTCCCTTTGTATATGCTCTTCCATTAGCACTACCTCCACCCTGCTCTTTATTTGTAGCTGGGATTTCTGGTTTTATGCTTTTAGACTGCCCTTTGTCTTTTGTCATTTTTGTTTTTGTTTTTTTTTCCTTTCGGTTTGCTTGTTTGTTTGATTTGTCTGTGCATTTGCGTACTTTTGTTCCCTGTTTGTCTGTTTTCCTTTTCGGGGCTACGTCAAGAAACAAGCCAAAGTACATATGGTGGAGAGTCTCAAATATCACTATCAGTAGGGAAGTAAAATAATCAAAGGCACAACAAGAGAGACCAAGGGACACAATTAAAAAACACTTCCTCAATGGACAGGCCATGGACAGTCAACGAGCCTTTTTTAATATAGCAGAACTCACAGGTGCAGAGTGCATAATACGCTTTTAAAACTTACAAGAGACAGAAAGTTAGCCAAAATGACAAAATAGAAGAACTCTCCTCTAAAGAAATTCCAGGAAGAAGTGACAGCTAAAGAATTGGTCAAAACAGATATAAGCAACACAACTGACCAAGAATTTAGAATAATAGTCATAAAATTAATCGCTGGGCTTGAAAAAGGCATGGAAGACACCAGAGAAGCTATTGATACAAAGATTATGGACCTTAAAAATAGTTGTGATGAATTTAAAAATGCTATAAATGAAGTGCATAATAAAATGGAGGTGGCCACTGCATGGATTGAAGAGGCAGAGAGGAGAATAGGTGAATTAGAAGACACAATTATAGAAAAACAGCAAGCTGAGAAAAAGAGAGATAAACTGATCCAGGAGCACAAAAGGAGAATTTGAGAACTGAGTGATGCAATCAAATGGAACAATATCCGTATCATAGGAATTCCATAAGGAGAAGAGAGAGAGAAAGGGCCTGAAGGGGTACTTAAACAAATTATAGCTGAGAACTTCCCCAATCTGGGGAAAGAAACAGACATGGAAATCCAAGAGGCACAGAGAACTCCCCTCAGATGTAACTTGAATTGATCTTCTGCACAACATATCATAGTGAAACTGGCAAAATATAAGGATAAAGAGAGAATTATGAAAGAAGCTAGGGCTAAAAGGGCCCTAACATACAAAGGAAGACATATCGGGGTGGTTGCAGACCTATCTACTGAAACTTGGCAGGCCAGAAAGGAATGACAGGAAATCTTCAGCGTGATGAACAGAAAAAAAATGCAGCCAAGAATCCTTTATCCAGGAAGCCTGTCATTCAGAATAGAGAGAGATAAAGGTTTTCCCAAACAAACGAAAGTTGATATCCTAGTTCATAGATGTCTGTCTTCTATCTGTGTCTTGATATGGTGGAAGGGGTAGGAGAACACTCTGGGGTCTCTTTTATAAGGGCACTAATCTTTTTCATGAGAGCTCCACACTCATGACCTAATCACCCTCAAAATCCCCACCTCCTGATATCATCACATTGCAGGTTAGGATTTCAACCTATGAATCCTTCAAAGTTCCCCTTTGAAGGGAACACTGTTCAATTCATAACAGTTATTTATTGATCATGTGATCAAAATGTCTTCCAAGAGAAGTTGAGGAGCTTGTTGGAGATTCTGGGAGAGTCAGGAGAGCTGCTGTTTGTGGTCACCCAATTGTTGGGGATGTGGAAGCACTATACACCCCTGGGAGCTAGCTCAGATGCCCTTCTCCAGGAGGTCTTCCTTGATGCCCAAGTCCATGCCTCCTGCATCCCTCTTTTCCATGTGCACTGCTTGTTACTGGCATTTTACTTGACTGTTGCTTCACTAGATGTGAGCTCCTTGAGAGCAGTTGCTGGAGAAACAGTTACTTCTTTGTTATAATCGCTCCATAGCACACTGCCTGGCACATAGCAGATGCTAGAGTCTTATTACCACAGACTTGTAGGGAGGAATGAACATCTGCTTTGCTGGCTGGATTGCCCTGATCCAGGCTGGTGATCTTTAGGGAGACATTTCTCAGTCAGCCTTCTGATAGAGGGATGACAAATGCTGGATCCCAGAGGAAAGAGTCACGAACAAGTCCTGAGCTTTCCTTATAGCTCCATGTCATAATGATTTCCTCCTGCCCCCTACAGCCACCGGTCTTGGGACCATTGTCCCCACCTTGTCATGCTTCCTAGATGATGCTTCCCTGTATAGCCAGACAGCTCCTTGCCTCAGGAGTTTCCCTGCTTATCCTCATATTGCAATATCTCTAGGGTTATCAGAGATACAGACTCCAGTGTGGTTCAGTACTAGTAGGTAGAAATATAAGCCAAAGTTAACACCCATCTTCATTTTTCAGACTATGCCGTTTCCTCTTGCTCACACAGCCCTTCTCCTTCTCCTCCTCCACTTTGATAACTCTGACTGCCCTTTTGCACTCAGCATAAGCCTTCCTTTGGGAAGCCTCTTTTGGCCTCCCACATCATGGCCCTACTCATGTTATAGATTAATTGTTCAATTTCTTTTTACAATGTCAGCCATCCTTAGCTTTAAGTAGTTTACCAGATGAGTTTATCACCTAGAGGACTCAGGAGACATTAGAGAAACCTTTCATAGGACTGACAGTTCTTGATGGAGAACAATAGGAAGCAGAAGGAAAATGTGCCCCAGTGGGGGCCCCTGAGCCAGAGAGCACTGAGAAGCTTTATGAGTAAGACCCCAAAGGAGAAGAGAGGCTGGAGAGAAGGAATGCAACAGTGGAAAACTTTACTCACTTGAAAACTTGTCCATGAGCCAGCCTGAAATCAAATGTGATCTCATCAAAGCTTTCCGGCCTTGATCACAGCCATATATTCTGGTGTGTGCGTGCATGCGTGTGTTTGCTTTTCAGACTACACAGTGTTGTCATACAGTGTTTCAATAGTGTTGTGCATTATACACAAGAGTTCCTTTCATTTATAAATGGGGGTCCAGGGTTTGAGGAGTGAATTGCTGAGGCTAACAGCGTCAACATATGCTCCAAGCCTTCTAACTCCCATGGCAGCTGCTCTAGTTCCTTTTTCATGCCTCCAATCTGAAATTTCTTCAGATGCCAAAGAGATAAATATATGCCTTTGCTTCTTTCCTCAAAGAATTCAATGTGCCTTCACGTCTTGAATTCTACCATGAAGGTTTGCAATGGTATCCCATAGTAGGACCACATAGTATTCTTTACCATAGAAGAAGACAGAGAAAGTGTAATTGAAAGTAGCAATTTAAGACTAAGGGAAGAGAAAATACAAATATGCAAACCTCACATATCCACAGAATTGGTACATTTGAGCCTCACTGGGGGCTTTGGCTTTCCCAGCATCCGAAGAAAAAAGGGAGACAGCTTTAGTCATTTGTTCTTAAGAAGATAATAGTTGCTTAGTCAAATAAATCATCATAAGCATTCTGATGTCAGAGAAGTATTTTCAAGGGATTTTAGCATTTATTCAATAAATATGTATTTACTAGTTATTATGTACCAGGCACCATGCTAAGATATGAGTACAGAGGGGGAACAAATATTGTCCTTGTCCCTGTGAAGTTTAGTCTAGTGGGGAAGAAACATTCAAAATCATATATATTTTTAAGGTTTATTTATCTATTTTTGAGAGAAAGAATGAGAGAGCAGGGGAGGGGCAGAGAGAGAGGGAGACAGAGAATCCCAAGCAGGCTCCACACCACCAGCGCAGAGCCTGATACAGGGCTCAAACACACGAACCCGAAATTATGACCTGAGCTGAAATCAAGAGTCGGATACTCAAGCAACTGAGCCACCCAGGCACCCCAGAATCATATTTTTTATATATCATGTTAAGAGCAGCAGTAGAACAGGATAAGGTGATGGGAGAGAACACAGAGTGACTTGGTTTATTTTGAGGATTCTGGCAGGTCTTTTGAAAAAGTTGTTTCAGCTGAGAAGGAAAGGGTGACTAGTTTTTAATAATATGGGGCATATAAAAGTATAATTTCATTCTAGTCAGCAAGAACAACAGGCTCTAAGGCAGGTTCTTGTCTGATGTATCCCAGAAGGATGGTCACCCAATCCTGGTGATGTGGAACCACTGTACACCCCTGGGAGCTAGCTCAAGTGCCCCTTCTCCAGGAGGTCTTCCCTGATGTCCAGGTCCATGCCTCCTGCATCCCTCCTTTCCACATGCACTGCCTTGTTACTGGCACTTTACTTGACTATTTCTTCACTAGCTGTGAGGTCCTTGAGAGCAGTTGCTGGAGAAGCAGTTTCTTCTTTGCTATATTCTCTCCATAGCACACTGCCTGGCGCATAGCAAATGCTAGAATCTTATTACCACAGACTTGTAGGGAGGAATGAGCATCTGTAAGCCTCACAGGGCAAGGGATCTTCTCCATCCAGAGATGAGCCCTGAGAGTGGGAGGGGCCAGACCCCCAGAGTCCTGTTGACTTTGGTAGAGCTTAGTTTTTATCCTGATGAAGCCATTGAAACTAATGAAAGATCTTCAGGGAGAAAGTGACTGATTGGATTTGCATTTAAGACAACCTCTCTGCCACAAGAGAAGTGTGCATGGCAAGAGTGAAATTATGGAGACTATAGAGGTTATGGGGACATTCCAGCCAGAGATGAGGGTGGTCTGGAAATACAATAAGAGAAAGTTAGGCTCAAAACACATTCTAGAGATAGGAACTTGACAAACTGGATGCCATCTTATATCTTACATCCAGGGAAGATGATTACTGCCCAGAGAAAAATCATGGACAATGTCCCTCAACCTCTAACTCCCTGAAGTCAGGTCCCATGAAAGAAAGGTGGGGCCAGAAATCCAACTTTCATTTAAATGATTAATAATGTCCTTCCTACCTCAACTTGCTGGGTACTGAGAGGAATTTAGAGACAATATCTACACTCGAAACTCAAATGTGCGTACCACAGAGCCGTTGCCACTCACATCTGGGTGTTTTCAGCAAGTAATTGAAAATAAGCTATTTTCAGTTCTTTTGTAGCTCTTTTAGTCATAAGTGGGGTTTTGGTCCCACAGTTGCAGTGGTGAGAAGCAGGCTTGACAGCTTCTGGCATAGCAAAGCACAAACGCTGCCCGCAGAGTTTTTCCCTGAGTAAATGTGTCTCCCTCCGTGGGCAGATGCTGGCACTCATCAGTGACTCACTTCTGAGGGGCTCAGGCCCACCGTGGGTTTGAAGAAAGGAAGGGGCCTGGCATCAGGCCCAAAGCTGGTGACATAATGGCTTCTTGCCTGCTTTTTACTTGTTGCCCCAGTGGGCACATCTGTGCCCGGATTTGTCGGCTTGTGTCAAAAGACAATGAAGTTTTGTTTCCTGTATCGGAAACGATGACTTCATGGTTCTTTTAAGGCGGAATAAGTTAGGACGGAGGAGGTGGGGATTAATGGAGTTAAAGGGGCACATTACAAAGTTCGAGTTTCTCCTTGGATAGAATCTGGAATGCTTCCTATCTGGGAAACTGTAAAGTCCAAAGCATTAACTATGTTGGCAGTTAGGACCCAAGTTTCCTCCCATTTAGCTAATTTTAAAAGGAATTATGAGTCTCCAAGTCATTGAGGTGATATGTGTAGACTTATTTTCCTTTCCTGTGCTGAAAGCATGATGTAGAACAGTGGCTTTTAAAATTTTTTGACAATGATCCATAGCAAAAAGTCAATTTTATATTGTGACTCTGAACATACATGTGTCTCAGAAAAAAGTTTCATGAGAAATACCACTACAATGTGTAATACACACATTGTGTGACACATTGTATGTTCACTTATTATATTTCATTTGCTAGGTCACTTCATTTGTAAAAATCTGTTTGTGGCCCAATATGTTGGTTTCATGATACCCTAACTAGGTTGTGACTTGCAGTTGGAAAATACACATGTAGAGCAAAGCCCCCAAGATGGGGTATTGAAGGTTGAGGCTCAAGACCCAGCTTTCCACATAAGTGCTGTGAGGGTTTTCTGAGCCTTGGTGTGTCGGTCAGTATGGTCCACATTATGCTTCAGTAACAAACAGCCCCAACATTTCAGTGGCTCAAAGCAACAAGATGATTTACTCTTTTTAACACTGGGACTCTACTCATAGTGACCTAGGGACTCAGGTTGCTAAATCTTCCATGTCAACCCACTTCTCCATCTGCGGTGAAAAAAAATGTGACTTCCAACCATGAAAATCTCTTATTGTATGAGCTTGGGACAGTCATAGCAGCAGAGTTGACTTCATGATATGTGGCCTGTACAGTCACACAGGGCCCAGTGCACAGAGTGCTTAGCTCACTGTTCTTCTATCACTGTCGTTAAATTATTTAATGCTTATTTATTTATTTTGAGAGAGCAAGAGAGAGAGAGAGAGCACAGGGGAAGGCCAGAGAGAGAGGGAGAAAGAGAGAATCCCTAGCAGACTCTGCACCATCAGTGCAGAGCCCCAATGCAGGGTCAATCCCACGAACCCATGAGATCATGACATGAGCTGAAATCAAAAGCCAGATGCTCAACCAACTGAGCCGTCCAGGTGCCTTTGTCTTTAAATTCTTAATAATTTTTGAAAAAGTCCCACATTTTCATTTCTCAGTGGGCCCCACAAATTATTAGCCAGTCTGTATAAAATCTCTTTGAATCTCCATTTCCTCATCTGTAAAATGGGCTAATAAGTGTAAAACTTACAGGGCTCTTCAGAGGATGAAAAGAAAGAAGGCAAAGGAGTCATGTGTGTTAAGTAGAACTGTTTGTTTAATTTGCTGACCTCATCTTTAATCATACCACTACAGAAAACTTCTACCTAACCAAACTAGTCATGTTACCTTGAAATTCTTTACTTCCTTACATCGCTTTTCTCCCTTTAGTTAATCGGAGTTTTGTTCATTATTCAGGACTCAACTTTAATGGTTCCTTGGGGCCATTGCCTGCCCAAACTCTTCTTAGCACTTCTACACCATTATTATGGATCCTTCTGATCACCCTCTGCCCCCACCTTCCCAGCACAGAACTCCTCACTTCCTGCCCAGAACATTTAGCAGCCTCCTAAGTAGTTGTCTCATCTCCAGTTGGCCCTTCCATATCACCCTCCACAATGCCAGAGTCATTTGCCCATTACTCTAAAATACCTTTTCTATCATGACCTTTTCATGTTCAGAAAACTTCAGTGGCTTGTGTCACCTTAGGATAACAGGTCTTTGTCTTGCATTCAGGATCTATCTCTGAGACCTTCATCTAGTCTGATTTTTTTCTGCTGGTCTTATGAATACTGTCTCCCTGTTCCATACACTGTCTCTGAAATAGAGCTTCTCTTACCTTTGGTTCTTTGCATATTCTTTTTCTTCTACTGGAGCGACATGCATCAATCCTCTCACTGGGAAGAATTCAACCCACGTTTCACAGCTTAGCTGAAATCCAGCCTCCTCTCCAAAGACGTTCTTGCAGACCCAAGATAAAGAGATTCTGTCCTTCCTCTCAATTCTCAGTGTGTTTCTTGGACTTTGACATATACCCTGCTGTGTTGGGCAGTTCACTTAATTTCTTGGTCGCCATTTCACCTGGGTCTGTGTTCCAGAAAACAGGGGCAATAACAAGATATACCTGAAGTGTGTCAGCCACACTTTATGGGACCATCCTGGAGTGAAGGGCTCCTGCAGAGTTTGCCTGGAGCTTTTCCTGATCCCCTCCACTGGTCTGAATCACAGCTCATCCTCTGGGCCCCCTTGGCACTTTACACATTTCTGTAACATTGCACTTACCACTTTCCATTTGAGTTATTTTTTGACATGACTAGCTCCCCCTCTAGACATGTCTTATCCATTACTGTGGCTCTGATGCTTCTCACCAGGCTTGGTGCCCAGTCAACACTCAGTGAATGGATGGATGGATGGATGGTTGGATGGGTGGATGGGTGGGTAGAATGTAAAACAGAGATCCAGATAGAAAGGAAAGTTGCTGGCTACTGTGGCTGTGTGTGGCAGGGAGAAGCCTGCATATATCTCTAAGTGTAAGATCAGTTAGGCTAAAATAGCAAGTGATTCCAAAATATTATTGGCATCAAGCAACAAATATTTATTTATAATTCAAACTCATGTCTATTGTGGGATGACTGCAATACTCTTCTATTCTGTATTCAAGGCTGATAGAGACACTCAGCCTGGGACATGACATTCCATGGCAAAAAAAAAAAAAAAAAAAAAAAAAAAAAGGAAAGATGGTGGAGGCATGCAATGGCTCTCTACGCATCTGGGGAGAAATGCCATTTCAACTCACTTCTTGCTGACCAAAGCAAGTGTTATGGACACAGGAAAGATAATACTCTCAGAGGATGGGTCCAGTAGAGAGGGACAGTGGGTATTTTGGCAAAAACATAATCTGCTGCAGTGGGAGTAATACTCTATGTGGAGGAAATTCCCTTGGCATAATGCTTATGGACTCTGAGCCCACACTCATTCTATCAGAGGGATGCAGGGGCTCATCCACTTGGTGATTTTGGATCCAGGAACTAGGTGTGCAGAGCTTTCAATCTGCTTCATCCTTTCTCACTGTGCATGAGCTGCCTCATCCTGTGGTGCAGGTATGCACTCAGTGTTGGGATGAATGTTATGCTTGTGATACACTCTAATGTATTGGTTTTCTATTGCTGATATAAAAATTACCAAAATTTGGCTTAAAAATTATCATTTCATAGTTTGGGAGGTCAGAAGTCCGAAATCAGTCTCACAGGGCTACAGTCAGTGTCAACAGGCTACATTTCTTCTGGAAGTCAATTTCCCTGTATTTTCTAGATCCTGGCAATCACCTATGTTCTTTGGAGCATGGCCTTCCATTCATCATCAAAGACAGTTATGTAGCACCTTTCATTCTCTTTCCCTTGACTCTGTCACTCTTGCACTCATAAGGACCCATGTGAAAATATCTCCATCTTAAGATCCTGAGCTTAACCACACATGCCAGCTCCCTTTTGGTGTATGTTCAGCCTACTCTACCCTCCAAATAGTTTTCACTGGAATTAGTTCAGCCTTACAAAGAGGAGACAAATTTGACCTTTATTAAGCACCTGTTGTACACCTTTTCTCTGCTAGAAACATTTCACATGTTATTTCAATGAACCCCATTTGATGTTGCAAGAGAGCCCTTTGTGATATCCATTCCATGAATGAGGGAGTTGAGGGCTGCCCAAATGAAATTATTCATTCCTTTCGTGAGAGATGGAAATAGGATTTGAGTGCAAATCAGTCTGCCTTAAAAACTCACTCTTTTCCCTATAACTTCAATACTCCATCTCCAGAACTATTATTTTCTCATGTTTGAAATGAATAAATGAGAGGTGGCATGAAATTTCATGTCCATACTCCCCTGGTAACAACAGGGGAACACTTGAGGGGCCTTTCAGTACTTCTGGATGGACAGCCACTTTCTCTGTCCCTGGAGTAGGGGAGACCTCTGATTCCTTCTGTCTTTTTTCTGGGACTCTGCCCAGGATACCCTGGCTTTGTGGAAGAAACACACCCAAATGCCCGATGAGTCATAGACTCTGCCCAGAGCTAAAATGTGATGAGGAGGGAAGGTCTGTGTTACCCTAGCCTGTAAAATGGTTTCCATTACAGTATTTCTGCCTACAGCAGCAATTCTGTCCTTTGATCCTCCTCCCCATGACTACAGAGCCTTCAGGGCAGGGGACTGGGAGGCTTGCTTCAGCATTACCACTGACTGGTCCTTTGACTTTGAGTAAGCCACTCCCATCTCTGAGTCTTGGGTTCTATTTGAACTAAAAGTCTTAGGCCTTTTCTTCTCCTACAATTTAGTGTCACTGCTTAGCCAAAGGATACCATTCTCAACCGAACAGACAATATCAGAAAGACTCTGGATACCGTACATTTGGAGATAACTTTGCCATGTGCTGCACTCTTTCTCAATAGGCAATACAGAAGAGTGGCCAAGAATCCGGACCCTCCATTAGAATTCCAGCTCTGCCCATACTGGCTGGATATTCTTGGGCAAACCTCAGTTTCCCTATCTATAAAATGGGGACAATGATCATAATAATGCCCTCTTCCTAGTGTTGTGAGGATTGCACAGCAGTTTAGAGCAGGGTTGGCAACTGTTCAGTCCTATGCTCATCTCTTACCTCCCTATCCATTCTTCTTGAAGCTCTAGTAGAGAAAAGATCTTTGGGTCTAGAATCATAAACACTTGGCTTTTCTACTGGGCTTTACTGGGTCAGCTGGATGACCTTAGGCAACTTAAATCCTCTGATTCTCAGGATTTTTCATCTGTAAAATGAAGATAACAGTAATAGCAACTTCTTAGTTGGGGTTATGAGGATTAATAGTATAACACATATAAAGTCCCTAGCAGAGTGCTTGGCATATGGAAAGTGTTTACTTCCTTTAGATGCTATCTTCTTCCTGTGTGATGGACTTCTTTAGCATTTCTAGGATGCTTTGAATTTAATTACATTTTCTAAGGTGTCAGGAAACATATTTTAATATTTTGGACAAAGTTAAACTTTTATATTGAGCTCACACACTTGTAAATATGTGTACCAAACTAAGTCCTGATGCAGAACAAGGGGCACAGATTTTTCTAGCACCCTCCACTCCCTAACTCATAGCAACAATGTCTGCAAATAATTAATGCAGAGAGGACGTTTACAGTTGGCCACCCAAATGCATCTTAAACATTTAATTTAAAAAACTAAACGGATGAACCCAGCAAGCTGTTATAATGTTCAAAGAATCTACTAAGGACTGAGACGTATGGTGTTACAAGATATATTCAAGATTTCTGGCATTTAGCCTACTTAAAAATTATGGAGTGGCTGCTTCTGTGTGCATATCAGGAAAGGGCTGCAGATGTGTTCCATGAGTCCTGGTTTCTGACCTGGACTAACCTTGAGAGTAGAATCAGAGGGTGGTAGACTTAGCTCAACTCTTGGGTTTTCCAGATGCAACCAACAATTCAGAAGACTTAGGGGAGTTAGACTATATTGCACAAAGAGCTGCCAAGGGCAAAAGAAGATAGATTGGATCCGCTTTGGATTTAGGTCCTTTCTATCTAGAACACAGGCCATGATAACTTATGGCAACCAACATTTATTGAACAGTTGTAATTTACTGGATGGATTTATGCTGTATTTAATTGACATCTTATAATACACATTAAAGGAGGTACTACTATTATTCCCATTTTCAGGTGAGGAAACTGATGCTCAGAAAGTTTCTATAACTTGCTCAGAGTCTTAGAGCTCATAAATACAAATCTAGAAAGGGATAACAAGTCTATTGGATGATGAACTACTTCTGCAAAAACTGTTACAGGGAATGTAACATCCAATATTGCATGCTTCAGCATTGATCTTCTTAAAGGCTGAGCAATGGATCAACGTCTTCTTGGGCATCTAGGATTTGGTAGTCTAAGACTCCCTCTTTCTGAACTGAAGATGTTTTACATCTACATTGGTCCTTCCATTCTGCTGCTCTACATTCCTGGTCTATGGATTCCTTGTGACTAATGCCTCCCCTTGAAAGCAGGACATTGATCATATCCACTCAGAAGTTACTTGTTTGCTTACTGAAGTCAATTTCCTCTTAGATCAAATTCTTACAAAACTCTAAGTACATGCAACCCAAGACATGTTTTAAAATTGATAACAATATTGGAGCACTTGGGTGGCTCAGCTGTTTAAGCGTCCGACTTTGGCTCAGGTCATGATCTCACAGTTCGTTCCCCGCGTGGGTTCGAGCCCCGCGTCTTGCTCTGTGCTGACAGCTCAGAGCCTGGAGCCTGCTTCGGATTCTGTCTCCCTCTTTCTCTGCCCCTCCCCCCCTCATGCTTGCTCTCTCTCTCTCTCTCTCTTTCTCAAAAATAAACATTAAAAAATTTAAATTGATAACAATATTTATTGAGCTTTTATTTCCCTGATTTTGATGGAGGGAGGAAAAGATATGCTTCCAACTGATCTTATACATTAAGTATTACTACCAGAGTGATCTCAGGCCCAAAGTTTGGAGAAAAGGTTTTCTGTCCTTGGTTTTGATTTGTGATATTCCTTAAGATGTGGCACCCTCCCTTACACCAACACCACCCACCATCCACCCATCATGGTCCAAATTACCACTGTGCTTTGCCTAAAACGTTGAATGACCTAATTGTTCTCCCTGCCTAGAGGCTTGGACTCTCTAATTCATGTTGTTCATAAAAATATTTTTGTATTATAAACTAATATAAGCATATGGAAAAGTATCACACAGTATAATAAATAACTATATCATTTAATGTTAGCAATTTTAAAAATTACATATATGCATCCATAAAAGGAATATATGGTATTGTTTTACATGCATTGAAATGACATAAATTCTATCACACTATATACGACCTTTTGTAAACTTCCTTTTTTCAATGCAATATTGTGTTTTGAGAATTGGCCATGTTGTTATATATTGATAAAGTTTATTCATTTTGAACTGCTCTATGGAGTGCTCTTATGTGAATATCCCACCATTTAATATATCCATGTTCCTATTGGCATACATTTAGGTTGGTTTTAAAATGTTCCTAATCACAAATAACACTGCACTAGGCATCTTTGTACACATCTTTTTGTACACATATTTGCTTAAGTCTCTGTAGAGTGAATACCCAGATATGGAATTTCCAGGTCACATAATAGGCCCATATTTCTATTTACTAGATAATATCAAAAACATTGCTCTCCAACATTGTAATGCCAATTTCCTTTCCCAACAGCACTTTATGGAGAATTTCAATTTTCCTACATCCTTCCCCATAAATGACAGTCAGATATGTGACAATCTGACGGGTTTGACAAAGTGTTTCATTTTCTACATTTGCATTTGTTAGAAAAAAATTCATATTTATTTATTACATTTTAACTTACGTTTATTAGTGAAAATAATTTTCTTTTCATGAACTTATTGGCTGCTGGGATTTTCTCTCAATGACTTGTCTGTTCATGCCTTGACTATTTTCTGTCTTTAATGTTTAGTATTTATTTTATTGATTTGTAGAAAATTTTACTCTTTGCAGTCTGCATATTAATATTTGATCAGTTAAAAACTAACAAGAGTTGCAAATAACTTCTCCAAGACTACTGCATGTTATTTATAATTTTTGCAGCATCTTTATCATGCAAAAGAGATTTAGTCTTACTGCAGTCAAATTTATCAAATTTTTATTTTTATGGTTTGAGCTTTTGTGTCTGGTTTAGTAAATTCTTGATTCTGAGTATTTTTTAATCATTATAAAAGTTTTGTTTCTTACATTATGATCTTCAATCTACTTGAAATTTATTTTGCTCTAGTGCAAATTTCTTTTGCTCTAATTTTGTTTTGTTTCCAGGTGAAAACCCAATTGTCCTTGTACCATTTATTGAATAGTCTATCCTTTATTTATTTAGAATGCCAAGTTTCCATGAGTCTGTTTCAAGGAGTTTGATTCTATTACATTAATTTGTTTGTCCCTCTTATATTAATAACACATTATATTGAATATTATATTGTTAGAATAAGGATTGATATCTGGTTTTGATACTTTTATTTTTATTTTTTATTTTTTAATTTTTAATTTTTTAAATTTATAGTTTATTGTCAAGTTGGTTTCCATATAACACCCAGTGCTCTTCCCCACAAGTGTCCTCCACCATGACCATCACCCTCCTTTCCCTTTCCCCCTCCCCCTTCCACCCTCAGTTTGTTTTCAGTATTCAAGAGTCTCTCATGCTTTGTCTCCTTCCCTCTCCCTAACTCTTTTTCCTCCTTCCCCTCCCCATGGTCCTCTGTCAGGTTTCTCCTGTTAGACCTATGAGTGAAAACATATGGTATCTAAAGTCATGCGGAGAAGGACAGATACCATATGTTTTCACTTTTATTTTTTAAAGTTTATTTATTTACTTTTGAGAGACAGAGTGAGAGCATGAGCAAGGGGATGGGCAGAGAGAGAGGGAGAGAGAATCCCAAGCAGGCTTCACACTTAGTGCTTAGCATGGAGTATGATCATGACCTGAGCCAAAATCAAGAGTTGGATGCTTAACCAACTGAGCCAACCAGGCACTCCTGGTTTTGGCACTCTTAATGATTTTTCTTCAAAACTTTTTATCTCTCTATCTTCCATATGCAGAGTATAAACTCTAACTTGATATTTTTGCTGAAGTTGGAATGACTATATAGATTATTTTGATGGGAGAACAGAGACTTTTTTTAATACTGAATCTTCTCTTCTATAAATATTTATTTAGGCTTTCTTTTAAATCCTTTAAAAATTCCTTACAATTTTCTCCAGAGGTTTATTTACATTTTTGTGAGAAATATTTATTTTTTAAGAGTTCTAAAGTATTTCTTGCTGTTATGAAAGTATCCTTAATTTCCACTACATTTGTTAATTGGTAGAACTGTTTTCTGATTTGTGAATGGTCTTGCAACTTGCAGAATTCTCTTTCTTTTCTAAAGTTTTATCTGTAATTATCTTGAATTTTCTAATCATATTGTCTGCAATTTAAGGTCATTTTATCTCTTGCTATCTATTTTTTTAAATGACATCTTTATTTTTCTTATTGCATTGGCCAGGGGTCTTAGCAGGGGTGAATAGTAGGGGTGACACCAGGCCTTCTTGGCTTCCTCCAGATTTTAAAGGGAATGTTTCTAGTGTTCCATCATAGAGAGGCCAAGTAGCATAGAGGTTAAAAAGGCACCTCTGAGGTCAAGTGGATTTGAAATTAGGCTCTGTCACTTAAAAGTTGTGTGACTAGGGATATACATAGATCTATATCTATATCTGTATCATCTATATCTATATCAATCTATCTATCTATCTATCTATACACACAAGCATATGACTTGGGATGTTTATATGTTTATATTTCTCCTTTCTTTGTGTGTGTGTATAGATAGATAATATTTAGAACAATGCTTATCACAAATTAGATGCTTAATAAGAATTTGATAATGATGAAAATGATAATGTTTATTGCATATTTTTTTTATACTATTTGAGTTTTAATTTTCTTTTTTTTTTTTATTATTTTTTTATTTTTTTATTTTTTATTTTTTATTTATTTATTTATTTTTTTTATTTTTTAAACTTTATAGTTTATTGTCAGGTTGGTTTCCATATAACACCCAGTGCTCTTCCCCACAAGTGACCTCCACCAAGACCATCACCCCGCTGTACCTTTTCCCCTTCCCCTTCCCCCCTCAGTTTGTTTTCAGGAATCAAGAGTCTCTCGTGTTTTTTCCTCCCTCCCTCTCCCTAACTCTTTTTCCTCCTTCCCCTCCCCATATTTTTGATGAAGACTTTATATACTTGAGAAAATTTCTTTGTATTTCTACTTTTCCTTAAGTTCTCTTAAGGAGAGCCAATTGTATCAATGGCTTTTTCTTCACTTAATAAGAGATGATATGTTTTTTGTAATTAATATTGAAAACTGGTGGATTAAATTAATAGATTTTATGCCAACTGAGACATCTTTGTATTTCTGGGCCAACAATAAACATAATCTGAATGTGATATTTCATTGTTATTGTTACTGTTGATGTTGTTGTTCGTACACCATATATAAAATATTTTAATTGTTATTTTGCATCCCAATCTATAAGTGAAATTGAGTTGTATATTATATTATTGCATTTCCTTTTTATATTTTAAACAAGAGAAGAATTACTTGGTCCTTGAAGATTAGCAAAAATTGACCATGAATTCATTTGGACTTTTTTTTTTTAATGTATGAAAGCACTGACTACCAATTAAACTTATCCAATATCTAACTTTGTTCAGGATTTTGATTTGTATGTGAGTCACCTTGAATAATTTATAGGATTTCCAGAAATCCTTTTATTTCTACTACATTTTGAGAAAAATACACAAAATTGAAAAATCTACAAAAATAGCAGAAATTTTCTATTAATTTCTTATGATTTAAAAATATCCTCTCCTTTACTTTTATTTATGCCTGCACTTTGTTATCGCATTTTTTTATTTGTGATCTCTCTCTCTCTTTTTGTTTCCTAGCTCATTCTTGCTGCGGTTTTAGTTATGTTATTTTATGAACCAAACGAGTTTTGTTTGGTTCTCTTTTGATTCTTTGTTTTCTTTTTCATTAATATCAGATGTTTATCTCTTTTCATTCTTCTAATTTTTACTGTTTTTTTTTTCTCCTGTACTTTCTTGGGTTGAATGCTTAACATTTCTTCTTCTTTTTTTTTTTTAACATTTATTCATTTTTGAGAGACAGAGATAGATAGAGCATGAGTGGGGGAGGGGCAGAGACAGAGAGAGGCACAGAATCTGAAGCAGGCTCCAGGCTGTGAGCTGTAAGCACAGAGCTCGACCCAGGGCTCAAACTCACAAACTGCAAGATCATGACCTGAGCTGAAGTCAGATGCTTAACCAGAGCCACCGAGGTGCCCCAAAGGCTTAACATTTCTTTCCAGTGTTACTTTAAATGTGCCTTAGAGAATACATTGTCCTTTAATTATTACCTTTTTTGCAACTTGGGAATTTTAATATTTAGGAGTATTTAAAAAATTTCCAAACATATATTTTAAAAGCTATATTCTTAATTTTTGATTTTGTATTTGATTATTTGTAGTTTAGAGGTGTAATTATAATCAGTGACAATAATCCCTAATTATAATCACTGACAATAAAAGCTACAAAAATGAGTTATGCTCTCTAAATATATCATACATATACAAACGGGAGGCATCACAATCCCAGACTTTAGACTCTACTACAAAGCTGTCATCACCAAGACAGTATGGTACTGGCACAAAAACAGACACATAGACCAATGGAATAGATTAGAGAGCCCAGAACTGGACCCACAAATGTACGGCCAATTAATCTTTGACAAAGGAGGAAAGAGTATCCAATGGCAAAAAGATAGCCTCTT
>CM053568.1:17977101-18324254 GCA_028646485.1 Cryptoprocta ferox | reverse complement strand
GCCATCTTGTCCTCTCCCCCCCTAAGATCTCTTTTAAAGTGCTCATCTGATTAGGCCAGACCCACCCAAGAGAAATTACATAGTCCACTGATTAGAGACTTTAATCACACATAATCACATTTGCAAAATCCCTTCAAAACAGCATCTAGGCCAGTGTTTGATTACACAGAGACTTTATTTCAGTCTAGCCAAGGTGACATATCAAAAGTTCATCACTACAGCATTTTCTCTTCTTTTAATAGTATATGAAATGAAGATTCATCTTAAAATTGATGGTGTCTTGGATCTTATGAAAGACATTATCTTATAATTGACTTTTTATTCTCTCTTCTTTTTCTTACTCTACCAGCCTGATATAGATTTATCCTATATTAAATTTTAAAAAATCATTTATTTTTTATTTACAAATTTTCTGTTAGATTCTTTTGTCTATTCACTATTCCTGTTATCATTTGCCTACTTTTGGTTCATATTTTTTTGTTTTATATTATCTCTTTGAGTATTACAACCTTACTCAATGAAAATCTTTTATTAGATTAGAAAATTTTACTTTGTTTGTGGTTTATTTACCTCCTGATTGTTGTTCTGATTCTTGATTTTTATATGGCGTGATGTTATTCTTAATTTATATTTGGTTTTTGGTTTTGGTTTTAAGTTTGATTGGAGGGCTTTCTTTTTTTAATTATTATTATTATATTTTAGTGTTTTTATTTCTTTAATTTGAGAGAGAGAGAGGAGAGAGAGAGAGAGGGAGAGAGAGAGAGAGAGAGAGAGAGAGAGAGAGAGAATCCCAAGCAGGGATCAGTACAGAGCCCTAAGCAGGGTTTGATCTCACAAATCATGAGATCATGACCTGAGCTGAAATCAAGAGTTAGACACTTAACCAAATGAGCCACCCAGGTGCCCCCTGGGCTTTCTTTTTTTAAGATTAGCTCCTTTGCCTGCCCTGAACTGGGGGCCCAGAATCCTGTAGCTTTAGCCATTCCTTATCTTGCTTTTATTCTATTTCTCATCCACAGAAATGTTTATGGTGGGCTTGAGGCCAGCTATGTGTTTCATTTCCTACCTGGCAGGACTAATGGTATCCCCTAAACTCCAGCTCTGCATGTCACCCTTGGGGATAACATTTTGCTGCATCCCATTGAAAGACTGAGCGAAAATGCATAACTACACATTTTAAGACCTTTATTCAACTGGCCTCTATCCCCTATTTATATGGGGTTGCTTCTACTCCCAAAACGCACCATAATTTTTGTCACTACCAGGCTATTTCTTCATCTGATATACCTTCACTCCTCTGTCTGGCTGGTACTTAATCCTCCTGATTTTTCTCATCTTCCCCTAATGTCCCTTCCTCCCTGTTCCTCATTCTATGCATACTCCCTTCCCCCACCCCACTTCCCCGATGATAACGCTCATCTCATTTCCTCGTAGTCAATTTTTCATTCAGTCTCTCCTCTACTGAAGCTTCATGCTCAGTCAGTCTTTAACCATTGCACTGAGCACATCATAGACACCTAACAAATATTAGAAGGAATAAATGAAAGGAGATGCAGTTCTCCATTTCATTCCTTCCTTGCTGTCCAGAGGTAGCTCTAACCTACACGTGACATGGAGTAAAGAATCATTCTATCTGCACCACCACTAGCTGAGGGGTCCCCAGGGCTCAGCCTTGAATTCCATGGAGGAAATACAGAGCTTCTTGAAGTGATGGAGGGGGAGGTGGTGGGATTCCAGTGTGGGAGTGGGGTGGTGGTCCAGAGAGGTGAGTCAGAATGTCCAGTGCTTTATGACAAAGACATCCCTTTGCCACTGCCTCATGTCCTTGGGGAGCAGCACAGAGACTCCCAGGTCTGCCGTGACTCCTGGCTCTGCGGTGGCCGTCAGAGTGCACCACCACCTCTTGAACTCACTAATCCTTTAGGATTCACAAGCGAAAGCTGATTTGAGCTTAGGTGCCAAGGGAAGCAAAATCACCCCTCCCAGTTCAGTGCATTTGGACACAAGCCCGTGACCTTGGCGGAAGCCAGTTGGTGCTGGGGAATCTGCCTTCTCTGTATTGATCACCAGAGCAGCTGTCGAGCCGGCTTTCAAGATCATCTCTCACAGGGAGCTTTCAGTGTGCCAAAATCCCCCTCACTCCCTCTCCTCCATCGTTTTTATATGCAATTTAGTTAAAACCCTTGCCTTTCATGTGTAGGCCAAGATGGTGACTTCATAAAGGTCAGGAAATGGGGAAGCAAGAAACTTCCTTGAAAGATTTAAAGTAACTTATTTTTAGTAATAATAAGTGGTAAATTGAAAGATTTAAGATGAGGAGCCTGGTAGTTGGATAGGTCGAAATCTGTGATGTTTAGGGATTGTTGCCAATCTTCTCTCAGGACTTGAGTGATTTTGTTGTTGCATTTTCTCTACTATTCTTTGTTATCCCTCTTTTAGAATGGAGATATGTATCAACTTTCAGATTTTCTTTTTCATACTGTGGTAATGGGTTGGAATTGAGCTGCAGGATTCCTTTTTCCTGAAATATCCCCTGTTCTGCGGTGCAACATGAGACCCTCTTCAGGCTACACATGCAGTGAGAGGAAGAGTCATGTTAGGTGAGCAATCTAGAACATCGTGTGGGTGCTTTGAAGCTTATTTGTGAGAGACACAGAGGTGTATTTTGGGAACAGTGTCAGGGTAGGTAGGAAAGTAACCTGTTGTGATCTTTGCCCTACCACTTACCAGCCATGTGGCCTTGGGAAAGTCATTTAATTGATGAAAGCCCACCAACTGACAAGGCCTTAGTTTACCTATCTATAAATGGGAGAGTTGGGTTAAGTCAAGACTAGTCAACTCAATGGCTTGTGGAGAATAAGGGAATTTAAGAAAGCAGAAGAGTGGCAGGGACCACAGTGAATAAGGGATTATGCACAGCCAAAATATAACTCTAGCACAGGGTTGCTGTGGGGACAAATAGACCAGGCATTGTCCGCACTTCTGATTATTTCAAAAGAAACCTCATATCTAGATTTTTATGTGAAATATCCTGATTTCACAACTAATTAACAACTCATTAAAAAAACAAACAAACTACCAATGCCCTGTTTACTCCAAGCAGACATATCTGGCTGAACACAGCCTGTGGATAATTAGTTTGCAACCTTGGGTGGGGGTGGGTGGATAGAGGATCTTTGACCCCAGATTCACTGTGTGTCTTCAGAATTAGCTAACATGCCTGGACCCAGCCCCAGATGGGGAGTGTGAGAGCCTGGCAACTGGCTGCAGCATCAGCTTCCTCTTGGAGGCTGGGAAGGCAAAGCCTTGTCCTGAGAGAGGGTTGGATTGCTCCTAAAGTTTGGATCGCCAAAGCTGCTGCCTGCATGTGCAATATGGTGGGAATTATACTGTGCTGGGACCAGACTCTCTTGATCCTGACCCTCACTCTGCCAAAAATGCTTGGCTGGGCTTGGCCACTCTGTCTCCCTTCTTTGGCACTCATTTGTTGCCCTCTCTGTAAAATTGTAACTTAAGGTTGGATCAGTGTTTCTCAAACTTCAGTCACTGGTGTATCACAGAGTGGTAGCCAGTGGCTGAGGTGATCCTTTTCTCCTCTGATCCACCCCTTGTGTGGCCCCTCCCATATTGAGTAGGGCTGATTTATGTGACTAAAGAGATATTGCAGAAGTGACAGTGTGTGACTTCTGAGGCCAGCTTCATAGAAGACAGGGATAGTTCCACCTTGATCTTTGAGGTCACTTGCTATGAGATGCACAAGCAGATGTGCCATGAGGACACTCAAACAGCACTGTGGAGTGGTCCACGTGCTGAGGAACGGCCAGCACCAACTTGTTGGCCATGTGAGTGAACCACCTGGGAAGCAGATCTTCCAGCCCCACCTGAGCCTTCGGATAACTACAGCTCTGCCTGACATCCTGATGCAACCTCACAGGAGACCCTGAGCCAGAAGCACTCCAAATTCCTAACCTACCAAAACTGTGAGAGGTAAAAACATTTATCATTGCTTAAGCCACAGAGTTCGCATTATTATTATTTTTTTACATGGCGATAGATTAACTAATACACAGTCATGATTATTGCTATACCTGCCTAACACCAATTCTATTACATCCTTTTTCAGGTTCATTGAGGTATAACTGACTAATAAAATTGTAAGAATTTAAAGTGTACATCATGGTGATTTGATATATGTCTACCTTGTGAAAGTATTCACATCACCTAGTTTATTGACACTATCACCTGACATATTTATATCTTTGTGTGTGTGTGTGTGTGTGAACGTTTAGGTTCCACTCCCTTATCAAACTTCAATTATGTAATATAATGTTGTCAACCAGGGTCACTGGTTATATTAGATCCTCAGACTTCATTCATCTTATAGCTGAAAGTTTGTATCCTACCAACTTCTCCCTATTTCCCGCACCCCATCAGCCTCTAGCAACCCCCTTTCTACTCTGTTACTTTGAGTTTAACTTTTACTTGTTTGTTTTTTCATACTCCGCATATAAGGGATATCACGCAGTATTTGTCTTTCCCTATCTGGTTTATTACATTTAGGGTAATGCCCTCAAGGTCTATGTACGTTTTGACAAATGCTTATTACATATTAACACATTTCTTGAAATGGTTTATTCTCTTAATTTGGATATATTTATTTTAAAGGGAAAAGCTTTTATGTTGTAAATGGACAATAAACATCTCTAGTTAAAAAAAATCCTCAAAATTTAATTTTCTTTTAATCTAACTTCTATGTAGATAATGTTGCCTGCAGAAAGCTCCAAGCCTCAGGCACCTTGTTTCTTTTAATAAGGGAGATGAACAAGAGTTTAAGGGATATTAAAAGCAATCTGACAGCAAAGTAAGCTTGTGTCGTTGAAATAAAACCAAGACTGAAAGGAAACTGAGCAGGAAGTAACTTTATCGTAATGCGATTTGATATTAAAATGTCCCCTCTCTCCATGCCCCCGAACATATCTCAGGTTTGCAAAAGAATGTTGGTGGTGTTGGTTTTTCCTTTCTTCTAGGAAAATTGGGTAAGAAGAGCTAAGCTTTTATCCAGTTTCAAAATATCCTAAGATAGGACATAATTTCTGTATGTATAAAGTGAGATCACTTATAATAAAGTCCCGGAAAATAGCCTGCCCCAGTTTTTAAGTGTTACGACTATCATAATACTTTTTGGTTATTAAAAGATGTACCATTTTAAAAGCTTTGCCCCATTCATTGAGCTCCTGTAGTAACCAAAAGAGTAGGCCTGTCCAGAGATCATCATCCCTAAATTGTCAATTCAGGAAGCCAAAGCCCTGAACAGGGATGAAATGCATTCATCCTTTCTCAGCTAGTAGTCAGCAGGGCTGGGGTTAGAACATGAATCTCCTGACTCCTCATGCCTTATGCTGCTTACACAGAATCAGTTTCATGGCCTCTTCACATGTGGGGTTTGCACCCCAGCTGGATCTCTAAGCAACTATAGCCCAGCAGGGCCTGAAGAAAGGGTGGCATGGCAAAGTCAGGGATGGTCTGGAGGCCCAGTGAATGGTTGTAAGGTAAGGAGCTTTAAGGGATCCAAGGCATTGAGAAGACAGAAGTGCAGGCAGGGACAGAGGAGAGCAGACAAGCAGCCGCCTTAGCATCCTGGGGGCTACGACCACTCAGAGATCACATTTGCCACTTCACAAAGGAAAGAACACACATAAATGGGTATGTGCACACACAAACATACACATATACTCTAATACCCCTGTGATATCAAGTGCACCCCAGACAATGCTCCAGCCCCCACAGAGATGCTAAACTGTGTCTTTCAAGTGAACATACATCTCTTAGCCTCTTTAACTCCTTGGGCAATTCCCCAGCCCCTATGTCTCAACTTGGTTGTATGATGCTTTTCAACTTCTATTTAAAAAAAATACTTCTGAGTCTTCATACATCTTGTATTTGTCCAGGACTAAAGTATATGTTGATGTGCAGGAATGCATGGAGTCCTGTGGTTCTCTACTGAGTCAAGTAGAATTTTTATGAGTATTGGGTTACAAAACAGTCAGACCAGATGGAAAGCAAATACATTAAAGTGTTTTGATGAAATAGTGTGGTGGCTATTTCTAGGACTAAAAACACGCCTGCTTTTTAAGTTGTGTTCTTTGTCCTATCTAAACACTGATCACTAGAGCGAGTAATTAATTGCTTTTTCCTATGACATTTTGCAGGCCTTGGAGCACAAGATTGAAGCACTGAAAGGTTCTGATCTTCTCTTTCTACTAAAGGAGAGACCAAGCCACAGAGGGCACCAAGGCATAGTGCAAGTGATGTTAATGAGTGAGTCATTAACAGACAGGGAACTAGTTGATTGTATAAATGACGTCACAGTTTGCAGAGAAAGCACATTTGATTTCTTTTTCTTCTCTTCTTAGTTTTAAACTGCTAAATGGATCACTCCCACCACCCTACCCCCCTTCAAGTCTAGAAACCAATTACATTCCAGGGAGGCAGAATTCTGTTGATAAACGACTGGCTTCAGGTTTCAGACTTGAATCCATTTTACAACTTGCTTATAAAACTGTAAGTTGGCCCAATGGTCAAAGGTTGATGCTGTCAAATGCTAAGTGGTACAGTTTGAGGGAAATTCAGAGATTTCTGAGCCCTTCTCCTCTCTTTCCTGGCAGCAGAATAGTCTCCTCACTACTTTCTGGGGTCAGCACATGGATCTGCTCAGCCAAGTGTCAGACCCAGTAAGTCAGTAAAGCAAAATGGCTGAGCCAAGACTGTGTCAGCCTCCAAGAAGAGAGCAGAAGCAGGGGCTCTTGTATCAGCAGCCAGGGAGCAGGAGTCACACAGAACCATGGAGATCCTAAAATGGCGGTGTTCAAATGAACACATATCTCCCAGAACCTAAATCAGAGACAAAGACTCAGGGACATCATTTCATTGGCTGTTTCTGTTTCTGCTATTCTTTCTTATTTGATCTAGAGCTTAATTAGTTGAGGGTTGAGAGGGAGGGTATGAGGGTGGATCTATTACTTGTATTAGTTTTCACCGAATTGGGATAGCAAAGGTAGCTCAGATCGTAACACTTTGCCTGATACATAGTTATTTCAACATAAATCAGAGTAAAGAGCTAAGCCATTAGATTCTAGCCAACTCCTAAAGTATGGGTCTTATTCAACCACTCAACTATACTGTCTATATCAAGAAAAAAGGCTTTCGTCAGCAGCAGCCAAACTCTAAAAGAGAAAAACTTTTGAGAGTACATTTTTAATGTAATATTTTAAATTTCAAATGTGAATAATATCTGAGCTGAATAGCCAAATGAAACCAAATATATTTATGAAGAGATGATAATGATAGTAAGAATAATGTATTTATAACAGCTAGCACTTCTAAGCACATACTATGTTATGTTCCAGCCATGCAGCTGAGAAATTTTCTTGTGATGGATGTTACCTCCATGGCTCCCTCAATTCTAAATGACTTTGTTAAATTTTCAAAGAATTTTATAAGATAGTGATGACCATCTTCAGGTACATTTATTAATTCAGCAGGTATTTATTGAGTGTCTATTACATTTCAGGCATGGCTCTAAGCCTTTGGGATCCAAAAAAGTTGGAGAAGACATAAATGACTTCTGTGCTGGTGCCTATAGTCTTGTGGGGGAGAAAATATTAACTACAAAATGGTTCTGTTTGAAAGGATACAAAGTGATGAGAAAGAGAATAATGAGACAATGGAAGTCTTCAGAGAGGAGATGGAGGGAAGGATTCTCTATAAAGTGAGTTTGCCAGGTGAAAAAAGTGTTATGACTGCCCCAGACCAACCTCTATGGTGGGCAAGATATTGGCATGTTCCAGAAGCTAAAAGAAGGCTGGCAAGATGTTGGGAAATTCCAGATGCTGAAAGAAGGCCCATGTGACCAGGTGATGGTGGAGATAGTAAGGGGCAAGGCTGATGAGGTCAGAAGGAACCAGGCTGACCAGGGACAGTCAGATCTCCTCTCTGAGCCCTTCCTTTCCTACTGTTTCCCAATATGGAGACCTATAGGTTCTGGGAGGACTTGAGATGAGGAAACTAAGGCATGGAGGCATTAAGTCTTTTTTCCAAGATACAGAGCTTATAAGAACTAAAACACAAAAGAGCCAGATGGGGATTCCTCCCCCCTCCCTCTCTTCCTTCCTTCCTTCCTTGTTTCTGTTTCTTTCTTTCTTTCTTTCTTTCTTTCTTTCTTTCTTTCTTTCTTTCTTTCTTTCTTTCTTTCTTTCTTGTCTTTCTTTCTCTTTCCATTTATCTATCTACTTATCTATCTACCTATCAATATACATATATTAAGATGTATGTATATCTATATCTCTCTATCTATCCAAGAGCTACTACGTGCTAGAAATTCTAGGCTCAAGATACATGACAATAAACACAACTGTCAAAGTTTCCACTCTCATGGATCCTCCTTCAGTAAGTGCAATAATGCAAACTAAAGCAGGAACAAGGGATGTAGAGTGAGTGAAGAGGGGCTCTTTTAGATAAGATGCTTTATACAGAGAATACCTCTTTGAGCAGAGGCATGAATTAATGAGGAAGCAGCCATCAAGTCTGTGCTCTGCTTTGAGAGAGCTTTGTATTTAGCATTTTCAAATGAAGGAAAACATGATTGTTTTCATGAGGTAGCTTGAAACACACTATGACTGTTGTGCATGTGTGCATGTCTTTGTGTATGTATCTTCGTTGGTCAAATCTTTTCCCAGGTTAGAGACGACAGGAGAAGTTTAGCCTAGACTGTGTAAGCAAGAATGATTTGGAGACTTAAGATTAAAAATATTTTTGCTAGGTTTGGAGGGTCATGGAGGCAGTGTTCATGAAGGGAAAAAGATCTAGGTGGATGGAAGCTCACGTGTGTTTGAGACATGAAGAAATTTATCCTTAGTGCCTACACACCAGGCATCAGTTACACCTGGACAGACTATTATTGCAGTAGATTTTAATTTTCAGTAGAATATTATTTTTTCTCATTCAAGAGCAGACTTCTACAAAAAAGTGACAGAGATTGATGAGCCTAGCAATAACCAATAGAGGTTCGTGGGGGAAGACCACATGTTGGAGTTTGTTACCATGGGTCTGGATAACTGCACCATATTGCTATAAAAGACTGAAAATAAAGCCATACTCTTCTCTCTATCCATTTCATTCTCTCTCTCTCTCTCTCTCTCTCTCATATATATATATATGTATATGTATATGTATATGTATATATATGTATACGTATACGTATATGTATATGTATATATATGTATATGTATGTATATATATGTGTGTGTGTGTGTATATATATATATATATATATATATATATATATATAGTTTTTTCTCTTTTTCCAAAAAACTTTCTGTTGCTTAAAAAGATTTAATATAGAGTAGAATGCTGAACATGGTTAGGATTAACTGTTACAATATAAGGTGAGTAGCAAAGGACCATTTGTCATGCTAAATCTTTGGAATGTCTAGCCATAAATGAAAAATTAAAACGCATAATTGTTCTTTTTTATGGCTGTCAAGTGGAATAAACTCCTCAGGATTAAATCTGACAATCTACAGGTCAATTCCAACCATTCCGAGCTTCTTTATGGCTATGGCCAAGATATTTCAGAGGGTTCCAGATGATTTATTGGGTCTTATGCAATTATTATTCAGAGAAGAAAGATGGTGTGCTTTTGACCTATTATTCTAGAAACTGCTCAAGCGTCTATCCATGCTTCTGTCCTCCCATCCCAAAGCCATTTATGGAATATTGTAAATGACACAGGGATGAATAAGGCATGATCTCTGTTCCCCAAAAGCACTGGGGGAAAGAATCTCAAATAGGGTTGGGGTGCCTGAGGACAGTTTCTTATAAACATTGATGATCTTTCATTCTTAAAGAAGAATTTGTGGGAGTTATGCAAGCAGAGAAAGGGAGAAGAAGTTTTCCAAGAAAAGGAAATTGTATAAGCCTGTGCCTAGGCACAGAAAGATAGAAAAGCAAAACTTAGGGAACCACAGGAGGTTGGCATAGCTGGAATCCAGACTATATATTTGGCCAACAGTAACAGTGGATATAGAGGGGGAAAGAGTGGTCAGCAGAGAGGTTCAGGAGTATTCAAGGCAAGATTATGAGAAGCCAGGGCACAAATAGAGGGAACTTGGATTTGATGCTGGTAGCCATGAGACATCATGACCATTTTTTACATTGCAAGTATCTAGCCAACATCTTTGAAGCTGCTTTGAGTTCTTAGGGAATAGTTGTTATTGAGTGGCATTTTTTTTTTTTTGCAATGATTATGACTGTAGAGTGAGGCAGAGTAAATTATCACATTTTATGGAGTTGAAGATGTTGCTTAATTCTTTTCATGTTGGTCCTCAAGGTGTGAGTAGTCCTTTTATGGACCCTTCCTAGATCAAATAATTTCAACATGAAATCCTGCCGACAACTGGAAAAGGAAAGGGGGAGGGACTACAAAAACTAAAAGGTCTCCATTATACTTCTAAGCCATGTGTACATTTCTGTCATATATCAGTTACTCTGGAAACTTGGTCATGGTCTGATGTTGTTTCTCATTCATGAAGGGAATGCTTCTGTTCTGAATCTCCAGAAGTACCTGGCCTAGCGGCTGGGACAGAGAAGACACTCAGTTAATGCTCAACAAGTTGATTTGTTAACGACCCATACCAGACTGTGAAAAGGCCCATTTGAACAGTTAGTGCATCACATGCGTTAAATATGAGCAAAACCAGTTGTAAGAGCAAAAGTAGGTCAATAACAGCAATATAACAACAGCTTAATAGTTATCATTTCTTGGATATCTACTCTATGCTAAGGCATGGCATAAGGCTCTCCATACATTACCTGACTTAGTCCTCACCATTCCCTCACTGATCAGTATTGCCAATCCCCTTTACAGATGGGGACATTGAGGTTGACTGCAGTGACCCAACACTCTCAAGGTCTCACAGGTGAAAAATAGAAAAGTAGGATGTGAACCCAGAGCTATTTGACAGTAAAGTTTATGCCTTTTCTTGCCTATTGCTGTTTCCACATATTTCCAGGTGTTTCTTGTGAAAGGGGAAACACATTTGTTCCCCTGGCTCCAGAGGACAGAAAGCAGAACCCAGTTTCTTCCATGATGGGAAGGAGGAGGGCTTTGGCAGGACTTTATGATTACCATGATTCTTGGAGAACAGAAGTGACTTTTCTGCAAGTCTGACTTTTCTCCCCTATCTCTGGAGATGAAACCTTGATGTGAAAAGTAGACAATTATCTCTTAGAGGACCTGTAGAATAACTTCTATTCTGGCTTTTAGAATAAGATATCAATAGATATATCTATCTATATCTATATCTATAATCTATGTCTATATCTATATCTATACACTTTCATCACTAAAATATTGAGATATTCTTTGGATAGTAACAGTAACAATAGTTCCTGACCTGGATAATATTTCACATCAGACAAAATACTTGCACAGAGCACCTTATTTGATTCCAAGTGACCTCCTTTTGAAGATGAAATAGCTGCTGTTCAGAGAAGGAGCATGATTTGCCCAAGAATACACAGAGTGAACAGAAGGCTTGGAAAACAAGACCTGGTGCAAATAATTTCAAGACCAGTGCTCCTTCCCCTATGAATGTTGTCTACTGCATTGGAGCAAAAATCCAGGTCTGTGGTAAGTATCATACAAAGTATACACTCCCTTCCCATGATGAGCATGGATCACACACTGAGGCTATTTCTGACATTTGTCCCTTTCTATGTGGGTCAATATCCCTGAGGCCTGGAGTTCCCTCTGGGAAAAAAGCATGCTTCAGGGTCTCTGTTAACCATCTCCATCAGTGTAATATGTTGTTTCCTGTCCAACTGCCCCATTTCCATCAGCAATTTATGCTCCTAGAGATGCCTGAGTGTTGATTCTGACCCCAATTATTCCATGTCTAGTTATTCTTCCTGACGTGTGAGTACAGGACACAAGTCTAAGTCCCCCACTTAGGCAGCCCAGAGGGGCCAAGCCTTGCTTGGCCAGAGGCACAGACTCCTGACTGTGGAAAGTTTGTCTGTATGCTAAGTGTAAGCAGATGTCCCCAGCTGCCAGATCATGTGGTCATAAGAAACCAATCACCCACTCTGTACAAACATGTATCATCAGGTCAGTCTGAAGGTGCAACCAACTCATCCTGCTTCCCATAAAACAGTGGGTGAGTAAGAGGTGGGGGTTTACAGAAACTGGCCAGAGCAGTTCATCTAAGGGCGAAACTTGTGTGGTTGGATGGTATATGGACGGTGAAATTGGGCCAAAGGAAGTGCTGCTCAAAGTTATGGTGGACACTCAGACTGGTCCTGTGACATCATCTGAACACTTTCAATGCTATACATATGAGGGCACCAAGGTTTGAGGATGGAAGTGACTTCCTCAACATCTGATACCAATCTAGTGGCTCAGTCAGGGCTTTTTCATGGGTCAAAATGCCAGCCTAGCATTCATTCCATTATGTATGGCTGAGTATGCCATTTGTTTTCTGGTGGGCTTCTGTGCGTGCAGTCTTCATGTCTCTCTTGTTTTGAATCCTGGTGGCTTTTGGGGTGACTTGTCTATGTTATATGAACTTTCTTAGAGAAAAATGATAACTAATTGCATTTAATGAGGGTTAATATTGGGTCAGCTTAAATATTCCATGTACTGTATTGTACATAATAATCCCCAAATACCATAAGAGGCGTTTTAATCTCCTATTTTAAAGGGGTGCCCGGGTGCCTCAGTCAGTTAATCGGCCGACTTCAGCTCAGGTCATGATCTCAAGGTTCATAAGTTCAAGAGGCACGTCTGAGCTGTGCTGACAGCTCAAAGCCTGGAGCCTGCTTCAGATTTTGTGTCTCCCCTCTCTCCCTGACCCTCCCCCGCTCACACTCTCTCTTTGTCTGTCAAAACTGAATAAATGTTAAAACTAAATAAATAAAGGATACTCAGAAATGGAAAGAAAGTTGCCCACGCAGTTTGCAGGTGGAACAACTTAGATTCACATCAAGATGGACTCCAAAGGCTTAGTAAAGAAATCAACAAAGTCACATTGAGGCACTCAATTGATTAGCAGTGGAAGATGGCTGGGTGATCAATATGCATTCACTTGAAAGGAACTTTTTCAGAATCTCTTATGTGCCTGGCAGCATATGCAGTTTTGAAGATACCCATGATGCTATTCCACCTCTCTGAGAAGGCAGTCTGGTGTTGGAATCAGAAACACAAACTCTTCCTTTGTGTTGAAGTGGTATTAGGCAGATGACGGATGAGGTACAATATAAATAGAATAGAACCTGCACACAAATTTGCCCAAAAGGCAGGGGATGGTTTTTTCAAAGGAAGTGCCCCACTTTTCTGTCAAAGAAGTTAACATTCAAAGCAGAAGTTGACAATATGTGTAGAGAGATGGGCAAGACAAATTGTGAATACTTAAGGAACTACGTTATCATCAAGTATTGCTGCCTTTTAGAAACATGAGTGGGAAGCTTAAAATATATCAAATACACAGGTTATAAGAACTTTGAAGGTTTTGCCAAAGGAGTGTTTATTTCTTCCCTTGAGGCTTTGGGAACCATGGATTTAAGCAAGAGGTTTTAAGCAAAAGAAGGACACAATTTCCATATCATTTAGGATTAAGCTTGACAGCTAATAATGGAAAACTCCAAATTAATACTGGTTTTAAAAACAATAAAAGTTTATTTTTCATGTAAAAAGTCTGGAGTTGATGTAGTCCAGAACTGTGATAGTGGCTCTTCTCAGGAATTCCTGGTCTTTCCAACCAACCCCATATGTGGTTTTCAAATTCATATTCCAAACTCTTGGTCTAGGCAGCAAGATGGGAGCAGTAATAAATGAGGAAGGGAAGTGCCTTAATCTTTTTGAACTGCTGAAACAACATACTGGATACTGGTGACCTATAAACAACACACACTTATTTCTCACAATTCTGAGGCCTGGAAGTCCAATATCAGGGTGCTGGGATGGTCAAGCTGTGATAAAGTTCCACTTTCAGGTTGTAGATAATTGACTTCTTGCTGTGTCCCACATAGTGGGAAGGGTGGGGAGCTCTTTGGGGTCTGTTTTATAGAAGCACTGATTCCAATCATGAAGCTCCACTCTGATGCCCTAATCACCTCCCAAAGACCCCACTTCCCAATATTATCACATTGGACATTAACATTTCAACATATGAATTTTGAGTGGACACAAACATTCAGATTATAGCAGAATAACTTCATCGCTGTCTTTAAGAAGAGTCTCAGAAGCTTGCACAAGACACTTGTGATTTTATTGCATTCATTGGAAATTAGTCACATGTCCATATCCAGCTACAAAGAAGATTGGAAAATGTCTACATGGACAGCCATAAAAATAAGGTTGTGTATTTCTCTACTAAAACTGGAGAATGGATATTTAGGAAAGTTAGCAATCTATGCCACAAGTAGATCTGAAATTTAAAGGTCACTCCATTATCCTTGTAGTAGATGGACAAGGATATAGGGATATGGCTGAAGATACAAGACTAAGGGATTGGAAAGATGCTCTCCCTTCCCCCTTCCAGTTTCTTAGGCTTTGCCCAATTAAGGAAATTGCTGTCTTACCTTTATTTCCCCACTACTGAGTCAGAGGTGGCTATAAGTCTCTTCCAGCAAATGAGTCATACTCAAGGTTGGGCAAAACTTCCTGGATATGCAGAATGGACCATAATATGGTTGTGGCTTGGATTGCATCCTTCATTGACTTAAAATGCTGCTCATTGCACTTTTGACTTCAAGAGATATATCAGATTTCTTATTCTGATTCTTTACAGAGCCAGGATAGGAAAGAGGAAGTTTCTTCATTCATGTTACTCAGGTTAGCAGTGTCAAAATGTTTTGTTTTATGGATATTCACAGAGTTAAGTGGTTAAGAGCATGTGTTTCAGAACCAAAAACATTTGCATTAAACACTCAGCTATGGTACTCATCTCAGGTTGATTTCAGAGTCAGACTTCTTAATCACCATGACATATTACTTTTTTTCTGAGTCTTTGTTAATTTTTGTCTCTTCCCTAAGCTGTTTGCCTTCAAGTAAGGTGAGGGAAGTGGTCATATCAGCTTTGATGAGTGTCCCTAAGAGGTGGTGGAAGAACAGTGGATACCAGAATGTACACTCTGAATGTGCACTCACTTGGTTATCTACATTCATGTAGTCCCTTTAGGAATTGACTCCTATCCTAGGAAGTATGTCTGGCGCTCCACAAAAGGAAAAGCACAGCACAGATCAATGTTAGCACACCTAGTCCTCACCATCCTCAATCCACCTGTGCTTTGTTTCTCATGTACTCTCCTAATGTCCTTGTGCTCCTTCTCTTCCAGAATCCTGTCCTCTCTAGCTTACTCAGTTTCTCCTAGTCCTAAATCATGGCTTGATTCTTGGCTATAGTGTTCCCAGGGATATATGAAAGATCCCCAACAGAACTACAAGATTGAGATAAAGCATCATGTTTAATGGCAGAGATGCTTGATTCTTGGCTATAGTGTTCCCAGGGATATATGAAAGATCCCCAACAGAACTACAAGATTGAGATAAAGCATCATGTTTAATGGCAGAGATGCTGAGATCAGACTGGCCTGCATTTGCTTATTTCCTCCACAACTACTGATTCTGGACCTTGGGTAAATCGTGTAACTATCCCTGTTTTCTTAACTGTAGGAAGGAGGATAATGACAATCCCTATTGTGTATGCTCTTTTCAGGATCAAAAAAAAATAATATATAAATATTTGGTATAGTGTTTGGGATACAGTACATGTAAAAGCAATATTAGCTCCTCATGTTAATTTCAGGATTGGGGGATTAAGAGTTAATGTTGAGGAGTTGGAGGGTCTATATCATGAAGAGTTATTTTATGACAAAGAAGCTAGATTTTAGCCAAAGGGAAGAGGGGCTTCAGATAGGATAGTGTATTCATTTCCTATTGTTATTGTAATGATTTCCAACAAATTCTGTGGCTTAAAACAACATGGATTTACTATCTTGAAGTTCTGGAGGTCAGAGGTCTAAAATGTATATGCAGGGCTGTATTCCTCCTGGAGATTCTGTGGGAGAATCTGTTCTCTCACTTTTTCTGGTTCCAGAGGCTGCCCATGTTCTCTGGCTCATGGCTCCACATAAGAATGACCTCTGCTTTCCTTTTCTCACCTCCTTATCTGACTCTGGCCATCCTGCTTCCCTCTTCTAAGGACCTTTGTGGTTACAGTGGGATCACCCAGATAATCCAGGATAATCTTCCCATATCAAGATCCTTTTGTAAAAAAATTTTTAATGTTTATTTATTTTTGAGAGAGAGAGAGAGAGAGAGAGAGAGAGAGAGAGAGAGAGCATGAGTAAAGGAGGGGCAGAGAGAGAGGGAGACGCAGAATCTGGAGCAGGCTCCAGGCCCTGAGCTCGAACTCGTGAACCATGAGATCATGACCTGAGCTGATCATGACCATGATGCTTAACCGACTGAGCCACCCAGGGGCCCCCATCTCAAGACCCTTAATTTAATTATATCTGCAAAATTCCTTTTTCCATGTAATGTAACACATTTGTAGGTTCTGAGGATTATGATGTGGACATCTTTGGGGAAAGCATTATTCAACTTGCCACAGAGAGTAACATGGTTATTTTGGGATTTTCCAGCATCACTCTAGTGAGAACAGAGTTGGGGAGCCAGTTAAAATGCCACTGTAAGACAGAGAGAAGGGATATGAACATAAGCATTAGAGGGAGTAGGGATGTTAAGGAAAAATGGGTGATAAGGAACCAGTGTCCCCAGGGCTTGGCTAGTATTATGGATGGAATGTTTGCATCTTCCTTCCAAGTTCTTATGTGGAACTCCTAACGCCCAATGTGATGGTATTAGGAGATGGGGCCTTTGAGAGTCATTAGGTCATGACAGTGGAGCCTCATGAATGGGATTAGTGTCCTTATAAAAGGGACTGCCATGTGAGGATACAGGGTGAAGTGGGCAGTCTGCATGTTGGAAGAGGGTCCCCATCAAAACCTGACCATGCTGGCACCTGACCTCAGACTTCCAGCCCCAAGAACTGTGGGAAACAAATGTCTGCTATTTATAGGCCACCCAGTCTGTGATATATGTTATAGCAGCCCAAACTGACTATGAGGATAGGAAAAGGGATGATTTCTGTATTTCTAGCTCAGGTTCAGAGAGGATGGTAGAGTGATTAGAAGCTTGGCACAAATGGAGAAGGCGACTGACAAACTAACCAGGGCTTTCTGAGAAACCCTGCTTACTCTAGCCTGAGGCCCCATTCTTTATAAAAGACAGAGGACAGCCTGGCCTAGAATGGCATTTCCCACACTCTGCTCATTTCTTTACAACTTTTTCCGAATCTGTTTCAAATTCTGGATATTTTTCTTTAAATATACTCTGGTAAAAGTCATCTTGTCCAAAGCAATTAGTTTCATGAAACCACAACTCTGATATGCCTATATATTTTGATACACATACTACTCATACAAAATCACTGAAATGGGAATATATTTTTCCACTCACCACCAAAAATTGTCTCACATGTTATTGGCGCTAAGCATGCCACATGTAGACAAATACTGGTGTAATGATAAGAACAGGAGACTGAGAAATTGAAATCTAGGCTTGAATGAGTCACTAGAGCTCCCTGGACATTCCTTTCCTGATATATGAAAGGAGATAATGCCTAATGTATAATTATTTGGTTAGATAGTATGTGGAAAATGTGGGGAACTGTGCCTTTTAGTAGGCACCCAAGCAATGTGTATTTATATCATGATCTTCTGATGATTTTTCCTTACAGGTTTTAAATGATTCCAAGGTTTTTCATGAGGTCTGCCAGTGAAGTTTGATAAACCCACTAGAAAAATGTATTGTCCTTGCAGTCTGGATGGTAAAGTTATTTAAATTTAATGTTGTTTATGGTCTCATGAGGCTCCTTTACCTCCCAGATCCTTAGGGTCAAGGGAGTGTAGGGCATAGGGAAGTAACCCATCCTTGCTGACTGTGCTAGGAGATCCTTGGGTCTGGAGCTGTAGGACTGCTGGGGGAAGAAAACCTGGTTTCTTTAAGATTCAAAGCAGAAGATTGAGATGGGAAACCCTACTGCTCTCTGGGCTATATTGGAATCATTCCTCTGCTTGTGGTTCTGGGGCTTTTTGCTTACAACGTTCTGGTCTCATGACCTATTTGGGAGCATCACTAAGGGGCCGCAAGACAGAACCAAATGAGTTTTTACAAAACACCCCAGGATCTCTCTCCACTGCACCTTCAGCCAGTATAACAGAATTAGACTCAAAGCAGCATTTGCTGAAGATAGCACTGTTTGCATGAACTTTCCATTGATACATCTGGTTTTCCTTTTGAAAAAGGCCTTCAAACCTCATAAAACTGAAGTCTTTTGAATTAAACCACAAATTCCTTATAGCTAACCTCAGCAAAACTCCCTATACGCTCTGTGTACTCAGTCCCTCCTAACCCCATTCCTCTTTTCTCCTCCATCTTCATTAACTTAGTCAGAGCCAAGCTCACAAGGATAAATCAGAGTTGTTGTTTTTTTAATTCACTTAATATTAATCAAAATTATGGGTCATTTTTCTGCCTTAGTTCTTTGATTTAGTATAGGTGCCATTTATGGAGCTCTAACAATGTGCCAAGTTCTTTACGTAGTATCCCATTTAATCCTACAACAGTCTTGCAAGGTAGGTGGTATTTTTCCAGTCATTCCAATGAGGAAAGAGAAACACAGAGAAGTCAAATAACATGTTCATTGTCTTGCTCCTGCTGGGTTGTGGATTTAGCAACTCTAATCCCATTTGTCAACTCCAGTGTCTTCACTTCCCAGAGCTGTCTCTCTGTATAACAGATCCCTAAGACATAATTTACAAATATGATTTGATGTTTAAAATAACTCCTCATTTGCCTCCGGCACTTATTACCCTAATTATTAACTTCATGGTGGTGATAATTATTGCTATTACTAATAATAGCTGCTGCTGCTTTCTGAGTGTCATGATAACCACTTAACATACCTTACATTCTACAATAATCTCTAGAGGCAAATGTTATTATCCCCATTTTATAGATGTGCAAATTGAGATACAGAAAGGTTTGTTAACTTGTCCACGTTACATAGCAATCAACTCATCGGAACGGCAGATATTAATAAAAAGCAAACCTTTGTATATGTCAGTCCCTTTGAAACGTTCCATATGGTTAACTCATTTAATCCTCGTAAAAAATCTTGTTAAGTGGATAGCATTATCATCTACGTTGCACAAGTGGGGAAACTGAGGCACAGAGAAATGAGTGACTACTCAAAAGTCACACACTAGTCTGTGGGATGAGGGGCTTGAATGGGAACCAATACAGTCCTGGGTCCTGACTCCGAGCTTCTCACCACACCCCCATGTTGGTTGTCTGATTTCAGAACCTCTTGCTCTGGACAGGTGTCTATGTGAGTGGATTTAAGCTGTATTTTTCATCCAGTTCTTTTAGTCTCTGGTGACCTCATTGTGTCGAAAGGACAGGATGCATGCCCTGTCAGTGGTGATCATAGTTATTGAGATGGTCTGCAATAATGTCTGGGAGTTTGGGCTGCAACTTAATGACATGAGAAGGTGACCTGCAAGTAATATATGACTGTCAGAAAGCCGGAGCTCTGCTAGGCAGGAAGAATCCTCATGGACTGGCGGTTCCCCTTCCGTCAGGCCCTTTTAGGGACAGTGTTCCTGTGGTCAAAGCTTAGATCTAAAGGCTGAGCAAATCACACTGTATTCTTCTGGAATGTTGGAAAAGGGGAAAAGTAAGTGTTGGGTGTGTGTGGGGAGGTGGGGGAGGTTCAGCTGGAAGATGCAATATTGACTAGAACAAAGGGGGAGGTGGCGTCTATCTGTTCTCTTTTCAAGAATGAGGGCCAGGGATGGTAGACAAAACAGAGGGATTTTTATTTAATTGTAGGCATGGAACTAGAGAAACCAGCATCAAGAGGAATCCCAGCGGCAAGGAGGGCTCTGAATAGGTATAACCTTATGCTCGATTCTCAAACCTTTTCCTCCAGTTCTTCTGCAACTATAAGGACATACATATAGTAGGCCTAAAGTGGAGTGCTATACACTGGAAATTTCTCTGAAGCCACACGTTTTATTAATCAAATACCTGCAAATGTGAATTCACTTTTATGTTTGTTTTAATATGAAATACTTGTTTAAATTTGTGTTCAGTTAAATTTCATAACTTATGCTATTTATCTTTCTCAGTCTGACTTATTTCACTTACATAATACCCTCTGGGCCCATCCATGTTGTCGCAAATGTCAAGATCTCATCCTTTTTTTTTATGGCTGTGACAGTCCTGTGTGTGTGTGTGTGTGTGTGTGTGTGTGTGTACCACATCTTCCTTTTTTTAATGTTTATTTATTTTTGACAGAAAGAGAGAGAGAGAGAGAGAGAGAGAGAGAGAGTGCAAGTGGGGGAGGGGAAGAGAGAGAGGGAGACACATAATCTGAAACAGGCTCCAGGCTCTGAGCTGTCAGAGCTCGAACTCATGAACCACGAGATCATGACCTGAGCTGAATTTGGATGCTTAACTGACTGAGCCCCTCAGGCAACCCTGTACCACATCTTCCTTATCCACTCATCTATCGATGGACACTTAGGCAACTATGCCCAAATTAAAAAAAAAATTAAATAAATAAAAAATAAATTTCTTAGCCTATTCTAATTTCCAATTAAAAATGATACCTGATGTTTATCACTGGATGTGAGTAATTCTGAGAACACTGTTTTACATCAATGCTCAAGAAATACCTTCCTACCCTGGATGTATGGGAAGGTACCTTCCAGCAATGCAGAGGCAAAGAGAAGAAAGTCTGAAGAAGACTAATATTTATTTGTCACCTATGTTGTGTCAGGCACTATGTTAAATGTTATACCTATACCATCTTACTCAGTAATCACAACAGATATGCACAGTTGTTTTTATTAATCCCCACTTTACAGATGAAGAAACCAACCCAGAAAGGTAAGTTAAATTATACCAGCTCACACACACACACAAAACCCAAAAATAAATAATCCAACTAAAAATGGGCAGAAGACATGAATAAATATTTCTCCAAAGATGACATACAGATGGCCAATAGACACATGAAAAGATGTGCAACATCACTCATCGTCAGGGAAATGCAAATCAAAACTACAGTGAGATAGCACCTCATACTTGTCTGAATGGCTAAAACAAAAACCAAGAAACAAGTGCTGGGGGGAACATGAAGAAAAAGAAACCCTCATGCACTGTTGGTAGGAATGCAAACTGGCGAGCCACTATGGAAAACAGTAATGGAGGTTCCTTAAAAAGTTAAAAATAGAATCCAGAAAAATAGAATTGCATTACTGGGTATTTACCCTTAAAATACAAAAACACTAATTCAGAGGGATATATGTACCCCTATGTTTATTGCAGCATTATTTACAATAGCCAAATTATGGAAGCAGTCCAAGTGTCTAGTGATAGATAAATGGATAAAGATGTTATATAAATATAAATATAAATATAAATATATGTATGTATACACACATATGCTTTTTTCAGTCATAAAAAGGAATGAAATCTTTGCAACCACATGGATGGAACTAGAGACTATAATGCTAAGTGAAGTAAGTCATTCAGAAAAAGACAAATACCATATTATTTCACTCATATGTGGAGTGTAAGAAACAAACGAGCAAAGGAAAGAAGAGAGACGAACCAAGAAACAGACTCTTAACTATAGAGAACAAACAGATGGTTACCAATGGGAGGATGGGTGAAATGGGTGAAGGGGATTAAAGAGGGCACTGGTTGTGATAAGCACTGAGTAATATATGGAATTGTGGAATCACTAGGTTGTATGCCTGAAACGAATATAACACTGTATGTTGACTATTGCGATTAAAACAAAAATATTTAAAAAATACTTGCCAGGTCACATGACTAGAACAAGCAGGAGCCAGAATTTGAAGCTCAGTCTGTTTGACTTTTAAGCATGTGCTCTTTTGAAGGGAGGAAGATAGTGGCAGAGTAGGAGGGCCCTAGGCTTGCCTCATCCCATGACCACAACTAGATAACTATCAAATCAGCCTAAATACCCCAGAGGTCCACCTAAAGACAGACAGAACAAACTTCCCAACTAAAGGGAGAGAAGAGGCCACGCTGAAGAAGACATTTGTGTAAAGAAGATACACGGATGGCCAATACATACATGAAAGAAAAGCTTTGTTCAGGGGCAGTATCATAGTCAATGAGTTTACAGGAAGCATGATTATTGCTAATTTAAGAACCCCAGAATTATGCAAATCAAAACCACAATGAGATATCACCTCACACCTACTGAGATGGCTATTATAAAAAAGACAAGAAATAATAAGTGTTGGAGAGTATGTAGAGAAAAAGGGAAACCTTGTGTGCTGTGAGTGGGAATGTAAATTGGCGCAGCCACTAGGGAAAATAATGTGGAGTTTCCTCAAAAAATTAGAAATTGAACTACCATATGATCCAGCAATTCCAGTTCTGGGCAATTCACCTGAAGGAAATGATAACACCTCCTACTCACATGTTCACCACAGCATTGTTATAATAGCCAATATATGAAAACAACCTAGGGGCACCTAGGTGGCTTAGTCAGTTAAGCATCCAGCTCTTGATTTTGTCTCAGATCATGATTGACTGTTGAGAGTTCAAGCCCTGGGCATGCAGCCTGCTTGGAATCCTCTCTCTCCCTCTCTTTCTGCCCCTCCGCCCTCTTGATCACTCATAAATAAATAAATAAATAAATAAATAAATAAATAAATAAATGACAACCTAGTGTCCATTGATAGATGGTAGACGAATGGATAAAGAAAATATGATGCATACATAAATAAAATACTATTCTGCCAAAAAAAGTCAACCAAACAACAAACAAAATCAAACAAACTAAGTATGTTCTTTCACCAAATCATCTTACACTGCCTCTCACAGTAAAGCAAAAATGAGACTACTAATTTAAATGCATGCAGACAATTAGGTCAGGAGACCCTCTTCACCTCAGAAAAAACAAAACAAAACAAAAACTATGAATTTCAATATTCCAATTTGGAACATCAACCCTTTTGAGTCCCATATTCTGACCTTTGCTGCTTGTAGAACATGGCCATCTCATGTTCTTGGTTGGTGACTTCTATCTCCTTCTTCCAGGTTAGAAGGCAAACTATTTATAAGGGAGGCATTAATTATGGTGAAAAAATAGGTTTTATATCAGACTTTGATATGCCATGCATTTTATTCATCACAGATATTTTGTGGAAGGTTGAAAAAATGGTCCTCGTTTGCTACTCATCCCACATCCACTGCAATGTGACAAAGCTGCCCTTTCATGAAGAGAGTAATCTATTACTCTGCTTTTATCCTGGGCTGCCCCCATGTCTTGATTCATCCAACAGAATTTGACAGAAGATGTAACATGCCTGTTCTTAGTCTAGGCTGTAAGAACCCTCATGTGTTTTGGTTTCTCTTGCTTACTCTTAAATCCCTGTCACGCCATGGGAACAAAACTGGGCCCGAGTATAGCAGGAGAAACACATGTGGACAGCCACACTCAGAAGCAGGGCTGCCTAGCTGAACACAGCTGACCACATTCTTGTGAGTAAGCCCAGCAGAAACCAGAAGAGCCATCCAGCTCTGCCTGCCTTAAATTGCTGACCGGCAGAATTGTGAGCTAAATACACGGTTGTTGCTTTAAGCCACAGAATTTTGGAGTGGTTTTCTTTGCATCGGATAACTGACATACATTTCTTAAAATATGACAGAGTGCCAACATTGTGGCATGGTATGGGGACACAGAGGTGATTAAATCATGGTCCCTGTTCTGAAGGAGTAGCCAACACTCCAAATGGGAAGTCAGACATGTCAACCAATAATCACAGATGGCAAGTTATGTGATTAATCAAAGTAACTTGTGAAATCCTGTTAGTAAGAATAGTTTTACTTCCTCTGTAAAGAAACCACCATTTCAAGGAGCACAGGACCAGACGGTTCCAATACTTCTGTGATAGTGTCATCCAAACCTCAGTCTGCAGCAGTGGTCACTCAGCAAGGACCTGACGGATTACCCAATGCTATTTATATCTATTCTAGGATCCCCATTAAGCAACCTCAAATGGGAGCTGGGAGGTTGGGATCAGAACTTTTTGGAAAGACTGCTTTAGAGGGATGCTATCCTCTGTTTAAATTTGGGATAGCTAAACATTTGGGGGAACCAAGCAAAAATGTCAGTCTTGATGAACGAAAAGATTAGCAGAGCTGTCAGAGATTTTTTTTACTCCCTCTGACTTTTCAGAAAGACAACAAAGGCAGCAGCAAATAGATTAGCACAGAGAAGCTGAATCTGGGTTTGAATCCCAACTGAGGCATTCACTATCTGATCCTTAGCTGGTTCCAGAATCTCCATAAACTTCATCTTGCTTGTCTTTAAATAGGTATAAAGATATCTACCTTGTAAGGTTCTGAGGACTAAATGTACCTGGTACATAATTATTTAATATTAACTCTTTTTCCTGTTTCCTCCATTCTTAACTCAAATTTTCTTTCTGTTACCACTCCCTACTTTTTCCTGTGGATCCAACCAGAGTCCCAATACACTAAGCTTCATGAAGTTGGATCCTAATTATCAGCAAAGTGGATGTGTTTGAAGGCTTCCCCAGTGTCTGTCTGGAAAAGTACCTCCTGAAAGTGGCTTTCAATAACTGCTTGAGTAATTGTATCTATTCCTGAGCATGAAGGGCTGAAACAAAAGGCTGAGACAAGTCGGCTTGGAGCAAACTCTTTGAATTGAACGCAGCACTTAACAGCAGCTGGCCTGTCATTTTGGTCCACAGAAAGAATGGTGGTTTCATGACATCCTTGACACCACAATGGAATCTCAATTGGCTGGCACATTAAACATGACCAAGGACACAACTAGATCGACTGTCCTAGAATTTTTTCTTCAAACGTAGCAAATTTTATATTCTGCAAACCAGAAAGGAAGTGGGGGGATTCTTTCCTCTTCCTTTTCTTTGCTTTTAACCTCAATCACATTACTCTTGCTTTAATTTCCTTCTATACAAAGAACGCCTAACAGAAAGCACATGTAAGAATTACATAAGAGCACAGCAGAGTGAAAACTGAATCAGTGGACTTGATTACCGAGGAGGTGAATGGACAACCTCTTGGATGCAGTTTTCTCATCTGTATGATGGGAAGAATCCCTTCTGGGGTTAGCATGGGATCACAGGAATGCTCCAAGATAATGGATGTGAAAAATGGTAGTGTCTCTACTAAAACACTTTATAGTCTCAGGACCTTTGCCCTGTCCTCCCTGCCTGGAGATCCCTTCCTTTCCTTCAGAGATGTTTGTTGGTGCATCCTTCAGTTCATTCTCTCCTCTGCTCCAATTTCCCCTCCTTAGACTTCCCTTGATTATCTTATCCAAAAATGGACACCTCTATCTCATTATCTTGGTTAAGTTTTACTTCAGAGCATTTATCTGACATTGTATCATATATTTACATGTTGACTTGTTAATTGGCCATATCTTGCAATAGAATATCAGCTTCATGAAGGCAGGGATTTGATCTGTTTTGTTCACTGGTGTATCCCCAGCACCTATAATCCTGCAATATAGTAAGCATTCAAAATAAGCACTTGGTAAATGAAGGAATAAGTTAATGAGTGTGCAAGATGATTTTTACATCAAAAATTGCAGGCACAGAGTGGGCATCCTATACGTGTTGGCAGAATTAGTGAGCAGGGATACTCATGTGTGACCAAACTTGGGGAAGCAGGATGCTCCAGCAAGCCCGTGTCTCCCTTACTTAGCACCCCTGCAGATTGTGTAAGGAATGTCCAGACGCCTTCTCTTTCCAGCATGACATAATGTGGAATGAGAAAACTTGCAGACTATGCTGCTCACAGACGAGACAGATGATCTCATCCCCTTCCTGGGCATTCCCAGGCTTTGCTGTTGAAAAAACTAAATAAATAAAAGAGTAAAACCTACAATGTTCAGTTCACAGGTGGTTGTTTCAACCCTCAGTCGTTTGTTGGCAAAATAGTGAAAATCATCTCTTCGGTCCCTGGTGACTTGGGGGAGGAAAGACATGTCGGATATTGTCTGGCCTGTTCATTCGGCCAAACGGAATGGATTTTGCCTGAGAAACTAGGATGTAAAGGGGGGGAAATACATTTCAGCATCAGCCACAGGGGACAAGCCGTGAGCAACTAACTAGGGATGATGGGAGTTTAAAAAGCAAAGCACCAAAGTGTTTCATTGACACCAGAAGGCTGAGGTTGTTCTTGGTACTGTTTCAAAGGCTTAGGGTTTGAGAATGTACCCAATTTCTCTTACATGGCTCACTTTCATTGAAAAATTCCTTTGGTTTTGAAGTCTGGGTACATTGAAATGATCATAATTCTAATTTATCGATATTTATTGTTCTACAGTTTACAATCCCTTTAACATGCAGGTCTTCAGAAAAGCCTTGAATATGAGGGACAAAGAATTATCCCCATGTATAGTTGAGGCTTCGATTCAATAAGGAAAGTGAATAGACCATGATCTCCCACTTAGACTGCAACAGAGCTGCTAATGGAACCCAGATCTGGTTATCTGATTTTCTTTATGTCCAAATCTCTACAATGGAAACTTCCAGACTTAAAAGATGACCTCTATCTGTCCATCGCAGAGTATGTTTTCACCCACTTTGTCTGTATCCTTTTCTTCCCTCATCAGCAACTAGATACATTATTTCGGACACAAATCTGGGACAGATCTGTGTGTAAATCAAACTGAAGTCCACCTGGATGTCTCATGAACCACGAACACATCCAAATGGAGCTGTTGTCTCTGCCCTCCAAACCTGCCACTCCCTCTCTTTGCTATCCCCTTCCCACCAATCTATTTCTTTATCTAGAAACTAGCATCACCAGTTGCTTGAGTCGGAAATACAAAAGTTATCCCTGGCTTTTACCTTTCTATAACCACTTTATCCATCCAACCCATGACAAAAATCTTCCAGTTATCACTTCCAAAACATGTCCTGGCTCTGTCCATTTTTCTCTATCCTCATTGCCACCATCTTAGTTGTAGGCCACTACCTTTACTCCCTGGTCTTCTATAATAGTCTTATAGTTGCTGACTCCTCTTCCACTCTTGTTTCTCCCATTCATTTTCTCCAATAGAAAAAAAAGTGATTGTCTTATCATGTGTCCATTTCTTGTGCTTATCCCCCACCTCCACATCCAAGGCTTCCTGATGCATTTATAAGATCCAAAACCCTTAACATGACCACCCAGCTCTGCTTAATCTCACTCTTGGCTTTCTCTAGAAACTTATTCATGCCCTCTTTACACTAGCTTGTTCCATTCTAGGAACATCTGTGTGGAGACAAATGTTTCTTAAGGAAAAAATCTACAGAGAAAAAGTGGAGCTTGAATAGTAGGATAGAATTCTCGAGATATTGTTTGAGCTGCTGAATCCCGCTGAGCTCTTAGCATTGCACTGAGGTATTGAGCTAACGCATTTGCTCTCTTATTATTTATTTATTTATTTATTTATTTAACAAATTATGGTCAAGTCGATTTGAGTTTACTTTCATTTGCAACAAGATATTCCTGGATTTTTAGAAACTAACAATTATGTGTGGGAAAAGCTGACATGTGAATAGGCAAATTCTTTGAAAAGAGATGGTTGGTATGATGCGGGGAAACACCAGGGACTTTTAGTCAGCCTGGGAGAGGAAAAGGGCCATGGGAGTCTTCCCTATAGCAGACAACATCTGGTCTGAGTCTTGAAGCATGCGAAGCATTTGACAGGAAGTATCCACCAATCAGAGGACGATAGAAAGGCATTCCAGGGATCAGGGAAAGCATGACTCAAGGCATGGTGTGAAATAGTGATAGGTTCAAGGAACCACGAGTAGTAGGGCATAACTTTAGTGCAGCACAGGAGACAGAGTCACAAAAAGAAAAGCTGGAAAGAGAGAGAGGCCAGACAAGGAAGTGACTAACAGGTTATCCTAGCAAAAGGAATAGTATCTTAGAAGTTTTGAGGATAAATTTTCTCCTCTTTTAAAATGAGCATTCTTATCCCTGCCCAGCCTACCCTAAAAGATTATGGTGAAGATCTCTCAATAAAATGTCTGGAAAGTGTGCTTTGAACTATGTATTAATTAGCTAATTATACAAAGGAAACAAGAAAACTAGACTTTATTAGGCATTTCCTCTGGACCAGCGTAGAGACTCAGGGCAGGCAGGATAAGCTAATGATATGCATGGCGGGTTTGGTGAGTCCCCTGAGCTTTCTGTTCATGGCAGTAGATGGTGGTAGGACACTTGTGGGAGGTGGGAGCTAACCCTGAAGGGAGAGAAAAAAGTATTTTTAATGAACGTGGCCTGTTTCACAACTGCTCAGAGCAGGATTTGCTCTTTCCTCCTCTGTGTCCCCCTCTCACATCTCAATCATGCCATGATCCCAGAATGGCTTTTTGGATGCTAAAGTCCAAATAACATCATCAATCAGAAGCTTTGTTTCTGGAAACTGTGCCCCCAACTTCTCTGCCTGTCTTACTTCTTATATAGGTTAACTCTTTCCCACCAAGTCCTACATCATTACACAGTGGAGCAAAGCCAAGAAAAGGCCATAGCTGGAGGCTCTGACATGGGCAGTGCCAGCTCCAGCATGGACAGATGACTGGGTTCTTGGGCACTTTGAGGGCTGGAAAGCAGGGCTGTAGTTGACAATACCAGAACCAAGGTTTGTTCTCCCATCCATGAGGCCAGGAACTCTCAAGCCACATTCTTGGCATCAGCCTTCCTGGACCATTTACTATGGCCACTAAGTATTGGATTGGCTATGGGCTGTTGCTTCTGCTATTTTACTTTTAAAATGGCATGAGCTGGGATGGTGAGCCTGAACTCTGAGATGTCACAATATGGGTCTGCCCAAAGAAAACCACAGAGGATTGTCACAAGAAATGAAACAATGTGCCTCCTCAGTTTAGACTGACTCAATAGTTACTGAGAAGCAGTACACCTGCAGGTATTGCGTTGGCACCTGGATAAGATACATAAGACACTGCCCAGCCCTCCAGAAGCTAGCAGTCCAACAAGGGTGTTGAGCAGTGGCATTAACTCCCAACCAGAAGCCAAAGGATTGCCATTCCTCCCCAGCTCTTCCACAGAGCTGTGTATGCCCACATACAAGGAAATGGCGTTTTGTCTACCAAAATTCTATCTTGGCAAAAAGAGATCATCTTATAAACAAGGTCTGACAAGTCTTGCAGATTTATGGACAAAGCTCTCAGTTGCTTTATTTTTAATAACAAAAATATTATTCAAGGAAAACATACTGATGTACTAAAATAAATGCCAAGTTTGAATATATGTTTATAGAGATCACCTGACCAAATGGTAAAAGAGGAGGCACAGATATCTGTTGCATTTTTCAATTTTTCCTGATGGATGGTTTATGGTATTCAAGAATATCCATGTCTTCACAATAAATTTCAAAGAAAATAAATAGTGTTCTATTATTAGGCAAGTCACACTTTTTTAATCCACAAGGATTAAAAAAGGACTAGAACAAAAAAAAAAAAAAAAAAGGACTAGACCTGAAAAATAAATAAATAAAGGACTAGACCTCAGATGAATCAGATACATGCAAAGGTGACAGGCTCTGGAAAGCTTTCAGATGACTTATGACGGAAGGCTCCATGTCAGGAGTTTGTGTAAAACAGGTTCCCGAAAACTGACTTGGAAGCAAAAGAAATGACTGAATATATTTATCATTTTACGACTTTAAATATACATGGTGACTTAGCTGACAAATTTAATGGTGTAAGCAGACATTTTAGTGTTTCATCCACATGTCCAATGTTCAAATATATAAACTGGCCAGATAACTTGTCTCCCTGAGTCTTCCTGGAAATAGGAGAGACAAGCCTTTAATAGATGCTGTCCTATGGCTCAGCACATGTGGGAAGGGGCTGACAAAGCTGCTTGACTTTCACAAAAGCCTCAGTCTCCTGGTCTGTGAAGTGGGAGTGATGAAGTGCCCACTTCCTCTTCTCACTGGAAATTATGGCACTCTTTAAGGCAGAAGGCTATGGAAAGCCATCCACCTGCACACTGGTTTTATTTTGTATTTGATTCTCCAATTGAGTTGGAGAGTCTCATTAAACAAATACACCTCTAGAACTTAACATTTCCTTCCCCAAGACTCAGAATGGGAGAAGTGAAGAATTTCCTTTCTCTTATCTGTTATATAAATTTAGGAATGATAAGACACCTCAGGAGAAAGGAAATGGTTGTTGATTTTCTGACACTTGGTGCCTCTTGCCCCCATCCAGATGGACAAACACTGTAAGTGTTGTGTGAGGAGCATAATGACATTTAAGGGATGGGATGTGAGAAGACTTTATAGTTTAAAAGTAAATAAAGTTTTGCAAACTCACTTTTCTGAGTCCAGTTCTGAGACATTATCTGTGCCCATGGGATGGATCATTCCAGAGATTTTTTGTGTGTTAAATGGCTTCTGATACTTCTGTTACGTATTTATTTTATCCTAGGAGCCTAGAAATATACTTCAGCTAAATTGGTGGGCTCTGGCTAACTATACATTCTTTATACAACTTGATTGGACACATCTATAGAAAGGAAAGGAGGAAACTGTTTTTATTTATTCTCATGTAAAGTCTTAGAACAGAACTTTGGGCATTCTGAATTTATGTATAGCTCATAGCCACTGCTTCTCTCTGAAGAAGAAAAATCATGTTTAATATCTGGGTTTAAAGGATTTTTGCTTGTTCCAACCTTATTGCTGTAGAGCCTAGTTCAATCTGTGTGTATTTAAGAAAACGGAAACAGGCTGGGAACAAAACTGTGTGCTGGTCTCATCTCAAAACACCCTTTTTTTGCAAACCCTGAAAGCCTTTAAAAAGCTGCTTTGATTAGCTTCCACACCACTCCCCCCGCAAACACAGAGTGAGATGCTAGTCTGTGGCCCAGGATGAGAGAAAGAGAGGAGCCGCAACTCTCACGGGACAGCTTGGCCACTCAAGTCTTCCAAACCCAAGAGACTTTACATAAATTGGAGATGCCCTGGAAGGGGACCAGCAGCCTTTTGAGCTCTTTACCCATCACTAATTCTGGCTCCAGCTGGACTCCGGCTCCGGTGATGAAAGGGACTGAAAGCAGCGGGCTCAGCGAGCATTTTGGATGGGATCTATTCAAGCTGCATTTACTCACCCTGCATTATGGGGTTTCCATGGCAACAGGTGTATGTTTCAGTGTGTTACATGTGGAGGGGCTGTACCTTACAGTCTCCCCTTGTCAGGAAAATCTGATCATGTGTTACTTCCTTTCCTAGTTGTCAGAATGGGCTCTACCATGAGTCAGTCCCCTCTTTCCATGAGATATGCAGAGAGAGAAGTGCCCAAGGCCAGAGTCCAAGATCCTGAAACCACGGATCCCACTGGAGACACAGGAGAATGGAGTCTGCCCTAAAGACAGTTGGCATGATTGTGGCAAATCAGAAATTGAGGCCCGGCCCCTTTCCTGTTCTCACTTGGCTCCCAGCCTTGGCTGGGTTTTGAGGGGCATGAGATGAAAAGATCATCTGGACATTGTCCATCTTGATTCTTTTTTAAAGAGTGTGGTTCGTGAGACAGCTGGTACCAAGGAGAACTCCACGCATGAGGCTGGAATAATTGTCCTCTAGGATGTCTGTCTATTGGTCGTTTAACAAGCCTGAGAATTGGGAGTTTGCAAACAGTTCATGGGATCACAGAACTGTATTTAGAGGGAATTCAATTTAATATCATTATTGTAGGAGAAAACATCCTCTCTCTTACTCTTTTGTTCCCACCCACCTTGGGTCATAAAATAAGAACCTCTCCCATCTGGGAACTTTCAGAGAGAAAGAACTGATTCTTCTTTCTCGCCCCTTCACTTACGCATCCCCACAGGACAGGGTGTCCTTGTCTCATGGTGACAAAGATCTGAGTTCTGTTTGTCTGTATTTCTCTGTAGGGTGGGTCTCTGTGTTAGAGATTGTGTACCATGTGACTTCTTCTCTTGAGTTCTCATGTGTCTTGGTGCTTGTCTTCTATATTAGACTATAATTTAAATTTATTTATCCAGTTTAGTGATTTCATTTATGAATAGTTATAATTAAGGGTTTAAAAATAAGTAGCACTTAAGACAAATCTGATCTTTTGATCATTATTGTTTTGCTTTAGAATAATTATGGAATTTTGATTTAGATATTAAACTTTAGAATTGAGAAATTATACAATACAATTCTGAACTTCCAATTGATTTTGGAGCATCTGGCAGTTGGCCTCTACATGGCAATAATCAGCAAACAGGAGATAGCCAACTCGGACCCTCTAGGTGGAGCCAGGCTCTCTCGTTTGGCAGAAGGCCCTTGACACCCACCTCATGCATTTGCAATATCTAACACTCCAGCATGCGTTTGAGTGTGTGCCCTCTACTAACATGAGGCTGGATAGTGAGAGAAGTCCTGATTCTCTATAGGGAGGAGATTGTATGTTAAAGTTTGTGGGACATGTGACATGCCCTTGAGTATGTTACTGGGGGGTGTATGGGAAGCCAGGATGTCCCCCATGGCCCGGCTGAGTTAGGGCTTGCTCTCCTTATGACAAAGTGCTGTGGTTATAACACCACCTGTCCAGGCAATGAGCATATGGCAGAGAGGAGGTGGAAGCTTCACCTGGGAGGAGCAGAGCTGGGTTCTGGAGAATGAATAGAATTTCACTAGGCAAAGAAGGAGGAGAGAGCCTTTCTGAACTGAAGGGTCATCGTGTGGGGGGGAAAAAGGTATATGAATATGAAACCTTAAAAGATTATAAATGTTTTGGTATTCCTCAAATGTAGAATGTGTAACAGGGACCTGGGAAAGATGAGGCAGGGACCAGGTAACAAAGGGTCCTCTACAATGGAAACAATGGTAACAATGGTAACAATGGAAATCTACTGAAAGTTAATTTTTAATTACATAAGCAATGCACAGTTACATTCTATTTGAAAGGTCTAAAACATTAAAGATAAACTTCTTTTTGACATCTATCTAATCCTTATGCTCTCTTTGTCTACCTAGAGCACCAGGGTTTCTCAATGTTGGCAGTCCTGACATTTGGGGCTGGATAATTCCTTACTGGAGGTGGCTATCCTGTGCACTGCAGGGTATTCAGCAGCACCCCTGACCTCCACTCACTTCATGCCTGTGGCACTACCACACTTCCCAGCAGTTTAGAGAACCACTAATGTTCTCTAGACATTACCAAATCTCCCCCGGGGCCAAAATCACTCCCAGCTGAGAACCATTGACCTAGCGGTAACCAATGTCATCCAATTGCTATAGAGACTCACGGACTTATTTCTATACATTCACCTGTCTATATATTTACACATTATTTTTTCTTCTGTTCACGTTCTGCTTTTCTTTTTCAAATATGTACTATCATGTTTACATGCATCCATTTTATGTATCCACATACCTTTAAGTTTGGGATATCTAAGCATGCTGGTACATAGGAAGCTGTCAGTTTTTTTTTTTTAATAGTGTAATATTATGTAGTAGGGATATATCACAGTTTATTTATCTACACCTATGTGATTGAACCTTTATTTTGTTACTTTCTACTTTTCTATCTTACACAATTTTGCAATGAATGCTGTAACACTACTCCCTCAAGCACATGGAAGTCTGTACGAAGGATACAAGGCAGCCTTGCTGTTATTCATCTCCAGAATGACTACACCATTAACTAGATTCTTTGTGCTTCTTAGGGAAATGCTTCTCTCCTATTGAAAACAACCCTACAGGGAAAAGAAAAAAGGGGGCAAAGGAGAGGAGGACAGAGGAGAAAATGAAGAAAACAAAGAGGGGTTTACCAGCCACTCCACTGATTGGAACCACAGTGCTGCTCTGCTATCGGTTCAGGAAAAAAAAAAAAATGTTTTGGTGAGGAATAGCACGACAGGGTACTTCAGATGTCAAAGGAGGCATCCTGGCACAACAGGAGGGAGAAAGATGAAGTTTCCAGATTTGTTTCCCAAAGTTTCTCAAGACTTTTCCCCCCACCCTCTGATTTGATCCACAGCCAAAACCAACCAGCCTCCAATATGCCTTATCCCAAAGAAATGTGTCCCTTTAATTTCCACTTAAACCAATTATCTGAGATATGTCTCATGTTTTGAGAATATATCTATATACACCCTCAATAGACCCCTTCCTTCATGGGCTGACAGGTTGGCACAGGGCTCGACTCCTCCATGGGAAATTAGTTTATAATCTCATCCTTGTTTATCTCACTGCATTAGTGGGTGTTTAGTGTCCCACAGCCTTCCCTGTAATATATCCACAGAGAGGTGGGACAGAGCCTTCGGGATTAATCAGCTTTGTTCTAGGAGAAGCTGTACTTTAAGGTTCTCATTTTGCACGGGCCTGTGGCATGCCTGATGAGCAATTTCCCTCCCATCCTTCAAGATCTGGCTTCCCTTGGGAAACACATTAACCTCCTTGCTCTCCTGACTTACTTCCTTGATGCTTCCTCCTATAATATCTTATATACTTACCTTAGATCCTCTAATGCTTCATTTCCTTTGAGCAATACCTTGAGGGTAAGACTACACCCAAGGCAGTCCCATGCCCCCAATTCTGTACAGTGCTATATTCCATTGGTTAGTGAGTCACAGAGCCAGCCCAAGTTAGGAGGTAGAGAAAAGGACACCATCTCACAATGGGAGGAGCCCTAAAGTGTTATTGCAAAGCAGCCTGGATATAAGGAGGGAATTACTGCAGCTATTTTTATAAACAATCTATGTAAGACTGTTTTATTAAAATTAAAAATGCATATACTCTGTGACCTGACAATTCCACTTTTCTCTAACCTGAGAAAATTTACACATGTGCATGAGGAAATATGTGTTAGGACATTCACTGCAAGTCTGTTTGAAATATAAAGCAAATACACTCAAGGTCCAATAATACAGATATAGATATACTGTGATATATGCATACTACAGAATACTATGTCATGTCGAGGAAGAAAAAACAACAACAACCTGACAGCTTCCCACGTACCAGCATATTTAAATATTGTAAGCACTTAGTCATGCAAAATAAGCAAGTTAAAAATTGATGCATGTACTATAACAGTACATACACGAAAAAGAAAAGAAAGACCACATTCTATTGGTAAATATATGTACAGATAAACATATAGAAATAGGTCCATGAACTTTTATAGCAAATAAACAACACTGGTAACTGCTAGGTCAGTGGTTCTCAACTGGGGGTGATTTTGCCCCCATGGAACATTTGGCAATGTCAGGAGATAGTTTTGGTTGTTTCAATTGGGAATAAGGTGATGCTACTGGCAGGCAGTAGGTGGAGGGGAGGGATGCTGATAAATATCATACGGTGCATAGGACAGCCACCTCCAGCAAAGAATGATCCAGCTCCAAATGTCAATAGTACCAAGGCTGAGAAGCCCTGCTGTTCTACGTAGATAAAGAAGAGGTCAGAATAAAAAAGATAAAGGTCAAAAAGTTTATCTTTAATGCTTTAAACCTTTAAAAATGTACTTACGGATTATGTATGCAGCTACAAAGTGATTGAAAATTGACCTTCAGTCGATTTCCAGTGACCTTGGAGAACCTTTTGTAACCTGATTTCTGTCCTGTCTCTCCCTATATATCCTACATTTTAGACATGCCAAAATATTTATACTCCTTCAAAACTTCAAGTGCTTCATGACTGTCTTTATTTTACATGGGGTTCTGAGCTACAGACAGTTTCAGTGTTTATTCTACATTTCAGCTTGGATATCTATTAAGTAGGCCAACATTGACCTGTACTGAACAGATCTCTTGATTTCTATCAGTCGCAAGCTTGCTCTTCCCTCCATCGTTCCCTAATTAGGAGTTGGCAGCTCCCTCCACTTTGCTGCCCACTTGCCTTACTTCCCACTCCACCCACAGCACATGTTGGCTCTACCTGCAAACTGCATCCTGAACTGACCATTATTTACTACCTGTCTCCTTAAGTAAGCCATCTTTATATCTTTCCTAAGACACAGAAAAGGCCCAGAGAGGATGAAGGAGATGGGTTCCACACAGCCAGGAAAGCAGACTGTAGGGAGTGAAAAAAACTGCTGAGGAAAGCACAGTCTCTAAGGGAGTGTCACTGAGGACCAGAGTATGGAAATATGCCCTTTTTGGTAATAAAAGGAAATGCTAAATTAGTAGAATAAAAAACTTTACTCATGAATAAGTTGGCTAATTTTTCAGGGAATCCTTTCAAGCTGGGTTTGCATGTGGTCATCAGACTTTGGGAGTAAGATTTAGTCAGAGGGCACAGCAGCCCTTTGTTAGTGTGGCCATATGGACCATGGTTTGCCATGGCAACAGAGGGGACTGCCCAGTGTTCTTGAAGAGGAAGAGAGCAGGAATATGGATGCACTCAGTGAGTCAACTGAGGAGCCAGCCCAGGTTGGGAATTGGGGTGGCTATCTTACCAATTTATGGGATTGAAGTGGAAGCTGATTAAGTTTGATGAGCCCTGGAGTTTAAGTCTGTGACCCATATAAATCCCTAGCTTCAGCCCATACTAACTGAGCTTACTCAACAACCGACAGTCTCACTTTCTTAACTACAAAATGGGCTTAATACTTTCTGGGTAACTTCCATTCAACATAGTATGGGAAGTCCTAGCAATTAGATAAGAAAAAGAAAAAAAAAGGCATTCAAATCAGAAAGAATGAAGTAAAAGTATATATTTGCAGATGAAAAGATTATATATTAGAAAACCCTAAAAGCTCAACAAAAACTGTTAAAACTAATAAATTTGGTAAAGGCACAGGATGCAAAATCAACATACGAAAAAACAGTGAAATTTCTATAAACAAACCATGAACTGTCTGAAAGGGAAATTAAGAAAACACTCCAAAATACAATAGCAATAAAAAGAATAAAATATTTAGGAACAAACTTAACCAAAGAGGTAAAAGATCCATACACTTAAAACTATATTGCATTAAGGAAGGAGATTAACAAAGATAAATAAAGATAAACAGAAATGCATCCTGTAATCTATGCTTTGGTGGAATTATTATTGTTAAAATGTCTATCCTACTCAAAATGATCTACGGATTTAATGCAATCTTTATCAAAATCCTAATGGCATTTGACCAAAAGCAGAAAAAACAGTAGTAAATGTCATATGGTACCAGAATATACAAAGCAATCTTGAGCAAGAAGAAGAAAGCCAGAGACATCACACTACTTGATTTCAAAATAGACTACAAAACTCTAGTTCCATATAGACAAATGGAACAGCATAGAGCGCCCACAAATAAATCCATGCATCTACAGTGAACTGGTCTTCCGCTAGGGTGCCAAGAACACACAATAGGGAAAAGATAGTCTCTTCAGTAAATGGTGTTGGAAAAATGAGGTATCCATATGCAGAAGAATGAAATTAGATCCTTATTTAACACCATACACAAAACTCAACTCAAAATGGATTAAAGCCTTAAATGTAAGACCTGAAGCCATAAAACTATTAGGAGAAAACACGGAAATAGCTTCTTGATGTTGGTCTGAGCAATGATTTTTTGGTTATGACTTCAAAAGGATAGTAACGATAATAAAAATAGAAAGACTAAATCAAACTAAAAAGCTTTTGCTCCAAAGAACAATCCACAGAGTGAAGACACAATGTATAGAACGGCAGGTAATATTTTCAAACCATGTGTCTGATAAGGGCTTAATACCCAAAATATTCAACTCCATGGCACACTTCTTTTTTAAAGCATATTTATGTGTTTTATTGAGATACAGTTCATATACCATAAAACTCTTCCTTTAAAAGTGTATAATTCAGTGGTTTTTATTATATTCACAAAGCTGTGGAACCATCATTACTACCTAGTTCTTAAACATTTACATTATGGTAAAATAAATTCTGCACCTATTGGCAGTTACTCCCCTATACCTTCCTCCCAGCCCCTGACGACCCAATCATCTGCTTTCTGTCCCTATGGATTTTGCTTATTCTGGATATTTTATATAAATGGAATCATACAATATGTGCCTTTTTGTGTCTGGCTTCTTTACCTCACCATGATATATTCAGGGTTCATTCATGTTGTAGAATGTGTCAGTACCTCAGTATTTTTTCATAGCTGAATAATATTCCATCATATGAAAACATATGTCCACACAAAAACTTGCAAACAAAAGTTCAAAGCATAGCATTACTCATAATAGTAAAGAGGTGACACAATCCAACATTTTGCAATTAATGAATGGATTTTTTACTTCATGGGGCTGGGAGGAACTGTTATTCAAAGTTTTGTATGTAACAGCTATGAGGTGAATGGACAATAAATGAATGAATGACTACTACCTCTATTATAATATGTAACAATTGACTATTATATTAATTATGATAGTACGACAATATTGAAAGTCAGGGAAATTATTACTAATCAAATAGTGTGCTTGGTTAGATTTTGGACTCTCTTAAGATTTTAGTCCCCTTGCAGTAAAATGGGGGTGACAGTGATGGTTAAAATAAAATCAGGGATGTGATTATTATTCCCATATGTAAACTTAATTCCCCACTGCACCCTTCTCCCTTTTGCCCTGCCTGCCATATGCATTACAAAAACAGGCAATCACCGGGGATTTAAGATGTGGACTACTAACCAACAGTGAAGGACTCACTGCTTAAGAATTTCTTTGTATCATATGATTTCATTCATATGGGGAATTTAAGAAACAAAACAAATGAAAAGATGCTCAACATCACTATTCATCAGGGAAATGCAAATTAAAACCACACTGAGGTATCACTTTACACCTGTCAGAATGGCTAAAATCAAAACACAAGAAATAACCTCTCCTGTTGGTCAGGATGTGGAGAAAAAGGAACCCTCATGCACTGTTGGTGGGAATGCAAATTGATGCGCCCCTGTGGAAAACAGTATGGAGGCTCCTCAAAAAGATTAAAAATAGAATTACCATATGATTCAGTGATTCCACTACTGGGTATTTACCCAAAGAAAAAGAAAAACACTGGGGCACCTGGGTGGCTCGGTTGGTAAGCCTCGACTTCAGCTCAGGTCATGATCTTGTGGTTCATGAGTTCGAGCCCCGTGTCGGACTCTATGCCAGCAGCTTGGAGCCTGCAGCTTGCTTCGGATTCTGTGCCTCTATCTCTCTCTGCCCCTCACCCTCTCATGCTCTGTCTGTCTCTCTCTCAAAAATAAATAAATATTTAAAAATTTTTAAAAATGAAAATGAAAAACACTAACTCACAAAGGCACCCATATGTTTGTTGCAGCATTATTTACAATAGTCAAAAGAAGAAAGTTGTCCAAGTGTCCATCAACAGATGAATGGATAAAGATACAGTGGAATATTACTCAGCCATAAAAAAGAATGAAATCTTGTCATTGGCAACAACATGGATGGACCTAGAGGGTATAATGCTAAGTGAAATAAATCAGACAGAGGAAGAGAAATACTGTATTATTTCACTCACATGTGGAATTTAAGAAGCAAAACAAATGAACAAAGGAAAAAAAGAAACAAACAAAAAAACAGACTCTTAAAAGCAGAACAAACTGATGGTTGCCATAGGGGAGGTGGGGGGGGTTAGGTGAAATAAATAAAGGGAATTAAGTGTACAGTTACTATGATGAGCACCTAGGAATGTACAGAATTGTTGAATCAGACTGTATATCTGAAACTAATATAACATTATGTTAATTATACTTCAACAAAGAAAGAAAGAAAAAAAGAAAGAAGGAAAGAGAGTAAAACTTTTCAGACTCAAAATGGAAAAAAAAACCCACATTTCTTTGTCTCAAGCAAAATTCCAGTTCTTTCAGAGCTAAAACTATACTTGTTCTCCTGGATAGTATAAAATTAATTATAAAATGTTTATGAATCTCTAAAGAAAGGCTGAGCTTGAGGTTCACGTTATTTTAGGATTTTAATGTTTGTTTCATGTTTTCTCAAATCACTAAATCTGAAGCTTCCTAAGGCAGGACCATATCTTTATCATCATGTCTTCAGTGACAAACAGAAGCATTGGCACTTAGTAGGTGCTCCTCTGATGTTTTGCAGATGACTAAATAGATAATATTTGATATAAAAAGGTGTCAAAACTGTTCTCTGGCCTTAGTGTGAACATGGGAACTCAGTGCTCCACAAGTTCACCCCCAAACAAATATCAGCAACAGTGAATTGTAGTCGATGCGTCCGAGGAAATTGTGCCTTGCAGACATAACCTGTTTCCCAGCCTAACTTATTGGGAAAGGGTATGACTTCGTGCAGGCAGACTGGGGAAGGGCTTGCTGAAGGAGAAAGTCATGCCATGGGAAATCAAATATATAACCCAGGGCCTTTCACACACTGAGGGACAAAGCAGATTATTTGTGGTGGGGACAGAGACAGTCATTTTAACCCATATCTCCAGACTGAAAAAAAAAATTCTAGTCGTCTCTGTGGCTGAGCCCTGGAGAAACTAACCTCAGAGCCATATGGCTGATGGGAATAAGGATAAGGAGACTAATTTCATCTGTAAAATGATAGGTCTGAACCAGATAATGATCACCCATCTCTCCCAGCTCTGATGTGTGGTTTTTTTGAGAAACGCTTCGGAGAGGGATGTGGCGTCCCTGAGCACCCACAGCCAGGCGAGCTATGGGGGTCCTGCTAGGGGCTTTCTGACTTTTCTCTGTAGCTGCATGCTTCCAGCTAACCCCTCTTTCTGCATGCAGAACCCCTCCCCTGCTCACATGTGTTCTCCTACGGCACACACAGCAGTTATCTACACAAGAGATGCTCACCCTGAGGGCAGAAGGCTTTTAGCCACACTCTGGTTTCAAAAGCCATCACTGTCACTGGTGTGTTGCTAAAACAAAAACCTGACTTCCCTTTGTACATTCTACCATAGCATCCATTGCATTGGATTAAAGTCCAAATCCTTGTCAGAAGCACCCAAGACCCTAGAGCATGGTAGGCTCTTACTTAACTTCTCTGGGATCATTCCCTGGTTACTGTCTCCCTCATCATTCCTGGTTACTGGACTAGATGGTTTTTTTTTTTCTTTTCTTTTCTTTTCTTTTCTTTTCTTTTTTCTCTTCTCTTCTCTTCTCTTCTCTTCTCTTCTCTTCTCTTCTCTTCTCTTTTCTTCCCCCTTCACATAGACCATGTCTTCTCTCATCTGGAACTTTTGCAAATATTGCTTTTTATATTCTCACAAAAACTCGTGATCTTTAAATATGTGAATCATGGGGCGCCTGGGTGGCTCAGTCAGTTAAGCATCCTACTCTGGGTTTCGGCTCAGGTCATGATCTCATAGTTCACGGGTTCACGTCCCACATTGACCTCTGTGCTGACAGTGCAGAGGCTGCCTGGGATTCTCTCTCTCCCTCTCTTTCTGTCCCTCCCTTGCTCATGCTCTCTTTCCCTCTCTCGAAGTAAGTAAATAAAGCTAAAAAAATAAATATGTGAATCAGACCAAAACTGTTCCTTGCTTAAAACATCCAATGGCTTCCCATTACACGGAATAGAATTTGAACATCTTACCATTCTTACATGGTTTTACAAAAGCTGTCCCTGCCCCTCTTCTTCCATTTCATACCTTCTTTGCACTATGGCAGTGACAATTGACTTCTTTTTGTGCCCAGAACATGACAAGGTCTAAATCTATGACTTGTGCACTAGCACCTTATTGTGTGCACATCAGTTGTCCACAGCATTGTATGGCTGGCTTCTTCTCCTTTCTGGGGTTTCTTTCAACTGATTTGAAACTTCCTGGGAGTGGTCATCTATGATCACCAAGTCTAAAATAGCTCTTTCCCACCAAAGTCTGTTTTATTTTCTACATGGCATGGATAGCTCTTTTTTTTTTTTAATCATTTATTATTGATTGACCAGCTGGAAGATTGACTCTATAAGATAAAATATTTTGGCTCTAATGTTCAATACTGTATCCTCAGTTTTTAGAATAGTTTCTAGAACATGTTAGATATTCAGGACTTTGGTGAATGAATGAATGATTGAATGAATGAACATCTGTCATTATCCTGTCCCTCCTTTCATATATCTAACTTCTGTGTATCTCTAAGCTCCTCACTTAGACATCACTTCCTCTGGGAAACCTTTCCCTGACCCTAGAAGATGAAGTAGGTGACTCTCATCTGTGTTTCCTTAGCAGTTGCTACTTTTAGAAACAAAGTACTTATGCAGAAGTCTCCTTGCCTCTGGTCATTCTCGCCTTGACTACATTCTTACAAGCAAGACCTTTAACTTGGACACTGTCACATTCCCAATGCTTAGCTTAGTTGTGAGCATATGAATAATTTTAAAATTCAGAATAAACCGTTTGCTCTTTGGCTAAAAATATGAAGTGCTTCCAAGGTAGTCACTCTGCTGTTCTCTAGGTTAACTCACTCAAGAATGAGAATGAGATTACTATTTTGGGTCCCTGGACTGAATTGTAACATGTAGCGGAGCTTCCCACACAACACCAAGCAATTCCTGGATACTGAAGGATTCCTTGGACATCAAGGAATTCTTTTCCAAGAATTCAGTTCAATTTTGATTCAGTCTACCCAGAGATAGCATCAGGTTCCACAAGTTAAAGGTTCAGTCCTACAAGACTGCCTCTACCTGCGCCACCCCAGAAACCAGTCACAAGCCCAGGTTGTTACCTGTGCTTCTGACCCACCAGGTCTAAATCAGAGATTCCTATGATCTCCCACTCTACGGGTTTGAACAATGCCCAACAGCGGTTCACAGAACTTAGAGAAACGTTTTGCTCATTAGATCACCAGTTTATTATAAAAGAATGTAACTTAGGAACAGCCAGATGGGAGAAATGCATAGGACAAGGCAAAGGGAAAGGGTGTGGCTCATGCTCTCTCCAGGACATCTCTCACTACCACGTGGTCCCCAAACTGGAAGCTCTCTGAACACTTGCCTTTGGGTTTTTATGGAGCCATTGGTGATTGAACTTAAATCTCTGGCTTCTCTCTCTCTCCAGAGGCCAGAAGGCAGGACTGAAAATTCCAACCCTGTAATCATGAGGTTGGTTTTTCTGGCAACCAGCCCCCACCCTTATGTTCCCTAAGGGCTTTCCAAAAGTCATCTCATTAACATAACAAAAGACAGTTCTCTCTCTAAGGAAATTCCCAGAGCTTTAGGAGCTCTGTGCTAAAAACTGGTAGATCAAATATATATTTCTTATAATAAATCACAATATCACAGGGGACTATTAGCAAGTGCCTGCTAAGTGCTGATGCTTTACTTAAAATTTGTCCACTGATTCTCACCAAAGCCCACAAGGGAAGTAAAAACTGACTCCATTTTATGGAGAATTAAATAAATTCAATTTATGTGGGAATTAAGGCACAGACAGAGCAATTGCTTGGTCAAACTAAAATAAAATAAATAATGTTCTGTCCTAACTCTATACTTTGTCCTCTTTCCAACACCTGTGCTCAACACAGTGGGGAACATGCAGCAGGCACCCTTAGTAATTTTATTAGCCACCCTCAAACTAACAGCTGCTCTTCTGGCCCCTCAGAAGGGAGGCCACAATGAGAGGTCTAAACCTGAGGTTCTGGCTTCAGGCAACCTGCGGAGAAGTGGCTAATCGAAGCCAGTATTATCTCCTGGCTCAACTCCAATGTTGATCCGCCCCTTTCCATGAGGTGTCCCACATCCGACCCCAGCAGTATTTTCTGGTAACATTGTTCTGCAAATATTTAGATAAAGAAAGAAAATGGAGGGGCATTCGTGGATGGCTGGTGACGATTTGTTGTTTTTGAAGCAAAGGGTACTGGATTAAATCCTGAGTGTGCAGTTGCTAGCTTCCTTCCCCCGGTGGCATTGAGGTTGATGGCAGAGCTGATGACGGGTCACTGTATGCAGTCAGTCCAGTCTCAATGGTACCTGTTCAGTGAGTTCCTTTTGCCCCTTGACACCCAGCCTTATCTTGCCGAGTCACTTACAGTTCTCTTTTAGCATCCTCAGAGCTCCCTGAAGTGGATTCATGGGGAAACAGCAGCCAAAACTAATTGGGCAAAAAAAGCTCCATGTTTTGCACAGGTAACAGCTAAACTGCTCTGCACAAACCAGTAGATTTGTCAGCCCTTAGGCTCCCCTGAAAAGCTAAGTGTGGAAACCTCTGCCTTTGGGCTCACTCTTCCACACGTCCTTGAGAAGGGCCTTCCTCACCTTCCGGAGTCTGGCCATGGGTGGATACAGGCAGTCACTCTTCCTTTCTCAGCCTTGATGGGGACAGAGGTCAGAGGCTCTGGGAGAAGTCAGGACAACTCAATTTGAGGACCCAGTCTTCCTGTAAACTCACTGTGTTGTGACCTTGGGAAAGTCATTCTTCCTCTTTGAGGGTTGGCTCTATAAGCCATTAACTGAGTGGTCCATATATGTAGTGATATGTAGTGTCATCCTATCTCAAAAACTTTATCTGGCTTTTTAATTTTGTGATTTCAAAGATGTGCTCAACTGACAGAGAATACTACATGCAATTTATTAAGTAGAAGAAGCAAGATTCAGACTGCCATCAAAGTATCCCATGTTTGTTTAAATATGTACGTTTTTATACCATGGTTTATTTTTGGTAAGTTAAAATAACTATCAACATATTAAGAAGCAATCTTTTGTAAATTTATCATTTTATCACTTAATTCATTCCAAAGGCTGCTTTGATGCCTACTTGATATCAGACTGTGGGATGCAGAAATGAATAAAACAGACTTGTTGTCCTGTAGGAGTCTAAAGTCTTGGGGGTTTGGGAAGACTTATGATTTATTTTTAAAAGATTCTTACAAAGTAATTGCTCTGTAGTTGAGGCTGGCCTGCCTCCATGTCTGATAAATAGAAAGGACACTGACAGACCCTTTTCTTATGACAAAGAGTGTATTGTTCGCATTCTCTTCAGTGTCACATCCTCTCCTTAGTGCTTCCACTGAACTTGGCCTTTCTAAACTCTTACCCAACCTTGAGTTTGTGCCAGTACTTTAGTACTTAGTCATGCACATCTTCTTTCCCTATTTCTACCTCCTCACCACCCTTTTCCCCCTTAACTCACTCCAGTGAGGCTCTGTACCCTCCATTCCACTGAAAATATTCTTTCTTTTTTAAAAATGTTTATTTATTTATTTTGAGAGAAAGAGAAAGAGAGAGAGAGAGAGTGAGTGAGAGCACGGGGTGGGGGGGAGGGACAGAGAGAGAGGGAGAACACTCAGTGTGGAGCCTGACATGGTGCTTGATCCCATGACCATGAGATCATGACGAAGCCAAAATCAGGAGTCAGAGGCTCAACCAACTGAGCCACGCAAGCACCCCTCCATTATTTTATTGTCAAGTTTACAATGCTGAAGATGTTTTGTTATACACACACACAGACACACAAAGACAAAAATGCATATTTGCAATTATGTCAAGTGCAGATGGACAGATGGACTGTTCACATCCACCTGACACTGCCTTCTGGATCCGGTAGACTATACACGGGGTCTTTAGTGCCACGCACATGACATTTCACCCTCTGGCCCCTGTTTATGTTGTCAGTCTCACCCCTACTTTGCTGATTCAGGATTCTATGCTTCTTTAGTATGTCTTCCCCACCACCATACCTTTATTCATGCTGCTCTCCCTGCTTGGAATGACCATCCTCTTCTTGTCTAAGTAGAACATTCCTACTCATCATTGCAGTGAATACCTTTCTATCTTATTCCTCTCACCCTTTTAAAAAAATATGTTTTTAATATTTATTTATTTTGAGAGAAAGAGAGAAAGCAGGGAAGAGGCAGAGAGAGAGGGAGAGAGAGAATCTCAAGGAGGCCCCATGCTGTCTGCACAGAGCCTAATGTGGTGTTCAATCTCATGAACATTGAGGTCATGACTTGGCTGAAATCAAAAGCTGGACGCTCAGCTGACTGAGCCACCAGGGCACAGTCCCCTTTTCCCTTTAAAAAAATTTTTTTTAATGTTTATTTATTTATTTGAGAGAGAGACACACACAGAGCATGAGCAGGGGAGGGGCAGAGAGAGACACAGAACCTAAAGCAGGCTCCAGGCTCTGAGCTGTCAGCACAAAACCTGACGCAGGGCTCCAACTCATGAACCGCGAAATCATGACGTGAGGGGAAATCAGCAACTTAACCGACTGAGACACCCAGGCGCCTCTCCCTTCACCCTTTTTTTTTTTTTTTTTTTTTTTTTTTGTAATTTAGTTATACTCTGTTCCCTCTTCCCAGGGTACTTGGATTTCCCTTTGGGGAATTATGTCTTTCCTACTGTGGGCAGAGATGCCCTCTGATTCTTCATCTTACCTATTTGGTACAGACATAGAATGGGCATTAACCTAATCTAGCCCAATTGGACTTTCTCTCTAGGGGAATGCACAGGATGTATGAATTATTTCATTCCAGCAGTGGCTCCAAGTCCAAATACCAGGTAATATCAGCCGCCAGTGCCCTCTAGAGCTGCCTGGCTCCCATGAATTGCAGTCTCCTTCTTTAGCCTTCTTTCCTGACCTCAGAGCTTATTCTTACACTCCCAACAAATGTCTTTTTAGATTAGGTCATTCAAAATTGGTTTCTGTTCCTTGCAATAGAAAAACAGCAACAATAACAAGACATACAGCCTTCATAGCTTGATTATGCAGCAACCTTCCCTACAAAGTCTGTCTTTCTTAGCCCCTTTTTGCTCTAGTAGACCCCTCTCCCGTGGCATTATAACTGACCTCTCCTCTCTGCATAGACTCCCTGGGGTGGAGATCACAGTTCATTCAAAGTTGTGCCCCTAGAGCGTAGTAGGACACACATTATCTAGCATATGGTTGGGATCCAGATCAAGTCTTTTCAAGAGTGAATGAAGAATCAGAACTCCTATACCTATAGGGCTAGTTAGTATAGTCTCTTTTCTTATTGACAGAGATAATGATTTGATGGGGTAGTTTCCTTTTTAAAGAAATTACATTTCAACTCAAGTGTCCATCCATCAAGGAAAGGATAAAGAAAATGTGGTACACACACACACACACACACACACACACACACACACACACACGGAATATTGCTCAGCCATAAAAAAAAAGAATAAAATCTTGGCATTTGCAATAACATGGGTGGGTCTGGACGGTATAAAGCTAAGTAAAATAAAACTCCAAAAGCACTGTGGGAATTTTAAATGAGGAAGCCTTTGGGGCACCTGGGTGGCCCAGTAGGTTAAGTATCCGACCTCAGCTCAGGTCATGATCTCACAGCTTGTGAGTTCGAGCCCCACATCAGGCTCTGTGCTGTGACAGCTCAGAGCCTGGAGCCTGCTTTGGATTCTGTGTGTGTCTCTCTCTGCCCCTCTCCTGCTTGCGCTCTTTCTCTCTCAAAAATAAATAAACATTAAAAATTAAATGGAGAGGACTTAATATAAGAAAGTGACTACACCTGTGTTAGAAAGCTGACCCGGCAAACAGGTAATCCACACATTAGTAATTGCAGGAAGTAGCTGCCATCCCTTCGGCAGGTGGAACAAAAAAGAAAAGGTGGTGTTAGGAGAATTCAGGAACTAAGAGAAGGATACCTGTATGGCAGATTCTCATATTCCTGAGAGGGGTGTGTCTTGTCACTTGTGCTTCAACCTCTGACCAGGACACCCTATAGCCAGTGCTCAGATATCTAGTGAGGGGCCCCAAGGCTGGTGCTCAGACCTTACTGGGGGTTTTCTTTGGCTAGTGCCAGAGCTCTGAGAATGTGAGCTTTGTGCTTGAGCTCAGACCTGGTGGGCCAGCTGGTGCAGGTGCTTCTAGCGAGGCATCCCACAGCAGATACTGGGAGTGGTGAGGGAAGCTGGAGGCTGGAACCACAGTTGTCTTGCTTCTGGAAGATGTCTGACAGGCTCTGAGAATAGGAAGAGAGCCTTCATCCTGCCAGCTTCTAGTCCTGTGTCAAGGGTCCCTAATGGGACATGAGCCAACAAGAACTCTAGGAAATGTAGTTTGCAGGTTTCACACTTCCAGCATGGCAGAGTATAGATGGCACTGGAGAGCCTTAAAGCTGAGAGACTCTGGGTAAATAACTCACATATACTCTTCCCATAAAGAGAGACTACGTAGAGTTGGCGTCCAAAGTAATGTGGCGAAATATAGTCTCCCTATTTTGTAACCCATTTCCAGCACGGTTCCTACTAACCCTGGAGTAAGAAATTGCAACTTGGGATAGGGCCTCTGTGGAAAATTCTGGTGCCAACATAAAAAGTCAAAGCATTCCTGTGAGTTCTGACACATGGAGCCCATGATTTATTTTAGCTTTCCCTTATTTTTTGCCTCCTTCTGCAGTCCCTGGTTCCAAGAACTTCTTCTGGGCCAGATGCCCCCATGGCTTGGATACTTGGAAATGGAGCCATTTACTACAAAGCCTGCTGCTCTTTAGACCACCCTGCCAAACCCCTTGCTATATGCAGCCACACCCTGCTCCTCCAGGCTTGCGTTGCTCCACTTGTCACCATCCCACGTGTCACCACCCCATTCCTTGGGAAGAGAATGCCATAACTTGACATGTCCCATCTCCAGACACTGTTCCTTTTCTTCTTCATTTTCTACCACATTTGCTCATCCCTTCATTCTGAGGCTGGATAGAAGTCCCTGGATTTCTTTCTAACTATTGTGGTCTTCTCCGAGGACCTTACCATGTAAACAGTGCTCTTTTCAATAGTGACAGTGAAATTTTGAAGCTATAGGAAGCTTTAACTGCTTCATACAACCACTATATCTATCTATCTATCTATCTATCTATCTATCTATCTTTTCATCTACAACCTCACTGACCCACTGTTAGGAGGAGAAACACATTTTAGGACTCAAGTAATCATATTTAAATACTGATTCCAACTTGAAAAACTACCTAAGTTCCTCTAAGCCTTAGTTTTGTCTACTTTAAAAGAGGACTAATACCTACTTCTGAAAGTTCCTAGGAATACTGAATGACACAGGCTGTGTGCTGCATCTGGCATGGAATAGGAGAGGATAATCTTAGTTCTCTTTCTCTGAGTGAGAGTGGTGTTGTTCTCATACACATATGGGGAAAGGACAAAGCATTATATAAATCTGGCCAGGGCCATACAGTGGATTTCATAATAAGAAAGGATTTAAGAGAAAAATCTGAGCAATGCTATGTGGGGAATTATTTTTCTGTCCTTATAAGAAGACGAGAGCGATATTATGACCAGATGAGTTCCTACTGTAGACTGACTTCCCCCTCTCAATGTCACCTCTGTGCACATCTGTTATTTGTGTAAGAAGGGAAATAAAGAGGAGAGGACTGGGAGCAAAAGCATGGGGCCAGGATGATATGGGATATTCCTAGGGAAAGAATGACAGATTATAGGGCTAGAAAGGTGGCTTTGAATCACACTATGCAGATCCATGAATGCCTGGCAAAGAAGTTTTGCATTTTATTACTTAGGCAATAGGATGTCAAAATCAGAAAGAGTAAAAAAAAAGAAAGAACCTTGTAAAATGGATTTGACATTTTATATACAAAAGCTTTCACTTAAGGAATGGCAGGCAAAGGGATTCAGAAAAATGCGAGACCCAGGGAGATTTACCTTTGGTAATTCTATTCCCACCCCCCACCTCAAGTGACTTTAGGAAATATATACTTAAGGTAAGTGCTAGAGGCTGAGCTGTTCCTGTCATTTTATTTCCCCTTTTTCCATTCACATAGAACACAACTTGCCACTGTTTGCCTTAAACATAGAAGAGATTTTACCAATGGACTGACTGTGATTCTATGCAAGGGAAGTGACAGGGGTATCATCACTGGGGTCTTTTCTGTTAGGAGTATTTGGTCTAGAACAATATCATTGCTGCCTTTAAGGAGCTAATGTTCTGGAATAGATACATAAAGTTATTGGGGTAATCAATACGGTAAATATAATGAGAAGCATGGGCAAGTATTAGACCCTTCAGGTGGGGCTTTTAGGACTTCAGGGAAAGCTTTCTGGAAAACATACACAATAGAAAGGAATGACTAAGTGGAGTCTTAAAGGATGAGGAGGGTCAACCATGTGGAGGAAGAGGAGGAGCTAGAGAACTCAGGTGGAGGAACAACGGAGAAAACATGCAGTGATGAGAAGCATCACAGTGCAGGGAGCAGAACGCAAGTAACGTGGGGTCCTGGCACATGAGGAGGCAAGGCGGGACCAGAAGGATTAGGCCTCGTGTGCATGGCCCAGAAGTTTGCACTTCAGCCTGTAGCTGATGTAGGTATGTTAAGGGGCTCTGAGCAGGAGAGTGATGCTGTGGAATTCACATTTTGTTGAAGAAGAGAGCAAGATGACAGGAGAGAGACCAGATGGGAGGTGTTGGCAATATTCTAGGTAAGCAGGGGGGACGGGATGACAGCGGGTGCCAAGGAGAGTACAGAAATAGGGTCTGTGGGAGTTGGCAGTTGATTGAAACAGGGAGATGAGATGTCCCGGATGTCTAGCCACGGACACTGCTGCCCACCACAAGACAGGGGACACACAAGGAGGTGCCACTCTGGGGAAACACATTATGTTCAGCTTTAGGAGCAATGAATATGAGGAGCCTTGAGGAAACAGAAAACCCATCCTCTTAGCTAGACCCAGTACTACCTGTTTGACCCCTGAGCATCAACTTTCACATCTCATTTAAGAATGGGAAACTCATATCTGGTTTTCAGGGAAAGATTAATTTACCCAAGGAACTCAAGGTGTTGCTTTTATCAGACTTGTTTCATTAGAACACTCTTTATGTTCACTTCAACGAAACAAACTTCTATCTCAAAGCTGACAAATATCCCTTTCTGAATCAGAGGTTCTGCTTCTGTTGGTCTTCTTAAGCTTTGGAAAATCCCTCCCCCCGGCCCCGCCATAGGATTGGCCTTTGGGTTTCATATGCGTCCATGCATGATGTTCTTTGTGCCCAGTCTTGGTAGCATAGTGACAGATCACAGTGTGAGGAACCCAGAGGTAGAGATGCTCCTGCTGAGAATACACATCAAGAAATTCAAAAAGTCTTGAGAAATAAAGATGATCTAGAAAGAATTTTGAAATTTATGAAAACTTTTGAAATACTCTTTGTTTCATATTTATTTCTCTCATATTTTCAAAGGTTTTGAAATTCACTTCACTCTTAACTATTGCCTGTTTCTGTCAAAATAGGATATATAATTTTTTTTATCTCTATAAATGCCATCTGTTTTGAACCCAAAGATTTTTTTTCCAGGGGCAAGATAAAAAGAGGGACAGAACAAAACCCCTCAGCCCACATTTACTACTAGTAAACCATGAAATAAACAAGTCTCACCACCCTCACCACATGCGCTCCTGGAACAAAAGGGATTTTGGTGTGACGGATCCAATTTTTGCTATGAACTGTGAACTAGTGTATTTTCAGCTTGGTTCCTGAGGTTGATGAAGGGGGCTTTCTTGTCTTTCCCTAATAAAATGCAGATGACTCTCCTTCCCAAGTGCCTAAATCCCCAAAGCTGTGTTTGAATATGAATCTCATCTTCTTCAAGGATAAGAACAGATTTGTAATTCAGTAAGTCACATTGTGCATCAACTCCACTCCTCATTCCAAAAATATTTCTAAAGGGCTTGACATAATAAGTGTGTACTAAATATGTATTAAGTGAATGTGTGAGAGGACATTAACATTAGCCTTAGAATATGAAGATGTGGGTTTAGATCCTGGCATTGCAACTATCTAGAACGAGAGGGAGTACTGGGTGCCTGTTTAGAATCATGACCTTTAGGTGAGTTAGATCAGGATTTGGACCCACGTTCCATGCCATCCCACCCATGTGTGGGGAGGATTTGGGTTAAATTTCATAACCTCTCTGTAACTCAATAGGATACAGTGGTTGAGCTTGAGGACTCTGGATTTGAGTCCTGGTTTTGTCACTTATTATCAAGAGGGTGTTGGCAATTTCCTCAACATTTCCTTAGTGTAAATTAGAGAAAATAACTGTGCTTATTTTCATGAAGTTGTTGTGAGCACTTATGAGTTAATATATGCAAACCATTTAGAGTAGGGCTTGGCATATGAAAAGCACTCTGTATGTGTTAACTATTATTCTATTATTTTTATTATACTACTTCTTACTGTGCTATTCTGACTCTAAGAATGTATAGGTTTCTTTTTTCTAGGAAGAGTTTCCATAGCATTCAACATCTTGGGGGTGGTGTTAGAATGGTCATTCGACCTCAGCCACTTTGGGTTTCAATTTTCACACGTCACTAAGATAATGCTCTGTATCCCTTCTCTTTCTCTATATAGCATAGGTTTTTGTGAGGCTCAAATAAGATCACAAATGTGAAAACACTTAGCTAACTCTCAAGTGCTCCATAAAAGTGAGTTTATAGTTGGAACTCTTTCCACTACAAGTGACAAAAACCCAACTCAAATCAGTGTATGCCAAAAAAGAAGATTTATTGGCTTTTGCAACTGGATTCTAGGGTAGCTCACAGTCCCAAAGGAAGAACTTTAAAAACCAGACTTTGGGAACCCAAACTGATGCTCATTATAACTCAAATACACAGTTTACACCTGTATGTCATCTCTGACGGCTGAGACTCTCTCCCTCTCCACATAGGCCTTTTCCATATTGAGGAAGATGGTGCCAAGATCCCGGCTTTATATTGTTTCAGTATTCCAAGCCAATAAAGAGAGAAAATCTCCCAATATCCTCTTGTATATCCACTCCAAGAAAGGATTCTGACTGACCCTGATTTGATCTCATACATAACTGTGGGCCAATCACTGGGTACAATCTGATTACTAAGATTATTCAGTCTTGGTCATAACCTTTTCCATTTAATATGGAACAGAAGGATATTGTATTAGGTTTCTCCAGAGAAATGGAACCATAGAATATATATGTATTTGTATATGTATATGTACATGTATATCTGCATCTATATCTGTATCTGTATCTATAAGGAGAGGTTTTTTTTCTTAATAAGGAAATGGCCAGTTATGGGAGCTGCCAAATTCTAAAATCTTCAGGGCAAGTCAACAGTCTGGAGACCTAGAAGAGCCAATGATATAATTCCAGTCCAAGTCTGAAGTCTTAAAAATCAGAAGAGCCAATGGTGTAGTCCTAGACAAAAGGGCAGCAGGCTAAAGAACAAGCAGAAGCCAGTGTTTTAGTTCAAGTCTAAAGACAGGAAAAAAGCCAATGTCCCAGTTCAAAGAAGGTCAGGCAGGAAGAAATCTCTGTTACTCAGGGGAAAGTCAGCCTTTTTGTTCTAGTCAGGGGATCAACTTATTGAATGAGGCCCACCCACATTACAGGTTGCAATCTGCTTTACTCAGTTTGCTGATTTAAATATTAATCTCATCCAAAATAAAATTATAGAAACACCCAGGATAATGTGTGACCAAATATCTGGGCACCTTGTAGCCCAGACAAGTTGATTCACTGTATTAATCCCAAAGATATATTACCAGAAGGGAAAAGAAAAAACAAAGCTACTGACCAGATTAAAAAAATGTTATCATAGATTATCATTATTAACAGTAGTTTCTTTAACTTTTGTAGAGATGACTACAATGAGCCTTTGTGTAGAGAGCCTAGACTAATTACACTCAAAACCCTTGAGTGTTTCTCAATTTCTGGCAGAGATAGTTAGCAGAATGCTGATCCCATTAAGAAGCTGTTTTGATAGGAGAGAAATCCTAATAGTACAAGGTTCTCAACACTGGAAATATTGACATTTGGACTGGAAAATTCTTTGTTTTGAGGGGCTGCCCTGTGCATTGTAGAATGTTTATAACATTCCTAGCCTCTACCCACTAGATGTCAATAGTGCTCAATCCCCCTGCATCCCACCTTGTGACAATCAAAAATGTCTCCAGATATTGTCAGATGTTTCCTAGGGAATAAAATCTCTCCTCGTTCCTGGTTGAGAAGAACTATCTAATGAATCCCAGCTAAGTAGTAATTCATACCTTTCTATTCTTCACCCTTAGTCCCAAAGAATGGAGGGCATGCTGACTGGCTGGCAATGAACCAGGTTTTACAGCCTGATAACTAACCTCCCCCTATCCCCACTATATACATCTCATTACACTGAAGCTCCCTACAACTGGGGCACTGAACAGTCAGTCAGTCATTCAGTTGAAAAAGACTGTAGAATATACTACTCAGAATGTTTTGTGGTCTAGCCCCTCCTCTATCACTGACTTATGATGTGTGGCTGGGCACCTCCTTCCTCTCCAGGTCTTGGATTTCCAAATTGGTAAAACAATAAGATACCCTATAATCTTTCATGTTATTCTAACATTTTAGGATACAAACTGATCAGATTGGAACTATGAGATGGGAAATCACCATACAGTATACACTGGATGAATAACTTGTGGCTAAGACCCTAAATTTCCCATAAGCATCTCTTTTGTTTCTCTGAAGTTAAGATTGTATTGTGTTCCTTGGAATGTACAGGGAGCCGGGGCAAAAGAAAGAACTAACCTATGTCAGGATCTTTGATGTTATTTGATGTTTTGTTTTGGGGCATCTCTAAAGATTCTATCTCTGCACAGGAAAAAAGTGTCAATTGGAGAATCATTCAGTGAGGCTGAGGCATAAAGTTTGTAAGAAATAAATTGGGAGACTGTGCAGAGTCTTAGATACTAGAGTAATAGGCATGTCACTATTAGCCAAAGTGGGAAGTAGTAGAATGTACAATAAAATAAATATCCATATAACGGGGTGAATCATTTTTAATCTTTGCGTTTGAAGTTTAGATGGATGGCAGAGTGAAATTAGCCAGATGCAATTTGCAGTAGACAATAGCTTTGCCTCATTATTTTTCCTGTGATAATTATATGACAGAAAATATTCACATTACTGATGAAAAAACTGGAACTCAAAAAGGAGCAGTTATGTGCAGTGACTGCACTATGAGTTGGTGGCAGAGTTTAGATGGACGGCTGGGGCTCACAACATCCAGGCCAGCAATGTTTCCATGTCATCCTCAGAGGAAAAAAGTGTAGAAAAAACTACCATCCCTGGCCCCTGACTCAATACTAGAGTTCAATAAAGCAGGTCATGCATACAATGGGTTTCCCCTCTGCCTCTCCTCTGCTTGCCCATTCTTGGGTGGGTTTTTCACAGAGATTTCAGTTTTATTTTTGCCATTGGTTCCTAACTACAAGCATATCAGAGCTCATGCTGGGACCCAGGACTGAGCTCATGGAGAAAATGTTCCCATCCCCCTTCCTGCTCTGCTGAAGAAGAAGCTAAAGGAAAGGATGAAATGCATCAGCTATGCTTTCATAATGACTTTGCTGCCAGATGGAGATGAGATAGATAGTTTTTGAACACGTACTATATTCTAGTTTCTGGTTACTGTATTAGATTCCTGTGGCTGCCATAACAAGTTGCCATACATTTGGTGGCTCAAAACAATAGAAATGTATTTTCTCACAGTTCTGCAGGACAGAAATGTGTAATCAAGGTGTCAGAAGGGCCATGCTCTCTCCAGAAGTTCTAGGGAGAGCCCGTTTCTTATGTCTTGCAGTTTCTGGTGGCTCCAGGAGACCTTTGACTTGTGGCCACATCATTCCAAACTTTACCTCTGTGATCACCTTTGCTCCTCTTCTTTGTGTGTCTCTTATAAGGACACTTGCCACTGGATTTAGGGCCAATCTAGATAACTCAGGATTACTTCCTTATCTTGCATTCTAAACTTAATTAGTTCTCCAAAAATTTGTTTTCCAAATAAGGTTGCATTCACAGGTTCTGGATATTAGATCATGGATGTATGTTTTGGGGCATCATCATTTAGCCCACTACTTCTAAGAACGGTACTGATTTTTCTACCTACATTATCTCATGAAATTCTCACAGGTCTGTGAGTTATGGATGAACATTCTCATTTTACAGGTGAGGAGGAGAATTTGTTAAGTGTCACGGAGTCAGAAAGTGGCAGAGGCAGGGTGCACACTTGGATATTTTTTAATGAGTCTATGTTCTTCCCCAGAGGTTTGGATCTTCCTTCTAAGAGCATACTTATATTGGCTTTTGTTACTAATAAATTCACTTTAGGGTGAAGGTGTGCAGAAGAGGAAGCAGCAGCTATAGAGAACATATGTATAACACACTAGGTCGGACGGGGATTGTTAACGCTTCTTGCAGTTTTTTTTAAATTTTTAATGTTTATTTACCTTTGAGAGAGAGGGAGAGACACAGCATGAGCAGGGAAAGGGCAGAGAGAGGGAGACACATAATCTGAAACAGGCTCCAGGCTCTGAGCTGTCAGCACAGAGCCCGATGCGGGGCTCGAACTCATGAACTGCTGAGGTCATGACCTGAGCTGAAGTCGGATGCCTAACCCACTGAGCCACCCAGGTGCCCCAATGCTTCTTGCAGTTTTAAAGATATCTTCATTAAATTCTTTGGTTCTGGCCCTGTCTCTGCATAGGTGTGAATAAATCTGAACAAGTCTTTTTACCTATTGTCCCTTAGATTTCCTAACTATGAAATGAGCAAGTTGGACTTTGAGCTCTCAGTTTATGAATCAAAACTTCCATCAACATCAATCCTTGGGACCTAGTTTTTGAGGAAATGATTCCATCTTTACAAGTGTGACTGCTGCTGAAAATATTCAAATTCTTCCCCCTTACTAACTAGTACAACAGTCCCCAAATGCTGGGAAGCTTTAGGATTCACTCTGGTGAGGCTCATCATCTCTGAAATACTTTTCCCTCCCAGACTGTAATCTCCGACTCAGCCTTGAAAACTCATCTCAAATATTCCTCCTGCCCTGATCTTGTTAGGCAGAATGAACTATCTGCCGCTCCCCCCTTCCTACATCTCACTTTGCATACACTTGAATAATGACACTTACCTTTATGTATAATTATTATTCTCCTTATCTTACTCTTCTGGAAAGTGAATAGACAAGAAAATGTAGACCTTTTTTTGAGAAGGTGTAAAGACAGAAAACATACATTCTTATTATTTTTCCTGATATTTGATTGAAAAAGTGCCAGAGCCCTTAGAGGGAGACAGCCTGAGTTAGTGAGATAGGGAACACATTTTAAAAAAAGACTAGACTTTGGTTTTTTGCAAGATAATTATTTCTTTGGTTTCTTTTCTCCTTTCTCTCACCTTTTCTTTTCCTTCTTTCATCAAAAACACATGCTGAGATCCTACTAATTGCCAGATACTGCTAGTCCCAAGGATATAATGATAAATAAGTCACTACTCTGTAGTCAAATAGCTCACAGTCTAGTGGTCAATGTAGTCAAGGAAACAAAGAATTATAGCATAATATTATTACATCATATCAACATCATATGTAATATATACTACATAATATAATATATAAAGTAGATATGATTTTGTTATACATTTTTGCATATTATTTTAAGCTATATATGCACCATATTGCATACTACATGGGAAATGTACTAAATGCTTTCGTATTTTTCTTCTTGGTTTCAGGGTAGGCCATTCAGAAAAGTGTTAGAAAATGAATGTGTATTCATCAGACAGAAGGAAAGAGATGTAGAGTGAAGCATTCTCTAAAACTCAGAGACTGTGGGCTTGAATGGCAAGTTTAGACAGAGAGATGATAATTCAGCAAAATTCTCTGTAGCCACTTCTTTCAAGGAAGATTATTTTGGGGGCCTAACTAGGTGTTTCAGTATCCACTACAGAGGCTGTACCTTGCTCTATATAGGAGAAAGATGAGCCATGATCACCATCTGCCCATAGCCCAGAACTCTATCCAAACCAGAGGACACCAGCAAGCAGAAATTGAACACATGTCCTTTCTCACTAAGTGCTCAGCCTGGTTCTCATTAGCCTCCCTCTCAGCTACTTTGGACTCCACAGAAACCATGTGTATTTCCATTGCTAACTTAATCTGCCAAGCATTCAGTAAACTCCTCAATTTTCTTTTATTTTCCTGTAATCTGATGTTGCAAATAAAAACAAATTATATAAAGGGGGAAATCAGTGAATGAACAAAGTTATTGATCACTGTGTTTTAATACCACAAATAGTTGTTAATTATTAGGTCATGAAAGTACAAAGCCTGAGCTGTTTTATATTGATGACTTTATGTCTCTAACATTGCTTGGTATAAATTTGGTACCCAGTAAATGTGAATTAAATTAAGTTGAGCAGTACTGAAGGACTGAATAAAGTTGGCATTATTGATTCTCTTCATATAGGAGAAAATGGATCAGAATTTAACTGTGAAGGGAGCTAACGCTCCCTTTTTGTATGCTTATTAGTTCAAGAGCTGTTATTGCCTTCAGTTCTAAACACTCACACTAACTTGTTAGGGCATTTCTGCTGGTCACTTAAAAGAGGTCTGCATGCATGGCCCTCTTCTTTTCAGCCCTCCTCTCCTTATTCCATTTTCCCCATATTGCTAGCTGTGAGAGAGATCTTTCTGAAATGCAGATTAAATCACCTATTTGCAATCCTGCCTGGGTGTATGGCCCCATCTCTCACACTCAACCATATATGCCTTATGGTTGAGCTGCTGTGGGCCTCCCCAAAGAGTCTTGTGCTTTCTCGGTCCTCCCTGTCTGCACACGCTGTACCATTTTTCCAGGAAGATGTCTGTCCACCCCTTCTCTATTCTGTTAAATGGTTATTTCAGCCTAGCTCAGATTGTACTATCTCTTGGAGGCTTTCTTTGAAGGCCCCTGACTTAATGGCAGAATCACTCTTCTCTTTTTCAACTTGTTGTATTACCACAATCTTTACTGATAATGTGTCATATGTCTGTCTATTTCCCCAACTCAGCTCTGAGCTCCATGAGGATGGAAACCATGTCTCTCTTCTCTGTTATGTTTTCAGTTCTAGTCCAAGGATCTAGCATCAATCAGTTGTTCAACTAATGAAAGAAAGAAAAAAGAAAAGGAAGGAAGGGAGGAAGGAAGGGAGGAAGGAAGGAAGGAAGGAAGGAAGGAAGGAAGGAAGGAAGGAAGGAAGGGAAGGAAGGAAGGAAGGAAGGAAGGAAGGAAGGAAGGAAGGAAGGAAGAAAGGATATATTAGCAAGGATAGTGTTACCAAATGGAAACAGAAGACATTCATGGTCTCATGATCAAGCTCAGCCTGAATTATTTTAGGGTAAGCCCTTCAGGAAGAATTTGCAACAGCTGCCCACTATCTTGGCTTTGGGGGACCAGGTATATCTGGCCTCCATAAACAGTGCTGGGGAGCAGAGGAAGACTTCACTCTTCATCCCTGGAAGCCAGTAGATTGCTTTTGTTTGTTGTGTTTCTGCTACCATGGCTCCCAGATGACACCCCATCTGCACAAGCACCACTGCAAACAGACAAGGAGCTGCCAGGCGGGTTTTCTCAAACCCAAGAGCCTCAGCAAACCAGCAGCTGACAAAGGCTAGGAGCAGGCCCCAGACATGAGGGAAGGAATGTGGATTTGTCTTGATCTGCCTCATCAGAGGGGAAATGATAAAGAAGGAGTCATAAAAGACTGGCAGCAGCTCAACTATTTGGCACCATAGGCCTCTTCCAAAGAGTCATTTTCCAAGATGGGTCTGCGCCCCTGCAAACGTGCTCACATTCACATGAACGTTGTGCTTGCTTTTTCTCCTTTTCTTTTTTCTTTTCTTTTTTTCTTTTTCCCAATCTTCTTTTTAAAAATTTATTTATTTAAATTCAAGTTAGTTAACATACAGTGTAGTAGTGTTTTCAGAAGTAGAACCCAGTGATTCATCACTTACATGTGCTCATCCCAGTGCCCATCCCAACAAGTGCCCTCCTTAAAGCCCATCATCCATTCAGCCCATCCAGCATTCTTCACAGAGCTAGAATAAACAATCTTAAAATTTCTATGGAACCAAAAAAGCCTCTGAAGAGCCAGAGTAATGTTGAAAAAGAAAACCAAAGCTGGAGTGGAGGCATTATAAATTTCAGACTTCAAGCTATACTACAAAGCGGTAATCATCAAGACAGTATGGTACTGGCACAAAAAACAGACACTCAGATCAATGGAACCGAGCCCAGAAATGGACTCAGAAATGTATGGCAAATTAATCTTCCAATCTTCTTTTAGAAATTTCACTGGTCCTTCAATGAAAAGAATTAGTAGAAGGGTGAGGTCTGAGGCATTAGGTAAAGACTTAACTAGAAAGAAAGGGACGTAAAGCAAATACTACTCTGGAGAGACACGGTTCTGTCTGAAGGGAGAGGCTGGCTCTCTACCTCCAACTGCCCCTCATTCCCCCAGGCTGTTTCTGGTCTGGGAGCTATAGAAGCAGGGCCCATTGAGTTATTCCTGCCCATTGTGGTGTTGACCTGATCCCTGAAATTCTGACTCCATCATTTTCCTTAACGGTTTTCCTTCTCCAAATTCCCTGGGAAAGAAATGTTTGCCAGCTTTTCTTTCTACTCTCTAAAGTAATTCACTGCAGACAAGACACATCATGTCTATTTTCCTCTCATGCTGTTGATATTTTGTCCATTCATTCCCTATTTCTTTAGGGTCAGGCCCCACAGGTTCTAGCTCTTCTGTTTGCAAGGATCACCTTGTTTGTAACGATGAAGGTGTACATTGTCTAAAAGCCCCATTTCACAGATGGCGAGACCCCAAGTGCCCTGTGATGACCTGTGGGATTTAAAAGGTGAGCTTTTTCTTTCGTCTGTCTTCTCTGGCTCTAGTTTCATTCTCCATCTTGTTGCTTCCCCTAATCAGCTGCTCCCACCCTTTGCCATTCATCAGTGCTTGCAAAACACTTAATTTATCCTTTGAATTTATCTCCCAAAACTCACATATGGGGATTGAGGATAGATTTTTGCTTTTTACTCGATAATCTACCTTTTTACCTTGAGAGAGAGAGAGAGAGAGAGACAGAGATAGAGAGACAGAAACAGAGAGACAGACAGAATGTAACTTTACAGCTTAAGATGCAGATTTCAGTCTTACTATTTCTCTTCGTCCCTCCTCCTTTCTAGCACCTTAAACCTCCCTCTCCAATATTCTGGTTTATTTGCTGGATAGCACAATTAAAGCTGGTTTATCCTGCCTGGCCAATACTATGCTTTAAAAAAAAATAACCCTCAAGTGATTTTGCTACTTAGAAGTCACTCTTGGGGCACCTGGGTGGTTTAGTCAGTTAAGCGTCTGACTTCGGCTCGGGTCATGATCTCAGAGTTTGTGGGTTTGAGCCCCATGTTGGGCTCTGTGTTGACAGCATGGAGACTGCTTGGGATTCTCTGCCTCCCTCTCTCTCTCAAAAATAAATAAAAATTTAAAAATAACATTTAAAAGTCACTCTCTTCCCTAAGTACAAAATAATCACCAGTTATTAAGCTAACAATGTTCTTCACTACACACACACTCAGTAGACACACACTGGGTATCACTGTGTGATGTCCCAGGACCTACTGACTATGGTGAGAAAGGAAACATTCCAATTTTCTGCATGCAGTTCAATTTTTTACATAATAGTCCTTTCCGATTCTTGATGGCAGGTACCAGGTTTCATTTGTTTCTATATTCGTGGTTTCTAGTATCGTGCCTAGTATATATCAACACTGTGCAGTAAATATTTTGTGGCAAAATGGTTTCAAATTGGTATTTGTTATGGTAGCCCTAAGAAACTAATAGTGGTCATGTGTCCAAGAAAAAATGGAGGTTATTATTATGATGATGAACATCTTATAAGTGGAAAGAATAAACTCAGAACCCTCATGTAATAAGGCCTTAATTATATAGTAAATAGCACAGCCGAGTCGTGAAATGCACAGATACTAAACATTATGCTTTCCTTCTGTATCATATTGGTGGCATATATTTTGCAATTTTGGGGGGTCATATTTTATATACATGTAAAGTCATCTGTGTCCTTACAACTGCCACCCATACCTACAAGTGGGTCTCCATTGCTCTCTTATGTTTGTGCAGGGATGGGTAGTGGGCAAGGACTGGGGAAGGAACACACATACAAGCTCCATCCTTGTTCCCCACTCAGGTATCAGATGTTATATCAGCCTCTATAGCTGGCTGGTGAGGAAAGCCTTGGTAAATCAGTCCAGAAGAGTTCCAGCGCTTTTTTTTTTTTTTTTATACACCTGGCTCCAGAGGGCACAACACTGGTCATAGCAACAGAAAATTACCACCTTAGAAAAGGGAAAAACGGACATAGGAATGTTGCCCAGTGTTTTAATTTTCTAGGGTTGTGGACAAATTGCCACAAATGTATCAGCTAAAAACTAGCACATAGATGTTATAACACAATTTTTGTGGACTAGGAGTCAATAAATGGCTTAGCTGGGTCCCAGAAAGTTATAATCAAAGGGTTTGTTGGGCTGTGTTTACATCCAGGGGCTTGACTGGGGAAGAGCCCATTTCCATGCTCATTTGGGTTGTTGGCAGAATTTATTTCCTTGTGGCTAGATGGCTAAGGCACCCCAATGTTTGGGTGACTGCCAGCAGATTTAAATGTCTTCTCTTTGGATTCATTTACATTTCAATGAAAACACTATACATAATATTCAAGTGTAAACACTAAAATTTGCTCAAAAATCATATGGGCATGAATTTCGAAGTAGACATTTGACTATTACATTCAAACTAAATACTAAGAATGTCAGAAATTTATCATGTGAAAATGATCAAGATAGAATTAAGATGACCTGACATTTTTTTTTTCCTTTAGTATATGGGTCCACAAGTTGTACTGATAGTGAGAGAATTGCCTGAGCTCAGTTAGAAATCCCCAGGTCTTCAGTTGGAACTACTTTACTACCTCATTTACTGCCCCCACAATACACTTTTCTCCTCTCCCACCACCCCTATTGCTCTTCTCTTTCTGCCACTTAGGTGGCTTCTACTGTTTAAGTGTCCTTCACTAGGCCCCTGGTCTGACCTGGATTAATTATATGAGAAGCACTAAAGACTTGACTGGGATGCAGGTCCCAGCACCCCTACTCCTAAAGGCTCAGTTCAGCTCTAAATATATGATTATTTGGAGTTGAATATATCACAGTCACAGTAACTAAAACTTAAGATGAAAGAGATGTCATTTAAGTAGTTATAAATGACTTATAATTTCCTGGGGTTGGGATGTGGACTTGCTTTAGGAGGAGCAGACTGTGTCTTTTAGTTCTTATTTGAAGAAGGACCACATTGGTAGTCCCTCTCAATCATTACTTCAGAGGCTGACAGACTTGTTCTGGAAAAGGCCAGATAGTAAATATATTAGGGTTTCTGGGCCAGGTGGTCTCTGTCCCAACTGCTCAATGCTGGCATTATAGCACAAAAGTAACCCTAGACACTGCATAAATGAATGAGCATGGCTGTATTCCAGTAAAACTTTATTTATGAACCTTGAAATTTAAAAGTTTATATTATTCTCATGGGTCATAAAATATTATTCTTTTTTCAACCATTTAAAAATGCAGACCATATAGAAATGGGCACCAGGCTGGATCTACCTATGTGGTATAGTTTGTCAGACTCTGCTACAGATATAAAGCAAGCAAGCACCCACTATTCTTGGGAAAAATAAATTATTTCTCTCATCCCCTTGGAAATCAGTTGGGGCTGCAATCAGATGCAGCATATCTCTGAAGATTCTTGGGGAGAATGGTCTGTGAGGTCGGACTTTCAAAATAAACACTTGCTATGATTGGAGGCAATAGCCAAAGGACGAGTCTTCTAGACTCCAGGAGCCATTGCAGCTCCAGTGGAGGACAGCTGGGCCCAGCCAAGCTATGATTTCAGTGACCTCATGGGCAGGTGAGGAGGCCACATGAGGAAGATGACGGTCAGCAGCTGCAACTTGGATGAAATCATTTTGGTAGAGAAGGGAGTCACCTGCAGGAGAGCAGATGGCGGTCAGGAGACAAATGGCTGGTGTATACAAAAAGTGACAACCAGGACATATTTGCAGGACATTATAAAGTGTGCTGGAGATTCGGAGAGATACTTGGTGGAGCATGGCAAAAGAACGAATTTTCTATATTTGAGTTGCCTGGGGGAAAATGCCCCTATAATTTGGAAATACAGAGAAGTGCAACATTTTTGGTATGGTCTGGCTTGTGAGATGTATGTTATCATAAACACACTTGGTTGCTAAGCAACATCCATATCCCCATTCTTCCTCTTCTTAAGTTTTCTATTTTGAAATAATTTAAAATCCTTTAAAAAGTTGCAAAATAATACAAAGAACTACCATATTTCCATCACCCAGATTCCTCAATTAGCATTTTTCCACATTAGTCTTAGCATTCTTTCTCTCTTACACATACACCATACACACAACATATAGACTCATATACTATTGTTTCTGAACTGTTCGCAAATAAGTTGCATCAGTTTGTATTTCTTAAAAATAAAGACTTTTTACATAATGACAATACAACCATCAACATCAGGAAGTTGGTGAGTCAATATTGCTTTCTAATACCTATACATAACTGGAATCTTTCTGATGCCTGAATAATGTCCTTTTTATGTTCTGGATCCAATCCAGGAACTATGCAACTATGTGTGCACTTGATTGCCATGTATTTTTATTTTCTTTCAATATAAAACAATTCTCCAGTCTTTTATCTTTCATGACTAACAGTTTTGAACAGGCCAGGCCAGTTGCTTTGTAGAATATCCCTCAGTTTGAGTTTGTATGATGTTTCCTCATGATTTACAATCTTTTAGGGGTAATATCTGCCAAATATTCTTTTCATGGCATCATACTGTTAGGCACCAAATGCTAACTGTCCCATTACAGGTGATAATAACTTTTATCACTTGGTTAAAGGTTTCTATAAGATTTCTCTACTGTGAGGTTAATGACTAAAGTATTCTGTACTCACCATTTAATGACTAATAAAAATGTATATTGAGAATTGATACTTCAGTCTTCTGCTATAAGTCAGAGTTTTTCCTACTCCCCCATTTATTTATACTAGTATAGATGAATTGGATGGATGGATTTCTATTTTACTTAAAGGATTACAGCCTATAAATATTATTTTGATGCACAAATTGTCCTAGACTTGGCCAGTAGAGCCCCTTCAAAATGGCTCTGGTGACATTTTGGCCTGTTGCCATCATTTTTTTCTGAAATTCCTTGCTTTAGGATACAACAAAGATGTTCTAGACCTAACATGAATTTTCCCTTCTCCAGCTCTGGATGAACTATTATTCTTAGAGGCTCTAGTTTCTTTTTCTTTCTTTTTATGTTTATTTATTTTTGACAGAGAAATAGAGAGCATGAGCAGGGAAGGGGCAGAGAGAGAGGAGGACAGAGGATCCAAAGCGGGCTCTGTGCTATCAGCACAGAGCCTGATGGGAAGCTTGAACTCAGGAACCATGAGATCCTGCCCTGAGACAAAATGGGACACTTAACTGACTGAGCCACCCAAGAGCCTTGAGGCTGTAGTTTCTTTTGTGTAGAATAGTACATAGAGACCAAGAAATCATACTAATTGTGAAAGAGATGCCAGTATTATTAGGACTTTTAATGGACAGAGATAACACACACACACACACACACACACACACACACACACACATTTATTTAATTATGTAAATAAAAAAACTGTGAGTTTGCCTCATCATTTTCCATTTCAATCTACACTATGTCACAGGATTTATTTGAATCTTATTCCTTTCTATAATTGTAAATCCCTCCTCTATCAGTGAAATGCAAACTCAGGGCATTTTCAATATACTTCCTTACTTTTTCAATTTCTTGTGTGTATAGCCCATACTGAAACATGCATGAAGGAAAGACCTAGAAAATCTCACAGGTGCCAGTCCTGATAACTTCAGGTGGCTGAATTAATACCAGAAGGCCCATAGATTTTGCTATGTGAAAAAAGTAAACCCCCATTAATTTAACCAATGCTAGTCTAGTAGTTACTTTTAGTTGAATACATTCTCAGCTGAACCCCACCATGAGCAGTGTCTGTGTGTTGCAGGAGGTGACCGCACCTGTGGCTCCAGGGATAGATCTGATTGACTTTAAGATAGCCCACTCCATTGTACAGTAAGTGACTTAGGGATGGGCACAAGGGCCCAATTCTGGAAATGATGTGGAAGGCAAATTTGGTCATGGGAAAAAAATCTGTCTCTTCTATAAATTACTATGCATGGGTATAAGGCTCATGATTGCTGTGGCCCTCTAGCTACCTTCCTGAAGGTAAAAGAGATTCATGGAGAGGAATCATAGTCATAATCTCAGCATTAAATGAGAATTATAGCCTACCCCACCTTTAACCCTCAATGATTTGAATCAATATGTTTTCTTATTAACACAGCCAATTTGATTTGGATTTTCTGTTACTTGCTGTTAAAAACAACCTGATAGGTGCAGATAACAAAAATAAGCATTGGGCTCAGTCCCTGGCAGACAGAAATAATAAATATTAAATAAATACTAAATTAAATATTAAATAAATAAATATTATTATAAGAAAGACATAGGACACAGTGAGAGCTCAGAGGAAGTCTGGATGAGGTGTTGTCTTCCCTAGCCAGGAGAGTTTACTGTGCACAGAAGATACAAAGGGAATAAGGACTATTATAGACAAAATTGTACAAAGGCACAAAACAGTAAATGCTGAGGGAAGATGGTGATAGGGTATTAATATTAAAATGAAAAGTATGAGCCATTATTGATTTCATGAAGAATATGTGGGTCATGTAAAAGTACTGCAAAGATATCTCTGCTAACTAAAGGGAGATAAATATGTGCAGAAGTTATGGGGAACTAAAAGATATAAGGCTAATGGTTCCAGGGAAGAGAGAATCCTAAGTTATGAATCCATGCCTCTGAAGTACCTCTTCCTATGAGAATGGACTGTGGGGTGGACCCTTCTTCTCTGAAGGCTATACTGAGTTTGATCCATGAACCAGAATTTTCTTCATTTTCCTGACAAAATGAACCTGTGTTTCATAGACCTGAGAGTAGAGGCCAGGGAGCCGTCTACCTCAAGACCTGAGCATGTTTGTACCTCTACACCAAAATGGTGTCTATACCTACATAAAAGTTTTCTTCAGTGAGATTATGAAACAAGATCCCCTGGGGCAAAGCCCATCCCTGTCCTGGACTAGCAGCATTTCTTTACTGCAACTTCTTTCTACTGCTATAGAATTGGGTTTACTCAATGGCACAGGTCTCGTGCATTTGATGCTGTTGACAGATGCACCATTTGAGAAACGACAATAGAAATCTCCCCTTCTTAACTATCACCATGGAAACTTAGAACACCAACCAAGTCACTTTGTTGTTTATCTCATTACAAAGAAAATTTAGCTGTCTTACCTGAATTAATTAAAATCCAACAAGAGAAAATGATGCAATGGGGCAGGGAGGAAAGGAAATAAATATCGGAAAAAAGATATAAAATAATTATTATTTAGAAAATGGGATTTTATATCTGGGGAATCAAAGATAATTAGTAAAATAATTTTAGAACAGATAAGACAATTCACAGATTGGCCAGATACAGGCTAGATATACCAAAACCCAATAATTTTTTTTAGATGCCAGCATTAAGGAGATAGAAAATTTAATGCTGTACAAAACAAAACAAATAAAGCCAAAGCATTGATGAAGAGATCCAGAATATCCAGCAGCCCTACCATCCATCAGATAACCAAATATCACTATTAACTGAATGGAATTAAGCATGGACATGCCCACTCCCCACCATCACATTTTCTTAGCATATACCATATCTCTTCTTGCTGCCAACTACTCTCACAACTTGTATCATGATTCTCGCAACAATTCTTATGGTACATACTACAAGCTTCATTTTGCATAAAATTGAGATAGGAGAGAGCTCAAAGATCACATAGTTGGTAAATGGCACAGCAGAATTAAAATTCTTCCTTGCTTGACTCCAAATTCACAGCTCTTTGAAGTTCTCTCTGTTGTGGAATTATTTTTTAAGCCAAAGTTATTCATTATTTTTAATGGGAAAACCCTCAACTCCTATTTTTGTTGTTGGCTTTTCCATATTTGTAGGTCAAAACTTTTTTTAATATTTGACTTCCATGCAATTTCCTACCCATTCCCACAGGTGAAATGCACCTACCTGAAGTCAATAGCTAATGTCTGGTTTAACTTAGAATAGCTGGTGGCTTGTAAATAGGGAAAGCAAAAGTGTAGTCTTTTTCTTTTCAAATCAGCCCTTTTGTTTTAGAAGTTGAGTGTAGAGAACTTATGGCATTTGTGTTGATTGTTCACATTAAAACTTGAAATAGTAGGAGAAGGAACTGTGGAGGTCCTGTATTTCTCTTACTTGATTGGATTAAGTGGATTAAGTGAAGTTCTCAGGGAGCATTCCTCAACTGTGAATCCCTAAATGTCAGGGCCTTACTATTCAATGCCATAGTTCAGCGTCCTCCTGTCTTAGACTGTAGCAAAATTTTCCCCAGGAATGGGATTTTTCCATTATCCTGCCTTCTGACAAATAGGTCTTTCTATAAACTGGAAGGAGACCATGGGAGAGTCTTTCTGAAAATACTTGGCTTTTGCTTAAAATAACAAATGCAAAGTGTCTTGGGGAATTATTCCACAGAGAATATTTGTAGAAAGGAAAGGTAATGTGAAGTCCAGAAATTGCCTGCAATTGAGGATACCGACTTTTAAGAAGCAGATCTCATTACCCCTTCTTCTCTTGATTAGTATTTCACACTTGTTGGAATAAGAATAAAGGAGCTGGAAATATCATTAATACCTATGCAGTGGTGAAACTTCAGATATGAATGGCAAATAAGAAACACCATGTATATAGTAGAAACACCATGGGTTTGGAATTGTACATACCTCCATTCAACACCTGGTTCTCTCATTTATGAAGTATACAAAATAGTTACATAGCTGTTTTGTTTACACATAAAATATAAAGAAAACATAGTTTGTCCATCAGCACTTTTTCCCATGCTTTTTGTCTTCCCAGAATGTCTTCTTCTTCTTCTATGTCTAGATAACGTTTACTTAGACTTCAAGGCTTAGTTCAATGTTCATCTCCCTCGTGAAGACCTCTCAATTGACTTTTTCTCAGAGCTAATTTTTTCTCTTTGGCTCCCAGTTACTTCACATTACTGTAAACATCACACTAAATTAAAGATACTTATTTTCTCAAGTGTGTCCCTGATCAGATGGTGCCAAGACCCTGTCTTCTTCATCTTCATAACCATAATGCCTTGCCTAGTGTCTGATGTCCTATAGGTATTAGAGAATGTTTATTTGGATAGACTTCACATGTATAATTTTTTTCAGAATAAACTACTTTTGTTTGCACCATCTAGATAATTTTCCCAATTAGCCATTGGTGACAGAATTGCAGAGTCAAACGCTGGACTGTAAGATCCAACTCATCAAACCCGTTATTTGCTGCCCACTTTCAGTGTCTATCATATCCACGTACTCCCTCTGCCAGTGTTCATATTTTCTAATGTTGATTCTTTGAAAACTAAATTATTTACTTTATGTTCATTCCAATCAATTAATTATGTGATACCAAATATTTGATAGGATAATTATTTTGTAGTGCACAGTGCAATAATTCAAGGCGGCTAATGTGTTTACAAGTTTGTCCATGTAGTGCCTATAACTACTTCACGTCTTGTCAGTGGTACACAGACCCTCTTTGGGACACACTGAGCTTTGGTCCCTTCTCATTCACAAGTGAGGATTTAGCATGCTTAGAGAAGTACATGTCTAATCTATGGTGCCACAGCAGCAAAGCCTAGACAAAAATCCCAGCCTTCTGAGCTGGCCTTCAATAGACGTTCCATGAATTAAGCCAAATATGTACATTTCCTTGGAGCTCCAGCACTTTGAGCAGCCTTTGTCATTGCTCCAGGCTTTTGTGGCTAGGGTGAAAGCAAGATACTACATAGCACACTGCCTGTGCCCTAGCAACCAAGCACAACACAGATGGCCAACTTGGCAATCTGCCCACCAGACGTTGATTACATACCTGGCGGTGAGACACAATGGCAGCTTCTCCCCCACAAGGATAGCGTGTATTTGCACAGTGTGACTGGAGTTCATAGTGATATGCAATAAAGATTATACCCTGTGTCTTCAGGCCAATTTGCTAGTTTCTAGTCTAGAGGCAATAACTTTCTGTTGGTGTAATGACAACTTGTCTCTTGCAGCTGGATCATGTTAGGACAGTAGGAATTTTCTTTTTTGGTCCCTTTTCAATAGTGCCTTGTAATAACAGGGTAGCATTTTCCCAAGATGTTCCTTGCCAGTTGCACATATGTACTGGCTCATGAAATCTTGAGCATTCCCCAGTATCAAAGAATGGGAATTGTCTCTTCATAAGAGAGAACAGTCCCCATTTTACAGGTGGAGAAACCAAGGCCCACTTTAATTCAAGAAGAATTTATTATGTGCCTATTATTACTCAATAAATTGAATGAATGACTATTTTATATAAGTTATTCAACCAGGCCCTGGACATATAATAATGCACAATGTGTTTCAGCAGGCACTCAGACAAACAAAAGAGACAGATACTTATACTAATAACTATAATATAACACGGTGAGCAATCTATAAAGGGGTGTACTCAGTACTGTGTGAGCAGAGAGGAGGGGACTATTAATTATCCCTGGAGGAGGTTAAAAATGAAAGTTAAATTTGAGTTGGACATTACATCCAGAAAAGTGCATTCTGGCAAAATGGTGAGAAATTTTACTTTTCTGCCTGATGACTCTAAGCTGACATTCCTACTTTACTACTTACTTACTCATTTTGTGACTGTAGGCAAGTCACTAAATATTCCAGATCTGTTTCTTTATCTATAAAATAGGGAGAGAAAGAGTTCAGGCCATAGATATGTATATAGAGTGAAAACAAAATGAAATAATCATTATGAAGTGCTTAGCTTCTTTTCCGGCATCTAATACGCATTCAATAAATATTAGCTCTGGTTGTCATTCTTATCATTATTATTATGTGATGATGATGTGAGTTGTTTTGCAGGCAGGCCTGTGCTGTGGTATTATCACTGGCATCAGAAAGCACTGGCTATAAATTTAGCTCTGAGTTTTACTACCTGTTTGTCCTTGAGCAGAGTCTTTACTGTTCTGAATTTATACTAGTTGACCAAGATAGAGAAGTAAGCCACTGAAATAAATAAGAAATATGTATTTGGTCTTTGTTCCTGGTTCCTAGCACACAGCTCCTAAAATTCTTGGAATCTCTATGATGATAAGAGTATCTTTTGTATGCTAATATGAGATGAGGGGTTACTGGCAGCCTCAAGATAGCTCCAATATGGGGGCTGGTGTCCAGAAAGGCCAAAACAGAGTTTGTGGATTGGAACTTTCATTCCCATTCCCAACCTCTGTGGAGGAGAGAGGGCAGGAGATAGAGTTAATTACTGACAGCCAATGACTTAATCAGACATGCCTATGTAACAGGACCTCCATAAAAACCTCTAAATGATGGGGCTTGAAGAGCTTCTGGGTTGGTGAGCAGATTAAGCTGGAGGGTGGTATTCCTGGAGAGGGTATGGAAGCTCCTTGCAACCCACTCTTGCACTATGTAACTCTTCTATTTGGGTGTTCCTGAGTTGAATCCTTTGTATTAAACCAGTAATAGTAAGCAAAATGCTTTCTTGAGTTCTGTGAATCATAATAGCAAATTACTGAACCTGAGGAGGGGGTTTGTTGTGGGAACCTCCTGAATTTATAGCTGGCCATTCAAAAGTACTGATGACAACCTGAGACTTGTGACTGGCATTTTAATTAGGGGCAGCCTTGTAGGACTAAGTACTTATGCTGTGGGACCGATGCTAACTCCAGGAAGATAGGAAATTAAACTGAATTGAATTGAGTTGAATTGAATTGAATTATAGGACACCCAGCTAGTGTTGGAGAGTTGGGGAAATGGTGTTGGAAAAAACACAAAGTATTTGGTGCCAGAAGTGTTGTGAGTAAAAAAGTTTAAAGCTGCTTATCTTCACCAACTGTATTTCATCCCAAAAGCAACTCTTCTGAGCAAGGTGGCATTTTCAGAATTGTGGTCCTTTCAAAACATCTCATTAAACACTCAGAGACATTGCTAATTAGGTTTTGGAGGTCACATTTCCTTGGAGAAACACCATAATATGATCATGGCACACTGCATTTTCTGGTATGAGTTGTGTTTGGACTAGGTGCACCATTACAAGATGTATATTATACTCACAACTTGAACTCTGATAAAGTAGGAAAAAATAGACAGACTTTGGGGTGATGTCCAGGAAGTGAGGAAGGCTGTGTTGAGAGAAAATGATTCCAGGCAGGGAAGCTCATAGCTAATGGGGACCCAACACAGCAGATGTTCAGTGGGGAGTTGATGTGCAGTGTGTTGTAGGAGCATTGACATGAGAGCTTAGTCCTTCTCAGGAAGCTAGGAAAGTGAGGTTGGCAGAGTCATGAAGTCTGAGTCAGAGTCACTGGGGGGAACAGACAAGAAAGTATAGCTTGGGCAGAGTGAAGAGAATTGTAAATACCTGGAAGAAGAGGTGTTTGTAGTATATTTGGGGAATGAAGAGATGTGAATAGTTTGTTGTATTTGGTAAGGAGTGCCAGACTAGACTGGGAAAATTGGTTGGGGGCAGATTTGGGGAAGGGAACACAATGGAAAACTGTTCATAGCTGGGTATCCTCAATGTGCTTCACTACTCTACCACATCACTCCCACCACCATAAAGGAAAACAGTCAATAACGAATGCCAACTATGTGCTATGTATCATGCTAAATGCTTTACACACTAAATATCCTTTAATCCTCACAAAAACAGAAAGAATTGGTGTTTCAACTAGGATTAAATTTGGCTGAGAATAATATTTGCATTTCTCCCATCCCCGAATAACAATGACATAAACAAGATATAAATGTGTTTTTCTCTCATGTACAAGTCTGGAGTTCAGGGGGATGATGGTGGCTTTTCTCTAAGAGAATGTTAGGTACCAGGGGTTCTATTTTATTGCTCCCTCATTTCCATGCCCCAGGCCACGTCAGAGCCCAAATCTGGCTACTCTAGCTCTAGGTATCCTGTTTGTATTCTTGTCAGCATCAAGGAAGAAGGGATAAAAGAAAGAGGGTCATGGGAATATATTAGAGGTTTTCTAAAAAGGCTTTCTGGAAGCTAACACACAATATTTCTGCTTGAATCCTGTTGTCCAGAAGTTAGTCACATGGCCATATCAACTTGCAGAGATTGCAGTATTTATTTTGCAACCATGTGCTCAGTTAATAATATGGAAAAGAGATGAATGAATAGCTGTATTTACTAAAGGCAGATATTTTATCCATATTTTCCAGATAAGGAAATTGGGGTTTATAGAAGCCAGCTTACTTGCTTCTGGCAACACAGATGTTAAGTACCTAAGATTCCAATTGATTCCAGTTCTGGTCGTCCTAACAATAGGACTTGCTTTACAACATGACTTAATAGATTTTAGTGTGGAAAACCCAAAAAGTAGAGCCCAAGACAAAGACTTGGGTGAGAATATTTGGAAGGGAATCATTAGGGTAACCAACAATTCTGGTTTGGCCACAACAGAGGGAGCTCCTGGGATGCAGGACTTTTAGTTTTAAAACTGGAAACAAACTGAGAGCGGAAGGGGGAGGGGGAAAGAGGAAGTGGGGTGATGGTCATGGTGGAGGTCACTTGTGGGGAAGAGCACTGGGTGTTATATGGAAACCAACCTGACAATAAACTATAAAGTTAAAAAAAAAACTAAAAAAAAAAAAAACTGGGATAGTTCTTAGAAGACTACCCTGGGAATGAGATGAGATGGTCAGGGAGCAGGCAAAGGGAGACAGACAAGAAAGAAAAGCCAATGTAAGGGTGCATTATGAATCAATAAGACTCCATTTCATCAGGGCCTTTGAGAAGTTTGCAGAATTCCCTTCATAGATGGGTGCCTGCAGCATGTATCCAATAGCTTCTTTCCTCATCAGTTGAAGATTGGTCCCAGAAGGTAGTATCAGGTGAGTGGGAATGCTCTACCATGGTGACAACTCCAATTACAGATGAGCTGATAGGATAAGGTGGGCACCAGAGAAGGCGGCTACATAATGTGTGTTGTCTTACTTATGAGCTTTGAAAGTTCAGGTATTATCCACAGGATAGTGACTTTTAAACTGAACTCCTTTGATTTCCTCAGCTCTCTAGGAGCTTTTCTGGACCAGGCTCCTGGTGTGTGTGTGTGTGTGTGTGTGTGTGTGTGTGTGTGTGTGTGTGTGTTTTGGTTAGTTATTTGCTTCTCATCTTTAACTTCAATCAGTTCTAATTTTATCTCTTTTCTGTTGTATTATGTATTATTGTAATCTGCACTTGAAGGAAAGGTTACACAGTTTAAAAATTTTGTAAAGCACTGCACTGAGTAATGGAGAGTCACTGGAGTGCTTATGTATGAGACTGAGCTGTCACATTAATTTTTGGGAAATCTCATTATGATTGTAGCCTGGAGAACAGGTAGGAAGAGCAAGCCTGTAGGCAAGGAAAATAATCTTGATGCTGTAGCAATTACAGTCAATGGATGATAAAGGAGAGGCCAGGGAAGAAGAATGGACCAGGAGACCTGTTAGATTTAGATGGTAAAGGAGAAGAGATTGAGGAAGCTCTATACACTATAGGTTTCTGATTTGGTTAGCTTAGGATCAGAATGGTGCCATTTATTGAGAAAAAATGCATGGTGGAAGGAACTGACTTGGAGAGATAATAATACATCCACGTAATGAGTACATGATCAGCACCTGAGACTTCTTATAGTATAATAGGGGGAGTTCTGTAGTTGGGGAGTACAATGACAATTTTGAGATGACTACAGGCCCTTGCCTCTTCTTGTGAACCCAGGGGAAGAATCATACAGGCAGAGTGTCCTTTGTCTCCAGGGACCAAGGAGAAAAGAGATCAATCTTTCCTCTCTGAATGAGCTAATCAAAGTATTCTGCAGTTGATGCATGCAGCCCTCACTTTTCCACTCATTGAACAAGCATTTAGACATTAAAGAAAGGAAGACTGGATTTCTCAAAATGTGAATCTCAGTCAGATATGTATGGTGGTCATTTTGACCTTTTATTATATAATATGAGGCAGCAGAGAACTCTTGAGATTACTGCCTGAGGGACACTCTTCTATTTCTTTAAAACCATTCCCTGTCACAGGAGTCACTCTTATCCTATCATTTTTTAATAATGGGCATTTTAGGGGGAAATTTCAAGAAGTACAGAAGTATAGAAAAGTACTTTAAAATTATGTGTGTGCTAAAATAGAATAATAAATATGATTATAATGATTATTTATTCTAATTATACCAACTAGCTACACATAGCAAGGTCTGCCAACCAAGCATCCTTGCAGCCCAGGGTATCTACCCCTCCATTAGACAAAGGCGTCCAGGAACTTGGCTGCAGGGCTGCTGTTCATAAAGGGAGTGCTGAAACTCTCAGGCTATTTAGTGCCCAGATTGGGGTGCAGTGGTGGTGGTGGTAGTGAAGTCTGTCATACCCAAATTATCCCTATGCTCCTTCCCAGTTGAGAAGAATCACCTGTTAGTTCCAACATAAATAGGATCAGATCTTGAACAAATTAAGTGAAAGCCAACACAGTGTTAAATATGGTCCTTCCCTATCACTCTGGGGTCCTCACCGGCCCAGGTGTGCCAGAACCCCATGAACTTCTATCCCAAGAAGCACACTCTATCTAGACCAACTTATTTAATGCTTGTCAGCCACAAAATCCTTATTTTAATGGGATCTATTATGAAAATTCTATATATAAAAGTAAGAAGAACAACTCTGCTGATAGGGGTATGAAGACTATGGAGCCCATCTTGTGTTGATTATTTCACATATTTGGCAGCTTCCAGGGATCTATAGAACCAAGTTTACAAATACATGATATAGACAATTACCAGTCTTAAGTGCTCATGGGAAACTTACCTAATTCAGACTTCCTGGGTATGAATCCTCACCCAAACTCTCTCCCTGTGACTTTGGAAGACATTACTTAACTTCTCCATGCCTCATTTTCCTCACCTTCTAAGTGAATAACATTTTGTTCACTATTAAATATGGTGACTGTGTGTATTAAATGATGCAAGACATGTGAAAGTACTAAGAACTAAGCCTGTCACATAGCAATTGCCCAGTAATTATAGATCATTGTTTTGATTAGTTATTATTCTAAATTAAGTCATTAAGTATTACTTAGTCTGAGAAATCAATCCATGCCAGTGTGCCTATGTGCTTTGTTTCCTGGAATAGAAATTAATAATAATAATAATAATAATAATAATTACAACAACTACAACCATACCTAGAATAAGATCAGCATCATCAATAACAACCATGAAACCCACCAATAATCACAGGATTGCTTTCCAATGATTACTCTGTTTAGCCACTATTTTAGAATGTTCTCTGACCTCACAGAAGCCCTACAATGTAAATACTTCTCAGATCCATTTCACAAATGAAGAAATCAAGATTCTAAAAGGTTAAGCCACTTGACCATAACCAGAGAACTAATACATGTCAAAGCTAAGGTGCACAACTAGAACTGTCTAATTCAAAAGCCTAAGATATTTGCTTTTCCACTTATGGTTCCTTGCCTCCCAATTCTTTCCCCAAGGAACTTTTTTTTTTTTAATGTTTTTATTTATTTTTGAGAGACAGAGAGAGACAGCGCGAGCAGGGGAGGGTCAGAGAGAGAGGGAGACACAGAATCTTAAGACAGGCTCCAGGCTCTGAGCTGTCAGCACAGAGCCGGATGCGGGGCTCGAACCCACGAACCGTGAGATCATGACCTGAGCCGAAGCCGGACGCTTAACCGACTGAGCCACCCAGGCGCCCCCCCAAGGAACTTTTTAAGAAAGGATTCCAAGAATAAAGTTTTCAAGTCCTTATGCCTATATACATGGATGATGCTCAGAAATAAGTGGCACCTTCCTTGTTGATGTCCTATAAACTTTGACATACAACAAATATGTACCCAAGGGCTCCAGGTCTTTCCTTTTCAGTGTTAAAAGGGAGTGACTTCATGGTTGTCACATGTGAAACCTTAACTCATGAAAATACTCCTCCACTTTCTCTATCCTGGGTACTACTTTGTTTTAAATTGGCCTCATGGATCCAGAGTTCCCTTTCTTCAGATACTGAAAGATGAAACAGTGTAATGTGTACTTTGTTGGCAGACCAGGGTTCAATAATGTCTTGGCCATGTCCTACCTATGTGAGATTTGCAAGTCCTTTCTATTCTCCACAATTCATTTTTTCCCTCTATAAAGGTAATTACATCTATCCACAGAGTGGCTATGAGATTAAATACAGTAGAAAGCTCTTATCCCTGTGCCTGGAGTCCTCAGTATATAGGAGCTATTATTGTAATTATTAAGTTTAATATCTCCGTAAGTTTCAGAAATCTCTGTTTCCAGCTACAGTTCTCCTAAATGTGAGTTCCTTTCCCAGGAGTCTGTGTGCTCTGCATGGTTGAGAAGGCACCAGGCTATTCTATTCTCTGTTCCCTCGATAAAAGCACTTTCACCATCAAATGGCTCTGCTGAATCAACCCAACATTTTCCCCTCCCCTTCCCCCTCCCTGCTAACTACATTTTGGCACTTCTTCAAGGGGCTTTCTGTAATGAGCAGGTTCCCAGAGAAAGCTGTTTCCTGAAAGGCTTATAGCATTTAAAAGAAAACAAGTTTAGGGTCTCAGCATTCTTGCTTTTGAAGAAAGAAAGAAAGAAGCTTAATCTGCAGGCCTGGCAGCAATAGCAGGAGCTGCAGGCTTCCCTGATCACAAACCTAAAGCACCATCATCTCATCTTGCGTGCGATTTCCCAGTCCCCTTTGCAACTTCGCTCTGGCTTGCTGATGTGCCTGGGAGGGTTTGGTGGGAAACCCAGCCTCTCTCTTAATTCTTTGTTCATCAAATTAGGGCTGAGTACTGTTGCCATCCTGATCAGATCAGCATAAATAAGCCCTTTCCTTATAGTAGCATGAAATATAGCAGCATGGGTGTGCACATTGTTTCTCAGACAGGCTTAGAGACTTGTGGTATAGTGGCACAGAGAAAGTACAAGCAAAGGAACCAGACAGCCTTGGATGCCAAGCTGGCCACCAGCTGTGGCACCTTGAACAAATCACCGATTCTCTCTGAACTTCCATCATCTTTCTTAGTTAAATTGGAATTACTGTGTCTATTTTGTTTGTGTTGAGAAGACTACATAGGCAAGGAACATTTTATGTCTGGAATAGTCTATGGGCTTAATAAATGCCAGGCCATTTACAAAGTAAGTATTCATTCCTTTGATGGAATATCTTCTGAGTTCTTTTTGCATGTCACACGGTAATAGACATTGGAATTAAGAAAGTCTGACATGGTGTCACTGCTTTCATAGTGGTTATAGCCAGTGAACCTATGCTTTACATATCCTGTAAGGAGAGTTTGGGATAAATGGCTCGTATGGTATAGTTCATCATAAAACCATTGCATATTAAAATTGTATGGGGCCTTGGAGACCAAATAATCTTTTTATAAATGAGAACAAATGGTATAGCCAAGAAGTAATCTATTTAAAATTACATGGAAAGTCACTGAGAAAACTGGACTTCACTCATAGTTCAATGCTTTTCCCTTTTCTCTGCTTTGAAGAAGCTTATAGATTCACTGACATATGAAATGATTTTGAAAGACAATATGTCAGTATGTATTAAATATTTTGGAAAGAAAGAAAGAGAGGAAGGAAGGAAGGAAGGAAGGAAGGAAGGAAGGAAGAGAAGGAAAAAACCCACCTGGGAAGAAGTCTTCAGTTGGGGACGGATTTCGGGAATACTTCTATAGGAGGAAGATGTAATCATGGTCTTGATGAGTGATGACACAGGAAAGAATATTCCAGATATAGAGAAATAAATGAAAAACTGCCATTTTGAAACTTCCTCGAAGAGCCTAAAATCAATTTTGTGTTTTGTTTTGTTTTACAGACTCCTAGTCTCAAGGGTCTTTTCTCCTGAAAACAGCATTGCTTAATGTAGGTATTAAGCTTAGTGGGTGAAAAGTTAAAAATAAATGGGCATTACATGCATAGATTTATGTTTCCATGGCACTCTGGATTATAAAAACATTACCCCACAGGAAGATTATACTATGTCTCTGATTTTTTCTGAGGGACATTGAAGATTAAATTTACTCCAGTCCCAACATGAATATCTTATTAAAGAGCCATTTTAAAAAAAGCATCTTTCCTATCTCTAAAATCTGAACCGGAAAGTAAATGCATCCTTTTTTTTTTCCTGATAGGACCTCCCACAGGCTTTTCTTTAAAGTCTTTTTTGTGTTTCGAGAAAGCGTGATTTGCCAAAAAAGAATATTAGTTGCTCAGCCTAAATCTACTGGAAAGATGTGAAAGTCAACAATCTATATGATTCATAGGTATTTGGGCCACAAGGAGAATCCATAAACATTAGCAGAATTAACTTAGATACAGAAACATGTACCTTCTTGAATAAAGTTTCCTGCTGACCCTAGGACTTTCTCAGGGCAGGGGATTCCTTCAAGTGTAATTATATGCAATGGGATTCATATGATGGCAGTTTTCTTAGAAACTGGAGTCCAAATTATTTTGGATATGGTGAGAGCTCTTGGAATCCTGTCTCTGCTTGTCAAACAGGGCAAATTTGCTCTCTTTTGGAAAGCTCTGTATCCAGGTGGAGTGGGCCAAGGTATCCTGGGCATCTCTAATGCCTTATGGGGTTTGTTTATAAGGGCAACCTTCCAGCTGCAGCTGATTCTAGAATCTGTTCTCCACTGAAGAGTGAAAATGGGCTATTGGAACTGCCCTACCTTGGAGCTCTCACAGCTTTCCATTCAAGTGCTGAAATAGCTTTTGACAGGTTGCAGAGCTGAATGGGCAGTCTGGGAGACCATTCCTTATGACAAGGTGGGTATAGGCTTTCTACAACCCAGAGTTGTTTTTTTTAAGATGGCTTTTTATAATTCAGAAAATTTCCTTCTCTTTTTTGCCATAAGAGACAATTCAGGGAGAATAGAGAACTTGGTGTAATGGACTTAGGGTTGACTGTTGGCTGTATCCTTTACTGAGTTCTTGGAGAAGTTTACTTGACGCTTTGCCTCATCTGTAAAATAGAGACACTGATACATAATTTATAAGATTGTGGTAATGCTCGACTAAGAGATAACACACAAAGCACCTGCCAAAGGAGAGACTTTAAAGTGGCAGTGGCTTAAAAAAAAAACCACACGCATCATATTGTGAAAAAATTTTAGGCAAGTGGAAAGGGGGAGCCTTTAAAGGGAGAGCCCATCTAAAAGGCAGACCCATCGAGATTCAGAAAGATGCCAACTGGGATGAAACAAGTGAGCTCTGGAGCTTAGCCCAGCTTTTCTATGCCTGTTCTGTCAGTGTACCTAGAAGCCATCAACCAAGCACACTCATCCCCAACATGTCTGCAGGTGACTGAAGTCTAAAGCAACAGCACTTCACTCACTCATACCCAGAAAGAACTATGATTAACACATGGGCTTACTCATTATAGCTGGTCAGCTGATTCTTTCCATTGTACATAGAAAGGTTTCTAAGGGGGGGCCAAATGTCTACCAGGGAGAACATGATTAGAAGATATTCAGTGGAAAATGGGTCAACTCAAGGCTCTTGCTGGCTAATGTGAAAGAGCCATGACTTCTTGGCTGACCTTCTCCAAGCTAGAGACAAAATTACTAAAACAATTATTGATGTTGATGAGACAATGTCTAAGCTGAAACACTTCTCCCTCCTCACTCCCTTTCTTCTGTTCCTAGAATATTGCGTAAGCAGATTAGGTGGAGGTACTCAGAAAGTAGCTGTATTTTTTCTCTCCTATCTCTGCCCCCTTGGATGAAAATCTCTGGCAGCCAGATAGATGATTTGTTCACCCTTAGAAGAAATGTGTCTTCTAATCATTTTAAGCCATAATATAATTTTGTTTGAGCAATCAAAATGTCCAGACCCCTTTAATAGTCAAAATTCTATATATACTTCATTAAAATTTAACTGTTCCCTATTCTCAGCTCAGGAAGCCCATAGCAGGTAAGGAGTGTAAATGTAAGTATTCTATGATGAGTTTTTTTATTTTTTTCTCCACTTTACACTTTTTTAAAGCTTATTTATTTATTTTAGACAGAGAGCAAGAGTGAGCAAGGGAGGAGAAGAGAGAAGGAGAGAGAGAGGGAGAATCCCAAGCAAGCTCTGCACTGTGAGCACAGAGTCAGATGCACAGTTCAAATTCACAAACTGTGAGATCATGACCTGAGCTGAAATCAAGAGTCAGATGCTTAACTGACTGAGCCACCCAGGTACCACCACGACCACTTTATACTTTTACTGATCTTTCCCACTTGTAGAAAATTCTGTTTCTGATTCCTTCAGGAGAAAAACTGAGTCAGAGATGAAGAGGTGAGCTGCGCAGGGAAAGGTTTTGAGATTAGCACTGTTGTGAGCTGGCATCAGAACACTCAGGCCTTGGCAATTGTTTAAAGGTAATTCTCTTATGAAGTGTTCTGAAGACATCTCTTTGCCCCTTTCTCTTTTCTGGGAATCTCTCTCCAGCATAAAATATAGGGACAAATGCATCTCCTCTAGCTGGTCACTTAGGAGGTCACCATCTTATGTACAATCTCTGTTGGGTTTTCACCATTGCTCCTGGTACCTCTATTAAAACACTGTTAAGATGGCTGCTGTCTGGCTGGCTGACATTAGTCAGTAATGACAGTAACTGACATTAGTCAGTGTGCAATGACTTCCAAGTCACTTCCTCTACTTAGCTTCTTTGGCCAACTACTTTTTCTTTAGATTTCTTGGGTACATCAGTCTGGTTAGTCACCAGTGCCCTGAGGTTCTGTCAGAGTCCAGGGAAAATGTGTAGGCACTTTGATTTTCACTTTGATTGATTATGTAGGCATTCTTGAAATGCACTTAGCCTGAGGGGAGGGAAGATTAAGCCCTGTCATGAGATGAAGGTAGAGATAGGGCTCCAGGCATGCTTTCACGACCATCCATCTCTAATGTCCAATTTAAATCATTTATTCCTTTAAGGCTGATTACAAACCACCTCCTTTGCCAGTCCTGCATAGATGAGCAAGCATCTCACTTTGAAATCTCCAAATCTTTGAGTCTTATAATTTTTGGGACCTAGCTGAAAATGAGGCAGCATCCCACTGAAATATCCTGTTACTCTTCCTTCTTTTCTTCCTTCTTATTTTTATCATCTAACCTTCTGAAAATATTGCATACCCTTCAGTTAGTTATATGATATGCCTTCTGTTAGATGTTGAGGATATTTAAAACACACACACACACACACACACAACAGGTAAGATAAACAAACACACTATTATAATACAGTGTGGTGAATAACATTATGGAAGAAAATGGGATTCTATGGGAAAATAGAGAAAATGAAACTAACTCTGGTCTCTAGCATTGGATAAGGCTACTATTCTCTAGAAGGCCTTGTCCATGCTGAAACTTGAAAAAATAATGGAGGAAAGGAAGCATTTGGTAGAATGGGGAACACATGCATAGGCTGGAAGGAAATACAAAGATGGTGCATTCCAGAAACTAAAAGAAATTCAGTTTAACTGAATTTTTTTTTTTTCTGAGAGAGAGGTGGGTGGAGTGTGAGATGAGATTAGAGAGAGAACTTAGATCATAAAAACCTAAGAGGAGTGTAACGGAAACATCTATGCTTTTGAGGAAGTGTGCCTGTCTACATGGTATAAATGATTTGAAGTACATATGGTTATGTTTCATTTCAGAGGATCCATCACATTTATCTTGATTAGAATTGGGAGCTTCTCCAGTCTCCACAGCCATATTTTTCACATACCGTCTTGTTCTTCCATTAATTTGGCAAGCATGCATTGAGCCCCAGCTCTGAGCCAAGTCATATATAAGAGCCTAGGAATTAATATATGAATGAGACATATTCTGTCCAGCAAAGCTAGGTGTGAGAGAGAGAAGGAAATTGACGGTATCAAACTTGAATTTTATAACAGAGCATCTACTATTCTAAATCCCATAATAAATGTTTTCCATGGTGGAGGTGAGGAGGCAAGTGGAAGAACATGAAAGAATAAAAACAAAGGTAGGTGGGGGTGGTGAACAAATACTTCCAAGAGTTGGCAATATGTCTGAGCCAAGGACTGGAGAAGTGTATGTGTTAACCAGGTGAGTGATGGGCTGGAAGAAGCACAAAAGACACAGGTAACACTTGTGAAGAGACAGGAAACATGAAGGTGCGATGTATTCGGGAAAGTGTAAGTTGCCCAGATTGGCTGGAAGATAGCATGTATGTATGTGGGAGTTGCAAGAGATGTATGTGGAAAGATAAACAGGAGCCAGACAAGAAAGCCTTGTGTGCCTTATTAATAAATGTAGATTTTTGTTTTAGTATAATTCTGAAGAGGTGATATGGTCTCTGAGTTTTTGGAGGCATCTGTCTGTATCTGGTCTGTAGCAATGACCCCTAGTTATTGCTATTCATATGAGAAATCTAACTCGTGGAAGGTGGATCGTGGCTCTAGGAGTTACAGAGGAATAGCAAACTTAAAACCGCCTGGCAACAATTTGCTGAGGTTGTCATGTAGAGGAATGTAGCAGGGTGAAATGAGCAAAGACAGGAACACAGATCATTCACCAACACAAGAGGTAGTTCATAGAACTTGGGGTTTTGTGTCCCAGGAAAGTGCGGGGCACAGGAAGACAGGCTGAAACCCAAGTCTGTCTAAAATGATGTTGAGTTGCTCGTGTTCTTCCATACAAGGAGAATTAGGGAGCTCAAGTTACCTTCTGAAACGCTGGTGTTGTGAGATGCAGATACAATGGGTTTATTATCTGAAGCTTAGTGTTCTCCAAACATTCTAAGTTGGCATGTTGTTGCTGCAGTGGAAGCTCTGCCGTTAGGAGGTGGTGGTTTTCTTCCTTTCTTCCTTCCTTCCTTCCTTCCTTCCTTCCTTTCTCCCTCCCTTTCTTTCTTTCTTTCTTTCTTTCTTTCTTTCTTTCTTTCTTTCTTTCTTTCTTTCTTTCTTTCTTTTTTCTTCCTTCCTTCCTTCCTTCCTTCCTTCCTTCCTTCCTTCCTTCCTTCCTTCCTTCTTTCTTTTCCTATTGTTGTTCCTACCCACTCCCTTTCCTTTTGCCTAGCAACTTCTTGGATGCCAGATCATTACCTGTTGCCCTTAAGGGCAGGGGCCTAGTTGATATAATCCTGACTTTTAGTAGTATGTATTTTAGTGTGCCTATGTGTTTGAATGAGTGTGTGTGTGTGTGTGTGTGTGTGTGTGTGTGGATGGATAGATAGATAGATAGATAGATAGATAGTTTTGCATGGTACCCACAGAGGGAAAAACAGTTACATTTGTCTCCTTTCAAATATGTATAAGAAGTATAGTTCAGTAAAAAAAAAAAAAACCCAAGAAATAAAAAAACAAACAAACAACAATCACTTGAGTGTCATGATTTTAGCTTATTTTGTTAACTTCCTGTTTTAGTCTTCCATCCTTTTAACTCTAATTCATATGGACATCTAAAGTAGATCATATTCTGGAATCAGAATTTAAAATTTCCAGAGTCTGATTTTTTCTGGCATGAAATTAAATTGAGCTATTATCTTAATGAAGATCTGAAAGAGAGTTCTTAGTATCTTGTGATCTTCTCACACTTGTTTCAACTTCCTAATTTTATATAGATGTTATCTTATGTTCCCTTCATTGTGCCTTTTTTTTCAAGATGCTTAAAGTAAGCCTCCATTTTAGGTGGTGATATAATGAAATTGCCTAGTGTCACCTCTGGTAGTGCTGACAGCAACGCTTTTTGTGACAACTGTCCCTGGAAGTACTTTCCTCCTCCATGGAGTGTGTCAAACCTATTCCACCATGACATGAAGCATTTGGTCAGATCATATGATCAATTTTGGAGGTTCAGTCCTGTTCTTAAAATGTATCAAGACCACTGTGATCCACATCCACACATGTGTGACAAATACTCATTCACTTCTTTCTAAGCTGTCGTGAATCTTTCGCCTCTATCCACCTCACAGCTTTCCAAACCTTGTCTGAATTCACTGGATTCTTTCCTCTTGCACCAAGCCCTAAGGCCTAAACCCTACATCCGTTATTGTGTATTGATCTGATATCCTTCTTTAATGTAACTCTACATTGTTCCAAGGAATAAGTGAAATAATATAAGAATATAGTACAAGCTAAGCACTTGATACATAAAAGAATAAATTTAGCTTTCTTATTAATATGTGCCACAGCCTTGGGATGGATTTTAGTTAAATATGGGCCAATTTAAAACCCTACCCAAGACCATTTATGACTGGAAATCCCTTCAACTTTTTTACCAATTGGCTATATCTTTTTTTTTTTTTTACCCCATCCAACCTCCTCCACCTGCTCACCCAGTCTCAGTGGGTCACTGCCATGTAAAGTTCAGCTAGTCTTTTCCCAGTGAGAGTGCTCCCCAAGATCCAGGAATTTGAATCCAGTTTCTCTTACTTACTGGCTGTGTGACCCTGCAGGTTGCGTTTTTTGTGTTTTAATTTATTCCTCTGCAAGGCAAGGATAATAATAGTGCTTGTCTCATAAAGTTGCTGCCAGGATTAATTGGGTTAAAATGTGCAAAATCAATTAGTAAACTGTCTGGCCCAAGGAATCACCATTTGAGGGTATATTACTGCTGGCATGATTCTCCCTGCCTTTAGTCCAGAACTCATCTGAAGCTCCCAAGAAAGGAAAATCACACAATGGATTTCATGATAGGATAAATAATCTGTAGAGCTGCACATCTATCCACAATGACGGCCAACTGCATGCTATTATGCAATGACTAGTTTATTATTTTGTTGTCTTGAAATATAAAGGGATTGTGACCTTATCTTTGAGAAACAAAATGTTCATTAATGCATTGGATCTCCCTCTTCCTCCAACAAAGGGACACTCAGCCCTCAAAAGTGAATTTGAAGGTCCACTTTTAGATAAACTTGAAAAGTAATGCATTTATCATTCAGGTAGAATATATACTGCCAAAATAATTGGAGAGTAGTTTCAGCTAGGTCCCTAATGACATATGAAATGCATGTAATGTGTGGTAGGTTTTCAGTAAATGCAGCCAGATCTCAAATAGGATTTGTCATAGTAATAAGAGATGAATTACTATTATATAATAAGGATTATAGTATATTACATTACAATACCAATACAATAATTATATATTTTATATTAATATGACTACCTTCATCACCTTCATTTGATAGTGAAGATAGGTCTTCTATCTCGTTTTGCACCTGGGGCTCGTTTTGCATCTAGGAGGCGGAAGGATCTGGACAAACATAAGGCTCTCAATTGCATTTAAATAATTCCTCAATACAAGTGATACGAGCAACTTTGATCAATATCAGAACAGCTTTCTAAGGACATGAGACCTGCATTTAAATTTCACAGGTAGTCTTCACAATAGGATGAATAATGGACTTTGCTGCTGCCTCATCTATGTCTCTCTCTCTCACATACACACATACCACACTCTCATTCTCTTCCTTTTTATTCAACATCAGTTGTGCCTTGAAACATATACCTGAATAGGAGGTGAAAGGATCTGGACAAACATAAGGTCCTCCTGCATCAATTTCAATTGTTGCACATTTCAATTTCAGTGAAGTCCCGAGGTCGTTACAAACTTTCATAATTCAATTGCAGGTATCAAAGAAACAACCTCTACATATTTTAAGACACATTATTTCAAGCATATAAAACTGTTTTGTCAGTATGTACACCAAGGGGTCTACTTTCAAGTTCTGCAACAAACTTCGTGTGAGAGTTTTATCATACTTGGAGGCTAGCAGAAACCGGAGACCCTCTCCACAGTGAAAATTGCATTAAATTTCTCTCTAAAGTTCAATTATCCAAATATTTCTGCTTTAATGGCAGTGACAATTTTTTACATTTGGTAATGCTGACAGTAAGAAATCATGAGAATAGAGCATAAGGCCTATAATAGAAATGTAATGCATTAAGATAGGTTTCTTTTTTTTTTTTCCATTAGAAGCTATAAAGAGAGAAACCCATAGATCTCTGTTAAAGACTGAAATGTGTCCTCCTTTCACTTTCAAATTCATAGGTTGAAGACCTACGCTCAATGTGACTATATTTGTAGGAAGGCAGTTAGGGCTAAATAAGGTTATAAGGGTGGGCTCTGATAACTGGTACCCTTATAAGAAGAGAAGATACACCTAAGATCTTTCTCTCTCTCTCTGTGCTTGCACAAAGTGGCCATGTGAGGACATGGTGAGAAGGTGGCCATCTGCAAGCCATGAAAAAAGGCCCCCCCAGAAACAACCCTAATGACACCTTAATCTGGATTACTAGCCTCCGGAATTGTGAGAAAATAAATTTCTGTTGTTTAAGCCACCCAGATTGTGATATTTTATTATGGTAGCCTGGGCAGACTGGTATGATTGCATTCATAATGATTAATTATATTATTGACAATTAGACCTTGTGCCAAGTGCTGGGACACAAAGGTAAATGAGATGCGGTCCCTTACATTAGATGGGACCCTAAATTCATCTAATGTTTAGTGAGGGAACAGACTCATAGAGGGGACTATTAATCTCAAGATCCCAGAACTAATCATAGCAAAACTGGGTACAAATGCAGTTCTCCTGATTAACTTCAGCCTGACATTGAGGCCTGTGTTCATTTATTTCATGGAAATAAATGGTAACTTCTATTATGTCAGGGAAGCATTAAAAATGCCATTTTGGAAAATTCAAAAATCCACTAAAGATAAATTCATTTGAATCAAAAACTGTTTCTTACAATTTCCTATCTCCAGTTCTTGGTCTCAGAGCTTGATAATGCACTCAGAGCTTGATAATATCTTTGGGTTTTTGAACCAATTAAAGGAACATGTTCCTCTCCACTAACTATGGCTAAGCAATGAGGCCTGTTGTCTCATGGGGAACAGAACTGGAATCTTTAATTTCTTGTCAGCCCATGGCCTACACCAAATTTCCCCAGAATTTTCTGGAGGCAAAAGGCTAACACAGGAAGAAAACCATAGAATTCAACTGGAAACCATCCAAATTTCCTCATATTTAGCTTCATCTCAGACAAGCCTCAGTCAAGGAGACCCAGACCACAAAGCGATGGTGTGATTTTTGTATGTCTGCCAAAACGGATAATGATGAGGAAGAAGAGTTTTGATAGAAAAGAGACAGCATGGAGTATTTTTTTTAACTTACAATTCTGAGACTAAGATCTATTAGTGTATAATTTATATAAGGGTGTTAAATTAAACTGTAAATTTATTAAATAGTTAAATTAAACTGTTAAATTAAAGAAGATAAAGGGAGATAGGAGGGTAACAAAGAAAAGAAGTTTTAATTCTTGACGTTTTCTTTGGGTAACAGAAAAAAAAATCTCGTCTGCCACACCATAATTTATATTTCCAGTAAATGCTGGAGGAAAGGACTTGCACCAGGAGGGAAACACAGGTATTATACATTGAACCCGACCTAAAAAGTTGGTATGGAACTGTTGCAGGTTTAAGAAGAGATTACAGTATCAGACCTCTTGATTGGTTTTTGTTTGTTGAGAGTTGAGACTTGCATAGATTACCCTCTTATTGAATGAAATGCACTCATGGTTGTGTGAATTGCCCACCGTGCCATAATTTGCTAGCATTACTGATACTTCTGTTCTCCTTGACACTTTCCTAGCTTCCTTTGCGCTGGCGTGGAACATGTGACTCATTCTGACCAATGAAATAGGAGTGAAAGTAATGCGGTCGCTGTCAAGGGAAACGGCCAAGTCTGAAGTGTGCCTCCCCTCAGCCCGTCATCCCTGCAGTTGGAAGGAGAGGCTTTGTGTTGGCAGAAACACAGGATGGAAAGGGTCAGGATTCCTGAATCACTGTGTGGGGGAGAGCCATCTAAGAGAGTCTTGATGTCTACAGCAGACCCTTAGAGGAAATGAGAAATAAATTTTCTAAAAAAAAAAAGTAAGATGTGTGGATTGTACAGGAGTTAATGATGAATATAGGTCAACTAAATGCATCCTCCTCATTTTCTTGCACCTACAGCCCTGATCTTTTTCAGATGTCACCCTCCCCCATAAGGCTTAGGGAGGGTGATCCTCTCTCTTGGTCTAGAAGAAAACACTTATTGGTCTTTTTTTGTCCATTCTCTTTGCCAGTGATTGATTTGGGGTGGACATGAGCTCAGATTGTAAAGCTTTTTGGGAGCCTCTGAAAAGGTTTTCTTGTTCCTAAAAAGAAGCAACAGATTGAAATTTTTCCTTTCTTATTAAAGAGCTGGAGGGAAGGGTAATGCAGCAAAGTAACCTGAGGTGATTTGCTTACTAACAACAGGTCATTTTCTAGAACACTTGGGTGGCTTGGTCAGTTAAGTGTCCAACTCTTGATTTTGGCTCAGGTCATGATCTCATGGTTCGTGGGAGGGAGCCCCATGTCCAACTCTGCAATGGCAGTGTGGAGCCTACTTGGAATTCTCTCTCTCTCTCTCTCTCTCTCTCAAAATGAATAAATAAATACTTAAAAAAAAATAAAGTCAGTTCATTTTCCCTCTAGCTGACATGTTTAAGTACTAAGTAGAGTTGATTGGGGGCCCAGAACTGAGGACAGGAGGAGAAGGTTGAAAGAGAAGGTCTCAGAAGCACTGTGGTGGGCAGGGGCAGGGACACACAGAGACATAGCTCTGAGGAGGGTAATGGCCTATGACCTCTCAGAATAGTGATATCTACCCCTGACTTTAAGTGACTGCAGAGGTGATCATGACCTTCTGTTATTGAAGATTCCTGTGCACTCAATATACTTGTATGGGTGGAGCTTGGGCAATGGAAGAGGAAAAGACCAGAATAAGCATGAGCAGCATGAGAGGTAGTGACAAGGTAGCCTGAGCCATGGAGCAGAAGCCGGGAACAGCAATAAAAAGCAAAAGCTGGAAAGAACTAAACTCTGGGCAAGTAAGCACCCCATATCCCTGCAGTCTTCAAAAGTAGGCCAGTTGGGGAACAAAGTATTCCATTTGAATGTTAACAACAATAAAGGAGAATGGAAAGCACTATAGATAAGCGGGGGGGAAAAAAACCCAGACGTTTTGTGCCAGACAGACTTAGTTTGAAATCTTGGCTGTGATATTTACAGGATTTGTTTCATTTAGCAATTTATTTCACTTTTTGAGTCTCAGAGAAATCTTAGGCATCGTATTTCTACCACTAAGCATACTTAAAAAAAAAAAACTTCAGCATACTTAAAAAAAAAACTTTCATACATATTTGCAAAATCTTGTCTAGAACTCAGAAGATCCACATCTTGACATTTGCTCTGCAATATTCAGATGTTTGCATTAAGTTATCTCATGTGTAAAATGAGCAGGAACCAGGTTATTTGGAGGAACAAAGGTGACACCCATCTGGTATGCCCTATTAAACCATGCAGAGAAACTGTTACTGAAATCGCAGTACCAATTAAATCTGAGGACTCCTGCTTTGTGTGAAGAAATGTACGGCTACTTTTTTTTTTTTTTTTTTTGACAAAGAGACACACTTCTCTGTCCTTTAGACAAAATGTGACAAAGTCAATCATAGTTCCCAGCAAAACCTGGAGCGTTTTCATCGGGCCTTGTATGTGGACTGCCTTTGGGACCTCAGGAGCTGAGAAACATCATTGTTGGAAATTCTGAGAATGCCCTGTCACCCACACAGCTTTGCCCTTTCTGGCTTTTCAGCCTTCCGCCCACCAGCCCCATCTGGCCAAAGCTTTGGTCAGTGTGGGAGAAGAGAAAGGAATCTGTTCGGCTGAGTCATGACCCGGGCCTAGCATATGGTACAAAACCAATTAAGGCCCTCTTGTCTGTGGCCTGAATCCAGTGGCACTGAGGGAGGTGAAACCCTGGGTTCATTTCTCCTGGCGGCCCCTGTGCCCTTGGAAGGCAAGGGGTTGGAGTTCCTGCTGGTCATAGAAGATGAATAGGGTAAGCAGACAAGGGGGCTAATTGCTTCCACTTCACCCCTGCTGCCTCCCCCAGATATGTTCTCTGGCCAAACCAAATTCAAGAGCTCCCAGAAGACCCAGACTCCCCAAAGCCAAGAGCAACTCCCACCTCTCTGCCGCCACTTACTGTCCCCAAAGGCCTATCCAGAAGATCTGGTCAGGAAGCCTAAAAATAGTTGAGTGTGTGGTGACAAGCCTTGTGCATTTGCTTTGTAAAAATATTCTGAGCAGGGAAATAAACCTTTCAGCAGCTTATTTTTCCACTGCTCTGGGGAGCAGCTCCCACTTTCTGCTCCCGTAAGCACTTCCAGTACCTTGTGGGTGGGGGTGGGGATGGATAGAGGGGAAGGGCAGAACCAACTTAGGACCTGAGGGATTCCTCCATGAGAGAAGAAGTATCTTGTCAGAAAACCAGGTGTACCAGGACCAATGACTTCTAGGATCCAGAGGGACATGGTCCAGGCGACCTAACTTTTCTGGACATTCTGAATATAGGAGGGAATGTAATCCCAAACTCCTGAGTTCTGGCATGCATGGCTCGTCCAGATCTAGCTCTGCTCACCCTCCCAGGCATAATTAGGTCCATCAAACGGAAGTGTTAGCAGTTGCCCCATCACATCATGACACTTCATGCCTTCATACCTTCCCATACTCTGCTCTTTCTGCTCAGAAGCTCCTTCCCAGCTCTGGACCCTCACTACCACCCCTGACCCCTGTCCAACCTATTCCATTATTAAAATCCAGCCCGGAGTCTGCCTTCTTGAAATCTCTCCTGACACCCCTCACAGAATATCACTATATTTCCTAAGCAACAATTCTGCCATCCTTGCATCGATTACATGGTGGAGTATTCCCTCGCAGTGTTTGTGTTTTATTCATCTTGATGTTTTTGTAGGCTCACATGGGATCTGGCAATAGTGAGTGCTGCCAAACAGGTTAATTGAAGAAGTTAAGGACTGTAATATTTCTGCCAAAGAGAAGAAGGAGATCGAACTGCCATTTTTCAGGGAGCTTGGATAAACCTGGGACCCTGTGGGGTTGAGAATTTATGAAATGCTTATGTCTACTTCTTCCAAGTGGGCATTTGCCTCAGTAAATCACTCTGTTAGTTATCACAAATAACACAGTAAAGGACTCTGAAAACCTCTGAGTTGAAAGAGAACCTTAACATCATCTTTTTCCTTTCCAGCACTCCCTTGAGTTTAGATGCTATGGTCTTATTTTTACAGGTGAGAAAATAGTTTCCACCCAAAGGGGTAGGAGAAGAGCAGAAAGGAGCGTGGCCTCAACTCAGACTGCCCATTTCCAAGGATTTTCTTTCCACAAATGACCCCAAAGTACTGAATACAGAAAAAAAGGTACAAAATTTCTGATAGTTTATTATTATTATTTCCAGAAAATATAAAACCCATCTAAGATTCTGTTCACCTAAATTCAAGAAAATCACTGATGGACCATGCACAGAGCAGCAGAGAATAGAATATGTCCTTACCTGGGTCCCTAACTCAGCAGAGTTTGCCTATCCTTCTTGGTGTGATGGTGGTCCATCGGTGCCACTATCAAGAGGTGGGGCAGTATGATCATCAGAGGTCAGGCTCTGCAGCCAAGCTGTCCAGGCTCAAATTCTAGCTCCCCCCAACTGTTACTCTCCATCAGGTCTAATACATGTTACTCAAATCTCTCTGTGTGTCAGTTTCTCCATCTTTTTCTTTAATGTTTATTTATCGAGAGAGAGAGACAGAGAGGGAGCAGGGAGGGGCAGAGAGAGACACACACACAGAATCTGAAACAGACTCCAGCCTCCGAGCTGTCAGCACAGAGCCTGATGCAGGGCTTGAACCTGAGAACCACAAGATCATGACCTGAGCCAAAGTCAGATGCTTAACTGACTGAGCCACCCAGGCACCCTATTTTGTTCATCTTCAAACTGATGGTAGCAATTAGACCTGAGTAACATATAAAATACTACGTGATCAGTGTGACCTCTTATGCGTCAGGTATCACCCTGACGCATAAGATACCATCCATCAGATTCTTTATCTTTTACCCTAATAACAGCCCGTTCAGGTATTACTATCTCTGTTTTACCTGTGAAATAGTTGTGGCTCAGAAATAGGTATTTTTCTCAGTGGGTGTTCTGGATTTTGAGTCCTAATATTTCTGAATTTGAAATTCTAGGTATATTGTTTCTGTGTCTCTGAAACTCCTGGAAACTGTGCTCCTTTGACAATGTGCTAGAGGGAGTCACATAGCCTAGATCTATGGGGATCCAGACAAAGCTGGGATAAGTTGGGATACCCTGAGCTCTTGTCAGCTTCCCAAGACAGAGCTGATGCTGAAAGTTCTGTAGGCGGCATGGGTGTAGCGTGAATAAATACCCGGAGGCTTGGGAGGCAGAGTGAAAATATTTGGAGCCGGCAATTCTGGTCAATTAATATGTGCTTGTGAGGCATTTTCAAAGCTGAAGGATCTTTTCTAAGTGCCAAGTGATATTAATTATTAGTATGAGGGCAGGTCCTGCCGGCAGAGTAAGAGGTGCCTAAGTTTACGTGTGTCATGTGAATCGTCTTCTGGGATGGTGTGCGTGCCTCCTCTCTAGTCGTGAGGGCAAAATCCAGTAAATGGATGCCCTTAGGGAGTGAGGCAATAAAGCCTGCACCTCTCCTTTGCACAGTGTAGATACCTGGTTTCGCAGGAGAGAGTTGTTCCCAGGCTTGCCAGAGCCCTGCTCAGGAGGTAAAGGTCCTGTTGGGGCCACCCACAGGGAATGAGTGTGTCCATGCTTACAGCCTGGGTTGGATCAGGCAAAGTGGGAGAAACATGGTTAGTGCTTTGCCAAAGGGTAAAGCAGGGCCGTAAATGGGAGAAAAATGAACCCTGAGCTCAGAGACGGAACCGATATACAACCTGTCAGGAAGCGGAGTCCAGTGTAGGTCTGGAAAGTGGTTCAGGAGGGAGTGATGAATGGTGTGAGGGCCTGGCAGCTCTGTGAGCACTGGATGCCTCCCGCTTGGTGTAGGGTGACCTGGTCTCTTTAAAGCTCTCAGGAGGGTGTAAGTGAACCTAAAATCTTCTGTGCCTTCTCCAGGTGGATCTCACTTTATATCTCAGGTATGTTTCTATTTTTTTTTTTTTTTTTTGGTTGAGGAGAGTGGGTAGAAAAGAGTCTAATTTTTTTAATGTTTTATTTATTTTTGAGAGACAGAGAGAGAGAGCGTGAGCAGGGGAGGGTCAGAGAGAGAGGGAAACACAGAATCCAAAGACAGGCTCCAGGCTCTGAGCTAGCTGTCAGCACAGAGCCCGATGCTAGGCTCAAACCCACCAACCGTGAGATCATGACCTGAGCCCAAGTCAGACGCTCAACTGACTGAGCCACCCAGGCGGCCCAAGAGAAGAGTCTAATTTTGGAGGGAGACTATCTAAATTTGAATTTCATCAATGAGCTCTCTGTGGCTGTGAGCCAAGCATTTTTCTTCTTTTGTAGTCAGTTCCGGATCTGGAAAATGAGAAACAAGCTCAAAATGTTGCCTAGATATTCTTCCAGGTCCGGAAAATGAGAAACAAGCTCAAAATATTGCCTAGATATTCTTCCAGGGTCAACTTTCCATAATTTAGAGAAATGGAAGTTCCACCTTTTTGCTAATTCTGTAGAACTCAAGAACTGAGATTCCCTGTGGGCCAGTTCAGTCAAGTTGGGGTACCTAGAAAACAGGGCTGTGTTCAAAAGAACAGCTCTGTTTTAGGGGTTCATTAAAGTTTCATAAGCTATCTTTTGGGGGAGAAATGCCACATACATATGCATATGCATTTATTTATGCATATGGTTTATTCCTTTTGTGGGATTTGCTTTGGGTGAGCTTAATTCTTTAAAATAAACTTATGACAGGTTATATAGATAACTTTTGCAATGTGAGTAATAATCCCCACTTACTGTTTTGAAATATTAAATTTTGTTAATAATAATTCCACTTTATATGTATGAAGTATGTTAGAGTTTACTAAAGCTAGTTGTTTGCATGATCTTAATGGGTCCTAAAATCACCTACAAACTAGACCTTGTTTTCTTATTATTTTTAATAGCCTTACTGCTTTTTCAATTGTAAAGTGAATATATATATAGCAGGGTACCATGTTAAATATAAAACTTTTTGTTTTCTTCTGGTAAAAGAAAAAAAAAAGCTACCATGGTCATTCTTGGAAGAATGATTCACTTTTGAGACAAGACTGTGACTCCTTTTCCCAAAATGGAAGGAGAGGTCTGCCACCAGAGGCCATGGTGCTCCTTGACAGATAAAATGAGCTTGGCAAATCTTGTTCTTCTCTGTTATGGTGATCTGGATTGTCTCAAAGAGTTCAGGGAAGAAAGGGAAATGAGCACTTTTATTTCTGGGTATTTACGTGAGAGAAACAAACAAGACTCCTGTGAGAAGTTGCAGAATAGAGAAAAAGATTGCATAACTGGCGAGCAGATGACTGAGCCGCTACTTAGGATACAGCACACCTGGAAGGGTTTGGCACTTGGCTCCAGATGGAGCTGAAAAAGCAGAGCTTGGAGATCTCTGGGCCTGAAAACCTAAAGACATTACAGCTACAGGCTTGGGGCTAAGGAAGTTGAAGCTCTATCCTTTGAAGAAGTACATGAGTGACCTATACAAAAGATCCAAATCAGCAGTGAACCAGTGACATTTTCATAACCCTACAGCAAGCATTAGTGAATGTCTTTTGTAAAGGTCCAGATAAATTTTGAGGCTTGGTGGGCCACATGGTCTCTGTTGTATTTATTCAACTCTTCCTTATAACCAAGCAGCCACAGGTGATATGTAACAGAACAGATGGGTGCCTGTGTTCTGAAAAAATACTTTACAAAAGTAGGCTAGATTAGCCTACGTACCACAGTTTGATGATCCTTGCCTTAAAAAAGTCCCAGAAGTAGAATCGCTAAGTTAAAGTGTACATACTTTTCTATATTTTTCTAGGTGTTATCAAGTTACCCCCCAGAAGGGTTGCACCAAATCCTTACAATTCATGCATGAAAGAAATAATTCCCTCTATGATCCTCAGTTCTCAGTATTTTTATTTTTTAAAAGAACCAAGAAGGAAGAAGTTAATTTCCTTTTCTCACTGAAGGTCACAAAGCAAGGAACTGACAAATTTATGACTAGAACCTGTGACTTAAATTATATCAATATATTGAGTATGGAGAATTTCTGCTACATGTTAATTGGCTATGTGTGGGGAGGATACCGACAGCAGAAAAGGGAGAGACTATAAAGGATCATTTGAATTGCAGTTGAAAATAACCATTGCCCAATGCAAACTGGTGCAGCCACTGTCGAAAACAGTATGGAAGTTCTTCAAAAAGTTAAAAATAGAACTACTCTATGATCCAGCACAGTACTAGACATTTACCCAAAGAATACAAAAACACTAATTTGAAGGGATACACACACCCCTATGTTTAGAGCAACATCATTTACAATAGCCAAAGCCATGGAAGCATCCCAAGTGTCCATAAATTGATGAATGGATAAAGAAGATGTGGCATACATAATGGAGCATTATTCAGCCACAGAAAAGAATGAAATCTTGCCATTTGCAGGGACATGTATGGAGCTAGAGAGTATCATGCTACGTGAAGTAAGTCAGTCAGAGAAAGACAAACATATGATTTCACTTATAAGTGGAATTTAAGAAACAAAACAAACAAGCAAAGGGAAAAACTTAGAGAGGAGAGAGAGAGAGAGAGAGAGAGAGAGAGAGAGAGAGAGAGAAACAGATGCTTGATTATAGAGAATAAATTGATGGTTACCAGAGAGGAGAAGGAAGAGGAAAGATGGGTGAATAGGTGATGGGGATTAAGGAGTACACTTGTCATTTGTTAGGGGCGCCTGGGTGTTTCAGTCGGTTAAGTGTCCGACTTCGGCTCAGGTCATGATCTCACGGTTAGTGGGTTCGAGCCCCGCATCTGACTCTGTGCTGACAGCTCAGAGCCTGGAGCCTGTCTTCAGATTCTGTGTCTCCCTCTCTTTCTCTGACCCTCCCCTGCTCATGCTCTCTCTCTCTCTCTCTCTTAAACATAAATAAAACATAAAAAAAAAAGGAGTACACTTGTCGTGATGAGCCCTGGGTGTTATAGGGAAGTGTTGAATCACTGTGGTGTACACCTGAAACTAATAACACTGCATCTTAACTAACTGTAATGAAAAATAAAAACTTAAAATTAAAAAAATAATTAAAACAAAAAAAGAAAATAACATTTTCCTTCTTCATCACTGAATGGGTACATAGCTTAAGTTAAGTTACTCTCAGAAGCTGAGCTGCTTAGGATCCTCATTACCAAGTAACTATCTATGTAAGCTGATCTCTGCAAGAGATATGTGCTGGCTTGAACTCACGTGTCCCCAACTCTACAAATACTGTCCAATAGGACCTAGGCACCAGAGAGAAGAAAACCCATTGGAACTTTAGGCTAAATCATTTGGAAACCTCTAGAGTGGATATGTTGGCTCACCTATTGAGGTTATTTCTCGTTTTCTGATTTTGCCTATGACCAGACATATACTAGCCAGAAAGGTGTGATACCACCTGGTAATGTACTCTATTTGAAGACATACAGAATTGATTGGAATCTTAGCTCTGCTCTACTGTGGCTACGTAGTCCTAGGTATATTTTCCCTGAGCCCGTTTCTTCAAATGTAAAAAATAAACACAATAACACTTCTCTCTTAAGATGTTTGTAAGGATTCAATAATCACATATATGTAGAGTGTCTAATCAAATGGGAGGTATTATTTGTCCAATTCCAGCACATTGCTCGTAAATCTGCGATCTAGCTTATAGAACACTGGGCAGCTAGCAAGAGCAGAAGATCTGGTTGCACTGACTAGTTCACTGGCCAAGGATTGGCTGGGTTAGTGGAGCTTCTCAAATCACATTTCATTAGAAACAATCTACACGAGGAGTAATTAAAAATTAGGTCCATCTGGGTGCCTGGGTGGCCCAGTCGGTTAAGCATCCAACTCTTGATTTTGGCTCAGGTCATGATTCATCGTTCATGAGTTTGAGCCCCAGGTTGGGCTTTGAGCTGACAGCGCAGAGCCTGCTTGGGATTCTCTCTTTCCCTCTCTCCTTATCCCCTCTTGCTCACTCTGTCTCTCTCTCTCTCTCTCTCAAAATAAACTTAAAACAAATAGGTCCATCAATTTATTTCAGGAGAATATGATTTGATCAAACAAATACTTTTAAGTCTTCACAATGGCAGGTCATGGGTTTCATTCTTAGAATATAAAAAAGAACCAGGATTTAACTCTGGTGCTAGGGAGTCTCACACCATAGAGAGAAATAGAAACAACATTAAACATTTTTAATATAATGTGATAATCCCCCGGTAAAAGGTTTAATTAGGGAAATCATGGAATGCTATAGAAGAAGAGAAAAAGTCAGATGGTTGGGATTGAGGAAGACTTCTCATAGAGGACATAAAGTTTAAGTCTCATAGAATAAAGATGTGGTGTATACGTGTGTGTGTGTGTGTGTGTGTGTGTGTGTGTGAGAGAGAGAGAGAGAGAGAGAGAGAGAGAGAACACATTCAACAGACGGAATTCATGGCACATAAAGGGAATGAAATAGAAGTTTTGTGTGCCAGGAGATGTGAGGTGGTAGCTGGAGAATAGCAAAAAAAATGAGGTTAATTACAAAAGGCTGGTAAAGTCTTAAAATATTAAATCTGGAAGCCATTGAAAGATAATGTAGGGGACTAACAAGATAAGATTCATATTTTAATGCTTACGAAGATCCGTTTTGGGTTCAGTACAGAATGGATAGGGTGGGCAAACCAGAGGCTGAGATACCAGTTAGGGGGCTACTGCAGTAGTTTGTGTGAGAGATGGTGGTGGGGAAGTACGTGGGAAAGGGGTAAGGGGACTATACAGTCCATTTTAATTAGGAAAATTGGAAATATTGGGCCTGAGTTTCATGTGGAGGGTGAAAGAGAATGATTCTAATTTCCAAATGTCTGATTTGGGTTCTGGGTGGTTGGCGGGACCATTCCTTGAGACTGGAAGTGTAGAGAAGGTAGAGGTGATGGGTTTAGATGGAGTAGAGGCTTCAGCCAGGGACATCTGGCTTCTGACCAACACTGCCATTGAGGATGGGGAAATCATTCTCCCTCTTTAGCTTTAGCTTCTCCAGTTGTATCACAAGGGTATCAGATTCAAGAGTGGTTTCCCAGCATGCATCTATAATTCAGTACGCCTGGTGTGTACTCCAGGAATCAGTATTTCCAAAAGTTTTGCAGCTGACTCTGCTATTTTGCAGGTTTGGGGACCTATAGATCAGAAGATCCCTGAGGATTCTTATAGCTTAAACATCTCAGAATGTACTTTTTGCCCAGTTCCCTCCCCTTCCTGCTGACTCTGCAGATATAAGCTGGCATTGACATCCAGAGTGGCCTCCAGTCACTACATTCCAGAAACCACAGGGGCCTCACTACCACCCCAAACCCCTACCACCCACCACACAGGTTGGGCAGGCAGAAGAAGCCAAGATGATTGCCCCTTACAAAACTGGCACTGAGGCCAACTCCCTGCCATGTTTTTTTAAGGACATATCATTAATCTTCCTCCAGGGTACTCTATAATGAATTGCTTCTGTGGTTCACAGAGATGAAGGGTTGGTTATTTTTTCCCAAGTATGGTGGTGGTCAATGAAAGAAAGGAAAGAAAAAAAAACCCAACCTTCCTTAAACTCAAAGTTTTAGTAGACAGAACACATCCAAAACTTGAGTTTTATTCTTCCAGCTATGCTCTGAGGACACATTCTCTACCCTCTCTCCTGGTGTTTTCACTGATCCCACTTCCTGCTACAGATGAGCTCAGCAGACACTGCATGTGGACACATGAGGAAAAATAATCCAACACATCTGAAAAATTCATCAGGGCTTGGCCGTCAACGGGGAGGCTTTAGGTGTTACTTCTTGCAACTTGCAAACATTAATTGCACTGAGACCTCCCTCCAGGCTGGACCAAGAAGGGGATTCCCTTACATCACAAATGAGAACCTTTGGCTGGAGTGAGGCAGTATAGGTCTTTCCCTTACTGCAGGGCTGTGATCAATTCTTGGCCCCCAAATCCAGAAGGGATGTGGGAATCTGGTGGGAACTGCAAAGGCCTGGAATATAAGATGTATATGAAAAGATAAAAGCCAGCAGGCTTTTTCAGCCTGAAGGGGACTATAAGATGGCTTAATTACAGCCTCCCAGTACATAGAGTGTTCTTACATCCTGGATGAGGTAAGCCCACTACTGGATCCCAAACTGTTCTGCAACAGAGACTACGTCTTACTTATTTTTTATTCTTTCCGTGATGTCTGGTTCAAAGCTCTGAATGAAGTGGCTGAGGAAGCTGATTCAATGTATGTATACCCAGGTCTCTTTACAAAGCTATACTTTTGGGTCATTCAAACTTAGGTTTGGACTCCATCAGACCAATTACAAAGTGTAACTTTGGCTGAAACAATCTAATTGCGTGTGTTGTGATTTTCTTACCTATAAAATGAGGTTAAAATACTCACCATGTAGGTCTATTTTTGAGGATTAAAAGAGACAAAATGTATCTAAAATACGTACTAGAGAGCCTGGTAAATTCATGAAATGTTTGTTGAAGGTCTGAAGAGCATTCAGGTAGGCTACAGAAGACAGGTAAGTAGGATGATTTGAAGTGGTGATTTGCCTTGGACAGTGTTGGTATAAGCAGGTCATGCAAACATGCAAAGGGATCCCTGATGGAAGGAACAAGGTAATATCCCTCTAGCCTTAGAAGAACCTTAGCTCTATGGCTTGTGGCAATTTAGCACCGCAGTGGTGCACAAGCGTGTGCGTGTGTGTATGCACATGCACGTGTGTGTGTCTGTGTGATGCCTAAGGTCTACTGCTATGCTGTATTTCCCTCTATCCTGGAAATACCCTGTGTTTCAATACATGTGAGAGGAGAACCAGCAGTGATTAAGTGCCTTCTATAATATGAGAACAGAAAGAAAAATAATCACTTCCTTCCTCCTGCTGCTTACCTTCTAATAGCACAGATGCTTTCAAGTCCTCCCCAGCTATAATTGTTAGTATGTACTCATCATATGATTGATTTTTGAAAAAGGTATAGAACATTACAGATAAAGTTGGAGTCCCTTTTTCCTCTATTATCATCCTTAGAGGCAATTCCCAATATAAATTTTGCAGCCCCTAATGTCTATGTTTATTATGAAACATATCCATATATAATATAGGTAGTTGCTGATTAAAATGTTGTTTTACATAATAATTTCATAGTAAATACTTTTTTAAATTTCTTTAACGTTTATTTATTTTTGAGAGAGAGAGAGACAGAGTGCAAGCGGGGGAGGAGAGAAGAAAGGGGGAGACAGAATCCGAAGCAGGCTCCGGGCTCCAAGCTGTCAGCACAGAACCCTACGCGGGGCTTGAACTCAGACTGAGATCATGACCTGAGCTGAAGTCGGACACTTAAGCAACTGAGCCACCCAGGCGCCCCTATAGTTAATACTTTTTAACAATTTGCTGTCCTCTCCTTTTGTATTCAAGATTGCATTTTTTGAGATATTCGTGTCCATTAGACACATAGGTCTCATTAACTCACTTTTATTTTTATTATTAGAGTAAATGTATGAAAATATCACAATTTATTTGCCCAACCCTGTTGAAGGGCATAAGTCGTTTTTACTTTTTCTTCATTGCAAGCAAATGTTACAATGAACACCTTGGATCCCTTGGTACATATGAACAAGTGTTTCTCTAATCTAGAATTGCTAAGTCATTGGGTATGCACATTTTAAAATTTCATTATATACAGCCAAATTGCTTTCCAAAGTGATTGTGCTAATTTATACTCCCACCAGCAGGGTATGAGAGCTCAGTTTTCTCATGTCTTTACCAACAGTTGGTGTTGACAGACCCTGTAATGCCTGTCAAACTATTTGGTGTGAAATAGTGCTTCACTATTGTTTTAATTTGCATTTCTTTTATCACTGGTGAGGATAATTATCTTTTCATAGGTTTATTGACTCTTCTGGATTGTCTTGCTCCCATCACATCCCCACTTTTAAGTTATATTGTTGGTTTGGTTAAGCTGATATACAACTTCCCTACCTGATCAGGATTCTAATCCATGTTGGTCTTACACGTTACACATATCTTTTCTAAGCCTGTCATTTTTTCTTTAGCATGTTTCATGGTGTGTTTTGTAGAGGAGAATAGGTTTTAATATTTATGTAATCATTTTTATCAATGCTTTACTATAAACTACTGATTTGAGAGTTTTCCAAGGAATCTGGTTATTATCTTCTAGCCAAACATTATTATCCTACATTTTCTTCTAATTTAAATTTTTTCCCATTTATGATTTTATTTTTGTCTATGCAGAGTTCCAAATGAAAATCATGCCTACGACAGAGTTTTCTTTTTTTCCCACTGATTTATAATACCACCTCTACCATATGTCAGTTTTCTCATATATTTGAGCTTATTTAAGGGCCCTGAATTCTGCCATTGAACTGGCCTTCTCTCCATCCTCCAATATCACTGTTTTAATTTCTATAGCTTTAAAATGTCTTAATGGATAGTAGTTAAGTATTAATCTCCGATTCCCCCCCCCCATTATCTTGCCTAATCTTTGGTGTTTGCATATACGGATAAATTTTAGAATAAGTGTGTAGTGACAGGGGAAAGATCTTGCTGGGATTTCATTTGAAACATCTTAACTCTATCTATAATTTGGGTCAAATTAATCATTTTGTGATTTTTTAATAAATATTTTTAACATTTATTTTTATTATTGAGAGACAGAAAGAGAAAGAACATGAGCATGAGGGGCAGAGAGGGGGAGACACAGAATCCAAACAGGCTCCAGGCTCTGAGCTGTCAGCACAGATCCCTACGTGGGGCTCGAACTCACAAACTGGTAGATCATACACTGAGCCAAAGTCAGATGCTTAACCGACTGAGCCACCCAAGTGCCCCCATTTTGTGATTTTATAACATTCCCATATCAAATGAAGAAAGTATCCTGTCAGTAGACAATTTGCTAAGAGTTTCATCATGAATAAACTGTAAATTTTTATGTATCAATTGAGATCTTTTTATTTTACTTTTTCTGAGAGAGAGAGAGGGAGAGTGCATGAGCATGTTGGGGGGGGGGAGTGGTGAGAGAGAATGAGGGAGAGAGAATCCTAAGCTCCATGCCCAGCACAGAGCTCAACATGGGGTTCCATCTCACAAATATGAGATTATGACCTGAGCTGAAATTGAGAGTCCTAACTATGCAATATGTTAGTAATATAAATATAGTAGTACAGAGTCCCCACAATCACCATTACTAGTCATCCTAATTGTCCTAACTATGCACAAACAAGAAAAAGAAATGACTAACTCAGTCAACTGACTGAGCCACTCAGGCGCCCCTATTTGTTTCCTTTTTTAATTTGCTTGTGTGTTGAATACATCATTCCTTGATAGATTTTCTTTTATTTCTCAATGAATCATACCTGCCTTTACATGATAAATTCTACTAGGCCATGATGATATTTGTTAGGTTATAAGTAGTGTTAGTATTTTATTTAAGATTTTAAAATTTATCTTATTGTTTTTAAATTTTTTATTTTATATATAAATTTTATATTTTATATATAAAGACAAAATTTTAAGTATTTTGTTTAGGATTAGTATTTTATTTAAGATTTTTAAAATTAAGATGTTTGCAGCCAATAAATTTCTTTTCTTGTATGTACTTTTAAATTTTGGGGGGTGGAAGATTTGTGTGTAATGTCATTGTCTTTTCCAACGCTCTTCTTGCAATCTCTCTAGTTCTTCTTCACTAGACTATTCCAACTATAACTTTCCACATACATGCTAGATCTTGAAAAAATCATATTCTATCTTGAACTGCACTCTGATTGTAATATATATATATATTTTTCCTCAATGTAAAACAAAATATTATTTTTTGAAACCTACTTGCTATGTCATTTGTGCTCTAAGAGAAATAATTAAAATTCTTGAGTAGAAAAAAATAAACATATTCATTTAGCCTACTCATCTTAGCAATGACCAATCGTGAAATTTCCAGATAAATCAAGGAACTATTTCCTTTCACAGTAACAATTCATTAATGGTAATTAACCACTTTGGTAGCTTACTGTTTGCTGGACACTGGGCAAAGCACTTTGTGTATATGATATTGTATAATATTTACAGAAATCATATAGGATAGGTAGTGCTATTCTCAGTTTAGAGATAAGAAAACTTGAATATGGGATTTAAATAACTTAAGTGTGCAGAGGTGGCAAATGGTGATTTTTATCCAGTCCTGACTCAAAATCACATACCCTTAGCCATTTTGCTACACTGTGTCTACTACACCAAGGTTTGGAGACACTAATGCCATCCATGATAACTCCATGCCAGCCTGTAACAAGAGGAAGCCAACACGGTCTCCTGGATAACATATCTTTTAGCTTTTAGCTTTCTGATGAACAGAGAGGAATTCAGTTCCAAGAAATACACATTTTTGGTGTTTTTTTGTTTGTTTGTTTCACCTTACATTTCCTATTTTCTTACATTACATCAAAGAAATATCTACTCATGTTCTGACATCTTCTTTCTTCTATATCTTCTTCCATGCCTTCAGTTTTCTCATTGTCTAGTCATTCTTATTAATGCACACTGATTTTTCTATACTTTTGTACTAGAAAAAATAAAAGTCAGGAAAAAATTTTTTTCTTTTTCTTAAAATGTTTTATTTATCCCTAAGAGAAAGAGAGACAGAGCATGAGTAGGTGAGGGCAGAGTGAGAGAGGGACACAGAATCTGAAGCAGGCTCCAGGCTCTGCTGTCAGCACAGAACCTGACACAGGGCTCGAACTCACAAGCTGTGAGATCATGACCTGTGCCAAAGTCGGAGGCTCAACCGACTGAACCACCCAGGTGCCCCAGGAAAAAATTTTTAAAAAAGAAAAAAGAGGGCCACCTAGGTGGCTCAGTCTGTTAAGCATCTGACTTTGGCTCAGGTCATGATCTTGCATTTCATGGGTTTGAGTCCCACACTGGGCTCTGTACTGACAGCTTAGAGCCTGGATCTTGCTCTGGATTCTGTCTCTCTCTGTCTCTGTATCTCTCAAAAATAAACATTAAATTTTTTTAAAGAAAAAAGAAATTGTCCTGCATGAGACTACCATGCCTCCAAGGCAGGAAGCTGATACTGGATTCTCTGAGGCCTGTGAGTATGATTGGTGGTTTAAGCTGAGAGAAGTACAGCACTCTCACGAACTAACTTGGATGCTTCCATACCCTGGGCCTCCCTAATGGGCAATGTGCCTCAATTTTGTCAATGGGTAAGGGTTTCTTTGACTAGCCAGGCATAAGACAGAACATGAAGGCTGAGCTGCTTGCCCAGTGGTAAATGTTTTCCTGTTTCTGTAATCTACTCGCTGTCAACTCGCTTTTCCTTTATGATATTTAATTGAAATCACAGCCTAATGAGGTCTAGTCAGTCCCTTTCCTTTGGCTAAAGACTTGACATTACTGCCAATAATCTGAATAAGAAGAGAGCAATTTCTGGAGAAATGGAAATCTTCAAGGGCTGTAAAAGGCCATATGAATGGACTGTTTACATGATGCATTTCCCTCCTTATGTTTTAACAGATTAATTTGGTCTTAAACTGATGTTTCCTTCAACAATAATGATTTTTATTTGATAGTCTTGGAATATCCCTAGGACTCAAGTCCAGCCAATGAATCTAGATTTTTGTTGGTTGAAGTTCAGGATCTGTGACCTCACCTGAATTAGCTATTGGGAGTATGCTTGGAAATTTAAAAACTTGTGCTTTTACATTTCCCCTTTCTTTTAACCCAGTTCAGATGCCACGTCCCTATGAATTTTTCCTTCATTTCTAAATTGCTTAATATGTCTTTAAGCTGCACATCCAGAAAGCTTCTGTTTGGGCCATTTCATTTGATCCTGCACAATGAGATCTAATGCAGTAGATGAGAGGATATAAATATTGAAGCAGGACAAGAATGTGTTTGAATCCTGGGGCAAGTATTAACCAGCTGGGTGATCTTGAGATCTCAGTATTTCATTTTTTGCAAAATGATAATATTCAAAATAATCATGATTATAATAATACCTGCCATATCTCATTGTTGAGAATATTCAATGATGTCACACACATATTAGACTTGGTGCACAGGAGAGATAATCAATAACTATGATTTCTCTATTCTTTATCTCTACCACCACTAGTACATGTAAAGAACAGCACTTGTGGAAAGGATGAAAATACCTACCTTTCGATAACACTAAACACATAATCTAAGATATTTTCATCAGGGTAATCTGTCATCATCTAACGTACCTTTTTTTTGGCACTTAGCCACCCTTTTTTTTTGGCACTTAGCCATTTGAGTTAACCTCATGAAGTATTTTATTTTACACAGGAACTTCACTTTTTAAAGCCACCTAATGGCATTAAAATAAAAATTTAAAAAAAAAACTATTTTATATATACCTAGGGGAACTCACTATTAAAGTGAATCATGTGCACTAAATTCTATTCATGAAATTATTATTACAATATATAATAATAATAACCTCATATGGTAACTAACTTGGATTTAAATTTTAAAAGTAAAGTGAATGATGTGGTTAATCCTTTCATATAAAGTAAAGGAGGCTTTTGGAAAGTGAATAATCCCTTGTAATTTACTGTGCTTATATTCAAATACCTTGAGTATCAAGTATTCAGTATAATCTTATACTTCTGCAAAACAAACAAACAAATAAAAAACCCAAAACCAAAAAAAACCAAACCAAACAAACAAAAAAACTCATCAAAGACAGTTGCCACTAAAGCCAGGGACGGGTGTACATAGATGATATTCTTCCATTTTGTAGAATTTATTTCTACATTTTATGAATTAATGTAGAAATGGGTTAGTACACATAGAGAATCTCCACAGAACAAACTCCTAAGACTTTACTTTTAGGAATACTTGAAGAGTGAAGGGAAAATGAGAAACAAAACAATATTTACTGAGCATCCGTAGGCAAGCACTATGGTAAGCATTTTTACCAATATTTCACAATTATTCATCACAATGCTATGAAAAGCATTGCTCTCGTTTCATTGGTCAGAAAAATTAGGCTCTAACAGGCAAAGTAATCTATGCAAGTATCAATGCCAAGATCTGAAATCAGCTCTTCCCAATGCCAAATTCCTTCCCAATTTCAGCAAAGTATTCCTTCTTGAAAATAATATACTGAGTTGAGGCAGGAAGTAAGATTTGTGTGGCATTTACCTTATTCTGGGGGTACTTAAACAATATCTTACAATGAATTATCTTGAGGCCTCATTTTTTATTTTGGTATGGAACATGGGCCTAAACCACAGCTCTGAGGCAATCTTCAGTGAGGTCTTGAAGGAGTTAATACTTTCCCTTTTTTGATAGAAGATGAAATCTGGACTTAAGCTAGAAGCCACAGAGCAGAGTATTTATTGAATACACTTATTTCCCTTTCATCTATTTGGCCAATGTTCCCAACCATAATCTAATTTCCTCTAAAACTTTCCATGGAGCAGGCTGGTGGTTCTAAATCCTGAAATAGTGAAGGAATCATTTAATGACCAGTGGTGAGTTTCTATGAACTCATCCCAGAAATGGTAATGAGTATTTGGAGAAGATTTATGGGTAGGCTCCAAGTCTCTCCAAATGATCCTGTTAGTTGCAGTCAAGAACTTTCTGGGGGTGTTTGGAAGTTCTAGATGACTTTTAAGGGAGCCTACTTAATTCAGTTTGAGAATAGGGTGCTATTAAAGTCAATGGTTTGAGCCCTCTGTCCCATTCTAGGGACAGAATAGAATAGCTCATAGACTATATTCCTCACTCTAGACAACCATTTAATAAATAAATGATGTATGTTGTAAATAGGCAAAACAAAACAAAACAATGGAGATGGCATAGTGTGTATCATTAACTCTGTTTACTCATTCAACATGAATTTGCTAAGAGCTCATTTGGTACTAAGCTGTATAGCTACAACTTGAGCATGGATTGCCATTGAATAAATCATAGACTAAAGGGGATACATAAACAAATAATTATGAAATGGTATGATCAGTCCCATGGTAAAGGTAGGTATAAATCACATCTGGGGACACCTGGGTGGCTCAGTCGGTTAAGTGTCCAAGTTCAGCTCAGGTCATGATCTCACAGTTCATGGGCTCAAGCTCTGCATCAGGCTTTCTGCTGTCAGCATGGAGCCATTTCAGATTCTCTGTCTCCCTCTCTCTCTCTGCCCCTCCCACATGCACTCACTCCCCCTCTTTTTCTCCCAAATAAATAAACATTAAAAAAAATTAAATCACATCCATAAGACTGACAGAGGAAGAGTGTTGATTAATAACAATGGAGTTTAAGTATAATAGTAATGAGTATGATAATGGTAATCAAAACTATCATCATTCATTGATCTCTTTGTGCTAATCCCAGTACTAACATCTGTACTTGAATTATTCTATTCAACCCAACAAACTTGAGATGATGAGGATGATGATAATATGTAAAGAATGTAGTAGTAAACAATAATTTCAGTACACTATGTTGGATCTTTAAAGATATTATTTTATTGGATCATGCCTGCAACTCTGGGATCAGTATTATATCATCATCTTGGAAAGAAATAATCTGATGCTATAGCAGCCTCCAAAAATTCCCCCCAAATATTCAATGATTAAGGAGAAGGTTAGAAACCTAGGCTAATTGATTCTAAAGTTCATATTCCCAAATACACTAAGCCAGACTATCTTCTGAGAAAAGTAAACATTGCAGGGTGCTAGGTAGAGAGGAAAACAAAAGGAGATTATTTCAGGAAGAGAAAACTGTATGAAGAAAGCTTACAGATATTTTACTTAAGATACTAGACAGGCCATTTTGTGAAAATGTATTGTATAGAAAAGAAAACAATAGGAGATAAGGCTCAAAATATAGATTAGTGTCAAACTATAAAATTTACATTTTATCTAGTCTAGGGATCCAAGAATAGGTTTCTAAGCAAGGGGAAAAAAGATTCAAATCTGTGTTTTTAAAGAAAACAGCAGGGACAATAAAATATAAATAAAATTACTTGGTATGAGTGGGAAACTCAAACTCTGCTGGCATTGTTCAGAGTTTTTGAAATTTTGATTTTAAAAGAATTGTCCTTTATCTGTCAAAACCCACATGGCTTATAAGTACAGGCAAATAGCTTCTATCACACAACATTTTCTGGGATTCTTTCTCTCTCTGGTTTGGATTCCTTCCCATATTGGTTAGTATTGACAGATAGCATCCAGAGGCCAAAAACATACCCTACAGAGTGGTGACATGAAATTAATGAAAAGGAATTGAGGAAATCAGTCTTTGACAAATGTCTGAGTAGAAAATCTAGCCTTTGAACCCCAGGTAAATCCACCTTCCCATGCCCCACTTCCATAGATGACATTAGTGAAAAAGCATAAAATTTCTCTCTCTGGAATGGTGCCTTTGGAACATTCTAAATTTATTATTTCATTCCTCTATACCCACCCTTATTATTTTTTTATTCCAACTCTGCATTTCCAGCTTTCAAAAAAGTTATCCAATGCCAAAAAATCTCATCTAATGTTATTCTCAACTTGTAAAGAAGGATGAAATTTCCAGAACTGTGGACTCCAAAAGGTTGGCTTTTCCTGAATAGAAAGATGAAGAGCAACCTTCCTTTCTTCCTTCCTCTCTCTTCCTTACTTTCTTCTTTTCCCTCTCTTTCCTTTCTTCTTTGCTTCCTTCCTACCTTTATTTTTTCTCTCCTTCCCCTGACCTACTTTCATCTTTGTTTCTTTTTCCTATCTGCTATATTATTCTCATTATCATCGTGGTCTCCCTAATTCACATTTTGATCATGAAGCTGTGCCACTCTACTGGGAACCAGCAATCCAGAAATGAGAAAAATACAGTCCCTGCCTCCCTGGTATTCATGATCCAGTGAGAAAAAGAAATAAGGAACCATGTAGTTATAGTAGAATGCAGTAGGTTATGTGATGAAGAAAGACATGCACTATGGGATTACAAAGGTAGGGCATGTGGCTCAGGTTCAGTCAGTGATGTCTCCCTGAAAGTGGTGACTAGACAAGAGTTTTAAGGTAATATTTATACTCAAAGAATCAATACTGCAAAGATGTGAAAGGCTGAAACAGTAGGATGTATTGGGGGTCTGTCGGAGCTTTAGAGTGGCAGGAACTAAGGGTACTTGTGGAGCAGAGCAGATGTTTGTTTCCTGTGAAGTGAGTCTTTTCAAAGTTTCCTCTTGAGAGTACAGGTCATGTCAGCATTTTCAAAGCAAGTCATGCATGTGCCTCCAAGCTGCAGATGCCTGTGGCTTATTGAGTTAGGTGCTCAGCTGACTTGCCCTCAGTGGCTGCTGTGACAGGTTGATCTAGTGTTGACTGTCGGCTCCATCCTAGTGTAGACTGAAAGCAGGCCACAACTTAAACAGACACAGACTCAGGGGAAAAGAAACTTCGATGTTCAGAGCATTTAATTGTGACAAAACTGTGCTCTGGGTTTACATATACAGTCTCACGTAATCTTCATCATACTCCTTTGTGGAAGGAAACAACACTAAAAGAAATTAACTGGGCTGTATAGAAACCTGGTTCTTGGCCTCAAAAACAACAACAACAACAAGCAAATAAACAGAAAAAAAAAAACCCACTGTTTCTAATTAGATCTGGTCTTATCCTTAATTGGTAGAGTCTTTTTGGGTTCCTGGACCTGATTCCAATGTGTGTGTATGTGGAGGCTTCCCCACACCAACAAGAAATTCTTGGACATCAGTAGAATGTCAGAGAATTCAATTCAATTCAACTCAGTTCTAACACTCTCTATCTATAGATAGTATCAGATTTCACAGTTAAGGGATCAGTCCCACAAGACTGGCCTACACTTCAGATGCCAACCACAAGCCCAGGTTGTGCTTGTGACTGACCACTGCAAATTCGAGGTTCCAATAAGCCCTTCCAACTCAAGATGCCAATTGCAAGTCCAGGTTGGTAACTGTACTTCTGCCCAACCAGCTATAAATAAGAAATTCCCACAACTCCTTCCTTGGATTTGACTAATTTGCTAAAATGGCTCACAGAACTCAGGAAGTCCATTTACTCGCTAGATTACTAACTCATTACAAAGGATATTAAAGCATACAAATCCACCACCAGATGAAGAGAGGTATATAGGGTGAAGTCCCATACAAAGGAGCTTGTCCTTGTAGAACTTGGGGCCTGGTATGTGGCATGTGGAAGTGTTCTGTTTCCCCAATTTGGAAGCTCTCCTTTTAAGTTGTTATGAAGGCTTCATTATGTGGATTTGATTGATTAATACACTGGCCATTGGTGACTGATTCAACATCTTTTCCCTCTCCCCTTCCAGGAAATCAGGGGGTGGAGCTGGAAGTTCCAACCTTCTATTTGTGGATGGTTCCCTTGGCAACCAGTTCCCATCCTTAAGTGCTTTTCAAAAGCCCCCTCATTAAGTAAACTCAGCTGTGGTGGAATGAGGCTGGTTATGAATAATAAGACACCAATTTCACCTTTATGGCTCCAGAAGCATTGCAGGAACCAAGGACAAGAGACCAAATAGAACAAAGGATGTTCCCATTGCTCTTACCCCTCAAGAAATTCCAAGAGGTTTGGGAACTGTGAAGCAGAAACTGTGGACTAAGACCAAATATATATGAGAAATATCTGAATGACCAAATAGATATATTTCTTATAAATCGTCATGTTGCATAGGGGTGCTACATAGATGAGAACAATTCTAAACAAGACTGCATTAAGCAGTTGTCTGTGATTTAGGAGTTGTTTAAGGCAGCTATAGGAAAACCTTGGAAGGGATAGATCTCTGGTCTGCTTAGGAAATCTGAGACCTTTGTCTTCATCGCACTCTTCTGACAAGCTAGGGAACATCCTTCCCTTGGCACTGGTATACCTTGAGGTTTTACCTGGTACAAACTGCAGAAATCTCCTAAAGTAGAGTCTGAAGTTTGACTTGAATGTCTTTTTTGTCTTATAACTTTATCTCTGAAGGCTATAGTTGGGATTATACTCAAGACAATGACTTACATCCCATTGGTGAACACTGTACTTCTAAGTTTAAGTACAATTTAACTTAAGGTTGAGGTTTAAGACAAAGAACTTCATTATTACTCTTGCCTTGTGCTTTTTGGTTAAAATGACACAACATAAAAACATATGAGGTGTAGGAGGTTAGTTTAGCATGCTTAAATAAATACAATATGCTAGGGACAGAGAAGAACATTTCCAAACAAAGTGAAGAGAGAGAGAATCATGGGCTTTAGTTCCAGGTGTCTCCTGGCTTGAGTTCTGGATCCTCACAGTCAGAAAACTGTGAGTAGTGGGTTCTGGAAGTGGACAGGGGCCAGGGCTAAGAGTTGATGGCTGAGGGGCTGAGTATTGTGGAGGCTGCAGTTAGAAGTACAGTGTTCACCAACGGGATGTAGGTCATTGTCTTGAGTATAATCCCAACTATAGCCTTCAGAGATAAAGTTATAAGACAAAAAAGACATTCAAGTCAAAGAATCAGTCTGTAGACTATTGGAAGAGATTTGAATTTAATTATGAGTCAATGGGACAGAAACTCTGGTCCAAAGCAAGAGTATGCAGAAAAAGGAATGAGAGAGGAAAAAAATAAGAAATTTCATTATTTTAGGAATGGAGCCACAGGGTTTTTCATAAGGATATTGAAACAGTTTATAAAATACTGTGTAAATTTACATAAGTCAGCTAACTTGCCTGAGCCTTAATTTCCTCATCAGTAAAGTATGAATCATAATGCCATCTTCTAGGATGGTTATATGGTTATAAGGAATATATATTATGTTTATATACACACAGTTACTCACACTGCAATTCAGACATGGAAAGAAGATATAGCTATTTTCATCAGACTGATCCTGTTCCTGTTGTTTTCCAAACAAACAAAAAAAGTAAATTGAATCTGATCCATATTAATTTAAAACTTAGTTTGATCAAATAATTTAAACAGCTTTTGGCATTTTTTTCAGTCTATGATATTTACTGTCTTTCAGATTCCTCCATTTCCCTCCACACTCCTCTCTTATTTGATTTCATAAGATAAAACCTAACGCCTTTGGAGGAATGGATGCTCTTGACCTCATAGTATTTTTTAGTAGTGTTTTGGCTAGTATCCACTGACATAGAATTGGTCCATTATGTTGTGGGGCCTTCTAGTGGGTATTCAGCTTATTCCTGGCTTATTCTTATGTGTAACAATCTTGTTCTTGACTCAGATCGATACCCCCTGCTGATTCAGCTTCTCCTTAGATCTTCCTGGTACAAATACTCCTTTGAGACTCTCTCATGGTTTCCATTTGAACCATGATTTATTCTATTTACTCTACAGTTTCATCTTTGGGAGCATCTTATTCTGAATCCCTGTGCATAACAGGTCTGTTGACTTTCAATTCAGTGTTCATATCACATAGAAAAGAGAGAAATTTGACAGTGCACACTAGATAATCTTCCATCTGACAAAGCAAGGATGTAGGGACACCCATATGTTCATTCCTCTTTCTCACCCTCTGTCTCTCTCTCCTCCTCCCACTCTTTTGGTCCAAAAGAAGACCTTTTCCCTCTGATCTAAATAGAATGTTATATTATCATTTCTTTCCCAATTCCCCTCCTATCCCATTGTCTTGATCTGGAAGAAAATGTCTATCAGGGAATTTACTTAAATTTTAAAAATACATTAGTACTTCTGAGAGAGTAGTGAAACCCAGAATTACTCTCCGTTCATAAATAACTAGAGTACTGAACAAATACAGAAAAAACATTTTCAGAATTTGGTCAACATGCAATGTAGAACTGTTCTCTTCTTGCGGGAACCAGATGAGGTAAGCCTTGCAATCACCTAGGCTTTCTGCCTGGAGGTAATTTCCAGAATGTCTCATAGGGAGGGGCAACCCTGAGAGCAAGAGTGGTCTTGCTGAGTAGATAAGACAGAGACTGGAGTTTGGGGAGGCCCAAGTGGTTAAGACATATAGGTAAGGTTTCCAAAGAGGAGGTAGCTTAGCTAAAAAAAAAAAAAAAAGACAAAGGATCATATAGCTGCAAAGGGGTCCCATGGAATCCTTGCCTGAACACCAGCTTATCTAGGCTTACAGTAAAAACTTCAAGTTTAGACGAAGAACAACTTCTGGGCAAAAAAACTTACTGTGGAATTTCATGCCAAATAATTCCTGAATGTATTGTTCAAGTTCTCACAAGCCATAGAGGAGAGGCATTGTTGAATGCATGAAGCACTCATTAGAAATCCCAGAATTGTCACATCAAAGAACTTAAATTAACTCTAAAGGAAAGACTGGTCTAGAGTCACCCTAAAAGAGTATAAAACAAAACTTAAAGGAATCAAACCAATCTTCAAGTAGCTTAACTACCTGCCTTAAGAATATCTAGCACTCTTGGGGGGCTTGGGGGGCTCAGTTGGGTTAAGGATCCAACCCCTGATTTCAGTTCAAGTCATGATCTCACAGTTGTGAGACTGGGCTCCATGCTGGGGGTGGAGCCTCCTTGGGATTCTCTCTCTCTCTCTCTCTCTCTCTCTCTCTCTCCTCTCTCTGTCCCTCTCTCTCTGCTCCTTCTCCTACTCATGCTTTCTCTCAAAAAAAAAATAAAAAAATATCTAGCACTTCTGAAAGGAATATAAAAATACGGTATTCAAAAATGAAAGATTGTCAAATAATATGCTACACTTACAGAGAAGAGACTAACTGGGACCAATAACGCAGTGAAAAATAAGTCTAAAAAAAGAGATTCAGAGATGACAAAGATGATGAAATTAGCAGATAAGGACATTAAACACCTTTTCATAAATATGCATCATATGCTCAAGTATGGAAAAAAGTATAAATATAATGAGAGAAATATAAGGCATAAAAGAAAACCAAATGGAATTTCTAGTAGTAAAAAACACATATCTAAAATTAAAGTTTCACAGGATACAAACTGAAGATTAAAAACTGCTAAAAATTAGTTAACATGAAGAGATAACAATAGAAACTACTGAAAATGAAGTACAGAAAGAAAAAATAAATTAAAGAAATGAACAGAATTCTAGTGACCTGTTGGAAAGTATCAAGTGATTTAAAATACATGTAATTGGAATCTAAGAAAGGGATTTGCAGAAGCAAGATCTGAAAAATTTCCATGTTTGACAAAAACTATTAATCCATTGATCTAAGATATTCAGCAAACCCCAGACAAGATAAATACAAAAAAAAAACTACAAAAAGGAATATCATAATCAAATTTCTGAAAATAAATATTAAAGGAGAAAAAGTTTGAAGCAGAAAAAAAAGTATAATGCACATAAAACAAAGATAGGACTAATTTCAGACATTCGATGAGAAAGCAGGTGAGTAAAAGGAACTGTGCAAACAGTGGAGTGCCATTTTTAGAAGGCTGAAAGAAAAGAGGGGTGACAATGTGTTATTCTATACCCAGATAGACTATCCTTCAAAAATGAAGATGAAATAAAGACATCTATAGAGAAAACAAAAGTCACAATTATTTGTTATTGGAAAACTTACATTATAAGAAACGTTACAGGAAGTTCTTCAGGCAAAAGGAAATAAGCCCCACCTCTTAGTATTCACCCTTTGTATAATTTCCTCCCACACTGCATCAAGTTTGGTCTGCATAACTAATAAAATATGGTAGATGTGATGGTATTTTTAATGTCCCTTCTGAGATTATATTATAAAAGAGAAATTTCTCTGTCTGTCTCTGTCTCTCTCTCATCAATCAGTCTGTGGGAAGCCAAATTCCATGTTCTGAGAATACTCCAGCAGCTTACAAAAAGCTCCACAATGCTGGTGGCGGTGGAGCTGACATTTCAGCCAGTCTCAGTTGTGAATAAGCTCAGAATGTGAATGAACTTGGATGTGAATTCTCCAGCTCCAGATGACTTCATCCATGGAAGACAGTTTGACTACAACTTCTTGAGAGTTCCTGGAAGAACCACCTAAGCTACTCCTGGATTCCTAACTGACAGGAACTATTAGATAATAAGTATTTGCTGCTTTAAGTTGCTAAGTTTTGGGGAAATTTGTTAAGCAGCAATGGATAACTAATACACTTCCAAACTAATTCTGATAGGCTACCATTTCATGATTAAAAAAAAAAGATTAATATTCCTTATGAACAAATATGCAGAAATATTTGACAAATATTAACAAATTTAATAGAGAAAAATATAAAAAGGATTGTAGCCTGACAAAGTGATATTTATCCCATAAATGCAATGTTAATTTTTTTATCAAAATAATACAACAAAATTTACCATATGTGCAGAGAAAACATAAAAAGAAACTCAAAAGATTAACTCAACAGATGCAGAATAAGCATTTGAACAAACTCAACATGTATTTTTTTACAAAAACCCTCAGAACACTAGAAATGGAAGGGAGCTTTCTCAACCTGATAAAGGCAATTTAGAAGAAAAACCTACAGCTAACCTCATATTTAATGATGAAAGACTTAATGTCTTTCTTATAAGATCAGGAACAAGGCAGGATTGTTTACTTTGCTGACTTCTATTTCATGACTTCAACATTGCACTGGAATTCTCATGCAATTAAATAAGGCAAAGATTTATAGAATATTATAGATTTTTAAAAATTTAGATTTTCTTGATACTTCAACATTCCCACAAACAGGCTATGAGCACCCCACTTATGTGACCAGTGCACAGGTATGATAAGGCTGGTCTCTGTCACAGGGTACCCTTCTTTCTTTCTCCTAACTGTAGCCTAGTGACATTCAAATGTACCAATAAAACCTCCTTGTGCCTTTTGTTTTTGTCCTCCACCTTGACCCCCAATAGAAGCACTTGCTCATGGGTCCTGATCCCCACATGCTTGTCTGAGTCTTCTCCCTTTGAAGTCCTTCCATATGGCCCCCTGAGTGATTAGTCATGCCTCCCTCTTCTGGGATTTGTGAATATAATGAAGCCTTAAATTTCACATATCTCTCTATGTGGTGTTCTTCCATGTCTGCACCTGATTGAGCATCAAAAAAAAAAAAATCCCATTTTAAGTAACACACTTATTCCTTGTAACACAAGGTAAACTTATAAAAAAAAAGAAAAAATATATTTATTTTTAGGCAACGTACTTGAGTGCATATACTGTTCTAAGATATCTATAACTAATGGTACTAAAACTAAAAAGCAAATCTAGTAATTTTATAAGATAACAAGTAAGTTGTATTTCTTTGTAACGTCAATGAATAGTTAGAATTTGGGGCGCCTGGGTGGCTAAGTTGGTTCAGCATCCAACTTCAGCTTAGGTCATGATCTCATGGTTTGTAAGTTCAATCCCCACAACAAGCTCTCTGCTGTCAACACAGAGCCTGCATCAGATCATCTCTCCCTCTCTCTCTGTCCCATCCCTGCTCACTCACCTTCAAAAATTAATAAACATTAAAAATATAAAAAAAATTAAAAAATTTTAAAAATGAATAGTTAAAATTTTATATTCAAAAGTTAGCATTTATGATAGGATCAAAACCACAAAATACTCAAGGATAAATATAACCTAACATATGCAAGACCTGTATACTAAATTACAGAACATTTTATGTGAAAGGACACTAACTAGTAAATGGAGAGAAATATTATGATAATAATCAGGCACCTTAATAACATATCAATTCTCCTCAAACTAATCAATAGATTCAATACAGTCTCAATCAACATCCTACGGGTATTTTTTGTAGAATTTACATAAAATTCTAAAATTTATAAAGAAATGGAAAGCCTAGAATAGCCTAAATAATTCTGAAAAAAAATAGTGATAGATCTGTCCTGCCAAATTTCAATACTTATTATCAAAAACATCACTTAATACATTATATTTTTGGCATAAAGAGAAGCATAGAGGAACAGAATTGAGCCTCAAAGAAATCCAAAATAAATAAATATGCATATTAATTTTTTGAAAAGGTGCCAAGGTAATTATTTAGGGAAAGAGTAGACTTTGAACAACGGATGTTGGATCAAATGGATATTTATATGGGAAGCAATGAATTAACCGTCTTCACACAAATTACACAAAAACTAACCAGAAATGCATCATAGACCTAAATGTAGTAGCTCAAAGCATAAAATTTTTAGAAGAAAATATAGAAGTAAAATTTCTGCTACATAAAGTAAGACATTATTCTTTGGACCAAAGGACACAAAAAGTATGAAATACAAAAAAAAGATAGATAAATTATACTTTATCTAATTTAAACATTTCTCCTCTTCAAAATATATGGCTAATAATATGGAAAGGCATGCTACAGACTGAGAGAAAATATTTTCAATATATATATATATCCAACAAAGGACTTTGTCTAGAATATATAAAGAACTCTTACAACTAAAAAAATAAGAAGATAAATAGCTCAATAAAATAAGCAAAAAAAATTTAACACACACTTCAAAAATAAGACACAAATGACCAATGAGTTTATGAAATATGTTCAACATCATTAGTCACTGGACAAATTGAAACCACAGGAGGTAATTGCCACACAGCCATTATAGTGGCTGTAGTTAAAAAGACTGACACTGAGTTATAGTGAGAAGTACAAGAATTGGAATCTTTAATGTTTCCAGTGGGAATGCATACTATTTTGGAAAACAGTTTGGTAGTTTCTTATAAAGTTAAAGATATACCTACCATATGATTCAGTACTTCCACTCCTATGCATTTACCCTAAAGAAATGTAAACATGTTTACACAAAGATTTGTACTTGAATGTTTATAGCAGCTTTCTTCATAATAGCCTCAAATGGGAATGATCTAAATATTCATTATTCAGTGAATGGAAAGCAAATTGTGATGTATGCACATAATGGAATACTATTCTGCAATTAAAATGAATAAACTACTGATAGGCACTGCATCATGATGCACATCTTAAAACATTAAGTTAAGTGAAGAAACCAGACTCGGGAGACTTACACACTATATGATTCAAATCTTTTAGTATTTTAGAAAAAGCAAAACTATAATGATAAAAACAGATAAATCATTGCCAGCAGTTTTGGGGGAGAAAAAGGAATTTATTGCAGAGGAGCACAAAGGGACTTTTTGCAGCAATATAAGTTTTCTATATTATGATTGTAGTGTTGGTTATATACTTGTATACATTTATCACAACTCACTGAAATTTGCACTTAATATTAGTTTTCTTGTATGTAAACTCTAACTCAATAAAGCTGACATTTAAAAGAATGGTCATACACTTATTGAGTAATACATGCTCATATGTCACTGCATATGAAAACAAATAGAATAGAAACAAAGTTAGGGGCACATGGGTGGCTCAGTTGGTTATGCATCTGACCGGCTCAGGTCATGAACTTGCTTTTGAGTTTGAGCCCCATGTGAGGCTCTCTGCTGACAGCTCAGAGCCTGGAGCCTGCTTCGGTTTCTGTGTCTCCCTCTTTCTCTGCCCCTCCTATGCTCGCACTCTGTCTCTCTCAATCTCTCTCTCTCTCTCTCTCTCTCTCTCTCTCAAAAATAAAGATTTAAAAAATAAAACGAAGTTATAGTTTAAAAATAGATAATTCATTGAATAAATACTGAATGATCACTTATTACATGCCAGAGTCTGGGGTAAGTGTTCAAAACAAATTTACAAACTGCATAGTAAGTAAAATAGGTGAGTGAACAGCTGATTAAAATGCAATGTAACTGATATGATGAAGATAATCACAAGATGCTATAGATGCACTGAGAAGAGACACCCAGTCCAGTCTTGGGGTTATGAAAGGCTTTTTATTAAAGGGAATATCAAAGTGCAAGTCTGATGGAAGAGTATGAGCAACTTAAGCAAACAGTGATATGTGGGCAATAACTTAAAGTGGGGGGGAGCACACAGCTGGAACTTGGAGTAAGAGAGCAGGTGGTTTTTTGTGAGTGAAATTGAAACTAGATGTAAGTAGGTACATTCAGGATATAGATGAGAAACAGAATTCATAGTATTTAATAATTGCTACACATGGGACCTGAGGCAAAGCAAGAGGACAAGGGTGTTTTTACTTTTCTAGTTTGAGAAACTAGCACTATTCAGTGAAACTAAAACGTAGGAGCAGAAAGAATGGGTGTAGTCACAGAATGGGTATAGTGACAGGTGGGGGGTCTTGTTTAATGAGTGTTGAACATGAAGTTCCTGAGAGAGATCCCAGTGCAGTCTGTAGAAGAGCATTGAATACAAAAGTCTATGGCACACAAAATTAACCAGAAATAGACATGCAGGTCTAGAAGGCATGAACATGTTGGAGTTATCACAAGAAAGGATGAGATCAATTAGGTAGATAGGGAAACATGAAACAAGATGGTCCAAGATAGGGAAATGAATGAATAGTCAGACAGCTTGGAGGATAACTAGAATATCACATCCCAGAAGTCAAGGATAGAGAATACTCTAAGTGACCAACAGTATTATGTCACAGAGAAGTCAAGTAAGACAAAAGGTGGAAAGTACACATTGAATGTTGCAAGAAGGAATCACGTTTTCAAGTGTAGCCTCAGTGGTGTAAAGATGGGGAGGCCAAATACAGAGGTCTGAAGAGTGAGTAGGTGATGAAATGGAGGTATTTAATATAGACCTTCCCCATGAAAGAACAGAGAATGTATGTGGAATCTGGGGGAACACCTGGGGATTGGAGGCAGGGCCATGTCCACATGCTACAGGGGTGCAGCTAGTAGAGAGGAAGAGATGAATGGAGTAACATTCCTGAGAAGGCAAGAAGGGAAGGGATCCAGAGAATGGGATCCAGTTTTCAATATGATAAAGAATGCTTGTTCTGGTCCATCAAGATGGGAGGAGGAGGGGATGAGTGAAGATACCAATATGCAAGTCCTACGGCAGGATGTTGAGGGACTTTTCCCTGATGTTTTCTATTTTTCTGTGGGAGTCAAGGTCACATGGAGACTAAGAGAGAAGTGGGGATTCCGCCTTTTAGAGCATAGGAGACAGTTTGAAATTGTTGCTTCACAGAAGGTGAAAACTATCCATAGACACATGGGATTCCTGAACGTCATTAAGGGACAAGTTAAGGTCGGGTACCATGAATACTGTTTCCAATCCAGGGTGATTTTTTTTCTTCACAATTACCCAGTAATCCTGGTGCAAGAGTGAAGCAGATAGCAATTTTAGTTCATTCAGGATTTGGGTTCTACATAGGACTCACAATAAGATCATTACAAAGTAAGAAATTGAGGATTTTGAGAAAAACAGTTGCTGTGATGGTCAGTGGCACCTAGATGATGGAGGATATGAAAACAAAGGAGTCCTGGGAGATGAATAGAAAACAGGTGGGTCTATAAACTGGAAGTTTATAGAAGGCCTATAAAATGGTACATTTGGGATAAGTGAATTGAGATAATGTGGCCTACATGGAGAGATGGAGAAGATCATAAAGAGGGCAAGGAATCCTAAATGCCAGGATGTTGAAAGGATTATCCAATGCTAAAGTCACTAAAGAAGATAGCAATACAGGTGTGGGGAGAAACATGGAAGGCAGAAGGGAGTCTTCAAAGAATTAGGAATGTCCAGGATAGAAGGTCTTAGGCAACAGTGCTAAGGAGTACAGCAAGGCAGAACCGCAAAGTAAATACCTTAAATGAGAGGGAATCATACAGCACTGAGAAAACCTAACCCAGAAACAGTGGTTATAAGTAAGGAGAACCAATTCCCAACCTTTAATGACATGATAGATGGGAGGAAGAACAGCCTCCACTTGAGGTGTCTTCTGTGGTTTGAATGGGTAGAGGCCATGAAGTGTCTGGGCTCGCTGCAACTGACATGGATAATTAGAGGCTTTTTGGTGCTGGGAAGCCTTTCAGAGTGTATGAATGAGCAGACAGCCTGGTGGTGGAAGCAGTGAGCTCCGCTCCATACTGCATCAATGGTAATGGCTGTGTCTCAACTAGAGCGATCAGTGGAGTAGTTAAAGCTCCAGAACCAGTCAGACCTGGGCTGAGTCCAAGTTCTGTCATTCACTGACCATGGGAAGTTTCTCTGAGCATCTGTTTCTTCAACTATAAAATGAGGAAAATACTATTTACATCAGAGTTGTCTTAAAACTTCAATGAATGATGTTTGTCAAACAGAATGGTATATTTAAATAGTAAGTACTTAATATAAGTCTATTGTTATTTTCATTATAATTCTGGGGATATGTGATGCCAGAGTCTAAAAAGAAACTACTGTGCTTAATGAGATAACCTTTCAGTGAATCTGGATGGAAGGAAAAGTGGAGGGTAGGAGAATTTGCCATATGGAAAAGATGAAATTGTTCAGTGGATGAGATCTTTATTTCTCAAGATAGATCATTAAACAATGTACAAAGTCAAAGAATCTGATCATCACGTTGATTTTCCTACTCTTCTATAATAATGGGTCTGGAGATTCAGGATGATTTAACTTTTCCTTTGTTGACAGGGGCAAAGTGTTTAGAAAGGAGAGCTGGTGGGGAGGGAGCTGTAACTTCTATACCTCATTTAGATGCCCTAGCCTTACATACGCAGTCTGGTGAATTCTGATGAAAGAGTTGTATTCTTGTAACAGACATCATTGTCCAGATGTAGACACACTACGGTGGTTTCCAAGTAGGAAACAAAGATCACTTCACTTGGAAGTGGAAACTTTCCTGAGTTTACTCCTCTGATAAGGGGCCCTTCCTCTGAAGCAATGTGTCTCCATGCAAGGGGATAGGGACTCTCTCCTCCTGTTTCTTTACAATCTTCATCTCAACATCCCCAAGGGCCTTCAAAAGGAAGCAGCTCGCTCGGTGGCCAGGGTGCTTTTCCTGCACGTATGGAGGATAGATTATATGATTTAAAACACAGCCCTTCCCGGACCCAACTTAATCCTCACACATAATTTCCTGGAGCCTGGTCACTGCTCCTGATGATCACTTGCCCCAGGGCCTCCCTCTGTTCCTTCTGAAACTACCCTCTTAGATCTTACTATTTTTTTTTAACCTGATACCTTTTGGACTACTTTATGTTGTTTACACTATACATTTTCCAAAACCCCAAAGTTTTGCTTCATATAATCCTTATTCATTAATTCTGTAAGTAAATACATTCCTTTATTTTGTAATGAGTTGGACAGGGTTTGAAATATCTGGCTCCCCATCTTTCTATCTATCTGCTGAGTATATAGAAGTTAATAGCACAGCACAAAACCAGACTGTCAGAGACTAAATTATAGGTCTACTACCTAATGTGACCTTGAGCAAGTTGCTTAATCTGTCTGTATCTCAGTTACTATCTGTGAAATGAGAATATAAAAACAATAATCTAATGGAGCTGTTTGGGGAATTAAATTAGTACAAAAATACAATGTGTTTGGGCGCCTGTATGGCTCAGTCAGTTGAGCATCTGACTTTGACTCAGATAATGATCTCACAGTTTGTGAGTTCAAGTCCTGCATTGGATTCTGTGCTGACAGCTCAGAGACTGGAGCTGCTTCGGATTCTGTGTCTCCCCCTCTCTCTGATCCTCCCCCACTCATGCTCTGTTTCTCTCTCAAAAATAAATAAACATTAAAAAAATTTTTAAAAAATACAATGTGCTTAAAACAGTGCTCGTGCAACATAAGAACTACAGACATTTCTGTATTATTTATCTTAGCAGCCAGCATTGGAATGCCTCCTGGGAAAAGAGACAGGTTGAGTTTAATAAATCTTTTTGAGGTAGATGGGGTCTTCAAGTTGTGGGTGTTCATAAATGCCAAACTATCATGAATGAAAGTGTCAGCTTTCCATGGGATATGAGCAGGTTATCAGTTTTGCTCCTTAAGTGGAATGAGAGACAAGTAATGAGATGGAAGAAAGGAGGAGGGGAATGGAGAAGTCAGTGAACTGGAGAGTGAACTGGGTGTGATGAGGGTTTGTTAATTACCTTGGTAGGGAGGTGTCTGGAAGACATCTCTTGATGTGATATTCTGTTTTATTGATAGTTGTTTTCATGGTGGTCATAGAGATTTCTCCTCTGGGAACCCTCTTCCTAATATTTCTCATACATGTGTGAATGTGTTTTTGGAGACTCAAAGAAATAGTTTTTTTCTGTGCCCAACCCCATCCCCAAGCTGGGTCTTTTGGAATAGGACAGAGACACCCATCTAGAAACATACCCTCAGAGGCAAGAGGCTCCAGGGTTCCTGGGAATTTGCTGGAGTATTGGAGAAGGTTTTGGATATCCACAGGCTATAGAGTAGGGGAAGGCATGAAGCTAATTTGGTGAGGTCTCAAAGGTGAGGAAGACCTCAGCTTTCAACTAATATTTACTGAGACATTATGTGATAGCCATTGAGAGAAGTCCAAGAATGAAGCCCCATCACCAGTCCTGAGACGTGGTTAGTTCAGTGGCAGCGTTAAGTTTGCAGCCTAGCAGAGGGTGAGAGTGGTGTGTATGGATGTCTGGGAGGACTCCTTGAACTCTTCTCCCCAACACTCTGTTGCCTTGAACTGCTCCAAATGACTGAGGCTTCAGGCCCTATGCTAGTAGCATTTCATATACAACCACATAAAAGATATAGATAGGTAGATTCCTTCAAATAGATTTCATTTAGTGCTTATAACAACCCAAGAGGCAGATCATACTGACATTTTAAAGAAGGGGATAGTAAGGAAAGGAGATTTGTAGTTACAGGCATGAATGGGCTTTAAAGACTGATATGTCAAAATCTGATTGATGGGTTTGCCATGTTCTACCTGTAGGACCTTGAGCAAACTTCTTAACTTCTAGGAGCTTCAATTTGCCTTGAACAAAGATATATTACAGGATCATGTGAGGATTACAACCAAATACTGATCTCTTAGAAAATACCAATAAAATAGTGTGTTATTCTTTTCTTACTCCTTTGTAGATAATTTTTCACATCTGTAGACATTAACTACCTAATAATTTAGAGAAAAAATTAAGCAAATTATCTTCCTAAATTAAACCACCATAATCATGTTAACTCCTGCATATAGTTTACAATGAAATCTTATGTTCCGTGTGGAAAAATCTGCCTAATTTATCAGCTCTGCCAGGTTCTTATATAAACAAAAAAAGGTGAAGAGGTAGAGGGGAAAAAAAAAGAAGGAAATAAAATACCCTTTATGTAGCCTTTTGCTGTTGACATTATATATTTCCTCTCCAATGAAGAGAACTAAAACTTTAAAACTGGAATGGTTCATACTCAGAAGGAACCAGAGCTAGTCTGGAATTAGCTGGTTCTGAATTACAAGGGTTAGACCATCTCAGAATCTTGTATGGGCCAGTACAAGCAGGGTTCTCTGGGTTATTATTCTCTTTTCAAAGATGTTCCAGGTAATAAGGAAGGAAACTCCCCCAACATGTTCTGGCTTGGGGCCCCTGCCCCAGTCATATTGGTGGAGCAATGGAGTGAGTGTCCGTTGCCCAGATGCATACGCAAAGAATGGGTTGCAACCTGAACTCTTGATTGAGAAACCTTCTGTGCTGCAGATGACTGTCTACTTCAGTCTCTTCCTTCCTCCTGAGGCTGAAATGGGGAGGCACTGAGGGCCTCACACAAGACTGAATTGGATGAAAGGGTCTTTGTGAAAAGAAGACCATTTATCAACTCCAGGACCATTTTGGTGAATGATTTACTATAGTTGCTTACAGCAACTTTACATCCAAACCCACAGCCCCACCTTCACCAAGCAGTCTGCAAACAGACACCTGGTGCGTATCTATGCTGACCTGGTGTTTTGGGGGGCTTTCTCTAGGTTTCCAAGTATTTAATTTTTATTTGCATTTGAGGAACTAGGGAGGAGAGAAGGTATTTAAATAAAAAGCACTTAAAAAGGGAGACTTTTTCAGGGAATTTAGCCAATGTTCCAAAGAGCTGTGTTGATGAAATGAAGCAGCTCAAGTGAAAACAAATTGAATTTGGAAAAAAAATTTACTCCACCCAGTGGCAGTTGGAGCTTCCATTCTGAGTTACTTCTAACATCCTCTAGCCACGTTTACTTTGCTGAACAGACTAAATCATTGAATTTGTCAGCTTTTCCTTGCCCCTGCCAGACCTCACTCAAGGAACGTTTCCAGGACCATGAGAGCTCACCAAGGCCTTGGCCCGCCTGAATCACTCCCTGGGGGCCACGTGTCCACAGCACAAGGTTCTCTGTCCTAATTCAAGGCTGCTCAAAGTCAGGGGACAGCATTTCTGTTTCCATCCTCAAAGTAGGTCAGAAGAATATGATAAGAACAATAGCTAACATTTTATTGAGTGTTCCTTGTGTATGGAAATCACCACATTGAGAGCTCTATATCCATTAATTCCATTAATTCTTGAATTCTTCACCACCATATAATATGGAGAGCTTATATTCTTCTGGCTTTACAGATGAGATGCCCGAGGCTCAGAGAGCAAGCAATCTGATCAGGGTTAGCAACAGTGTCAGGCTTCAAAACCAGGTGGTCTGTCTTTGAACCTGGATTGTAATATTCATTATAAGAACATTGAATATCATTGCAATTTCCCACTGAGAAGCTCACTCAGTACTAGGGTATGTGCAGGATGGTGGGGTCACAGTGATGCATTGGCACAGTCCTCTGCTTGGAAAAGACTGAAATTCTAGAAAGAAAGAAAGCATATGAACAAACCACAATGACAGTGTGAGTGAAGCCTAGGTATACTGAGAGGAATGAGCAATTAGTTTTATCTCTGGGTAAGGAAGGGGCCTAACAAAGGAATATTTGAGGTGAAGCTAATGCTTAGACATGAATTGAAAGATAAAAAGGAGTTTACCTAAAGTATTAGTGACAGAGAGACCATTAGGGTCAAAAGCACAGAGATGTGGACCTGAATGGTTAAGTACAGGAGTCTAGAGTTGTTCCAGGGTCAGCTGGAAGGAATAAGTAGAGAATACTAATGATCACGAATACCTAATTTTCCAGCCTCCTTTGTAGTTAAGGTGAAGCAACATTATGATTTCATTTCTGGCCAATAGAACAGGACAGGAAGTGATAATGCATGTCTTCTAGGTCTGAAGCATAAACTTTTCCATGAGTGATCCTTTTTCTCTCTTTCCCAATATTCTGGTAGTCAGAAAGAGTTCTGAGAACCCAGAGGAGGAGGGTGACCCACAACACCAAAGGAAAAGAGGGTGCTGTATTATTGCCCAGGGCAATCACCCCTCTCTCTGGTGACCCATATTACCTAGAGGCATGGATGAGAAACAAACTGTCACTGTGTTATTCTCTAAAGTTTTTGGGTTATTTGTCCTACTACTTGGTCTACCGTGACTAATCCTGGAGGTCAGTCAGAGGAGAACATCAGCTTAGTCACTGAGAGCCTTGCTCATGGGGATGGAGTTTAGGATTTGCCTTTAACATGATTGGGAGCTCTTGGAGGTTTTAAGCAAAGGAGTGGCTGAGATCTGTAGTTTAGGAAGTTTGTTGTGGATGCCGCATGTTCAATGAGTTGGTGCTAGAGGGAAGATGGTGGGAATGAAGAGAGGTGTGCATGGCTAGTGGTCTATCTGTGCAGCCCACTAGAGTGAACCTATCTCCTATCATCTTAATCTATTTTTCTACATGGTGGACATTGTACATGGCAAGGCCTTGTGACAAAGACGCATACAATGTCAAAAATGAATTAATGCTTTCATCACTGCCAATTACTTTATGCCAGTCCCTGTGGTTGGTGTTGACCTGTGTCATCTCATTTAAATTCAGGATTGCCATCTGCCATCTAATGGGTGAGGAACAAGAGACTGAAACACATTCTGACTCTTTTCCAAAGACCTATAGTCACTGAATTCTAGAGTTGAGGCTTGTACCCAGATCTCTCTGACTCCAGAGTTCACACTCCTTTCATTACACCCTGCTTGCCCAGTCATCTTTAAGCAGAAAGGAGCTTTTTGGGTTGAGTTTAACAATCTCCCTGGTAGAGACTCCTTTTCACTACATGCTATTTATGTGGATTCTGCCTGGTATATATAGTGATAGGAAATAACCTCAATTATCATGGGTTCAGTGAGATTTAGAATTATTTGGGTATTCAGATATGGTAAGGAAGGCTTTCATTTTATACATGAAGGAAGTGTAGTCTAGAGAATGAAGGAATGAAGATGCAACACCTTCTTTCCTTGGGGGATGTCCAGGGGAAGAAATGTGAGTTGGTCAAATCTTCTTATAAATATGTTGTTAAGGATTCCAGGGAAAACCACAGGTGGTATTTCTTAGTAGCAAAAGTACCTTTGGAGTACCTTCAACAGCATGTACCTTATCACTCTAGGATTGCTTATGGTCAATAAGCCTAGAATCTACAGATTCACAGAGCATGGCTTTCTAAAAATGTCATGTAAGCGATGTGATTATTGGAAAATAAAATGGAGATGTTTCATGACCAAAAGATCTTGCTTTCATGTAAGTGATGTGCTTTTATATTTCTTTTAGAAATCTAAATGCGAAATCTGGGTCAGAGCAAGTCCTAATGTGACCAGAAAGGGTCTGAGAAGTAGTCTGGGCAGTCCTGAGCTTCTCCCTGCTTCCCCTGTACCTTGTGATTACCTGCGTCTTTGAAATTATTCATAAATCTTGATACCTAGTACACTTGTTTCTTGTGAGTCCAATTTGAGAATCCAAACCTTGTGTATTTCCAAAAGATACTGCCTTATCCAAGATCACATGGTTTGGCAGCAGTAGAAGATCTAATCTCAGTCCTCCTATCTCCCATATCCTAAACCAGTTTAATGTTGAGGTTTCCTCTGTTCCTACATTTTCCTCATCTTCTACATCTTCTTTCATTATTTATGATGATAATTATTATGATTATGATGATGATGATGACAAAAATGATAGCAACAGCAACTACCTTTTATTAAGTACCTACTATGTATAAGATATAACGCTATGTCCTATATAACAACAACACAAACATGTATAAACACTCACTATTCATGCAAGACAGATATGTATAAAATTTTTATTAGGTTGAACCTTATGAAACTTCTAATATTAAATCTAAAAAATAGCCATTTCAAATGGCTCAACCTAATACTGTATGTCAGGTAATCTAAACTAGGTGGTCAAGGAAGGCCTCTCTGAAGATCTTTGATCTGAATGACAAGAGGTAACCTGGTATATACACATCTAAAGAGAGAGTATCCCATGAAAAGGGAAATTTCTACTGTAAGGGCTCTTAGGAGGGAACCAGTTTGGGAACTTGAAAAACCAGAAGGGTATCACTATGGCTGGGGCAAAATGGATAAGACAAAAGGGATAGAAGTCAAATTTGGACAAGTTGGCAAGAACCAAACCACTGGGCTTTGTAGGCAGGACTAAAGAGCTTAATTTTTTATTCTGAATGGGTTTTGACTGGGAGTAGGAGGGGGAAAATGAGATGTGATTTACATTGTTAAAGAGTCTGTCTAGTCACCAAGTGAAGAATGGATTGTAGGGGTGTAAAAGTTGTGACAGGGGGATATTGTATGATGTTCCTGTACTGGTCAGGTAAGAGATAATGGTGGCCTAGACTAGAGTGAAAGCTGTGAGGATGGAGATAACTACTTAGATGGGGATTTATTTTGGCTGGTTCTGACAGGCAGATGTTCCCCTTGCTCCCAATAACCACAGTATAAAAGCTCTTGTTGATGTTTCAGAGAATGTTTGCTAACAATCTCTCAACTTGGAGAAAGCTGTGGAAACAGACAAGGGTTGTACTCACTTCCTTTGATGTATGACTTATGACTAAGATATTTCAAGTCAATTCTCTTCATCTCAGAGCGGGATTTGCTTTGGGTAGTACAACTCTTGACAGGAGGCATCGATAGAAACCCTCTTCTCCAGGGGTCCTGTCTTTGGTATGGGGGAAGTTGGACACTAGAGCTCATATGCTCTTCTCCAGAAAATGAAACTGCTTTCCACTCCAGAGATAATTAGAGAAAAGTCTCACGGCTCCAGTGAGCAGCAAAAAAGGGCTATGATGGGCAGATTCTTGGCATAGCTGTTCAGGATATACAAGGGCTTGCCCAGTGACCAGGAGAGTAGGGGCCACTGAGGAAAACTGGCTGAGGATTAATTGAATGATGAGGAGGAGGATGAGGAGAAGAGGAAAGGGAGGTTGGAGTCTGGGACAGCGCCCGGACTGCCTTTGTAGGCAAGTTCCCTAACAACGCATTCTGGGAGAAGGCAGGGGTTGATTGAAGCTTAATTCAGATTCTTTGAATGTGCCTTAAGGAGACAGACTAAGGAATGATCTGATGAAATGCAACGGGAAGCAAAACTTGGCAAGGGCACAGTGGCAAATGAGCTAAGAATATGGGGAGATATCCTGCCAAGACCCCATTCCCCTCAGGACCACCCTCCGCGTATCCGGAGAAATCAATCAATTGGACGGGACTGGATGGCTCCCACAGAACAGCAGTGGGGGACCCCTGTGAGGGTTGGGGGTCTTCCATTTACAAACAGGATCTGAGTCTCAACAGAACATTAAGACGGGTCAGTGAAGGCATAGGGGAGGCACTCAAAGTTTCTTAATATCCTGTGGGTGACTCAGCAGTGCCAAATGCTATGTCCATTCCTGGACTGTACCCAGGGAATTCTAGCCCTGCCTCCCACGTGGTGTGAAGACCCCAAAGCAGGGAACGTGACATGATTCCAATGTCCCACTGCACTGGGGAAATTTGTAAGAACCTGGTAGAAAGTTCACAAAATTCATCAACCTACTAAACATTCCCTGTCCTTGCTCTCGAGCAGCCCATGCTTCTCAGTGCTGCCTCCTTCCTCTCTTGGATGTTCATAGTACTCTTCTCTGAAAGCCTAGCTTGATGTATTTGTGCCTCCATAGGCAGTCAGATCTCTATGAATGTCTCTCATAGGCCAATTATAGGGTCATCTGCAGGGCCCTTGAAATTAAAAGTTGGAAAGAACTTGATATTGATGGGCTCCTTTTTATATGTAAACTCTTTCCTGTTCCCCTCATTAATTTTATTAAAAAAATCTTTCTACAATATCCAAAATGCCTCATCCAATATAACTCTGCATTTCACTCTAATTTTGTGAAGTAGCTATCATTATCTCCAACTGACTGGCAAGGAGACAGACTCAGAGGGGGAGAGATCTGCCCAAAGTCACAGTAAGTTTCAAGAAAAAGAAGGGCCTAAAACCTCGGTCTCCTAGTTTCCATCTCACTCACTCATCTCTATGCAATGCTATCTTCTCTATCTTCTTTTCTTATTCTACCATGTCAATAGTACGTAAAATAGAACAAAATAATATTTCCTGTTCCCATGTCCACTCAAATGTGGATATAGCCTCTAGTCTGCTTTCTTCCTTTAGCTCAGCTGAGACAAATTCTCATCTGGAAAAAATTTATTTCTTAACATTTCCAGTCTCATTGACTGCCCTCTCCAACCTCATACTTTTTGATCCAACAACCCTCTTCCAACCCGACTACTCATAATGATAACACACACACACACACACACACACACACACACACACACACACACCACAACTGTTATTTCACACCACTGTCTCTACCTTTGCTCATATTCTTTTCTATATTTTAATTTCCCTCCACAAATTTGACAGGGAAACTTCTATTCATCCTTCAAGCCTCAGGAATGTACCCATGACTTCCAAGTGGGATGAACAGGTTGTCTCCATTTCCATAGCCCCTCTCTCATTTCCCCCATCACAGCACTTACCAGATTATTTTATAATTGCCTATTCACATGCCTTGCCTCTTCCTCTGGCCCAGAAGCCCCTTGAGGGTGGGTACTTCCTATCTGTAGCATTTACACAGATCTTAACCCATTATAGCAGGTTCTCAGGAAATATTTCTTGCCCTGATCAAAAATCACAAACTATATATAGTTACATTTCCAGGCATTGGTTTTAATAATTAAACAAATGACCATTTTCTTGCTTCCAGAAACAATCTCACTGGCATTTTCTTATAATTTTACATACAATAAAATACACAGATTGGAAATACTGAGTTAGATGAGTTTTGACTTCTGTATGTTCTGGGGTAACCATCACCTCAAACAAATCATAGATTATTTCCCACCTGTTTTCTTCCTTGTTTCCATCCCATGAGAACAGTCTTCTAAACACCTTGGCCAAGACTAAGAACCCCAGTTCTAAATCAATATCTGAATCTGAGCCATCTTCTACAAGTACAAACCTTGGCCAGTGGGACCATGATGGCTTGAGCCAATTGGCAGGATCATGGTGAGTGATGCAATGCATGGCATTACTCTTCTGAGCAGAAATGGCACTGCTGGTGATGTATAGTTAGCTGAATAACATTTTGTGTCCCTCTCATTCATGGTCAGTGGTCAGTGCAAAACCTTCTTTTCTCCTGGCCTAAACAGAGAAGTCCCGAGGAATCCAAATCAGCCAGGGACAGATAATTGAGCTCAGGGTCCTAAATCATCCTTAGGCCTGTGGCCTGGTTTTCATTTGGTCCTGGAGAATATCTTTTCCTTCCATGGGTTGTGAGCCAATGTTTTTTCCCCTGCTGATTTATGACCTCCTATAAATTAACAGAGTCTTTTCAACTGGGAACTACACATCCCAAAGGCATGAATCTTCCATAAATAATTCCTCCCTGAGGAATTCAGATTTAGCTCTCAATTGCATACTGTGTTTGAGATGCACTGTGGCTGAAATGATATAAACGATACTTATATTCAAGCTAGAAATGTCACACCAAGTCATAGGAAAAGAATGGTCAGATTTGTGTCCCCAAAGCATGAAAGCTTTGCCTGCTCTAGGCAGAGGAAGGGGTCTTATCATGTCTTTAGCTACAGTTAATATTGGTTTATTGAACACCTTTGATGAGATGATAGATACAGGGACATGGGAACATGTTGTCTCCTCTGAAATCATTCCCAGCTAGTAGTGAAGACAGACACATCTTTAACTGTGCTACAAGCTAATATTTTCCACTTATTTGGGGATTATTTTTTACCAACATTTTAGTGATTTGGGCATCAAAAGTCATAATGAAATGGAGGGGAAAAAAGGCCCTCAATCACAATTTTTACTAAGTCTCATATTTTATGTTGTCAGTTCATTTTTTTTCTTCATATATTTACCAAGTATTGCTAGGTGCCAGATATTGTTTCAGGGATTAGGAATAATGTCATGAAGAAGCAATGATCCTTGCCCTCAGGGGTTCACAGCTGTGGTAGCTAAGGATCTGTGGGCTGTGTTCCCACCAATTATACACCAGGTGGGCATAGGTATGGAGCAAAAGAGGTTCAAAGTTTGAGATAGAAAATTTTATTTATGGGTTCTCTCTTAAGATGATTTTTTTTTCTTATTGAGAAAGAAAAAAATGGGTTAGAGTAGAAAAGGCTCAAAAGTGGGAGTCAGAGGTCTACTGTTTACTCCCAGATCCTATTCCCATTAACTGGTGATTTTATCAAAGTCATTTAAGCTGTTAGTTCCAATTTCTTTATATGTACAAGGGGGGCAATGGTTACCTTGCAGATTGAAGTGTGTGTGTGTGTGTGTGTGTGTGTGTGTGTGTGTGTGGTTGCTATAACAAATTACCACAAACTTGGTGATTTAATTTAAAATTATTCTCTCACAGTTCTGGAGGCTAGAAGTCAAAAATTTGTCAATGGTCTGAAATCAGCACTCTGGAAGCTCTAGGGAAGAATCTGTTCCTTGCCTCTTCTAGCTTCCGGTGGCTGCTGGCATTCCTTGGTTTGTAGCTACATCACACTCAATCTATGTTTCCATGATCATATTGCTTCTGTTTATAAACTCCTGCTGCTTCCCTCTTACAAGGACACTCCTGACTGCATTTAGGGCTCACTCAAATAATACAGAATAATTTCTCCATCTCAATCACATCTTGACTTAATCACATCTGCAAAACTTATTTTTACCATATAAGGCAACATTTACAGGTTCCAAGTAGTAGGAAATCTTTTACATGGCCATTATTCAGACTACTGCATCCTATATTCATGCATTTACCTTGTGCTTTGAAAGTTGATAAAATATATGGATTAAGAATATGGGCTTTGGAGTCAGAAGGACCTATTTCTGAGTATTGTCTCTGCCACTTCCTAGATGTGACCTTGGGTAAGCTACTTCCACTATAATAATATGTATTGCATAAGATTATACATACACATTACTTGGCACAGTTAATTTAGTAAGTACTCAATGGAAATAAGAAATTATCAATATTAGGCCTCCATGGCCTAGTGTTGGAAATTCTTGTGTCTCCCATTGGAAAACTCAAGATCTGGTGGAGAATGTGAAATACAGTTTCAAGGAAGGGCAATAACTGCTATTAGCGAGAGAAGGTCAAGGCTGTGGAAACCCAGAATTGGGCCATATATCCTGAAACATAGGAAGGAAAGGGTGTCTGGGAATCTTCGTGGATGAGAAGTAGTTAACTCAGAAGGAAAAGAGTCCAAGGAGAGTAGTGTGTACCCCAAGAAGGGGAACATTATAGAGCACAAGATTTACTAAGGAGTAACATGCATTCTGGGCAGCACCTGAGAGTTGCCAGTGGCTGGTTCATGGAGGGCCACCAGTGCCTGGCAATGCCAGTTTTCTGGGCATGCAACCCATGCAGTTGTACATGCCCTGCACTTAGAAAGGCTTTATGCCTTCTTTAGTGCTTTGCTGTTGCTGTCTTAAAATTCCTGATAATTTTTTTAAAAAGGAGTTCTGCATTTTCATTTTGCACTGGGCCATGCAACTTCTGCAGCCAGTCTTGGTGCTAAGAAAATGAGTTTAGGCTTTTTACTTAAGGACAAAGCTTCCTATTAAAGACTTTTAAACAGAGGCAAACATGACCTGACTTGAGTTGTAGAAGCAACAGTCAAAATTTGTTTATGGGGAGACCGATGGATGGGATGTCAATGGAGAATGTGGTGCAACAATTGAGGTCAGAGGGTCTGGCCTTACAGCAGAAAGAACAGTTACAGGAAGGAGGCAACATCAGATTTGATATACTTAGTGGGTAGAAGCAGTGGTAAGTGGATGTTGAAGGTGAAGAGGAGAGAGAAAATCAATAGAACTCCAATGTTTTTGCCCCAAATGATGGAGTGAAGCAAAGTCACTGATGAGACAGGGAACCCAGGCAGTGGGTGGCAGCAAATCCTATAAAGCATAATGCCACTGAGTTGTAAGGGACTGTGAAATTCTTCTCTTCCTCTTCTCCCTCACCTCCCTTCTTCTTGTCCTTCTTCTCCATTCTCTCCTCCTTCCCTTCCTTTTCCTCCTATTTATGGAGCTGGGAACATTGGTTATAACCCAATAGGAAAGAATGAGGCAGATTTCAGACTTTACAGAAATTGTGTTTCCCTGATTGTCCCCCAAACAGCTTTCAAGGTGCCAAGAGCTCTCCTACCTAGCAGTCTTCTTCCTGCCAATCTGATACCTCTTTCTAGAAGTATTCTGTCTAACTACCCTTGCTTCCCTACCCATACCCGTGTCTTTATACACACATGTATATATTTAATAACTTATGTCCTCCTTCAGGCTGTTTAATTGACAGGTCGTCAGGAAAGTCTTCACTATTTTAAAGCATTGCCTCCCAACTCCAGTACCATGGACACACACACACACACACATGCAGTGCATTCTCCATTACACACTTCACTGATTCCTGTCCTATCTTTTCAGGACTATCATGACTACAATAAAATATTTTAATGATTATTTGTGTAATGCCCTTCTTTCTCATTAATCTATAAGCACCAAGAAACAAAACACATGATTACTTTGCTCACCATGGCATCTCTTGAACTTGTCAGAGCCTGGAAAATCATAATTGATAAATGAATATTTTCTGAAGGAAGTAATATAAGCAAATGAATGAACCATGAGTAAATGCAGTTGATTACAATGATGACATAAGGAATCACCTCCTAGCACACAGAAACATAAGGCAAATCTTTGGGAGGCTTGTGTACCCAAACCCTATAAAATGGGTCTCTGGTTAGAAATCAGAAGAACAACAGCTCTAATAGTGGAATACTAGACTACTTGATTATAATGAGAATTACTTACTGGTCAGCAGTTTATATTTTATAAACTATTTTACTTGGATTATCTCACATGGTCCACAAAGCAATGTTGAAAGAGAGGAATTATTATTCTCAACTGCCAATGAGAAAAGTAGGCTTGGGGAGATGGTGTGACTGCCTAAGGTGTCACAGGGCAGGATCAGTATTGAAAGCCAGCTGTGTTTGGCTAAGAAGCATTCTTCTCCACACCTTAGGGCTTCTTAAGCAAACAATTATAGAGCACCGACTCTGTGTCAGGCTCTGGCTCTGTGCTTGGGCTGGAGATACAGGCCTTTCTCTCTGCAGTGAGGTAAATGGACAAGTAGACAGGACAGGATCACAGCCAGGGTGCAAGGACCTGGAAGGAGTCAGCTCTGGGGTTGGCTCAGCGTCTGGGACCAGGACACAAATCCAGGCAGGGGCAGTGCCTTCCTGAGAGACAGGGTTAATCCCTGGCACGCCGGGGTGGCAGAGTACTTGGGGAATGATCTCAGAGACAGACAGGGAGGGCCCTGGACTTGCTAGCTCTGGTGCTGACAGTCGCAGCTCCTGGGGCTGTCCACTAATGGTGGGGAGGACGGGAGCTGCCCTCAATCCTCAGTCCTCCCATGGTCTTTGCCTTCCTTCCAGTCCTCTCTCCTGTTTTCCAGCACTTTCTCTTCCTGGACACCCATCAGGCCTCATTCTTTGTCCTTGGCTTTGATTAAAGAAATAACTGACAAGGATTTATGGGGATACTCCTGCAGAGAAGAAGGGAAGGGAACTGTGTACATTAAGAAGAGGTTATGTTGCATAGAAAAGTCACATTGACCCTGAGAGGTAAAGCATGCCATTCAGTGTGGCTGTGCCTTTGTGAATATGTGGATGTTTGGGGTGAAGTGATGAGGTATGTCACAGAGAAAGCTAATTTCTTCATTCATTTTGGAGTAAGGGAAAGACTATGTCCTTGGAGGGGGGAATAATTTGGTGTGTTTCCCTACTCTACCATTTAACTGCAATCATGGCAAACTGCTTCATCACCTTGTGGTTCAGATTCCACCCTTGTAAAGAGAGGACAGTTAATTGTACCTACCCTATGGGATGATTATACAAATTAAATCAGAGAATATATGGAAAGTGGTTGGCCCAGAATCTGTTATATGACTACTTTTTGTTAAAACAGAGCTGTTTGTATGATCTTTTACTCAACGCACATTTACTCTGATCTTCTGGACACCACTTGGAGAATATACCAATAAGTCACTGAGCTTATTCTCAGGAACTAGTTTAGGAGAGGAGAGAGATATATGTAAACCATATCCAATGAGCTAGAAGCACTAATTGAGACAGAAAAATGATGAAAAACTTTGTAACAGCAGAAGACAATGGAACTGTTTCTGAACTGTGGGATAGAGGAAGCAACGGGTTGAAATGCTCTGCTAGAGACATCCAAGGAAAGGGACCCTCCTGCATAAGGCCATGCAGAGCTCCAGTGACTGGTCAATATGAGGACTTTCTTGCAATCTCCATTTGCCAACCTGATGCGAAGGCATTCTGCTAACTTTGGTTTGGATTGGGGAGAGTGTTTGGGATACCTTGGGTGATAAGAAATGAGGCAGTCAGTACATTTAAGATCATGGGATTTGGAGTCAGAGATATGGGTCCAAATATGTTTCATTGCTTTACTACTCAGGCACCTTATTTAATATCTCTGGATACCAGCTTCATAGAGCTAGCCCAAGGATATAGGCACAGCACTTAATCCAGCAGCTGGTACCCAGTGAATGATCACTCTGTGTGTGTGTGTGTGTGTGTGTGTGTGTGTGTGTATGTATGTGTGTGTGCGCGCATGCATGTGAGAGAGACAGAGACAGAAACAGAGAGATATAAAGTTTGTGTATATGAGTTAGCATTTATGGAATGCTTACTCTCTAAGGTAGAAACTAAGCTAATTATTATGCATGCATGATCATGTGCAATGGTTCAATTAAGCCCATTTCACAGATGAGAAAAATGAAGTTTAAGAGAGGCTAAGTAACTTTTCTTAGGCCAGATGACTAGATTAGAAACTTGAACCAGGTTGCTTGGTATAGAAACACCTCCATATTCATTGTCCTTCTAAGACCTAGTCAAGGGCAAGCTTCCCCTTTTGGTCTTGAGTCATTCCTTGTGGCTACGATTCCAATTAACAGGCAGCCAGTCAGAATTAGACACTTTGAATCATAAAGTCCCATGAAAAATAACAAGTTTCATCTCTTGAGGGATGAAGGGCCACACCCTTGCTCCAGAGCCTTAAAGGAAGGAAAAAGGACAAGGGAGAGACGGCTTTACTCAAAAAGGTGACACACGTTTTTCCAGGGGTTGCCTCCAGAGATGGGATGGAGATTCCAAGCACAGTGGTTTAAATTTTTTATTCAGTTTTTCATTCTTGCTTTGGGCTTGGGTAAGGTTGTACTGTTGAATCGTGAACAAAAATGGAAAAAAGGGAGAAGGCTTTAAACTGCAAGTATAAGAAAACCCTTTCACTATCATAATGCTGTGTCACATAATGCTGCTTGCGCACACACAGCAAGCCAGATTCTACTGCTCTGTTATCTCTGGAAAGGGGAATCTGTATGGGGAAGCTGTAGGGAGTGAGGGAGAGATTTGGGAAAAGATGGGCCTCAGGTCTGAAAAGGTGGGATTTGCTTTGCACAATTAGTTTCTTGAATTATTGCTCTTGATTGCCCAACGTTCGAGTGGTACTGGGCACTATGCCTTGTGCTAGGCTCTGCAGGGGCCCCTGCATTGGAGGAAAAGTGATAAACTCTGCAGGAGCCCCTGCACTGGAGGAAAAGTGATGTGATAGGGGAGTTTGTCCACAGTAAAGAACTGATACAGAGAATGGTAGGATGACCTAACCCTAGGTCAAAGTTCTCCTCATCTTATTTAAAATTTTTTAATGTTTATTTTTTAGACAGAGAGAGTGTGTGTGAGTGGGAAAGGGGCAGAGAGAGGAAAACACAGAATCTTAAGCAGGCTCCAGACTCTGAGCTGTCAGCACAGAGCCTGATGCGGGGCTTGAACTCATGAACTGTGAGATCATGACCTGAGCCGAAGTCGGACGCTTAACCAACTGAGCCACCCAGGTGCCCCACTCCTCATCTTATTTTAAACATAGCAGGGGACTATGTCTTTCAAAATAACCCTATTTCATTGAAAGAGGCAAGTAAATACAACGATTCATAGCAAGGAGAAAGAGCAAATCAGGGCACTTGTTTCTTAAGAGCCATGTCGGGAACTTCAAGTTTCTATCATCTCTTCCATCCTCACATTTCTATCATCTCTTCCATCCTCATAGGTGCAACCTGTACCTGCCTCATGTGCTCATTCTGGCTATTCTCTAGCTGGAAGCAAAGCAATGGCAATTGTAAGGACCCTGAAGTTCCTTCTCCACATAGGTCTGTTGAGCATTCAAAAAAGACAGTTTGGTTTAAAGATTAGCTTAAAGATAGGGAAATCCATCCTTTAGGTCTTCTGAAAATGATAAAAAGAAAAAGAAAGAAAAATCGAGGGAGAAAGAAAATCTACTCTACCTTTAGTGACAGTGGAAATAGTTACAACCCAAACCACAGACTTTGATAAATCCTCCCCAGGGCTGAAATGTGGTCTATGGCAAGGGGCTGGATGCTGAGAACATAAATGTAGCCACCTGGACCTTGAAGTGGACGCAGATTTTCTTAGGAGTGTCACAATCCTGAAGACACTACTCAGTGATCCTTTGATTAAAACAGGAGAATCTAAGATTGTGGGCAGGAAGAAGACAGAGGTAATGTAGTGGGAAACCACTGGCCCAGAGGCGGGCTGTCTACAATGGCATTTGTAGCTGTTCATGAGTTAGCCCACCTACTCCTCCTTCCCCACCTAGTCTTGTTGACTCCATCTCTGAGAATGAAGAATTGAAGCATGGAATGAAAACTGATCTACAGATCACAAATCAGGCTTATAACATACAGAGTTTGAATGGAAGCCAACCCAATCTCCCAAATAACTACAACAGAAGAGACAGACACATGCCCCCAGCAATGGAAAAGTTAAATTGGGTGAAAGTGTTCTAGAAAACCAACAAAATAAAGATGCCTACCTCCTTCAAAGAGTTTCCCTCCCAAATTTTATTTCTGCACGTTTCATCCAGCCAACACTTTTCCACATTCAAAAAATTATCAGAAAGAAATCAGTATAAAAATTTATGTGTCGATACTGAATAGTCAAAGGAATAGAAAACAAACAGAAAGAACATATATTACTGGAGGAAGAGTTTAAGCAAATAGTCTTCCAGCTCCCCAGAGGTTTAAGGAAATTAGTTATCCTGATATCACTCTTGCATAAAAAATAATGAGCTGTATGCCAAAAGGCAAGAATTCTAGAAAAATTAAATAATAACAGAAAGTGAGAAGAGAAATAACTAAAGAAAAAATTTTAAGTATCACTGAGGTTAAAGCCATAGCAAAGTCCCAGAAGTAGAATAAACTCAATTGAAAACATAGTCAAGGACAAGGTTGTACTTAAAAAAAAAAATCATGTAAGAAAATGTTTTATAAAATAAAGATGATTTAATAGAAAGAAACATCACAGTATCCTATGGCAAAAAATTTTTATATAGAAAAATGAGCACAAATCCTAGTAAATTTATTATATTCCAATACTAGTGTTACTACTAACAACAACAATAGTAAAACTAATATAAAAAGGAAAAGTCCAGGCCTGCTTGATGCTTTTCCACAGCAACATGTATTGACAGACGGCAGTGGAATAGGATCCATAATATACGGAGGATAGGAATTTGGACTCACTAATTTTCTATCCAGCAGTAGTTTGTCTTTGGAATATTAAGGTAATATCTACATCCTCATATATGCAGAATTCAATCTATAGCATGAAAACCTTTCTTGGGATGAAAAGAACAGACACTAGATAAAGGAACGCAAGCAATGAAGAGACATGAGTAGACTTAAAAAAAACTTAGGAGTAGAGAAGTAGTAGTAAAAAAGTAGTGCTGGTGAGGGGCGCATGGGTGGTTCAGTCGGTTAAGCATCTGACTTTGACTCAGGTCATGATCTCATGGTTTGGTTAGTGAGATGGAGCCCCACATGGGGCTCTCTGCTGTCAGCACAAAGCCCACTTCGCATCCTCTGTCTCCCTCTCTCCCTGCCCCTCTCCCATTCACATGGTTCTCTATTAGAAATAAAATAAACATTTGAAAAATAATTGGTGAACATTAAATCCATTTAAATATGTAATTAATATTAATGACTCTGAGTGTTACTGTTATCAAGTAGAACAAAACTGTTATAAAGCTTGACAATAAAACAATAATATTTAAAACCAGAAAAGGGGAAAAGTAAGGATTCAAGAGATATTATTTACGGTGGAAACATTTAATTTTTAAAAACGCCCCCGATGTCAATGTTTTAAATAATGCCCCCCCTTTATTTTAGAGAGGGTTTCATAAACAGAATCTATTTTTTTAAAGAAACTTTTATTTAAAATTCAGTAAATCCTTTAGTTTCTGCTACATTCAAGAAACTTGAAAATAATCCTCTGTATTTTAAAATGGTCTACATTGGACAATTGTAATCTCACTCAGAGGTGACATATGGGTGATGTCTGATTTCAAAAATGTATTTATCTGTGCCTTGCTTCTTAATCAAAACAGACATGCTAATGAAATAGTAGAATAACAATCAAATGGAATTAAGTTGAAATGGAATTCTATAAAAGTAAAGAAGGAAAGAGATGAAAGAAGAAAGAGATGATGATTAGAAATTAGAAACCATGTACTATGCCTTTGGACTACTCAATACAAAAATAAGCCAACGTCCATAGTAAAGGAAAATGTTGTGGAAATATGTGTCACAACTGTGAGTTCTACAGAGCTAGACAACTCCTTATAGGCCTCTTCTTACATCTGATATTAATATGCCCTTTGCATTCAAAATACAAGTTTCTTATATATTTAATATTTGGAAAGGTCATCACAAGTCATCAGGACTTACATTTGATGGAATCTGCTTCTATCCTTCTGCAATTTGTAACTAAAGAGAACTATATTGCTCGTTCAAGAATTCTATTCTTGGACTCTGACATCTGTCCCTCTGATGACTATAAGTTCTGTGAGGATTTTGTTTTTGTATGTTTATTCACCATCCTTCAGAATCTGGAAATGTATTTGTTGTATAGCAGTACTTAATAAATATTAATGAATAGAATAAATTAATGATGTATTCATGTATACCAAGCCCTATTCCCAAGGTCACCTAGCAAGAGAGCAATAGAACCGGAATTTGACCCTTGGATTTCCTAACCTGTAAACTCACTCTGCTCTCTGCTACACCATACTTGCTTTCCTAAGCTCTGGAGAAAGGAACAGAAGAAATTCTAATCATGAAATATTTTGTCAAGTGTCAAGTAACACTTTAACAGTCTATGCTAGACTGTGAACTTGCCATGGACGATTATCCTTCTGATATATTATGAGTTTGAAGAAAAGAAGGAACAACATTAGAAGACATTATGTCTTCCGATACAAAAACATAAAAGATTACAAGCCAAGATCCTTGGCCACTCACACCACTTTGATAATGGGCTCCTGCATTGGAAAAGAGCTTTCCATATACTCTTTACTCAGCTCTCAGCTCGGTTTGCCAAAGGGTGGGAATGTTGGGATTCTATCCTCCTGATGGTGCTGCCTCATCACACAACTCCAGGGGGCACTATGAGACTTCAATGCAATGGTGACTTTGGTATCTTGAAAGATTGCTTTCCATAATGAGAGGTTAAAATAGGATCTTTTGTGAGTTTCTTTCAGAATATACAGGACTCATGCCTGGTAAAGCCTAAATGAGAAAAACGGTGCCTGGTAGCTGTTCTGGTGATAGATGATGAGGGCAGTTTTGTTGGGAATGACCTACCCTTCCAGAGTTCATTGATATAAAAAAAAAAAAATACATCCTTCTAATGGACCAGATAGTGGTCACCAGCCAAAAAAGAGGAAGCTAAGAGTCATCCTTAAAAGACTTTTCACAAAGGGACTACTGGGATCCCAGTAAAGAAAGTCTCTATGGGACTGCCAGAGGCTATAGGGGAAGTTACAGATGGCCCATGTGTGAAGAACAGAACGTATGTTAAGATATCCAAGAGCGTAGGAGGACTGTTTGTAAAGAACTCACAAGTACACTACAAGAAAGTATCAGCTCAGAACATACACTGATCCTAGTCTCAGTTTTTATTTCCCATTATGCCCAAAGGAAACCAATGTCAGATTATAAAAGCATTGATAAAGACAGACTATTCCTGGCCTTTGTCTCTCCTCAGTCTTCCACTTCAATCCTCATGAGGCGAATGAAGAGAAAAAAGAGAAAGGAAACTATGAGCACCAAACTTCATGGAGACCTGATCTAGGGAAGGAAGAATCTTAAGTGATAAATGAAGTTAAAATTCTGATAATTCCACAGGATTGAACATGTTCATCATTGAATTGAACTGAACTGAATTAATCATTGAACTGAATTGTTTGGGGGATGTTTTTATATTATCGAAGAATAATCAGGAAAACCATTGAGCCAATTCAATGTTATATCCAGTTACAGGAAAAGAACTGACATTCCAGAATATGTCTGAATGGGCAACGGGGAAGAGAGCAGAATGCAGGCCTCCCCCTGCCTAACACGTAACATTCAGAATCCCAATCTTTCAATGTCTTGGTTATGATTTGATTGTTTGAAGGAGGGAATTAGGAGATAAAAAAACTCACTATGATTTGAATTCCATCTATTCCCCTAGTCTGATCCTACCCTATGGAAGATTTCCCATAATTAAAACAACTAGTATCAATTACAGAGCATTTCCTTAATTCCACATACTAGGCTAAGTGCTTTATGAAAATGAACTAACTTAATCTTGTCATTCACCATCCCAAGGAGGCAGGTATCATAGTATCATTACAGATTAAGAAACTGGGGCTAACATAGGGGAAGCACTTGTAACCAACACCACATGACTAATGAGTGGCAGAGTCCAGGTTTCAGTGAAAAATCTAATCAACTCAAAAGCTTCATCTATTAACCAAGATTCCACTTCCCACCTCTTAAGCAGAGGTTAAGAAGACACTGTGATAAAGACTTTGTTAGTCTCTAATTAAACTCTGGTGCCTGGGAAAGAACTAACTGTAAACAACCCATTCCAATTTAATTATCCCATTGCTGCAAGGGAAAGAGCAGAAATCCACTCCTTGAAATTTCTGCTCATTGCAATTAGTTCTGCCTTATAGCACCACATTAAATAAGTTTAAGTACTTTAATAAAGGAGAATCTTTGTGCTACAATGACCATATCTCCTTTAAATCTCTTTTTCCAATTGAAAAAACTCAGTAATCTCTAACATGTGTCATCCTTTAACTTGTACTTAAGTGATACCAGTTAAATGTGGCTTCCCTGACACTTGTTTCCACTAAGAGATATAGTACTTTGCTCACTACACTGTACTGTAGGCAATTTAAACTTCCCATATGCAACTAGGCTTTAATAGTGAATGTTTATCAGTTGGTTGGATTGATGATTCCTCATCAGATCCTTCTTCAATATGGATTTTTAAAAAAATGATTTTAATGTTTATATTTTGAGAGAGAGAGAGAGAGAGAGAGAGAGAGAGAGAGAGAGAGAGAGAGAGAGAGAGATGTAGTGTGAGCAGGGGAGGGGCAGAAAGAAAATGAAACACAAAATCCGAAGCAGGCTCCAGGCTCTGAGCTGTCAGCACAGAGACTGGCGTGAGGCTTGAACTCACAGACCATGAGATCATGACCTGAACCGAAGTCAGATGCTTAATCAACTGAGCCACCCAGCGGCCCCTTCAATTTGGATTTTTTAATCTAGACTCCCCAAAGTTAATGTATTTCCAAAGTTACTCTAATCAAATTAAATCTTGACTTTGCTCCTCAATGGATTTGATATCTATTTTGTTTTTGTGAGAACCATGGCCTAATTTGAGTCACTTAAATAGTGAATGCTTCTGCTTTCCCCTTAGTGACCTTTTAATTCATCCCTGATACATTTGTGCTTGTTTGTTTTTTGACATTCTGCTTTGGATATAATTCCATGACATTCAAATAGAGCATTTTCTAGATATTTAGAAACATACAGCTAGCCTTGAGGGGAAACATTAACGGTAAGGAAACATTGTGCATGTTCTCAATTTAGGGATGGATCGATTTTAAAAGAATGTGTAAATATGAAAGAAGGATAAATAGAGAAGGAAGACTAACCTTGGAAAGGGGGAGGGAGACATCTGAACAAGAGTTAACAATAATGATTCCAGGAAACTAATACCAACTTTCATTTATTAAGTAATGATTATATTCAGACTCTGAAAATTGCTTTACCCACATTATATAATTCTAGATACAACATTGAAAGGTAAATATTCTTTTCCTCAAGGTTTTTGAGGAAACTGAGACTTGTTGATATTAAATCACTTGCGACAGGTCTTATAGAAATTAGATTGCAGGGGTAAGAGTCAAACTTAGAGTTTTTTTTTTTTTAATTTCAAAGTCTAGGCTGCCTTAATCACTGTGCTTATTGCCTCCCAAGTCAGAAGGAGTCTAAATGAAGATGCTAAAAACAAATAAACAAAACTCCAAAAAGTCTCTGATGTGGAAGAGAGATTGAAGAGAATATAAAACTACCAGATTTAGTTAGGAGGGTAAAAACTGAAGGCAATAGCAGTTGAAATTTTAGCAGTTTGGAGCAGAATGGTGGTCTTCACTTCACTAGGGGAGCTATCTGATGATATTGCCACTTTTAGCCTGAGAATAGACCAGTGGTTTTCAACCCAGGGCAACCTTGTCCTCCAGGGGATATCGGGCACTGTCTAGAGACATTTGTGGTTGTCTAGCTGCTGAGTGCAAGAGGTAAAGGATGCTGTTGGCATCTAGTGGGTAGAGGCCAGGGATGTTGCTAAACTTCCTGCATTGCACAGGACAGCCCCCACAACAAATAATTATTTGGTCTAAAATGTCAATCATGCTGAGCTTGAGAAACTGTGGAATGAACTTCAGTTATGAATCTTTACTAAAATGGTATCTTTATCTGTGCTTTAATATCAAGTAGCACTATCATGTCTGAAGGGACTGAGATGAAAGACCATGAGAACATGAGAACACAAATAAATGAGTTCACCATGCAGGGAGAAGGGAAAAGGAATATACTTCAGGGTGGGACTTAAGCCATGGAAGGAATGTGCTGAACATGAACATGCCATTGTTAATACTAAGTTCTGAGTTAAGACTGCATGCCAGCCATCCCTAGCATGGGTGGATTTTGGGTCTAACTAGAAAGAATTGGCCTTTGTATCAATACTCAATGATTGTAGCAGATTTGCCTGTCTCCTGTGTTTTTGCTATTCCTTCTTTATGAAAAAAATCAATGTCCGTTTTAAGCTTTAAAAGGAGGATCTGTTACCTGCTATATTTAGCATCATGAAGGAGGAGAACTGCAATATTTGCTTTCCATAAATTTGCAAAAAGAAAGATATTTTCCACCAGCCGCACCCATTCCATGGTTTTCCACTGACAGCTGCATATATGGATATCCTGCCATATATCTCTGGTGAGAAGGAGAGCTGGAAGGTGTGGGCAGGCCCATGAATGGGGCCATTGAGTCAGCTATTCCTCGATGGGCAGGCATGATTGCTTTCAAGGGGCCAGTTCTCTTGCTGTGACCACATAGCTGGAGGCACAGCCAATGGATGGGCTTCACCCAATAATTCCTGGTTGATCCACATTTGGGTCAGTGATGTGGTGGGCAGTGTCAGTTGCAGCCCCAGGCTCCAAACAGCTACTTTCCAAGCTCCTTACAATCATACCCTGTTGATTGAGGTGAGGGAGAGAGGAATGGGAGAGGAGAGGAAAAAGAAGGAAATGGTTTCCCTGAATTATTGCTAGGGTTTTTAGAAAAATAAGAGCCTACTCTTGAGGAAGAGATACAGGGATTTCAGCATCATGCCATTCCCATTGCTCTTAGGATAAAGTTAAAATTTCCTAATGTGGCCAACTAGGTTGGGCATGAGCTAATCTGTCTTGCTAGCCTCCTCCAGGGTTACTCGTGTCTTCTCTAGCCAGACTGACCACCATTTTTAAGTCCCTTTAATCCTCAAAGTCTTTGCAAGTGCTATTCTCTCATCCTGGAAAGATTTGCCCCCTAATCTTTCTCCTGGCTAACTCCTACTCACCCTACTCTACTCCTGTTTACTAATTGAAACATAACTTCTCTGATCTCCCAGACTAGGTCAGATTGTTGTTACATGTTTCCCTAGTAGCCTGATCTTCTTTATTGTGGTTATCCCAATTGCAATTGCTATCATTCCCCCATTAGTCTGTGAGCTATAGAAGGGTTAGGACTATCTGCCTTGGTCATCCTTATACCATCAGCACCTAGCCTAGCACTGACCCTTAGTAGCTATGACTGAATGTAGTAGTAAATAGGAGGTAATGATGGAGGAAAAGAGGTGGAGGAGGAATGAGAGAAGGAAAGAAAGAAGGAATGAGAAAAAGTACCAAAGAAATAAGGCAAGAACTCCATATGAAAGAAAGAGTATAGATCATTAGGTTCAACTTCTGGACTTGCCTATAAGTAAATGGGAGAATGGGGAAGGCTAAAATTTAGACCTCCTGAACATTATCCCATAAAATAAACAGACAAATAAACACAGTAAGTCTAGAGACAGTATTCAGAAACAGGTCAACCACCCTCAAACTTGGAAAGAGTAGTGAGCTTGTTATGTCTCTGTGCAAACCAGTTCCTTGGGATATCCTATTAAGCAGCCACATGTTCTATCTCCCACCATTTTTTTGAGAATGACTAGGAGATTTAGTATTTATCAAGTAGGAACTCTATGCCAAGGATTGTACAGAGCACATCAAATACATTTTTTCACTTTATCCTCAGAAACCACATACTGAGATAAGGATTGTTACCCTGTGATGCTGATGGGGGAAACTGAGACTCACAATCTCAGAAGAAAGCGCACACTGCCTTGAGTACGGTACCTGAGGACCTCATTCATTTATTCACTCTCTGATCCCTGCCTAACTGATGTCTTTTACTGATTGATACTTCAATTGTTACTTTCTCAGGGAAGGTTCTCCTTACTTCCCTTCCCGGGTCAAATCCTCTCTTGCAGGCTTTCGTCTCACCTTCTTTGTACCTTTCATAATTCAAACTTGGCATTTTTGAGTGACTGGTTGACTAGTATCTGGAAGCAAGTCATATTCCAGAATGGATTGGCCTTGTTTCCCCAGCCCCTGGATAGTCCCTGGCACATAAAAGGCTGCCAGTAAATATACTTATAGGCAAATGATTTAGATGCTTTTATGGTGCACTTCTTGTGTTTTGGGTCCTGTACTGGTCTCTCTGGATATAGAGAAAATGCGTATGTGGCCACTGCTTTAAAGGAGCCAGTAGTCACTTGGGGGTGGGAGTGGTGGTGGAAAGTACTACTAGAGAGAGAATTGAAATAGTAAATAGCTTCCAGGGACTGTTTTCTAGAGAGGAAACTTAATGAGAGCTTCTCAAAGGTGAGAAAGCTTTTGTCAGGTATGCAAGGGTGAGATGTGGTTAGGGAGAAGGAAATGTAGATGGAGGGAATGATATGAGCAGAAGAAAAAAAAGGAGGTATGAAACCGCACATGTGTTTGGCAAGTGTAAACAGATTGGTTTGCCTGGACTGTTCAGAGCATGGCCAGGATGAGATTGCAGAGGTTAGATGTGGGCTACATCACAAAGTGGTTTTCATGCTTGCCTTGGGGGGTTTGAACTCTTTACTGTAGGTGATAGCAAACACATGTTGATGGTGATCCACAGTTGGGAGAGTATTGAATCATTCATCTGTTCTTTGAATACACATTTCACTGGGTATTGATACCACACCACGCCCTGTGCTACTATGAAGAATAGGGGTAGAAATTAATAAGACAGATTCCCTCCTCCAAGAAGGCTGCAATTTCTTAAATATGTAACAGAAGTCAGGCCCTGACCTCTATTTTGCCTTTTGAGATGCAGATGCAAAAATGAAACAAGTTGAGAGCAATCACAAAGTCCTCTCCCATTCAGCATACCCAGAGCAACCTGGTAGTGACAGACTAATGGTGTGAGGCAGTGAGGAGGGAGGGATCGCCATGAGGAAAGGGTATGTAACTCCAGGAGCTTCTTCTTGATAAAGTGGGTCATAGTATCAGTTATGCAGTCCCTAGAGAAGAATGACCATATTCTTCTGTTCTTAAATGTATGTTGCAATATTTTTCATAACTCTGACCTGAAAAGACTCTCCATCTATAACATCAATCAGATGGCAACCCAAATTTTATAATCTTCCCATATCCTCCCCTTTGCTAATTTTTATTGGGCACCTACTTTTTGCCAGGCACTTACACAAGCATTTACTTACACTCTCCTATTTAAATTTTTTAAGTTTATTTATGTATTTTGAGAGAGAGAAGGAGAGAGCAGGGGAGAGGCAGAGAGAGAGGGTGGGAGAGAGGGGATCCCAAGCAGGCTCGCTCCAGGCTGTCAGCACAGAGCCTGACGCAGGTCTCAAACTCATGAACTAGGAGATCATGAGCTGAGCCAAAACCAAGACTTGGACACTTAACCTACTGAGCCACCCAGGTGCCCCTATACTATCCTATTTAACCCACTAACATGTGATATCAGTTCCATAAACACAGTTTTACAGATGAGAAAGCTGTAGGAAGGCTAAGAAGTGGTCCAGCATAAAATTATTTCCATAAATGTCCTACAACAAAACCTAAGAACTTTCCAATATATCATATAGCATAATATGCATTGTAGTTTAGACTTAAGTATACCAAAACTGTCATTATTAAAACACCACTGAGTGTTAACAAAGAATCACCCAATAATTATTATCCCTCAATAATCCATTATTCCCCATAAAGTCAGCCTACTTCCTGCAAACCCAGCACTCACTTCTGAGGTCCAGGGAAATTCAGCACTGGCCCAAGGTGATAGTGTGTTGGCAGCAAAGCCAGGATTGGGACTCATGCTTAAAATTGTCTTGATCTTGATACTAAGGGTTATAGATTCTAATGCTGGATCAGATGTCTGCTTCCCATTTCATTTTCTTACAGAAAGGTATGTTGAAAAAGGTGTGGGTTTTGAAGCCAGTTGGATCTTGGTCCAGATCCAAGCTCTACCATTGACTTACTCTGTGACTGTGAATGATTTCCTCCCTGGGTTTCAATGTCCTGTGAAATGAGGTGAAAAATATCTTTCTAACAGGTTGTAATGAGTATAAATAGTTAGCACATGTAGAGTACAGATAGCACAGTGTCCAACACATAATATAATTTAATACATGTTAGTTCTCCAGCTTCCTTTGTCAGAAGATGGAAGGAAGGTACAACTACCAGTGGCACCTGAATACTCAAGGGCACAATATTCTCAAAGGATGTGAACTTTCTTTGCTCCCTTACTCCAACCAGGATTTATTTCTTATCCCTGTGACTGTGTCATCAGGTGGGGAGAATTGGTTGGAAACACTTCCTTAGATTAGAAAGATCGGCTGGGATTCAAGGAATGCCTCTCCAGAGTCTCCATGTCAGCAGGCCTTTATAGTCACCAGTTGAGCAGATAGTTACTTTCTGAGTTGATAAAGCAAATCCATTATTCATCTGCCCATAAAACTATGTCCTTTATTGCCAGTGCTGACATGTTAGTTTTATTATATAAGGGAAGACTCTGGGTTGAGGCCATCTTTAGTTTCATTTCAAAGAAAGGGACTTTTTTTTTTAGGAATGGCAGGAATGGGCTGTGTCTGTTCATGCAAGGACACTTTGCTGAAATAGTGGGGCTTTGTAAGTCCCTATAGGAATGGAGGTGGCTGAATTTCCAGACTTGGATTTGGTTGAAGGAATTTCTGACAGACACATCCCTTCAATGGTGACCTTGGACTCACTAGAGTGTTGGGAGCAGAATAAAACATGTTTTACATTTTGAGAATATGAACCATGCCTTCCTCTCCCCCGCTTCCTCCCTCTTATTTATTAAAAAAAAAAAAAACTTTACTATGGCTATAGAGTAAGAAAGTAATTAAGTATGTAAGAAAAGTAAGAAAGACATGAACCTACTTTCTATATTTCCAATGGAAGAGAACAAGATTCAGACACTTCTCCAGATGTCTCCAACCCTATATCTTTCTAGAATTATGTAAGATTTTTTTCAAAATTTGAGAAGTCTCCTTGACTGGATGTTTTCAATATACAGACACAAGTGATATCTTCTATTTTTTGCTTTTCTTTTCTCTCTAAACACTCACTTTTGAGTACTCTCATGAATTTTTTTAAATAAAATTTTGACCTTCCCAATTCTCATGATGAGACACCATTTAGTTATTGGGATGGTATTAACTGGGATGAAAGCAAAGACCATGATGTAATAAAGTGTACAGAGTACCTGCTATATGGAAGATATGATACAGGAAACTAATAGTATAGCAGAGCAAAAGAAAAGACATAGTCTTTGCCCCTATAGAGCTACTTTCCTGTAAATTTTTGGCCAAATTCAGGAAGTTGGATATTTTAAAATTAATTACTTAGTTAATTAAAAAATTATCAATCAATTAAGTTAAAATTAACTAATTAATTAAAATTTAGAGCAGTACAAAGTTCATGCAAAATTACAGGAAGGTAGAGAGTTATCAAATACCCTTGATATTATACATGCATAGCCTACCCTCCTATAAACACTGTCTATCAGAGTAGTACACTTATTACAACTGATAACCCTCCATCAATGTATCATAATCGCCCAAGTCCATAGTTTACATTAGAGTTGACTCTTGGTCTTGTACATTTTATGGGCTTGGACAAACTTATAACTACAGGTATCCATCATCGTATTATCATACAGAGTACTTTCACTGTCCTAAAAATTCTCTGTGGTCCACCCATTCATCCCTTTCTCTCCCTAAACCCTGGCAACTATTTCCATAGTTTTGGTTTTTCCAGAATGTCATATGGTTGGAATCATCCAGAGTGATTTCTTCCACTTAGCAATATGCATTTAAGTTTCCTCCTTGGCTTGAGAACTCATCTCTTTTTACTGTTAAACAATATTCAATGGTCTGTATGTATCTTAGCTTATTTATCCATTCACCTACTGAGAGACATCTTTGTTGCTTCCAAGTTTTGGCAATTATGAATAATACTGCTATAAATATCCACATGTATATGGATGTTCCTGTGTGAACATAAAGTTTTAACTCCTTTGAGTAAATAACAAGGAGCATGATTTCTGGATTGTTTGGTAAGAATTTGTTTAGTTTTATAAGAAACCGCCAAACTGTCTTCCAAAATGGCGGTACCGCTTTGCATTCCCACCAACAATGAGAGTTCCTTTTGCTCTATATTCTCACCAGCATTTGGTGTAGTCAGTGTTCTGGATTCGGGCCATTTCTAATAGGTAACCCATTGTTTTATTTTGCATTTCCCTAATGCAAAATATTACTTAATATTTAATGTGAAGCATCTTTTCATATGTTTACCTGCCATCTATGTATCTATCTTCTTTGGTAAGTTATGATAATTTTTTCATTTATAACATGCCAAAGCAGTTGTGAGAGTTAAGTGTCATAATATATATGAAAGTGAGGAGACACGGCCAACTGGTTAAGAGGGCAATGTCTGAAGCCAGAATGCCTATGTTTGAATCCCAGATCTAAGCTACTAAACCTCTGCTTCATGTTTCTCCTCATTATAATGAGGAAAGTGATTATATTTACTTTATACAGTTGCTGTAGGGGAAAATTTAACTTATAAAAAGCATTTAGGGTCTAGCATAGAGAAAGTATGCAGTATGCTGTTTCTTAGGCACATAGCAAATGCTCAATTAAATTTTGTTGATTTAATTCACTTACTCCAGAAGAAAATGAAATTCTGTGATGTGGAGTTGAATTTGCTCTTGGATGTATAATTTTCCTAAAACAATTAGGTTTGGGAGGTGTTGTTTCCAACTAAGACCTTAAAAATTATTACACAACTCATGGGAATTTGGGAAAGCTTTACTCATTCTTTAAAATCATCTCCCTGAAGACTGATTCTCCCCCCTGCCCCGCAAAGTTTCCACTTTCTTCATTGGTGTGGAATTTGGTCAGAGGGACAGATTATTTTCCCCTTAAAGGACATCTTAAATCAAGCCTTTTTCTTGAGTTTGCAACTGAGCACATGATTCCTTAGAAAGTTATAAATGGAGAACTGTGTTGTTAAGTCAGGCAGTCAACCGTCAGGAATTCAGTTGAAATGAATTGATTGCTGAGATCCCTTGAGACTGGTTATCTTTTAGGCTCCTTCCAGCCTCTGTGACCAGAGGTAGGTAGTGCCTCCCAGAACCATCTCACTTTCTTCTTAATCCCATCTTCACTTGTTTAAAGATCACAATGCCGATTCATTCATTAATCAGATGTTTACTGGGCTTACACCGTATATTAAGCACTTTGCTAAGTGCTAATGATTTAGGTATGAATAAATCATCATCCCTGTTCTTATGAGTACTGTCTTCCAGTGGAGACAGTACTTTTTAATAAGCTGCAGCAGATGGGGTGCTGGCACAGGGACAAAGCTGGGGTACAAAGCAAGGCTCCGACCTCCTTCTGGGGGACAGAGCACAGAGGGTGAGCTGTCTGAACTGAGGTATGAAGGACAAGTAAACGTCAGCCAAGCAAAGTAGACATGGGCCTTTTGGATGCATCTCAGCCAGAAGTAACAGCCTATATTGACCCAGACATTAGCAAGAGCATGGCACTATAAGAGATGGCAAAGAATCCATGAAGGCTGGTGCATGAAGTTGGGTGTAGCAAGACCCAAGGTTGGAAAAACAAACAAAAGACAAATCGTGACAGGTTACAGGTCATTTAAGGAATCTGAACTAGCACAGTGCTTGGAACATTGGTACAACTTGTTGAAAGACTAAATGGATCAGTGAACTTCATCTTGAGGGCCACGGAGAGAGGCTTAATTCATTTTAAATTAACTTCTGATTTGTGTAAGGTGATATATGATTGAGGTAAACAAATGACCCACCCAAGACCTTGTATGGGGAATTGACACACGAGGAATGGTTTTCCTCCACATGTTGCAACCTCTGGGAATATGAGGGATCAGGAGAAGGAGCCAGATAGAAGAGGATTCATTCTTGGAAACAGACTAAGCAACACAGATCTATGTCAGATAGAAGAGGATTCATTCTCGGAAACAGACTAAGCAACACAGATCTATGTCAAGCCTCCCGAAATGCAGAGACTGTCAAGTAAACCAGTATGGACAAGCAAATGAATGGATTTTGTTGTGGCTTAAGCAAGCCTTCAGAGAGGATGGGGTTCCAATCCTGCCTCTGTCCCTTACCATCTATGGCCTTTAATGTAGACTCAGTCTCTTCATATGGAAGAGGGAGCCATAATATCCTGGCACAGTGTTGTGAGTCTGTAATGCTTTTACCTATAAATTTCCTATCACAGTGCCCATACTTTTGCTAAGATACTTAGAACAGATCATTTAAGATGAGAAGCGATCACAAAATTTGGATATTTTCTAAAATACCACTAAGAATAACTATATTTATTGAGTGCTTATGTCATACAAGGCACTGTTCTAAGGATTTAAAGTAATAATTGATTTAATCTGTCTAAAGACCCTTTGAGACAGGGAGTTCTATTATCCTCATTTTATAATGGAGAAAACAGAAGCACAGAGGAAGAAAGTCTGAGTTCACATGAGGATGCACTGCCAGAAGTGGCAGAGCTGGAATTCAAACCCAGGCTGTCTGTTCCAGGACTTAGGATTGAAATGCTTTCTTATGTTATCAAAAAACAAGCAACCATCTAATTAACAAAATAGCAAAATGTCACATGTGAAGTCTCTGGAACTGGCAATGCTGATGTGATATGGCATGGGGTCATAAGCTGAAGGCTCAGGAACACTGTCTTTTGGAACTATCTTAAATCATTTTAGTCAGCCCCCTGATACTCATATCAGAAATAATCCTATTTTGGGCACCTGGGTGGCTCAGTTGGTTGAGGGTCCCACTCTTGATTTTAGCTCAGGTCATGATTCCATGGTTGTGGGATCGAACCCTGTGTCGGGCTTTGTGCTTAGTATGGAGCCTGCTTAAGATTCTCTCTCTCTCTCTCTCTCTCTCTCAAAATTAATCAATTAAAAAAAGAAATGATTCTGTTTTGTGTCGATTGTTAGACAATTACAAATCACCAAACTATAGTTTTGCCTAAGCCTCTCTTTGAGTCATCCAGATTTGGCTAGAATAAGTTGTGGCATTGTATAAACATTTTTTTATTATCTAACTAAGAATCACCTACTATACACAAAGAAACACAGGGCTCTGTTTAACGTGAAGAGACTTGCTGAAGTGTCTGGGATCTGTCCACACAACTGATTTCCTAACAGAAAAAATATGTGGTGCCATGGAGTTTGACCAGTAGGAAGGGGTATTCAGGTATGAGCTAGTCTTCATCACTGGACTTACTGGACTATTTGGTTGTATGTAAAAGAAAGAAATCAAAGTTGTTTAGATAATTAAGGAAATTTATTGGTGGACCTATCCAAAAGTTCAGAGGTAGAGCAGACTTTCTATACAGATTACTCCAGTGGCTCAATATTATGACCAAAGGCCTGTTTTCTGTACTTTTTTTTTCTTCTCCATTTGTTGTACCTTTTTGTTATCATCTTAGAGCATAAGACAGTGGCTAGATGCTTTAGGTCTTCATGTTTATTTACAAACAGGGACAGACAGAGCTTCATTCCCATTAGCTCTCTTTAAAGAATGAGAAAGCTTCGTTTCCAGAAGTCCTTAGCATATGCCTCCTTGCATCTCATTGGCTTAAACTGGGTCACATGCCAGTCTATAAACTAACCATGTGCAGGTAGATGGGCTTCACTACTGATATATGGGCATATACCAGTCAAGGCCCACCTCTGGAGCTGGGTGTGAGTCAATTCTACCTAAAATGCATAGCTAAAAATTATGGAGGGTCAGTTCTCCAAAGGCTATCTGTGGAACTGTTATCCTTAGAAAGGGAAATGTATGGTAGATAGTAAACCAAAGTGTACTCTGCCATCTCTTTCTATGAGGAGACAGTCTAAGTTCAAAAGTCCCAAGGACTGTCTTGAAGCAACATTTACATTTAGAATGACCTTTTAAGCTATTGGATCTGATAGTCTGGGGTCAACTAAAATGATAGGATCACTTGTCCTATAACTACCTAGAGGTCATCCTCAGAGCTACAGGTAATTAGAGTGTGAATTATTATCCAGATAGCGAGACGGAAGCTGTGGGGGAGAAAGTGCCCAATTTAAGTTCCTCAAGTAGGTAAACACAAAGCAGGCATGAGAACAACACTATTCCTTGCTGTCTCTCTTAAATACACAGAGATAAACAAGAGAGGTTTTAACTAGTCAAGACAAGCACCAAACTATTCAAGAGATTACCTAAACAACTTAGCTAATTCCTCTGATTATTTTAAACACTAACTTACAAATGAGGCAGGACAAGAGTATGTTAGAGGCATACACATGCGCTTTCGGCATGCATGTGAGTGGTGGAGTGTTTGTGCTATTATTTGTTTACAGGGCATAGTATCCAAGTGACATGTTGTATTGTCATTTATCAAGACCCAGGCTTCAGTTTGACTCGGGTTTAAGTTTTCCATGATCTGGTCACTACATTTCTTCATTTAGGCAGCTCTTCCACAACAGTAAAAGCATTAAGCGACAGCTTCCATCTGGCCATTCCCAAGTTACTTTTCATATAATTCATCACTGTAAGCTAGCTCCCAACATATTGGACCCAGCTTGACAAGCCATGGCTTTTTATGAGACATCATTCTAACTATCTTAGGATCTTAGAAGGAAGAACTCCATAATTAACTTTTATGGAAAGACTCAGGACACGCATTTTGAAATTTCATGCCCAGGACTTTATGTGCAGAAGAACCAAGGTATCATATTATCCAATGTCCCTGGCAAGTTCCTAGGACTAAATTTCAGGCTACAAGATGTTTGTTGTTCATCTCAAAGGTCAGATTTGACCACATTTATTAAATTACAAACTTGCTTGTCTTTTGTCATCAGAAGATGGTATGAATTAAGCCTTTCTTATTCTGGTCACAGTACAGATTAGAGTTGAAAACATCTAAAGAAATTAAAATGAGCAAGAACATTGAACAACAACAACAACAACAACAACAACATCAAAACATAATAAACACTTACTGCCCTTGGAGGGGGGGGGCCCACATTATTTGATACAACACAGAAATGTACCATTTGTTAAAATACATGACAGACCAAATATCAATCCCTTTCTCAAAATAAATCAAGTTGTCAGTAGATAAGCCCCCTTGCCACCAAGCTTGCCTACTCCAGTTCCCAGTACAATTGTCATGATCTGTTCTTACCTCTTTTTCAATAAAAAAAAAATTTCAATGGGTTTTCAGTGCCTTAGTGATAAAGTTAAAATGCCTCAGAAGATGTGCAGAGTCTCCTCCAGCTCCATATCGTGCTGTTCGTCAGATCCCCATTTTACCACCAAACAAAAAACAACCAAATTACCTATATAAACTATACTTAGTCACATACCTAAGGTTGTGCAAATAAATAATTCAGACTGGAATAAATAAATAATTCAGCCTTGAATGCCCTACCCTCACTTGTCCAAATAATAACATCACTTTTTATGATTTAGCTTAAGTATCAAATCTTTTGGGAAGAGTGAATTTTATGGTGTGTGAATTATATCTTAAAATATTATTAAAAATAACAAAACTTTGAGAACTCTTTTTTGATGAACTCCCATTCTTACCTAGCTCTACCACATACATTCAGGTACCTACAAGCAGATATCAACAACACACACTCACACACACTACCAGGTTAAGGAATCATAATTGGCCTTCCTCAAACACTCTATATACCTGTCTTTTGTATATGAGTTTACTTATTTATTTTTCATCTGGACTTGGGATCTCTGATATGGTAGCCATTAATGACAGGTGGCTGTTGAGCACTTGAAATATGGTGGCCCAAGGAGAGATGTGCTGGGAGTATAAAAATCTCACACTAAAGTCCTGGTAGAAAGAATAATGTAAAATGTCAGTAATAATTATAATTGATTACATGTCAAAATTAAAATATTTGGACACATTGGGTTAAATAAAAATATTATAATTCATTTTATCTTTTTTCTTTACCTTTTTTTAATGTGTCTACTTGAAAATTTAAAATTAGGTTTGTGGTTCCCACTGTTTCTTTTGGACAGCACTGATCTGGACTGTGAGCCTCTTGAAGAAAGGGATAGTATGTTTGTCTCTGCATATGGAATCTGGCCCATTGTAGGTGCTCAAGAGTACTTGTGTGCATAAGGTGAGTGAATGAATATGATTAACTCCTGAGTGAATAGTGCAGAGACTGAGAACAATGAGAACACAGGGAGAGGATACATATACTGTTCCCATGTAAGGCCAAGAGTGTCTGCTCAAAGGAAGGGAGTTTTGGGTCTTAAAGCTGGGAAGGGTTTGGATAATAAAGAAGAGATTGTTGTGTGACTCCCCAAGTCCTTCTCTCTGAACTCAGGTTTCCCAAATGAAGATAAAAGGACAGGGCAAAATGGGCTTTGATTTCACTCCATCAAGAATCTATGATAAAGATGATGTCCAACAGCCAATGTTATGTATGTTACCCTTGACCTCACGTTTCTGATTAGCTCCCAAGTTGTATAGAGGGTCCAGTTGCTAGTAAGATTTTTATATACATGGTGTTGGTTCAGCTGATGAGCTTGACAAATCAATCTAAAGCTGCCTCTACTTGAAACATCATGCCCATAGTCTTGATTCATGAAAGCTTCTGTAGGCTGTCTTTGTGTCTCTGATTGGGCTATAAGGGGGCATGTGACCCATGACAGCCACTGGCTGATGAGCCAAAGGTCATGTTTTCTAATTAATCCATTCAGACAGACTACTGCTAAGATTCAGATTTGAAGATACAAAAGAAGATACAATAGCTATTTGTAAGGGAAATCTCTCCATAAACATAAGTACAGAGATAGACAGATATAAATATATAACATGTATTATAAAATAATGCTAACAATAACAGCATTTACTGGAAGTTCATATTATATTAGGCATTGCATATTATTCACATTATCTTCTTCAAACTCCACAGTAGTAAAGTTTGGACTGTTCTTTCACATTTATAGATAATGTAAGTGAATCAGAAAGCAGAAGCAACTCGGCCAAGTAGTGCAAGAATAAGAACCCATGTCTGTTTTGCTTGTGTTGGCCACTATATGATACAATCATTAATGTCCCAGATGTAAATCTGGTCCATGTTGTCCTGCTGTTCACTTGATAAATTGATCCTTTGGGTAGAAATGACCTACTGACAGAATCTCCAACTCATTAAAGAAAACAGAACCTTGGAACCCCAAGTTTCTAGTAGCAGGGTTCCTGACTTTTCCTCTGGGACTCTGCACACCACTGGTCATTCACATCCTCTCATGAAGCCAGATCTTTAAGGATCACCTTAGATCTGACCCTATGTCAGGAAAAAGGAGCCTTCTCAGCTCAGCCCTTCAGACTGCAGAGCTAGCCCCTTCTTCCTGGGCTCCAGGAATTTATGTTCAACCTTTATTTTTCATTTTGATGGCCATGCACAGACTGACATTTGTGAATTAACACATAAAAGAAAATGAAAATCTCGTTCTGAACCAAATGTCTGAGTCTATAAATGGGACCCTTTCCTGGATGTGTGGAAAATATAACTGCTGTTTTTTTCCTTCCCTCTTGGACTATGAGTACAAGGGTCCTTCTTTTAGAATGGGCAAGGATGTCTACAAGGAGCTTTCTTTATTCCCCCTGACTCCACTTTTTTTCCCAGATTATAATTTATATCTGAAAACATTTTCTATGTTTTAGAGATATTTTTAGAAGTATGAGGGTGGCCTCAGGCAAAATACTAAACACTGTGAATTTTTTTTTAAACTTTCAACTTGTCTCAATTTCTTTCCTTAGCTTCCAGTCTGCACCTTGACCCTTTCACGATCCCAGAAAGCTGTCCTTGTCCTCTCTTTAATGATGTAGGAGCTGGCAGCTCTGATATCTGTTATTGGTAAGTTGCCTCCTTCCAGAGATCACAATTTCATTCTGACTAAAGACCTCTGTGCCTTAAATCAGAGAAGCAACTATTTCCAGGTTGAGGGAAATAGACACATGCAGACTGTATACTTGGGGAGAGGGGAGGAATGGCACTATAGAGTTATTTTATAAGCAGCCTCCTACCTCATCTATGGGCACAGAAAGGCAGAGGAGACCCAGTAGGGGGGTGTAATCCTTATGGGAAGGTGGGATTTTAGCATTGAAGAAATCGTAGACCAACTGCTCTAGTTAATGTGCAATATCCATCATGCAATACCTCTGACAAAGGAGCATCGAGCCTCTATTTGAATACCTCTGGTGGTAGGGAGATAACTACTTTAAAAAGCGGGCTGTTACTAGTATCTTGTGCTTCTTATCATGAAGTAAATTCTTAGAGTCCACAGAGTGCTGGCTGGGAGGATCTCATATCATCTGGAGAAAATGCAATGCTCTGTATTTGCCCTCCAGACATATTACTTTCTAGGCAGGGTCACCATGTCTGGTGCAAAACTGAATAGTGAAAGAGCAATATGGGGTTCACAAGCATTTTTATTCACTTCTGGCAGGAGGAGAGGGGGTTTTGGAGATCTGAGGTCAAAGACTATTATATATGAAACATCAAAGTGTGATGCTAAGGATATGGCCTCAGGATCCAAAGCATCTAGGTCTGAGCCTAGCCCTACCGCTTGCTATCTGCATTAAGTAGCCTTAGTTTCAGTGTCTATTAAATGAGACAAAGAACAGTATTTTTTTCATAGGGGTGTTGAGAGGATTTAATACATGTAAAGTATTGAGATCACTGACCAGCACATAGAAAGCACTCAGTAAACCTTTGTTGTTGTTGTTGTTGTTGTTGTTGTTGTTGTTGTTGTTGTTACTCTGGCTCAAACACACGCTAAGGAGTCCTAAATTTCTAAGCGCAAAATTGTCTCCTATTGGGAAGCAAAACTTAGGGGTCAAACGCTTGCAATTACAAGAATCTCCTTGTGTACTAAGTTGTTAACCTTCACAGTGCCATTTGTTCCTCTCCAACATCCTGTTCTCTGGGCTCATCTTATTATTCCCCACATTACAGACAGGAAACCTGAAGCTCAGAGAGGTCAGATGCTTTTCCCAGGGTCTCAGTTTGAATGACACATCTTCAGAGGTAGCTGCTTTCATGCATCCAATAAGCAGCCACCCACTTCCCCTTTACGTTTACACTAAGATTATATCATCTGCATATTATTTACTGTCATCTGGTATTTTCCTTCTGTTCCTGTTTATGATTTTGTTAATTTTCTGCCACAGCCCAGCTAGAACATGAGTTCTCTATGTACAGTAGCCCTTTCTGTCTCCCTACAAGAGTCAATCTCCAGTACCTAGTTCATTGCAGGCCTTTGGTAAACATATGTCGAAAGAATGTGTGAAAGACACCAGGAGGCATAACGGAATCAAACAGTTATTCTGTGAGAGCCACTGAAAGAGCTGGTTTTGCATTCTAATGCTTGTCCTGACCTTGAGCAATTGACTCCTTGTCTCTAATTAGTGTAATGGGAATAATATCTCTACGTCCTTGTAGCTGTGGTGAGGAAAAATAAAATGAAGTTTATTAAACCACTTAGCATAGTGCCTGCACATCACGAGGGCTCAATAAATGCCAGCTCTTACTCATCTGAGGAGACAGGATTTGTGGGATTTGGGTCAGGATCTTTCCTACCATGGTCTTTGCATGTGTAGGGTGAATAATAACTTTGATGGGCACAGGGAAGTTCAATAAACTGGAAAGCCATCATCTTTCTGTTTCCTTCAGCTACTATAATTTTGACAGTTATCTTTTAATGGAGAACTGAACCAAATGTTATTATTTTCCTTCCAGACCAATGCTCCTTTTCAAACCAAGTCTCTCAGTTCCACCTCATATGTAACCATTTATCTCTTCCCACCAGTGCAAGGAACGTATGAAAAGGAATCCTAGCACACCACACTTAGTGGTATTGCAGGGAAGGCTTAGAAGTTGCCTGATGTGATTCCTTCCCATGTCAAGGGAACTGAGGCCAAGAAAAGGTAAGGGATTTACCTTATTTGACCCAGTGGACAGGCCAGGACTTGAACCCAGGTCTATTGGCTATATTTTCTGCCACTTTTTGCTGACATTTCTAGAGGGGAAAAAAATGGAAAACCAGAGCCCAAACAATTATGTCTCCACTTCATCAGCCCTCCATTCTCCATGACCACTTCCAAATGAAGAACAATGGCATTTACAGGAATAAACATACTTTTCCATCTTAAATTGCCATCCAGGGACTGTTCCTAACATGTTTATATAAAAGATTAGGCTACTCTCTACTCTAAATGGTCATTTTTCCACCGAGAGAGCAGCATCAGTGCTGCATGACCTCGGCCTGAAGCAGAAGTACATGTATGTTTTAAACTATTAGGGACAATATGGAAAGAAAACTGTTACTTACTTTTTGTTTCAACCTCGCCATTTAGCCATGGCTGCTTGAAAGAGGACTTCACTTCTAAACAAACTGCTTGGTAGCATCAATAACTTTTTAGATTCTTTGTAAGAGGACTTCACATGACACTCGATTCTTGATTCCCCAATAAAACAACACAGCTGTTCCCTTGCTACTCGTCTCTCAGCAGGAGCTGCAAAATCATATTTAATCAACTCTGCTTTAAAAGCCATCCAATTTCCTTTAGGGCTCTGGCGTGCTTCCCCAGGCCAGGATGGCCCCTGCTGACATGTCAGCAGCAGCCTCCCAGCCCAGGCAGAAGGAGCTGCCATTTCTTGAGCACTTACTCATGTGCTGGGCTCTCTACTGGGTACTTCACATTCAGGATTTCATTTAATCCACCTTGCAGTCTCATGAGGTAGGGATTATTCTCAGATTTAAAGACAAGGAAACCGAGACTTAGGAATGTAAAGTCATTTGTCCAGAGTCAAAATAACAAGTGAGAGAATTGGGATTCAGCCAAGTCCTCTCTAATTCCAAAATGGGAGCATATTTGATTTTTCAGTCTGGCTTTCTAGATAAGAAAGTACTACAGAATTAGATAAGGATGAGTGCGAGCTACCCTGATCAGCTCATCAAAGCTGTCAACAGAAAGTCCCTGACAAATGCTATAGGTTCTTAAGCTTTTAAGCTCACAGCTTTGTCTGACCACAATGAATTTTCTGTTAGAATGGGAATACCCCTTGTGTAATCTTTTATTCAACAATCCTTGATGATGACCACATACGGTCCAGTCTCCAAAGTGAGGTGGAGGGATACAGAGATGAAATGGATATGAATCTTGACCTCAAGAAGCTCAGTCTAGGAATAGATATGTAGTAGCAACATAAGTCATTCTGATGAGAGGTAAAACGTGGTAAGTATTATGAGTGTACCAAAGTATTACTTAGTCTGAGAAAGAAAACCTATTGCAGCCAAGGCATCATGTTAAGCTTTATGGATTGGTGTAATAGTTAGGATAATTACCATTAGCTGCCGTGACATATAGCCCCCAAAGCTTAGTAGCTTAACATCAAACATCAAAAGAATGTCTTCCTCACTTTCTCTGAGAGTTAAGTCGTGTTTTCTTCTACATGGTGACTCAGGATGCAGGCTTCTTGCATCATGAGGCTCTCTTTGAGAGTCCTATGCTTTCAGCCATGAGAGCAGGGAAGACAGAGAGTGGAAGATGGAGTAGAAAACTGAGGAGCCAGGCCTGGAAGAGGCTTACTTAGTTTCACTCACATCCCAGTGGACAGACTCAATAACATGGCCCCAAAATAACTGCACTGGAGAATGGGAAATGTGTTCTTCCTGTATACTCAGGACAGAAGGTTCATTGAACACATAGTATTGTTTCTGTGACGGATATTGACATAAATATTGTGGAATTGTTAATTGAGCAAGTTGAGGGACAAGCAGGATGTAGATAGTGTAGGGGATGTTCAAGGAACACTTTGATTCAAAAAATTTTGCTTTGGAAAGATAGTTGATATGAGATATGGAAAGGCCTTGAGTGGCAAGCATTTCCCAAAATGTGTTTTCCTCTTTGTTAGTGAGTACAATGTTAAGAATGGCTTGAGTGGGCAGATTTTTGAAAAGCTGGCTTATCAAATTGTTATTGTTTTAATTCCTATAGGAGTACTTGAGATTTTTGGAGACAGGTATGGGAAGTGAATTATAGTAAACCTTGTTGATCACAAAATCTCTCTTTCACAGAGTATCTTATAAGATTACTGTCTTGTGAAACATGTGTTGTATACGGAATCTTAGGCAATGAAGAGCCATTAAGCAGGAGAGAAAAGTGATGAGAACTGTTTTTTAAATAGATAAGCCAGAGATGTGTTTCAACTCCATCTGTTGGTAATGGCTGGCAACAGTGCTTTTGGGAGAGGAATCAGGAAACCTCATATGAACTTACCTGTGAAAGTTCAGTGATTGATTAATAATGTCTGCTGTGCATTTACAAATGTAAACATGTGATGGCTAATTTCATATGTCAAACTCGCTAGGCTGTGGTGCCTACCTGCTTGGTCAGACAATAGTCTAGATGTTGGTTGAAGGTATTTTGTAGATATGATCGACAATTATAATTGGTGTCTTTAAATAAAGGTAACCCTTGATAATGTGTCTCACCCAGTTCAAGGCAACTTCAGTAAAACTGAAGTTTCCCAGAGAAGAAGGAATTCTGCCTCAAGATGGTAACATATAAATCCTGCCTGAATTTCCACGCTGCTGGCCTGCCCTATAAATTTTAGACTCAATAGCCCCCACAATCACACAAGCCAATTCCATACATATAACCCATACATAATCTTCTTTCCTTGCCTTAGGTAAAGGTCGCAAATTGGGTAAAAAGAGAGTGTGGGTATCTGGAAGCAGTGTCTACAGCAAAATAGGGAAGGAACTCAGTAAAAGAAAGATATGAATTAAATTATGCTTTGGAATTTTGTGCTTTATATGTCAGTAGGGCAAACAACCCTTGGAAGCACATTCATTCAGACATAAAGAGAAACCAGCATTATTTCCAGTGTGTGAAAATATTTTGGTGATGAGAGCATGATTCCTTTGGAATCTCTGACAGATACACCTGTGTGCCCCTAACAGTTCCCTGAGGCTGAAATCTGTGATAAATGCCTCCACTGACATGGAAACAAAAAGAGCTACTTTTTCTGAAAGGCAGCAGATCTCACTGGGGTTAAATGTCCAAGACACACCTGAGAGAGGTGTGAATTAAAAGAGAGAGAAGGAGAGTGAACCCTGAACAAGGAGGAGAGGAATATCACTAGGGAAAAGCTAAATGCAGCTGAGTCACTGGTCATGACTAAGGCATGACTAGGACCTCCAGGGCGATGGGTGAAGGTCTCACCACTAGGTGAGAGGAGTGATTTATTAATGCATGTGTGCATGGTGAGCCGCTTCTCATGTGGTCATGAGAACCACCGGAAGCTCTTCACTGTAACAGCTCAACAATTGTATATTGATTTCCCACCATGCTGAAGGCACTCACTAGGCACTGGGGCCATACAAGGGAATGACATGAGTCCAGCCTTGTTCTGAATCAGTCCTGGGTTCTGAAAACACCCAGAACCTGACTCTACCTCATCATTCATGGGTATAATGAGGTAGCTTTGTTCTTAGATGCATTCAATAAGGACTTACTGATATCCAACAATGAGACATGTACTGTTCTTGGCATGAGAAATATATTAGTGATAAAAATAGTAAAACTCCTTGACCTCATGGAGCTAACAATTTAGAAAATTCCATGATAAAAAAGCACACTGTATGACAAGATGAGTCATACTTCAAGAAGGAAAAACAACAACTAACTTTATCAATCACGAGAAGCCAGGTTATGTTGCAGGAATAAAGAAGTCTGAGATCTCAATGACTACTTCCACAGGGCTAATATCCATCATGGGCCAAGGCAGAGGGTCTCTGCTTCCACATCCTCTCTGTCTTCCTCACTCTAGGACTCAGGTTTATTGAATGATAAATCTATAATATTGTTGGTAGCCTTGGCATAAGGGGGGAAAAGAAGAGATCTGTGTTGGGTCCCGCATCAGCAATGCAATACTCAGCTTGGAAGTGAAACACATCACTTCCAACATAACTCACTGGACTGAATGGATTACTTAGATTTACCCAAAATATGGAATCAGAAAGCACAGTCCTATGATGTGTCCAGATTGAGGAGAAATCTATAAATTTGGCAAATTTTCTCATGAGTAATATGAGAAGCCATTGGAGATTATGAACAGAGAAGTGAGTGTAGAATAAAACAGACCTATGATGAGATCTTGACTCTGTGACTTACAAGATTTTTTTGGGATACTGTGAAGTGGGATAAGAGAGCCTACCTTACTGTGCTGGAATGGAGATTAAATGGGATATATGTATAATGTCTGGCATGGGATAAATTTCTGTAAAAAATGTTGACATATTGATTTACTATATATCAATATGTTTCATTAAATAAAAATTGATTTCTTCAAAAGCAAAAGTCATGTCTTACTCATCAATGAATTCCCAAGGTCAACACAAGGTTTGACCCAATTTATCTTATCATCTGTGCTTAATTCTTCAAAGGATGGATGAAAGTAGGGGTAAGAAGCAGATGGTATCTGTGTATATGTTCTTTCTCCTAAGAATTCATATTTTCTTGAAAAAAAAAAGGGGAGCTATTGCCTTGACTATGAAAGGTCAGGAAAGCAACACATAAGCCATGGTTAATGATTAAGCTGTGATGTTCCAATGGCAGAATCCAGCAGAGGCATGTTCTCTGTGGCCTTGTGGCTTAGGGGACTGTTTGGAACAGGGTTAGCTGTCACCTTCCATTTCTGAAATAAGATATGACCTGCCCATAGCTGACACATCTGTCAGCCCCACAGACTCTCCATTCAAAGAGAAAGGCAGGCTAGCAGCAGTAGCAATGCCTAGAGACAGAATTACAAGAAACCTGAAAAATCTTGCTCCAAGTGTGTGTCACCACTATGAAGAGAGGCTCCAGAGTCCAATGTCAAGCTAATGCACGATGGGGAAATTAGAAATTGTTTTCTTATACTCACTGCATGTGTCACCTCTCACTGTGTGTAGTCTCTTTTACCCAACACTCCCATCTTGATCTTGCAGTAATGCTAACTTTGATCCATCCAATAGGCTCTTTTCCCTACCTTCATCCTTATTTTTTCTCTGGAGATAATCATCTTTCACATTATTGAAATACATTAAGCTAGTAACTGTGAATTCAGCCAGTAACTGTGAATTTAGAGAGATAAGCATATCATAAGGTAAGCTATGATGATCATACTTCTTAATTTGTTTAGGACGGTTATGGCTTTTGCCTAATGCTCAGGGATAATTATTAATAGTATCTTCTTTTCTTCTCAAATTTTTCTCAGTTTGGGATATATGTAGGATCATTAATTATAGCAGAACTTTATCCCTTTTTTAGGGGTCACAAAAAGACCAAAAATTATCAAGCTTTTCCAACAAAGTAGCGGTAGAGTTAGCTTAAATGTTCATATGATATTAGAGCTGTGAAGGTATTGGTGGTCAACTGGAATAAACCCCGAGGGCCCCAGGAGGGGAGGGGATTGTCACAACACATCCAGTAAGGTAGCAGTCCATTATGCTGCCAATCCCAACTGGAGCCTGATAGCCCCATCAAGTTCAGGTGTCACATTCTTTCCCTCTGGGAGAAACAAAGTTGTGGTGATAAAACACCCAGCCTCAGGTCTCTGATGACCCTCGGTTCAAACCTTGACTTTGTTGACTGATTTTTGACAATTACCTCTTAATTTCAAGTTCTTAATAAGAATAATAACATGATTTAGTGAGATTGTTGTAAAATTTAATCACACAATGGGTGAAACTGCTTAACAGTTTATTGATTGTAATTTAGGACATCTATTAATATTATTAATAAAATAAAAATTTCCTTTTGATGTCACGGCAGATATAAGCACCTGAAGTCTAGAAGTAGAGAGTGTGCACTGGTGGATTTGAACTGTTAAGGCAACTGTGAGCAAACTCTTCATCCTGGATATGAACTATATATATGGCATAAACTGGTCCTCAGAATACTTTATTTTGATTAGGATAGGAGGGGTCTTGGACATGAGAAAGAAAGACAAAAGAAATCTGAACACAGTCCAAGCATTAGAATGAGTGATAAGATATTCCCCAGACCTGAGCTCTGCGTTTACATAATAAAGAAATGGATATGCTACCATCCTACTGCAAAATAGGCAAGATCTGAAAACGATGCCAGTTGTCTTGGAGAAGTTAGTGCAATTTATTTTTATTTTTATTTTTTTAGTGTTTAGGAGGAGTTTACTGTGCATATGAGAACAAATCACTGAGAGGGGTCACAAAAGTTGAAGCAGCTACCACTGCAAATGAAAAGGAATTCAATCACGTCCAACTGTTCACAATAACAAGTCAAGGTGAAATAAATTGAGTGCAGTCTGCTACTATTTTCATAATAGTTGGGTACGCTGAGCCAAGTCCCTGAGGCTGGTACAGTGGACCATGTTCCACATGTCCTGCACAGTGCTGCAGCAGGTGGGAGCCCCATCACTTGCAAGCTGAGTCAGGATCTGAGACTCAAATGGGTACATTTAACTCATGAGCACTCCAGCCCAAAGCACAGCATTTCAAGCCTTGATCCCACCTCTCTGTGATTTTTTTCCCCGTAAGTTACAGCCCAGCTTGATATTCTGGGGTGAGAGCACATCATGGAGTTTGCTCCTAAGGGCTAAGGCATCACCTCAAATTTGGGCTTACCCTCTTTTGGGGAATCATATTTGCCTAGGGAGTTGGAATTTGTATTAAAGTAATGCAAGGAACCACTGGAGAGAGACTTCAAATTACGGTTTTGAGACCATCTGGATTAAATCACTTGGAAAACATCTTTAAGATGCTGATTTCTGGGTCTTCTCACTATCTAATGGGACCTGTATCATTGGACTATTTGGGAATGAGATCTGAAGATTTACAAACTCACATGGTATTGCTATCCTCATGAATGATTAGAAACCACTAGGTTAGTGGTTTAATGAACAATTCAGTGTAATGAAGAGAAAATTGTAGGTGGCACTATATTCATTTGACCATTGAGACAACTGAGGGTCAGAGGAATTATGAAGGATTTGGTTACAAAAGGGAAATAACTGCCTTTCAACTGAAGTGGCAGTAAGATGCTTTCCCCAATTCCCATCTCCTTGAAGCAGTGAAGAACATTTCCATGCCCTGGGGAGGAGAGATGATTTAGGACGAACAACTTAAGTTGAGTACTTGGTGAAAATTTTTATTAAAAATCTGAAAAAAATGATAAGCACAAAATAACTGTACCACGTTGAATGCGTCTCCATGGCCCCTGCCACTTCTGATTATATCTAGAAGTCAGAGGCATTTTCCAGGAGCAAACCCGAACTATTGCCTCAAGTTTGCATTTTAATTCATGTTAAAGGAATTGGGAAAACCTTAGATTTTCGGGAAATAGTTAAGTCACAGGTTACCGAGCAGATGGCAATTTCCCCCCCTGCCTTTTGCCTAAAAACATATAGTGGGTGCGTCACAAGCAAAGTCTGGCCTGGTTATAGCTCCATTACTCAGTCCTGAAGCATTTGCTTCTGTATTTATCATGCAGCTGAGAGTATAAATATAGATCTTAGACATCTGTAGGGAGGAGGTTTCAGGAGACCGTAGGGGCAGCATATCAGCACAGAGTCTGAAGAAAGAGCATTTGTTTTGGGAAGAGGTTTGATTTATAGAAGTGGACACTTGGGTCCTTTGACTTGGATCACAGTACTCCTCTGATCAGTTTGTTTCTTGCCACTGCACAGAAAGCAATCACTCATTCACTCCTTTCTTATTCAACCCCAGAGAGCATTGCCTGCTGATTTAGAGCAAAGATTCCCAAATTCTAATGTGTGTACAAATCACCTGAGGATCTTGTTAAAATTCAGATCATGATCCAACAGGCCTGAGATTCTGCATTCTTAACCAGTCCCAGGTGATTTCATGCCCACTAATTGATGGACCAAACTGAGCGACCAGATCTTAGAGCTAGGTTACCTGCCCAAGTTCACATCCAAGTTGTATCACCCTCTAGCTGTGAGACCACAGATGCATTCCTCATTTTAAATATTCATATATAATGTTCACAGATAATGAGAGTGCCTAGCACAGGACTGTTTTAAGGACCCAATAGTGGAAGGTTCTATAGTAATCCATGCAAAGTCCTAAAATAATTTCTTGTAACATCGTGCTATATCAATAGAAGTTTGCTATCATTATAACCAGGCATTTATTGCATGACTATCAGATGCCAGGGTTTTAAGAAAAGAAATAGAAGATATAATTTTATCATCGTAGACCTAATAGCCTGGAAGTGGTCAGTAAAATAAAGAAATCTCCCATAAGTTAGGTGATGGGCTAGTACATGCTGTGATGATAGGGATACTGGTTATGGGGTCAAAAAGCCTGGGGACTCCTTTTCCTTTGTCATAAAGGATTTTGTGCAAGCTTCCTTCCTTTTCTAGAATGCTGTTTTCCCATTTGTAACAGAAAAATTATACCAGACCATCTAGTCCTATATTTCAAGTTGTGGCTTAATAGCTTTATGATCTTGGTTAAATTTGTTAAACTCCTAGGCCTTATTTTCCTCATTTATGAAGTTGAGATAATAAGAGGGCAGTTGTGAGAATTATATATTAGTATAAAGTATTGAGATCATTATCTTGTGTCCTTAAACACTCAATAAGTCTCCTACACCCCATCCTTTACTGGTTTTTTTTTTTTCTTACTTTTTCTTACTAGCTCTATGACCTTAGCCAATTCACATTTGCCACTAGTCAGGGCTTTCTAAAATTGCTTAACTATATAACTATATGTGCTTATTTTCAAATTTTATTTAGAGTGGTTCACAAAGCCAATCAATTCTTTAAACTAGAGATCACCAGATTTTTTTTTTTTCTGAAAAGGGCCAGACAGTAAATATTTTAGCCTTTGCCACAGACAATATGTAAACAGATGGTTGTGGCTGTAATCCAATAAAACATTATTTACAAAAAAAGGAGGTAGGCTGGATTTGGCGTACAGGCCACAGTTCACTCACCCCTGCTTTAAATTAAAGAAACTGTAAATGTTCTGTGATTTATGAGAAAGTAAGTTTCTTCCAACACAAACCTTTGGTCCATATAATGCATGATTTTGTAGGAAAGTGCCAGCTCTGAGATCTTCCCCAACCGTCTGCAGCCCTGCTTTTACTCTAAGAACTCCACAGCCTTAGAAGCACAGTCTTACTTTAGAGGAGGGATTCAGAGGTCAACTCTCCTTTTAACAGAGAAGGTAAAATGAGGGGAATTGATTTACTCAGTTAACTGCTCCAGGGATAGAGCTAGCACCAGAACCTTAGTCTCCTGACTTGAAATCAGGAATTACATATTTTTTCTTTTTAGCTTGAGAAGAGGAAGAAATCATTTCCTTCAGGGAAACACACACACACACACACACACACACACACACACACACACACACGTGCATGCACACACCTTCATTTCCACTGTGGTTTTAATACAGAAATGAATTTTTTCAATCTTTCTGCTAATGGATATGCCATAGTCAGACATGAAAACACTACTATGTCTGCTTAATGGAAATACCAGTTCCCTGTCCTTGTCACTTGGAGCTCATGTTAAAGGTCTCCTTTCATTTCTAGCAAAACAGAAAAAAACACCCTCTCCCTCCTCTTACATCTACTCAGGTTCCAGAATCATTTCTCTGGCAGTAAATCAGCAGTGAATGAGACGGCTAATTCACATCCATCTAGATCCCATCCCCCAAAGAAGAAATGGGATCAGAAAGCCCTGAAAAAGAAACAGGTTTCCCCCTGCTAGAACCTGAATGGAAATATTTTCTCTGTTTTCAATGTGCCACTTGTGATTTCTTTATCCTGGCCTTGCTGAGCTGTGCTGGTGTAAAATAAATAAAATAACAATAATACCAAAGATTGAGCATTTAGTATTTACCAGGCATTGCACTAAATGCCTTAATCATATGTGGAAGCATTACGAATCTCATTTTAAAGATAAAGAAACTGAGGTACAAAAAGAATAGAAAAAAGATTATACTCAAATTCTGCCTCCAAATAACAGGCACAAAATTTTGACATAGAAATTAATGATGTAAATGTGCATGATTCCATTTATGTGAAATGTCCAGAAAAGGTAAATCTGTGGAGATAGAAAGCAGGTTAGTGGCTGCCTGGGGCTGGGGGTGAGGACAAGGAGTGACCACACTGGCCGTGAGGGTCACCCTTGGGCTGATGGAAATCTTCTAACAATGTATTGTGTGATGGTTGCACAACTCTTGTAAATTTACCTCTAGTCATGGATTGCACTACACTTGAAAAAAGTGAATTTTATGGTAAGTAAATAAAATGTCAATAAAGCTGTTAAAAAAGTAATCGTGTAGAGCAGAAATCATAAAGGCTTCTCACCACCTTCATGGCCACTCCTTCCCTGTGAGCATCTTAATTTCTCTTTATAGCCACAGGAAAGTCCCTTCTCACCCAGGGTTTTTAGCTCCCATTTCTTCTTTGGTGACAGGACATGGAGGGATGAGTGTTGACCTCTCCTACAATGCTAATTTATCACCCAAATGATAATCCTGGAATTTGAGTGGGTGCAAGTAAAGGAAGAGAGTGCTTCTTTATTTTAACAGAAATGAAAGGAGACTTTTACTACACATGGACTATGATAAGAATGGAAGATTGCTTTTCCCATTAAATGGATACAAGTATATTTTAATATATGTTAGAAATGGTTATTGCAATAAGCTTATTTATTTATTTGATAATTCACTCAGCATATATTCATAAAATCCCTGTCATATGCCAAGCACATTTCTTAACTCTGGGAATAAAACAATGAATACCATAGTCAGTATTCATGTCCTCATTGATCTCAGGTCCATAAGGAAACCTTACTGTTTTCTTTGTGAAAATCCTACCTATTCTCTGGCTCTGATTCAATTTGGAGTTAAAATATACCAAAAAATCCCCCACATCATTTTTTTAAATTATTGAATACATTTTACATGTAACACTGTGTAAGTTTAACCCCACACCATTGAATGACTCCAGTCATATCTATATTGCACTGAAGTTATATTTGTTCATTACCAACTAGTAGAATCACTTTCTCTATAAGTCTATAAAATCCTCACTAGTAGATGCCATGATTAGTTCATCTCTCTGTCCCCCACAGGACCCATTAATGTCTTGCATACAGCAGACAACTCAATAAATCTCTCTTATATGAATTTGTTAATTTATTCATTAGCTGATTATAATGTATAGCTTTCTAGGTGATGGGTACTCTCCTGGGCATTAAGAAATTCAGTAGTGAATAAGATCAGCAAGGTCCCTGCCTCTTAGGAACTTATGTTGGCTTAGGGGAGACAATCAATGAACAAGAGAACAGACATAGTGAGTTCAGATAATGATTATTACAAATGAAATAAACAGAGGGTGAATTATTGGGATGGGCATTAGAGAGCCACTTCTGCAAGGGTTGTCAGAGAAATAATCTTTGATGACTTGGTACTTGATATTAAACACGAAAAATGAAAGAGTTGGGGCGCCTGGGTGGCTCAGTCAGTTAACCATCCAATTTCTGCTCAGGTCATGATCTCGCGGTTTGTGGGTTCGAGCCCCGCGTTGGACTCGGCTGACAACTCAGAGCCTGGAGCCTGCTTCGGATACTGTGTCTCCCTCACTCTTGCCCCTACCCCTCTTGTACTCTGTCTCTCTTTCATTCTCAAAAATAATTAACATTAAAAAAAAGAAAAATGAAAGAGTCAGTCTATGAATAGATAGAAGACAATTCTAGGTAGAGGAAACATCAAGTTAAAAGACCCAGAGGCAGGGGTGCCTGGGTGGCTCAGCTGGTTAAGCAACTGACTTTGGCTCAGGTCATGATCTTGCAGGTCGTGGGTTTAATCCCCTCATCAGGTTCTGTGCTCACAGCTCAGAGCCTGGAGCCTGCTTTGAATTCTGTGTCTCCCTCTCTCTCTGCCCCTCCCCCACTCCTGCTCTGTCTCTCTCTCTCTCTCTCTTAAAATTAAATAAACATTTAAAATTTTAAAAAAATACACAAAAGACCCAGAGGCAAGAAAGAATTTGGTGTGTTGGAGCGGGTAGAAGAAGAAGAAGAAGAAGAAGAAGATGAAGAAACCAGACCAGTAGCTGGAGCCTAGTAAGGAAGGAGATCAGAGGAACAGGGAGGTAGTCTGGGTCAGATCACTAAGGGCCTTGCAGGCCACTATGAGGAGTTCAAATTTCATTCTATGTGTGACAGATGAAGGGTTTTAAAAAACAATGTAACATAGATCTGCTGTATATTTTAATGAGATCATTTTGAATCCTTTGTGAAGAATATGTGGGTATAAGGGAAGCACTAAGGCAATGAGACCATGAATAAATAAATACTTGTAAAGTTTCTTGGGTGGTAGAATGAAGTCCTGAGTCGAGTATAGAGCAATCTCAGTTATCAGACATGTACATCAGAGTTTTCTCTACTGTTTTCAAGCCCACTTTACTGGAATCAAGTCTTCCTCATTAATTTCATGCATCTTCTTGTGTACATCTGAAATTATATACATGTGTCACAACCAAGAGTCATCAGGGAGGTCACCCAGAGTTCTGAGGATCTCGTGATGCTATGTCATGTGTTTGAGGAGTTTCTGTGTTTTCCTCCTTTTCCAGGGAATTAGGTGCACTTCCTATCACCCCGGCCTAACTTTAGCTGCAGCTCTCATTATTTCCTTTTTTTGGTCAAACTCTGCTGGCTTTGGCATTCCACACACTTCCTCTCATTAAGAGGAATCCATTTAAATCCGAGGAGCCTCATTAGAACAAGTATTTTATGGGGGCAGTATCCCATTCCATGCATCTCACGATGAGGGAAAGATAGAGGGACATTGGTCTGGGAATTAAGAGACCTGGTTTGTTTTATACTTGCCTATAATTCATTATCTGATGACACCCCTTCTCCAGGCCCCAGTTTCCCTATTTGTAAAATAAGAGGATTGAACTTGATGAGCTGTGAGGTAGATGTTTCTTTGCTATTCTTTAGAATGTGCTTCTCCTGTTTCCTAACCAGTCTTGCTCATTATTGTGCTTTCCTCTTTGTAGTCTTTAGGGCTGTCAGGGGTCATGGCATATTATGTTACTTTCAGCATCTACAACAACTCATTGCAAGGATTCTCAATTTTTTTTTCCATCCAACTATCCAGCCAGTGAACCATGAACTCATTTGTTCATTTCAGAAATAGCCTTAGAATGTCTATTGTTCACAGGCTCCTGGCTGGTTCAGTTGGTTAAGTGTCTGACTTCAGCTCAGGTCATGATCTCACAGTTTGTGAATTAGAGCCCCATGTCGGCTCTGTGCTGACAGCTTGGAGTCTGCTTCAGATTCTGTGTCTCCCTCTCTCTCTGCCCCTCCCCTGCCCATGTTCTGTCTCTGTCTCTGACATAAATAAACAATAAAAAAATTTTAAGAATGTCTATTGTTTATCAGACACTGCTGAGTGGTGGGGATGTGATACAGTATAGGATAGAGTCTCTGTACTCAAGGTCTTCAAAGTCTGGGGAGACAGGAGCAGCCACATTCACAAGCACAGTGTAGTGCAATGAGTACTATGATGGAGAGAAGCTTAGGATCTGGAGGAAGTACATACAGGAGGCATTAAAGTGAAGCTCAGAGCAACTCAGGGAAAGACTCCTGGATGAGTTGACCCCAAGCCCCAATCTTGAAAGCCTAGAAGGAATGAGCTAAGTGAATGGACAAGGAGAGGTGCTCCAAGAAGAAAATGCATGTGACAATGAGCAAAAGGTAAGATAGTCTGTAAGGAGGCCAAAATGGACAGATGATTGGGTGGATGGTAGAAGCCAAGGTTGGAGATTTAGGCAAAGAACAGGTCATAAAGGGCCTCATGTATGATGCCACAGAATGAACAAAGTGTTGAAGGAGGAAAAGAAACCTCACTACTTTCTGGATTAAGTGGGGCGGCAGTGTTCACGGTGCAATGTGAAGTGTCTAGCACATGAGGCATGATAGTCTTGTAGTAAAGCATGCAGTTTCCTTGGGCAACCAGATCTAGGTCTGAAATCCATTTCTACCACTTACCAGACATGTGAACCTGGAGAAATTTCTTGACCTCATTAGGGGTCATCTTTCTCATTTGCATTAGGGTTGTTGGAAAGATTACATATGTTGAGATTTTAGTGCAATATTTGCACTTGAAAAAAGATTTAGTAAGTGTTAACTACTAATGCAAATTAAGGCTATTAATACTACTCTTTCCTTCTCCTTCCTTCCTTCCTTCCTTCCTTCCTTCCTTCCTTCCTTCCTTCCACAGATTCCTAGAATAACAGACAAGGATGAGATTGAATAACTGATGCAGCCCAAGCCCTTGTATTTTCCTAATATATCTAATGATGACACTTATTTATTTGGGTCATATGTATTTAGTTGTTCATCCATTCAGCCAGGACTATTTACAATAGGATAGTTCAGGTGTGCCATGATGAGAGTGGAGGGTAGCTAGTCAAACCCAATAGAATTAGAGGCTGTAGTTTCAACTCAAATCTTCCCTTATGTTGATTCTTCCATGAAGACAGAGGACCAAACTTGACCCTGTTCATATGGTTGGTTTACTTGACCACATGAGTGAGAAGAGGAAGAGAGCAGTTAAATGCATGGGCTTCTCAGTCAGCCCTGGGCATTCATCCTGGGCCTGATTGGCTAACTGTAGAATGCAGGCAAGTTATTTAACTTTTTGTAACTTTAGTTTCTTCATGTGTAAAATGAAATTATATGCTCTACTCATAGCTACCTGGAGATAGTAAGAAATGTGTAAGTGAAGAGAAATGTGTAAGTGAGCTTCAACATATGGTGTATATTATTCTTATCACTTTATCAGTGTTACAATGCTTAGTAGTATGCATATCAGAGTTATTATTAGTAAAGTATTATTACTGTCATTAAATTATAACATAAATTTATTGTTAGCGTTACTTAACAATATTGTTTAGTATTAGTATTAAGGATTTTCTAAGTATTTTTTGTCAATATTCTTATTATTTGTATTTGTATTATTAAGTAATACAGAAGATAAAATACCCACAGTCAAAATCTATACATGGGCCAATCGATATGCCCATGGTGAAGACCAACAGCTGGGCAAGCAAAGATAATATTTGGAGAAGATGGACCAGGACTAGGTTTCATCTTCTCTACAAGGTCTATCCTCAACAAACCAGACTCGAGATTACTGTTGTATCAGAAGTTATCTGGGTTGATCTTGTTAGGAAGTGGGAGCCTAGAAAGAAGATTGGCAAATGTGCTGGCTGGATTTGTGAGGCTGCTTCAGGTGGGTGGCCCAGTCCTGGTCCACTCAGAATCATGGCACCTGCCCAAATCAGAAAGCACAAGCCTTCACAAATATTTTCCTGTGAGGAAAAAGCCAGTGGGCTCATAAAGGAGGAATGAAGGGCAGGGCTTGGCCATCTGGGTCAGGAAGGATTTGTAGGGAAACAAACATAGTAACTCGTGAGACATTAGAGGAAATTATCTTTAAGAGAAGGGTACGTTTGGTTTAACTCATCTTTCCATGTGGTTACATTTTATTGGTGCTTGCTGGGTGACAAATCATCCATTTTTAGATTTTATTTAGCTCTAGTTTTGATCTTATGAGTTAAGAATGACTAATACCCAAAAGGGTATGACCCTGGAACAAAGCATGCTGGGAAAGCACATTTCTGGGTGCATGTTCCCTCTGTGCCTAGAGACACGGATTCAAATAAAAACCAAGACTACTGTCCCACCAGGGGCCATTACTTTGGAAAGTACAACAGGGCTTTTGAATACGCCTTTGTTTGCCACTGTTATTCAAGGTTATCCAAAGAGGAATCTGCTTTAAGAGAGGAGAGAGTAGTAAATTTAATTGGAACTTTCAAACAATGTTCAGCCCAAAGCTAAGATGTTCAACATCGAATAAGCATTTAAAACCACTGGCCAACAAACACAATCAGTGTCTTCAAAAGGCGTCACTTCATGAGTCTCACTGGCTTGGAAGAGCAAGTGCAAGGGATGAGAGGTTCTGTTCTTGCTTAATTCCATTAATGGTCAGGCTGTTGGGGAAGAAAGCTAATCATCTCCCATCTTTTACTGACTATTTTTGTTGCTAGAGTTATGCCCATAAGAGGTCAACCCTCTATGACTGAAGAAAGGATCATATTGGATACTTAGTTTTGAACTTTGACTTGCACAGGCTATGGGGCCCTTTTGTTCCTCTCAGTGATCCTGGGAGGAAAGCACAGTTATGGTTATTAGCATCTCCATTTTACAGTTGGAGAAACAAATTCCCAAAGAGTTAATGACTTGCCCAAGATCAAACAGTAAGTTAGTGACAGAGGCACAATATGAACCAGTCTCCTAAATTGTAGAATCTACACCATACTTGTTTGAGCAGCCAATGGTCTTTTTCACATTTTCAAAAATTAGAAAAGTGTTTAGTGTCCACACTCTGAGTCTGGCTTTATTTACCTTGACCTGTGGGCTGAGTTGTCCACAATCTCCCCTCTTTCTAAGCCACACAGAACTGCCAGCTTGTGACTTCTCAGTAAGTTTAATAAAAGCAGGTATGTGAGAGTTTACAAACTGAGATGTTTCAGCAAATCATTTGTTGTGATTAATTGCATCCTTAGAGTCCAAGGATTTTGAAGAATGAACAAAGCTTGACCCCATCATTTTATTTTACAGAAAGGGAAACAGATATAGAGAAGAAGAAGATACTGCTTGAGGTCACATACTCTAGAGCCCTCAATGTCCTCCAAAAACTGATGAGGTAGCTGATAAAGGAAGTTCACAGAAAAGAGATAAGTAAAAATAAGTATGAAGGTTTCTTTTTCTCCACATCCTTGCCAGCACTTGTTATTTCTTATTCTTTTGATTCTAGCCATTCTGGCAAGTGTAAGGTGATATCTCATTGTGGTTTTGATTTGTATTTCCTTGATGATTAATGATGGTGAGCATTTTTCATGTATCTATTGGCCATCTGTATGTCTGCTTTGGCAAAAAGTCTGTTCAGGTTCTCTGCCCATTTTTATTTAAAACAATTTTAATGTTTATCTATATTTGAGAGAGGGAGAGAGACAGAGTGTGAGTCGGGGAGGGTCAGAGAGATGAAACAAAATCTGAAGCAGGATCTGGGCTCCAAGCTGCAAGCTGTCAGCACAGAGCCTGACGTGGGGCTCGAACTCATGAACAGTGAGATCATGACCTGAGCCAAAGTCAGACACTTAACCAACTGAGCCACCCAGGCTCAACAATATATGTGTATACACACACATACACACAGACACTCACACACACACACACACACACACACACACGAAGAATGAGATCTTGACATTTGTAGCAACATGGATGGATCTAGAGGGTACAATGCTAAGTGAAATAAGTCAGACAGAGAAACACAAATGCCATATGATTTCAGTCATATGTAGAATTTAAGAAATAGAACAAATGAACAAAAAAAAGAGAGAGAGAAACCAAAAAACAGACTATAGAGAACAAACTGGTGGTCATCAGAGGGGAGGTGGATGGCGGAAGGTTGAAATAAGTGAAGGGGATTAAGAGTACACTTACCATGAGGAGCACGGAGTAATGTATAGAATTATTGAATCATTATATTGGACACCTGAAACTAATATGACACTATGTTAAAACTTCAATAATAAAATAAAATAAGTATGTACTTGTAAGGATTTCCTGACACTTCTTAGCTGTGCAGCCTCAAACAAGTCTCTTAAACTCTTGGACTCAGCTTTCTGGATGTCAAATGGTATTACTAATAGAACCCACTCCATAGGGTCTGTGAGGATCCAGTGATGGCATGCATGCAAGTCTCTGAGAGCAGGGCCTGTTCTGCGGCAGGAACTCAACACCCAGGGACTTAATAAAGGTTTACCAGGTCAGAGCATAGAGACAGGGGGTGGGTTTGTGAGTTAGGACCATGCTAGAGGGAGCAGAGGGAGTGATTTATGTCTTCTGTTCCCACACTTGGTTCTATTTGGGAAAACAGAGGGGTGAAGATAACAGGAAAAGGGGGCATGTCCTTGAGTAAGTCGTCTATTGTTGCCAGACGTCACTCTGGTAACGAGGAAACCCCCTGAAACCAGTGTGTCCACAGCTCTGGCTGTGACTCTCCAGGGCCTCCAGTGGCAAGTGCCAGAATTCCAGGAAGCAGCCAGGAATGAGGCAGTCAGGGATAGGAACATTTATTTCTTTGGGAGTCTTCCTTTTTGGATGTTCTCAGAACTTTGGATGAACTAATGTGATCTTCAGGCTAGAATTTGGTCCTGGAGGGAAGTTTCCATTCCACCTTGCCCCTGTTTATCTTAGTCTATCATGGGGCAAGGTGCCAACTTTCCTATTCAATCAACTGATTAGACTCGGTGATGTTTATAAATAGCTTCTGGAAACCCTTTCTGAAACTTTCCTTAGGATTTCTAAACTCTCCTTAATGAGGACAGATTGCAAGAGAAACGAGTAACAATTTGCTAAAGGCAAATGGATGGGGGGTTGAAAAAGGGGAACAGACCATACATAAAAAATCATAGTAAAAGTGGGAATTTGGGGATGGCCATATGCTTAGGAAAATTTTCTAATTTCACCTTCATAAATGATCACTCAGATAGGATGTGGTTTAGAGTGGCTCCTTAATAATAATGATAATTTTCCCACATCAAACAATAAGTAGTATTAAGAGAACCATACGGAAAAAATAACCTTGTTTGAAAGAACACATTTTTTCAAGAATGTTTAGGCACTCATTTGGGTTTAAGAAGATACAAACAACCCCATCTAATCAGTTACAAACAGTCCTGATCATGGTAAGTAGCCATATACTTTCCACTTGTATCTTTGACATTGGTGTCCTCCAATTTAGGGTTTGCCTTCACAAGTTCTAGGATAGAGTTAAAGTAGGTTCTAGGATAGAGTTAAGGTAGATTTGTTCTGCTTTAGGTGAGCAAACTTTCACATGAGGACACAGATTCACAGAGGATGGATAAAGTACAGAAAGCTTCAGTCTCCTCCAATTCTACCCCCTGGAACTCACTAGAGACACAACAGGCGGCAAAGGGGAGGATTCTTAGCCAAAATGATGCCTTAAGGATTACCATGTCTTATTTCTTATCAGTCCAGACGAGACTTGGCAGTTCAAGCTGTGGGCAGTGTAAGTGGAAATGTCAGAGAGGTTAAGGATTCTTTGTTTCCTGATCAGAGAGGAGACACTCTTTGAACAGAAGGTCTTAGCAGGTACAAGAACAGTAGTACAGGCCTGGTGTGTCTCACAAGAGAGCCCTCAATCCTCCTCCTTAGGGCCTCTCAATAGGACCAAGTAGGTGCAGTCTTATCAGGAGTGTCGAGGCAAGCAGTAGACAGATAGCAGGCCCCCAGAGAATTGCCCCAGGGATACCTACCAATCTTTAATCAGAAATCATATCGGAGTAGCATGTGTTTTCTGTGTAAGGAGCAGAACAACCAAACCATGTCCCTAGATAAACATTAAGTTAATTAGTGCTTCTGTTGTTAAAATTATTTCCCTTCGTTTATTATCTCATACCATAATCCAGGGGTGATAGCAATCTTGAAAGGTAGATGTAATAGATATGTGAAAATCCTTATTTTGCAGAAGAGAAAGTGAACTGCTGAGGCAAAAATGAATCTATCAAGGTCTAGAGCTGTTGCAAAGTCTAGGACTTGGAACATGTTTTGAAAAATGGACAAAGTGTCAGGGCATTTTCACTGGGTGGATTACATTCAGTCACATAATTCCTTAACTCATTCATTCATTCCTTCATTCCTTTAGCAACTATGATTTGAATACCTATCTCATTGCAAGCACTGTTCTAGGCACTTGGGGGATGTCATAGAACAAGACGGACTGAAATATCTGTCTCTGCAGCCAGATACAGAATAAAATATGTGTAACATCTCCCCTGCCACCATGCACCTTCTTGTGCAAGGTGACTTCCAAATCAGCATGCTTATTGTCTAGGGGGGAGCAACAATAGACAATAATAATAGGAGTTCAAATACTAAATAAAAGTTGGTTAAGTGATCTGGAAAAAAGGAAGCAAGGTAAAGGGGATTAGAAGTATTGGGTAGAAGGGAAATTAATATTTAAACAGAAGGATCATGGTGGATCTCATTGAAAAGGTGAATTTGAAATTGAAAGAGGTAATGGATAGAGTTATCTGGGTAAGAAGCTTTCCAGGCAGAGCACATACACAGCAAAGGAGGAGCCTGGCATGGCTGGAGCATGTGGGAGAGGGTGAGAGTAACAGAAGTTGAGGTTAGTAAGATAATGGGAACTAAGTCTCGGGGGGCCATGCAGATCATTGTGAGGACTTTAGCTTTTACTCTGCAGCAATGTCCGAGCCTCTGCAGAGTTTTGAGCACAGAAATGGCATAATCTGACTTTTTTGTTTTTAAATTATTCCATTGGCTTCTGGGTTGAGATTAGCTTGAAGGGGAGCAAGGGCACAGCAAGAAATCCAGAGGAGGTACGTGGCAAGATAATGAAATATGTCCATGAAAGCTTTCAAGTTTGTCCTAGACACACAAGAAGACATTCTCCACTGTCTGCGGTAAGGTCAGCATGACGTGACCAAGTTTTGTCCAGATGTGATGGCACCACTTCCACGCCTGCCCTAAAATCTGACATATGATGTTCCAAACCCTGCTGCTTCTGTGGCACTCATGAAGACCCCGTGTTGAGAAGAGAAGCAGTGTAAGGTGGCAGGAGCCTGGGTTCTCAATGACAGCATGGAGCAGGGCTGCTTCCTCCCACACCAACCACACTGCCCTTCGACTTGAGTATGTTTGGAAACTATGAAAAAGAACAAAGAATTCCTAGTTCCATTCTATTTATTTCAGCCTTGCTACTAGTGATGGTTTAGACATACTTCCTGTTTTGATTTTCTAAAACAAGAGTTTTGTGCACAGACTGGTTGTATCTTTTCTCCCCTCATCTCAATAATACCTGCTCAAAATCACACCTAGGTAGTGTCATGCATTTCAACATCACAACATGCAGTGGTGACCTGATACACTTAGAACAATGCTGGATGTGGAAAATAAGACAACAATACAACAGCAAAAATAACTAAATTAAACAAATTTCCTTTTTCTTTTTTTAAAATACTAAATTTGTGGCAGGGTTTTCTTAAACATTTTAGCATTTTTACTATATGTTAGCATTTTTTCAATAGAGCATTCACTATGCCAATCCCTGAAAAATATTTAAACTCCCTACTACCACCACTGCTACTCTTTCTCTTTTTCTTTCTTTCTTTCTTTCTTTCTTTCTTTCTTTCTTTCTTTCTTTCTTTCTTTCTGTCTACCTACCTACCTACCTGTCTACCAACCTACCTATTTGTTCATACGTCTACCTATTTATCTCCTTTTATCTTCCATTGATTTTGTGATGTTTCATAAAATATTTATTAGAAAATTCTTAATGTCATAAATCTAACTGGACTAATGATAAGCAAATAATAAACTCTGCCCAAAGACAGTCTCCCTTTGGACATAGGAAAGGGGAATGAGGGTTCATATGGCCTTCTGTCTGCCAGGTATTGCCCTGGAAGTATTATTTAAAATGCCTCCTCAGCCTCTTTGGGATAATTCTCTGCAGATGGGTGGCTAAGGAGGAGGGAGACATAGGGGTGCCTGGGTGGCTCAGTTGGTTGAGCACCGACTTCACTTCAGGTCATGATCTCACAGTTTGTGGGTGCAAGCTCCACATCAGACTTTGTGCTGACAGAGCAAAGCCTGCTTGGATTCTCTTTCTCCCTCTCTCTCTGTCCCTCCCCTGCTCATGCTCTCTCTCTCAAAAATAAATAAACATTAAAAAAATTCTTTAAAAAAAAAAAGAGGAGGTAGGGGAGCCATAGCATCACCTCCCTCTGACTAATGAGTGAATAGACTCAGAGAAGTAACCCAAGTATCACCATGCCACCAGGCAGAGCTCAGAGATTTCTGAGGGACAGAGGCTCACCAAGAACCTCCACGTCACTGCAGATGCTGCCTCATTTTAAGCTGCTAAAGCTTGAGGCTGACACTGCAAAACCTCCCAGAGCAACTGAGAGAAGCACAATGGCCTGATGATCTAGGAAACGAAGTCTGGATTCAGACAGAACTGGGTGTGGAGCCTGCTTTTGTCACTTTCTAGATGTAGTCCTTGACAATGCTGCTTAATCCCTCTTACTCTTTGTGTCCTTAAATACCAGTAATGGCTATAAAACAGCACAATACTCTGTCTTATAGTAAGAACTCAAGCTGTAACCACAGTGGTTATTCTAGTGCCACTAAAAGGTCCCCTGATTCAGAAATGAGCATCCCAAGGGCACTGTTAAATTCATTCATAGATCTGTAAAACATCACATTTACAACCCCAGCATCTGCTAAATGCTCTCAACAGGCAGTGGTTGTAAGTCCTCCTTGCTGAAGGTCAGAACAGAGCTAGGCAAGGAAGGTTCTTCAGGGTTCAGATAAGAAGGGTGGGCTGGTTCCTGAAGGCAGAGAGGAGGCCACCCCTGGTCATCTCCTGACTTTGCTTGTCTCCTTTCATGTAAGTGGCTGTGGGAGGGAGCAGCAGCCTTGTCCTCTCCACACATCCCCCTGCCCCCCGAACATGGTCAGGGATGGACAGATGGCAAGACAGGCACATGAGAACCAGGGCAGCCTGGTCAGTTATCTGTTATCCTGGTCTGATGAATTTCCTATCAGAGGCAGTACAAAAGCAAAACAAACCAAAGAAAGAAATAAACAAACAAAAAACCCTAAAATGACGATGACGACGATGACAACAATAACCAAAACCCCCATGTTTTTCATCTTCATCTCTGTAAATTCTTTATGGTGTCAGAAATGACTTTCCTCAAAGAAGGTTTCACGTATTGTACCTCTTATAGGAAACAGAGGGATTTCCATTGGATCGGCCAGGTAGGTTGGTGAAAGAAGAAGGGGAGATAATAAATTACATACATAATAAATTATAAGCTTGCGGTTTGTGCTGATGAGGTTTTGGGGTGATGGTGGGGTTCATGGGGTTTGGAGCTAACAGCCAAGAAAGAATTCTTGAAGACATCTTTGATGCAGAACGGTGATTTTATTAAAGCATGGGGACAGGACCCATGGGAAGGAAGAGCTGCACTGGGGTTTGGGGGGGTGTGTGTGACCTTTTTATGGAGTCCCAGGAGATAAAGTCAAGAGAGTTTCCAAAGAGAGTTTCATATGCTAAAGATTCAGATTATTGGAGGCCTAACTATTGTCAAGCTAAGGCTGTTTTTCCCTCTAGCAAAGTATTAACATTAAGACAGTAGGGAGTTCTTGGACTTGAGACCATTGATGAGATTGCCTTTTTCTTGTAAACTGCCTTTTTGTCCTTCCTGATTTTGGGGTAGCCTGGAGTGCCCGAGGAATAGCACACATATCCCACCTTGGGGGAGGGTGTTAGCCTATACTTTGCCCTCAGCTTGCCCCAGGCTCTCTCATCAGTGCTGCTCACCAATATGCATCTTACTTACATTATTTCATCAAATCTTTTTAAAAAAAGGTGACTATCCCCTTTTTTAGAGATAAGGGAAGTGCTTTTGGAAAATATGTCAGAGTCCAGAATCTACCCAGGTTTGTCTACTCCAGTCTCTCCATTCTGTCTCCAGATCTAAAGCAAAGGCTGTGGCACATGGGGCTGTCTGGTGCTTGCTGTTAGGATCCAGGAGAGAGGCCCCACATCTGAGAGCCTGTGTAGCCTTAGACTGTGTAGGAGGAGAAAGCACACATCTGTTAATCTTCAGCACACCACATTGAAATTCTTGTAAAAAGAGTCTGGTTGGAGTTGGTGTTCTTCCCTGTGCGTGACCTTGGGCCGGCAAGAGAGAAACACACTGAGGTTCCCTGGGAGGCTGCTGATGAACGACTAGTCTTTCTCAGAACTGCTCCTCTTTCCCACCTCGTGTGGAAGGAATAGGGTAAAGTGGTGAGGCCAGAGGGACAGTCTATTTAGACAGCTTCTTTATGTCTCTATTATCAGTAGGCTTTTGCTGATACCTCCTACAGGGAGGGAAGTCTGTAAATCATCAGGTGGGACCCTGCTATACAATGGAGGAGAGGATTTTGCTCTATCTCTGGTTAGGTCCCAGGCTGCCAGGGGTTTGGTGATATACCTGGCCTAATAACAGTGTTTTGAAATATGTCATCATTTCAGCCTGTGAGGCAGATAGGATCATCCTCATTTTACAGAGGAAAAGAGATAACCCTGGGGCCCAGAGATGTTTGCTTGTGAGTCTCCTGCAAATTTCAGACTAGAATCCAAGTCTCCTGATTCATGAGCCAGCAGAGCCTTTCCAACATGGGATTTTAGGCGTGGCAGTAAGAGATCAAAAGGCCTTCAAGGCTTGAACAAAGTCTCAGGGAATGGACTTTCACCTAGTGGAAGTCAATTCTAGTCTGATATTTTGAACCATAGGAAATGATTCACAATTTGTAAGCCTTTCTTCCCTATGTTCTAAGTAGTGTATAAACATTCGGAACTTGCTTACCTCAAGTGCAGGATCAAAACAAAAAAATTATGGCTGATTATGCTTTGGGAGGAGACATGAGGACCACACATATGTAGGCAGGGTAGTTCAGTAATTAATCAAATCTTCAGAGGTCAGAAGTTAACAGTATTGGCCATCCACAGTTTAGCCATAAACTCAGACATTTGAAAAGGCTCCTGAAAATGGAAATATACTTGTTAAAAAACTACAGCTCCCAGACAATGTGCTTTGCTGCCCAGGGCAAGCTGTAGCTTGTGGATTATCACAAGGCTTTACACAAAAAAGCCTGGTGAATATTTGCAGATGGAATTTAATGAATGAAGGCACAAACCCTCTGGCTCTCCTGCCAGGTCTCATGAAATCTTAATAAATACACTTTATGTACCAAGCTTTGTTATTTGCTTCTCTCTCTCTCTCTTTATTCCCTGAGCAGATTAAATATAGCGATTTAGAAAAGGAAGAGGAGTTGGCAGAAACAGTGAAATGTTAATAGAAGCTTGACAGCTTGAAAATAGGAGAGGAAAAAATAAAAGCAAAGCAGACAAAGAAACTTACCTCTCCCACAATATAACACTGGGTTGCTGAACCAATAAAAACTAAGTTTAGGATCATCAGAAATGTGCACAGACTATGTTAGATTGACTTTTGCCTACAACAATTTACTTAGAAATGTTTTACACTGGGGTGCCTGAGTGGCTCAGTTGGTTAAGGGTCCAACTTCGCCTCAGGTCATGATCTCACCATTTGCGAGTTAGATGGTTCCTGATTTCTATCCCCACACTGAACTCTGCTCTCAGCACAGAGCTGGCTTCAGATCCTCTGCCTCCCTTTCTCTCTGCCCCTACCCTGCTCTCTCAAAAATAAATAAAAACAGGGCACCTGGGTGGCTCAGTCAGTTAAACGTCCAACTCTTGGTCTCAGCTCGGGTCACAATCTCACAGTTTCATGGATTCAAGCCCCGCACCAGGCTCTGTGTTGGCAGCATGGACCCTGCTTGGGATTCTCTCTCTCCCTCTCTCTCTCTGCCCTTCCTCCACTTGTACTGTCTCTGTCTCTCTCAAAATAAATAAACTTAAAAAAATAATAATAATAAATAAAAACATTGACAAATAAATGAAGTTAAAAATATGTTTAACACTTAAAAAAATTAAAAAGGTTAGACATTTTAAAAAGGGTGTTAAGCCTCAGTTATCACTTAATAGAAGGGCCTCTTTCTATGAGAAGGTATGCATGAGCTTCCTCTGTCCATTTTACTGGGCTTCCCTCTAGTGTACAACTTGGAACTACAGAAGACTATGATCTGGAAGACCACTATATATCATCTCTCTGGCATGTTTTACACCTTGACATTGTTTTCTATTCTAGATAGTATGGTGAATTTGCAGTCAGAGGCAACACAAGAAAATAAATAAGTACATAAAAAATAAGCCTGCTTTTTCATCTCTTCCCTTTAAGTCCATCCTCGTGTGGCTGTCAGAAAGAACTTGCCCCACAGATGTCTTTTATTACCAGCTTTTAAAGTGAATAAAGTGGGTTTGCTGTTGTCTATTTTGGCTTCAAGATCTGGTCTTACATCCTTTATTCCTTTTGTGACAAACAAAACACAAAAACAAAAAACAAACCAGCAAACCAAAAACAAAAATAAAGGAACAGACATGACTTATAAATCAAGATGATTAGATAAATAGATATAGATATAGATACACGTATAGATATAGATACAGATATATAATGATGGCCATTAGTAATGAATGATGAACAAAGTGAAGAATGCAAAAGATAGAAAGAGCCCTATTTCCATGCAAGGCTCTTCCTGATTCCTAAGTCCATAGCATGTATTAACTGGTCCATCTTTGTCCACCTGAAAAGCTGTGAGATCAGCTGAGACAGAAATTCAATGTGTGGCTCTAATCTTTTCCATGAATGAGTGGATAAGTGACACTCAAGTGGATCACTGGGGGCCATAAAAGATTCACTGTGCTAAGCCATGAAGGTTTCTTGAGAGTTCATCACAAGAAGTAATGTTTAATATTGTCAATAATGGACATAATGATGGAATAATAATGTCAACAGTGAAATTAATGATGGTAATAATAAATAAGAATAACCTTTTATTGGACATCTGGTGTTTGAAAGTACTCTGATCACTTTACTTTCACTCTTACAATTAATTCTCACAAGAACACATTGAGAGAAGTCATTAACTGCATATTATTGATCAGGACTTGAGGTGCAAGGAGGTTAACTCAAAACCCCAACTCACACAGGTAGTATGTTATGGGGCTAAAATCCAACCCTAGATGTGTCTGTCTTCAACTTCCAGTTCCCATCCTCCCCCTTTTCCACCTCTATCTTCTTCATCTTCATCTTCCATTCTTTAAGGCTAGCTAACTCCATAGATATCCTCTTTGATCCATTACTTTCTAATACATTTTCTTTCAGGAGTAAAAGGATTCAAAATAACAATATAAGTTTGTGAGCAACTACTTTTACAAGGCACTGTTACATAAAAACTCAATAGTTTACAAAAGAATGGAGGAAATAGGTATGTATTTATTAAGTGCCTGTGATGAATCAGGCTCTATATATTTTATTATAGTCATCTTAATTTTCTCAACCACAGTATGCATCTCATTCCCATTTTATAAGTAAAGGAACTAAGTTTAAGGATGAAGCTTATATGGAATCACACATCCAGTGGAAACTCTGACTTGGATATATATTCATCAATCCAGACAAGGTAGCTGGACCAAGCTATATACAACCTGGACCTCCAAGACATCAGGGCTTAAAGAGCCCCTGTGCTCAGACACATTCCCAGCCTGAAACGGAACATTCTCCAGACATTCTTGTATAGCATCCAAAAAGTATCAATTCTGGAGGGCACTTTAATGATAGCTTTCATATACATGAAGGAGCATAGATGTTGACAAAACATATTATATTTTTACAAAGAATAAGACAGATGCTAAATATGAACATCTATACTGATCCTTGTGAGAAATAAGCCCATTGACCCAATCAAAGGAGGGATGCAGAGACTTGGAGCACAGTGAAGTGAGGCTTTCATCAAAGTTCTTGCAAGAGCAGGTGTCTGAGGGACAGGCACACTCAGGGCACGCCTAGCATGCAAGTCCCTCTCCTGGTTTCCCAGCGGCTGAGGACTACAGAGGTTACTGCCTTACCCAGATATTGCCTATGCCCCTGCAAGGCAAAAAGAAGTCTGACTGGAACAAATGTACATTCCCAGGTGAAAGAAACTTTCAGTCCCTCCTCCCATTGTTCTTTGGCACATGCTCACTGCAAAGTCTATGAAAATGAGCCCATGAAACAGAAAGAAGATAAGAAGAACCAGGAAATGAAGCGCCTAAGGGTTCGGGGCTCCATTGTTGAGGGGGGAAGGTTCATACATATTTCCATTAGGTTCTAAACCTACAGTTAACTAGACAGCACAGCTTTTATTTTGGTGTTTCTGAAAATGAATCATCATCCTTACATCTCAAAATCCTCATCACAAGTGCTTACAAAAATAGTAGTAAAATATAGTAGCATAAAGTAAAAATGTAGGGGCCCCTGGGTGGCTCAGTCGGTTAAGCCTCCATCTCTTGGTTTCGGTTCAGGTCATGATCTTGTGGTTCCTGAGTTCAAGCCCTGCATCGGGCCCTGTGCTTTTTGGGATTCTCTCTCTCTCCCTCTCTCTGCCCCTCCCCTGCTTGTGCTCTCTCTCTCTCTCTCTCTCTCTCAAAATAAATAAACTTAAAAATAAAAAGCAAAAATGTAAATAATGTAAGTAATATCCTTAGTAAAAAGTATTGTTGCCATGCCATAGAATAAAATTCAGCCATGAAAATGAATTATATTTACATTTATAGACATAAAAAGATGTCTAATATGCAGTCCAGTCAAAAAGTATTTCAAAAACTATATATTAGATGCTAAATAAATCCCTATCTCTGAAATGGAACCCCCCCCCTCCTGAAATACATATAGATCTGGAAAAAAAATGTATATAAACCTATGACCTTAATTCTAGTTTGCTTTAGATAGTAGAATAAAGGATAATCTTTATTTCCTTCTTCAAATTTTCTTGAATTTTCTGAATTCCATTTTGCAATAGTAACAACTCACATTGATTGAGTGCATTTCTACATTCTTTTCCTCACACAATGATGCTATCACAATAATCCCACTTTATAAATGTGCAATTTGAAGCTCAGAGAGGCTTATCATTTGCCTAACAGAGTGGCAGAGCTGAGATTTAAGTAGTTTTCTGCTTCTACAAAAATATTCTCCTGGCTACACCATTCTATACTACAATAAATATGTAACAATTATGTTATTAAAAACAATACAATGTAACTGTAATAATTTAGAATTTTTGCTTTCTACAAAATGCACCATTATCTGTGCATTTTGCACAACCTATCAAACTGTGTTTGAACTCAACCATTCTTTATTTTCAGGTGCTTCCTTTTCCTTTATTTCTAATAACATGCCTTCCACTAGATGGTTAAAGTAAATACTATCTAGGGATGCCTGGATGGCTCAGTCAGTTAGATGTCCGACTTCAGTGCAGGCTGTGATCTCACAGTTCATGGGGTAAAGCCCTGCATTGGGCTGTCTGCTGTCAGCACAGAGCCTGCTTCAGATCCTCTGTCTCCCTCCCTCTCTGCCCCTTGCCCTCTCATGGTCTCTCTCTTTCTCTCTCTCTCTCTCAAAAATAAACATTAACAAAAAATAAATACTGTATATTGAAATACTGTTCAATTCCTGAGAAAGATTGTTTCACAGGAATTATTAGTATCCAAGTAGTCCAGAGGTAGAGTATACAGGACTGGGGTCAGCCATACCCAAGCCTCATAGAATAGGATTAAGGAAGGGAGGAGCAAGGAGGCAAAAACATAGGTCCACCACTCTATTCCACCTTCAGTTCTTAGATTGTACTCACAAACATGTCACTGTTCCTGGCCCTCAGGCCCCATTTTTTTAATATCCAGTAACCATGCAGGATTCTATGGCTCAAACATCATAACAATCTACAAACTCCCAGAAGGCAGTAACCTTGTGCTTGAGGGAAACTTGCCAAATATATTTCCCCAGCCCCTCCTAGCACTCCCCACCCATGCCCATGCACACCTCTTCCCACCTCCCAACTCCTTCCACAGTTATGCATCAAAACCAAATTGAGCTGAGAAACAAAACTTGCTCTTCAGTTCCACCCAGCCTTTTAACAATTGAAGAGGGACTACTGTAGTCAACTACAGGATAAATAAAGGGATTGCTAAAGCCATAAACTCAGCATGACAAATTAGTAAGCACATGGCCCTAGGACAGCACAGCAAAGAGCTTCCCACCCAGGCTGAATCACCAGCTCACTGTTGGGAACAATTTATTTGATGCAAATGAAAAACCAAACATTTATAAATCAGCTAAACAAGAAGCTTAGGGAGAGGGCTTCTGGGGGGAGAGAAAAAAAAGATTTTATTCTCCATGGGAATTAGAGGATTGGAAATCTGTCAGGACTTGGGGCATGCACACATCTGGTGTATATTGCTGGGATAGTCAGTCAAAGTAAAGCATTGAGCATGTGAGGCTCTTATTTCTAGGCCTTGCTCCCCTACCCTTCCAACACCTTTCCCCTAATGTCAGAAGGACATATTGGAACTTTTAATTCTACCACTCAATGGCCTCTCCAAAGTCCATTCTGTTGCTTAGACAAGGGTGTGCAATCATCTGTTAATGAGTTTTCCTGCTTCTTTTTTAAAAAATAAACATTTTATTTTATTTATTTTTTTAATTTTTTAATTTTTTTAATTTATTTTTGAGAGACAGAGAGAGCGCGAGCAGGGGAGGGTCAGAGAGAGAGGGAGACACAGAATCGGAAGACAGGCTCCAGGCTCTGAGCTGTCAGCACAGAGCCCGACGCAGGGCTCAAACCCATGAAGGGTGAGATCATGACCTGAGCCGAAGTCGGACACTTAACCGACTGAGTCACCCAGGCGCCCCTAAACATTTTTTTTTTAGAATAGTATTAAATTTCCAGACAGTTGCAAAATTAAATAGAGAGTTCCTAAAGATTCTTTACCTAGTGTTCCCTAATGGCGCCATTTGTGAAAACTAAGAAACTAATATTGGTGCATTACTATTAACTGAACTGCAGGCTTGGTTCAGATTTGACTGATTTTTACACTAAAGTCCTTTCTGCTGTTCCAGAATCCAATCCGGGATAGCATATTGCACTATTAAGTCTCCTTAGTCTTCTCTGGGGACAAAGTATCTTAAGCCTTTCCTTACTTTTCATGTCTTGACAGTTCTAAGGAGTACCTGAGGTCAGGTACTTTGTAGAATGTCCCCCAATTTGAGTTTGTTTGATGTGTAGCTTCATGATTCAACAAGGTTATGAATTTGGGGTAAATATTCCACAGAAGTGAAGTTCCCTCTTTATCACACACACATACCAGGCGATACTTAGCATGATCTATTGCTGCTTAGTCTTGGGCTTCCATAACAGAATACCAGAGATTTGGTGGCTGATAAACAACAGGAATTTATTTCTTACAGTTGTGAAGGCTGAAAGCCCAAGATCATGGTGCTGGTAAATAAATTCAATATATCATTAGGCCCCATGTTCTGGTTCATAGACAGCTATCTGCTTCCATGGGAAGGGAGCTCTCTGGGATCTCTTTTATAAAAGTATTAATTCTATTCATGTGGGCTCCACCCTTATGACCTAATCACCTCCCAAAGGCCCTACCTCCAAATACCACCACACTGAGGACAACATTTCAACATATGAATTTCAGGACAATACATTTAATCTAGAGCAGCTGGTAACACTGACCTTGATCATTTGGTTAAGGAAGTGTTTTCCAGGTTTCTTCCTGGTAAAGTTACAATTTTTCCCTCTTCCATACTCTTTGTATGTGATTAAATCACTAGAACAGACCACACTGAAGGTGGTGGTGGTGTGGAAGTGGGGGTTGAAATTGATTACTTCTACTTTTGACCCAATGAAAATTCATTATATACACCAAGTGAATTTAGGGGGAAAAAAATGAGGGGCACGTGGGTGAATCAGTCAGTTAAGCTTCTGACTTTGTCTCAGATCACGATCTTACAATCCATGAGTTTGAGCCCTGTGTAGGGCTCTGTACTGACAGCACAGAACCTGCTTCAGATTCTGTCTCCTCTCTCTGTTCCTCCTCCCCTGCTTGCTCTCTCAATCTCTCTTTCTCTCTCTGTCTAAAAATAAATAAGCATTTTCAAAAAATAAAATAAATTAAAAAAATAAGATCAGGCAATTCTCTTATCTGACACCTTTCAATGGCTTCCTACTGTCCTCAGGAGAACTATCTTATTCATTCTGCATCATCTACCTGGGGCTGCCATAGAATTGCCTGATACTGAAGTGAGTTCCCCCCTACTAACCCTTTTATAGATGTAGTTTTTCTTCATGGAGATAATTACAACTTATCATGATTTGTAATTCTGTATTTATTTAATGTCTACCTCCTCCACAAATATGTAATATTATGTAGTCAGGGCCTGTGTATGCTCATTAGCTGAAGAGCTCTTAGTATAAACAGGAGTCTTATATGGAAGCAACAGAAAACCAGTCTGGAGATTAAGCTAGAATGGTGCTAGAAAATTATGCTCAAGCCTGAACTTCCAGAAAAAAAATGCTCCAAACCATGGTGCAGAACTGGGATGACAAGCATTATCTCTGTTCCTACTGCTGTCCTAGTGAGTACTCCGTAAGGAAAACCACAGACTTGATCTTGAAATAATCCCACTACCAAAAACTGGGTGCCTCTGAGATCACACAGTAGACAAAAGTAGACAAAAAGGATTTTGAGTGGTACTTCCTTCTACCGTTGCTGTCTTCCCCATAAAAGTTTAGTAAATGTAAATCTCATTGGTAGAGCCAGATGACCTGGGGAATTGAATTCATTCCATTCTATCTTTGTGAGACAGGATTCAGAAAGCCAGAAATTTCTGAAAATATAAAATGTAATGGTAGTGAGAAAGTATAAAAAATGTCCCATTCACTAATATGTTATTGATTCTGAATATCTGTCAAAAGAAGGAAGGATTATAGGATTTCCAGACTTAGCAAATAAAAATAAAGAATGCCCAGTTTGATTTGAATCTCAGATTGAACAGTGAATACTTTTTTCATATAAGTATATCTCATGCAATATTTGGTACATACTTATATTCAAATTTCATTTGTTGTTTACCTGAAATTCAGTTTTAATTAGGTGTTCTGTATTTTATCTTGTAACCACAGAAAGGAAGGAAGGAGGGAAGGAAGGAAGGAAAGAAAGAAGGAAGGAAGGAAGGAGGAAGGGAGGGAAGGGAAGGGAAGAGAAGGGAAAGGAAGGGAAGAGGGTGGAAGGGGGCAAGGGAGGATGGGAAGAAGATATGAATCAGGCTACCTTAAATTTGTACCACTTGACTTTATTCATCTGACTTCAGTTTTACCAAGAGAACATATGTCTATAATTTGACATTTCATAAGGAGTTAGCCAGTAGGAAATAATAAACTGGTCAGACTGCTTGGAATTTCTCACTGTTAACTGACAAATTGGCTTTTGACTAAGATGTGGTGTACCCTTTAGCTTGGTACTGGGAAGGAATGTACTGACTTCAGGGATAGTCATATTCCAGTCCACATGACAGTTAGATTTCACAATATAAATTAATCAATTACAATTCCAACTTTAGATCCCATTCCTGAGAATTCAATTACTGTGAGGCCAACCTTGAGATATAAATTCAGTCTCCATGTGTATGCTCCAGGTGGGGAATGCAAGGCTTTATAATTATGTTGGCCATGTCCTATTTCTCAAATGAATGGTAGGTGTATTGGTGTTAATTATTTTATACTTTTTAACATTTTGTATACAAAAATATTGTATAAGGTATTTTCAAACAAACAAAAAAAAGGATGGATTTGCTTTTAGAACATATTTGCTTGAGCCCAGATTACCCATTGTGCTTTATCCTCCAACAATGTTGAGTTAAACAGATGGTTTCCAGTTAATATCTCATATTATGCTACCCCCTTTACATTCCCATGCCTTATGCTTTGCCTTTTGTCTTGGAAAGCCTTCCTTTATCCTTCTTCCAACCATTTCTTACTTTCTTTTTAAAATGACCAGATCCACAATCATCAAAGGAGACAGTGTAGGGATTTTTTTTTTCCTACTGACAAGCCTTCTTTCAATCTTCTTTCTCACCACTTATTGGAAGAAGGTCTACTTCTGCCCCTGCCTTATTTCTGTCTCTCCCAGGCAGCTGTATGAGGTCCTTTGTTGCTCCCACCACATTGTGCTCAGATTATCTTTTAACAGATCTGCTTTGCCACCAATTGGAAAGTCCTCGAGAGAAGGAAATGAATCTTGTTCATTCCTCTATCTCCTGAACTTAGAAATATGTTTAAACCATGTTTACTCAACTAAACTGACCCTAGGAAATCCTGTCTCGTAGCCTTGGTTTTTAAACTCCATTATAAAGCTGCTGTGCACACACACCCACACACACACACACAGAAATCTAAAGTAAAAATTTCAGGGGCACCTGGGCATCTCCGTTGGCTGAGCATCTGATCTGACTTTGACTCAGGTCATGATCTCATTGTTCGTTGAGTTTGAGCCCCACACAGGGCTCTGTAATGATAGCACAGAACCTGCTTGGGATTCTGTCTCCCTCTCTCTCTGCCCCTCCCACTCTTGCTCTCTATTTCTCTCTCAAAATAAAAACTAAACTTAAAAAAAATAAATAAACATTTCTGCAACATATTGGTTGCTTAAAGCAAAGCTTGTGTTTCTGTATTTCCAAAGTGTCAGGGCTAAACCAAGTTCTTACTTTTAACAGTGAGAACACTAAGACCCAGAGAGGGAGAAAACCTGTACAAGATTATGCAGGAGTAGGTGGTGGCGGGGAGCTGATTCAGAGCCAGAACTCAGTTCTCTCCCAGTGACACCTGTTGCTGGGTGATGATAAGCAGGTTGTCAAATTCTCTGCCTTCTCTACTTTTCAGAGAAGTTAGATGGAAGTGGCTCTCCCTGGCACAGCCCCTTGGCTAAACCAGGTCAGACCGCCAAAGAGCAGCTTGTAGAAATGTCCATAGTCAATGGCCATTAGCACAGCATTTTCGCACTTCCTACTGCCTGGCCCGCCTTAGCAGTCCTGCTTTGTTTTGGTCAAAAGTCTCACTGGCAGACACAGTAAGTAATATCTGTGGACTCTTTGAAGGCCTCTTCCCCAGAGTCTCATTAGCCTTGGCTATTGGAAGCCTTGGCCAAGCTCATCTTTTCCATATTCTGCTAACCTGAGGTTATTTGGTGTGAATGGAAACAGAGGAGCTGGCTCCCTAGAAATTCTTGCAAAAACAAGTTGCTTTCTTTTCAAGCTGTGGATTCCATCAACTAACTGGAATGGCCTTCATGTATTTGGCATCAGATACAGGCTTGCCCTCCCCCTGTCCCTTCAAAGTTTTGGAGGTAAGAATGCTCTACCTTCAGGGACTTCCAAGGCCAACCTGGAGGGAACATTCCAGTGTGGATTTCCCAGACTGGTTGTCCTCTCTTTTGGAATGTGTAATCCGATTTATCAGTTGTCCCCAGTGTTATGCTTGTAGATACATCACCAGTTAATCTTTTCCTCTTTCCTTCTCTCCTAAGTTCTAGAGGGGAACTCCAGCATAACTCCATTTGTTTCCAGGTGGACCCCGAATAATCCTTCTCAGAGCTATAAGGGCCTTTTGACTTCACCTGGGGGAATCAATAATCTTTACAAATGGAGAAACAAACTGAATGGGGATAAACTTTGACTAAGTACTCAGCATATTAGAACTGGGACTAAATTCAGGTTTTCTGGCTTCCTATCCAGGTCTCAAAACTTTAAGGAATTTTCAGACAACAAACAAAAAAAAAATAAGGCCTCAAACATTGACGCTATTTATCAACTCCCCCCCCCACACACACACAGTGTGTTCCTTCAGATTCCTGCTCTCATTCCCTCTCTTTCTCCCTTTGTTTATCAGTCTTTTCATTCCTAATCCTTCATCTTTGGTTCCTTTGCCTGAAATCTTTCTCCATCCCTGTTTAGCTTGTCCTTCCAAACCTAGCTTTGTGAAGTTCTGTGAAGTAAATGGAAGGGAGAGAGTTTGGCTTATTGGATTATTGGTCCCAATTCTTCATTCCCCTGGATCAGTATTAACCTCCCACAACCCAGCTATGGCTTCATGGCAGCTGAAACATGCTCCACCCCCCCCCCGACCCCCTGATTTCAGGCTGTTGACTTGTCATCAACATGACATGGCATGCCCTCTGCTTCTGCCATCACTGTGAGCACATGGCCTGAGTGTCCACTGCCCCATTTTTCTGGGCTCAGAATGAGACAGGGAGAGCAGACCTGACTCAGACCTACAGCTGGAAGCTAAATCCTGCAGAACCCAATAGAGCCCAGCTGATGTCACAAAGTGTGCCTGGAAATGTCTGGAAAAATCCTCTGCCTCAGAAGGGAAAAGTATACAACTATACAAAAAGGCTGATACAATAGGTTTCAATATTTATTCATTCCACCACTCATTAAGTCATTTGACAAATAACCACTGAGCACCAGCTATGATACATTTTAGATCTGAGATTCTTAATTCTATGAAACTATGTGTCAAGATTTATCCATTAATGCATTTTTCTGAGGAAAGGGTTTATGACTTTCCTCAGATATTCAAATAGGTCCTTAACCCCAACCAAATGATTAAAGTCCCTTGATATAAGGGTTCTCTCAGGGTTTGATTTATTTTCCACAAAAGGTCAATACTGAATAGTAGCACTGTATGGTTGATCACCTATCAGTGCAGACTGAATAAAAAGTTCTGCTCAAGTCATTTGAATACTGCTGGAAGGACTCACCAGAGTGTTGAATTGTAATGTGCTAATCACTCAATTAGTGCATTAGTCTTTTGCAATGATCACCCATACCATTTGCAACTGACATTCTCACCATACCACTTGTATCCGAAAATTAAAATAAAAATACTAAATGTTTATAGATAAACATCTTAAATTTTAACCATCACCTTAGTAATTCTGCAGTTAGGACTCTGGGATCTTTCTGTTAGCACTGTAGCAATGTGTGCTTTTGTAAATGTTTTCTATTACACTAGTACAGGCCCCCGTAAGTTCCTTTACAACTTTTTCTTTCTTCTGCTCTATCCTTCTTTCCCTTCCTTCCTTTTTTTTTCTTGTATAATGTGATTTTAAGATCCTTTCTATTATGGTTTATCTGCTCTGCATTTCTTAATTTGGCACTGGTCCTCTTAAATACATCAGCCAAAAGTGACCGGACTCCAAATGCAATCAAATGCTTACCTTATGCTATGGACTTAATTATCTTCTCTCAAATTCCTGTGTTGAAGCCCTAGCCCTCCATGTGGTGTTATTTGGAGATGGAACCTTTGGGAATTAAGTGTAGATGAGGTCATGAGGGCAGGACCCTGATGATTGGGTTAGTGCTCCTATAACAAGATATGCCAGAGAGCTTGCCACTGCCTCTCTCTGCCATGTGTTAAGGCAGCATGAAGGGAACCATCTGCAAGTTAGGAAGACATCTCTCAGCAGATAGACCATGCTGGCACCTCACTCTCAGGCTTCCAGCCTCCATAAATTTCTGTTTCTTAAGCCACCCAGTATTCTGTCATGGCAGCCTGAGCAGACCAAGCACCTCCCTTCCTGCTCCCCACAGTGTCTAACATAGTACTTGGCTTCCATGGCGTGGTTGACAGACTGGCCCCTAGGATGCCAGCCCTAGGAGACCATTCTTGGTTTGCCTAGAATTGACACACTGATGAGCCCAGCAGGCCCTCACACTCATGCCAGACTTTTCCACTGTTGGTGTAGATTTTTGGGCTTCCAATGCTTGCTTATCCATGCCAGCCACTGGGGAGCCAACGACTTCTTGGGTAAGATACCACATGCATGAATAATAAGACAACCGTCTGAGTTGGCAGCAAGGAGTGGCAGAACTTTCCTAGGATGAGGCTAAAGCTGGCAGATTCTTGCCTCCATTCAGTTCTTGGAGGCCCAGAAGATTCATGTGGCCACGTCTAGTGCTCTAGGACTCACTGGTGGGAAGATGTAGGCATAGCTGGGATAATATTCTCCTCTGTGGCCACTGGGCAACCTACATAGTTCAGTTGTCCTTAGGTCTCCCTCAGGAAGGACTGATGAATACCTGTTGTCACCCACACTTTCCATTTAGCTGCCTCGTTCCACCCACAAGAAGAGGTGAGGAGTATGACTGAATCTCTTTGATTCCCTCACCTCCCAGTGGGGAATCACAGTAATAACAAATAATACTCAGGATTGTTGTGAGAATCACATGAGGTGGAATGGTCACATACAGAGGCCAAATAGTTAGAACTGCCATCACTGGGCACTGTTCTCAAACTGTCCTATACTGTTTCTCATAAAGCCAACAACACTTTGATATAGGTTGTGTTATGCACATTTTACAGATGAGTAAATCGAGCCTTAGGGAATTTATTGACCTGCATGAGCTCACAAAGCTAGTGAGTGTGAAACTTATTTCCCAGTGTTTGGCATCTAGGGAGCACTTAATTTGTACTTTTTGAATCAATAACAGTACCAGCTTTTGTTTTTTAATTCAGGTTGACACCTTAGTCCACATCACCAACATTCTGCTGTATTGCTTCACTCTAAACTGTAGAGTGCTGTCTGCCTGTGAGAAACTGTTCCCATCTGGTCATCATTGGTTCTGATCCCCAAACTGTCTATCCTGTGAGTCGGATCCCAGCAGACCTCCTGGACCTTACCTCCTGTCCATTCACATCTTTTGTGTGTTACAGCTCTGGTATAGGTTTCTATGGGAGCCAAAAATAAAGGACATGTTAGTAGTGACCCTGTGCTTGGAGACATTATGCAGCAGGGGAGGGAGGGGAATAGGAAAATGACATTCAAAGACCACACATCATCGTAGCTACTCCCTTATTGAATGTTTATCTGTAGGAGGCACTTTGCTATGCATTTTACATATGGTATCATTTTAACCTCATACAGCTTCATGAAGTAGGGACCCTTACTATCTCTCTTTTTCAGATGAGGAATTTGAGAATATCAATATAACAACTGCTCCATGCAGGTTTCTGATCCCTTGGAGAAAACATTTGTGGTGAAGCCACGTTCTCTGACTTGACAGTCAGAATTTAGCAAAGTCACTGGCATGATATATGAGGCTGTGTAAGGGTCTGGGCCCTGGGAGCCCTGAGTTCAGATCCTTCTTTGTTGGGGAGTCCTGATGAACCAGACAAAGGGGGTTGCCTTCTCTGAGTGTTCTTACATGCAAAAATGATGACAGTTATACAATAAGATATGAGATGGGTGCAAAAATTACATTGGATAATGTCTGTAAAGTACAATTTGCCTGGTACAAATTAGACAATAAATGTTCACTGTTAACATTATTATGCATATGTCATAGAAAAAAACCCCCCAAAACACAGTAAGCCAGGGGATTCAAAGTGCAGATGAGGATTTCAGACAGTGAATATTTTCAGAGCATTAGAAGTCACTTCCTTCCAGCTTCAGGATGGGAGTGGGTGGGGAGCTGTGATCATCACCATGAAGGTCTCAAGGAATAACCATCATGGAGTTGATCTTCTATTTAAGGCCCTGAGGCCAAGGAGAGGCAAACAGAGAAACAATGGGACCATGTCTTCCTTCCTGATGTGCTCACAAATTTAGAAGACAATATGTCTATATGAAATCCTGGTATCTAAAGTTTTTATTGACTAGTGGTTTGGAGGGTATAATAATACTGCCTTATATATGTTCAGCACTTTTACTATTCCCAAGGTTCTCTCACATGCATGATGTCACTCATGTGGATCCCTCTCCAACCTTGTGAGAGCCCCATCTCCTCCTTGTGAGATGCAGAGATTTAATGGTCACCCAATTCACTTGTGTGGTAAGTGGCCAAGTTAGGACTCAAACTCTGGTCTGCCCAACACCAAATACAGTGCTCTGTCAGCTTCTACAATGTGACAGTGAAAGAGTTGTCTGAGTGGAGACAGGAAGGTTATTCAAGGAATGATCCTCAGAAGAGAGGTCATTGAGCCCCAGTGACCCCACCTACCATAGATGTATCCTGTGTGGTGATATTGCTGAGCAGTCCCTCACTTCAAGGCACAGTGAACATGGTTAGCCTTGAGCGAGGATCTTTTTTACTCCATTCCATTGCAGATGAAAAGCAAGTGTTTCCAAATAGACCATTTTTCTTTATTGATTCTATAAGTACTGGATATCCTGTAGTGAAACATTGCGAAGCAACTTCATGGAGTGAAAAGAATGCAGGCTTTGGAATTAGAGAGATGTGACTTCCAACATGAGCTCTGACAACAGCTCCATGACTTTGGACAAGCCATTAAGCCACTGGAAGCCTCTGTCTCTTCATCTTTGAAATGGGGGCATGAAGACTTACTTGCACAATTGTTGAGAGGATTAACTTACGTAATGTATTCAAAGTGCTGAAATCACAGTGGACTCTTTAAAAAATCTTGATTTTTATCAACATTTTTATATTAGTTAATTAATAAGTTGCAGTTATAAAAAAGTCCTGCTTTCTAGATCCACCGGCCTTTATACATACTGCCTAATGGTTATAATATCAGATTGCCAGGAAGTTAGCTTGATTCACAACTTCAAAAGAAGGTAGGAGATAGAAAGAAAGTCACTCCCCAGGCTGGGCAACTATGTGGTCAGTCAACGTGTGAGTAAGAGGAAAGCTAGAACAATGAAGAGAAATTTTCAGATCTTCAGACTAGGTAAGAGTACTCCAGAATGTAAGCCATTCCTTAGGCAACTGGGGATCATTTCTAATATAGGACATTTGTCACAGCTGTTTTGGGCTTTGTGTATCCAGGGCATTGTTGGGACATTTGTTTTGCTGTTCCTGTGAGTTGGTGGTGTTGAGAAGGTCATTTCACCCTCAATGACTCCAAACAGGGTGCATCCTTCATATTCTCATATCTCTGATTTGGACAGTAGACCTCAGACTTGGCCAGACTGCCGGACAGAGTTTGGTAGCTCCACAGGACCCTTATACTATCTGAAATGATCCACCTGACAAGCAGTCCCAGAGTTTGAAATTTAGTGGGAGATGTACAAGGAAGAAGGCAATTACAACAGAGTCCTAACAGTGCTGTGCCAGGGGATGCAGGAGGTGGTTGGAGCTGACAGGAGGACTACTTAATTCAGGATTGATGATCAAGGCATTACCCATTAACATTGTAACCAAGGGGCGCCTGCATGGCTTAGTCGGTTAAGTGTCCAACTTCAGCTTAGGTCATGATCTTGCAGTCCATGGGTTTGAGTCCTGCATTGGGGTCTATGCTGACAGCTCAGAGCCTGCAGCCTGCTTTGGATTCTGTGTCTCCCTTTCTCTCTGCCCCTACCCTGCTCACACTCTGTCTCTCTCTGTCTCTCAAAAATAAATGAATGTTAGAAAAAAAAAAAAAACAGTACCCAAGTGGAGGCAGTAGAAGGAGGGAGTTAGGGGGATGAAGACATCTTTGGATAAAGGAACAGCATGTGCAGACACAGAGATAAAAAAGAGCATGGCACATTTAAGGAACTGAACAAAGATCATGCAGTACTGGAATGTATAGTGATTGGTGGGAAATGGCAAGAGATGAGGATAGAGAGGGAAAATGGTCTAATATACTATAAATGTACAGATGGTCTAATAAATATTTTTGTTTAAATGTGTGTGTGTGCATGTGTGTATAGGCTCCATGCCCAACATATAAATGGTCTGATAAACTATAAGAGGTCTGTTAAGCCATACAAGAGTATTGGACTTCATCTGTGAATGGATGAGAAGTGTCTGAAGTGTTTAGCAGGAGTGTGCAGAATCAAAGCTTCAAGGAAGTAATATAGAAGGTGGATTAGAAATGAGATAGGATAGTGATAAGGATGACAACAAAGAAGGAGGAGAATCACCACCATCAACACCACCATCACCAAAGTGGAATATGTAGCCAAGAGTTCAAGAGTCCCTCTTGTGGCCTCGGATGAGTCTATTCCATGCAAACAATAGGGTCAGCACATGAAAGGAACTTGATAACATGAATGCCTAGTGGTACATTTGATTTCACAGCTCTCCCTGTGATGGCTGGAACAGCACTCTCCGAATGTGGCACTAGAAGGGTGACTGATCTACAAGAGTTTAGTATTGGGGAGCCTGGGTGGCTCAGGTGGTTGAGCATCTGACTCTTGAGACTCTTGATTTTGGCTCAGGTCATGATCTCACGGGTTTGTGGGATCGAGCCCCGCATCAGGCTCTGCTCTGACAGTGTGAAGGCTGCTTGGGAGTCCCTCTCTCCCTCACTCTCTGTCCCTCTCCTGTTCTCTCTCTCTCTCTCTTTCTCAAAATAAATAAACATTTAAAAAGGAGTTAAGTATCAAGCAAATTCATGTATTATTCTTGAAAACCACAAAATAAGTTGTGGTTTTATGTTTTGCAAGAATATTTACAAATGAGAGAAGTGTCTGTTTAGCCAAAGCTGATCTTTTCTCCCCCATCTAACAGACCTCATTGCAGGCGTTGAAAGGTAGGGTAGTAAGAGGAATTGTGGATTATTTTGTACCATGTAATTATTGAAGAGACAGAGAAATTATCTCAGAGATAGGGAAGGGACCTGTTTATGGTCATAAAGCAAATCAATGAAAAAAATAGTAGTAAGGTTTTCTGAATTGCAGTGTTTAATCCTTTCGATTATATCTGTGACTTTATCATTTACAAAAGTGATGAATGGATAAATTATCATTATAATCTATTCCCTAGGGTAACATACCTCAATGGTATGTTCACTAGGATGCAGCACTGGCAAATGGTAGTAGGTATGTGTGTGTGGTGGCAGTGGTGGGTGGGAGTAGGGGGAATTCTAGTTTCTTCCTGTGTTTGGAAATAATGGTAAAAGCAAGGTCAGGTAGATTTCTCTATTATAGTATGTTTAAGAGCTTTTAATAACCTAAGATATCTTTGGAAATCCTAAAAGGAAGATTTCCATCATCGTAAGGTACTGAGTAGAACATCAGATTGACATGTTTTTCATAAATTACATTCATTATATTATTTCTTTAGGGTTTTCAGGATTGACATTATCATTCTATATTATATGAAAGGCTCTTAGGGTTTTATCTGCATCTCCTATTATATACTTAATTTAAGTATGTAGCTCTAGAAGTCAATCTGTTTCTCTTGAAATTCAGCTGAAAGCTTTTGACAGCTAACAGTCAATGCCTAAATAAATCACATCAACTCCTTCTAGCTTTCAACATTTTATGATCTACTTCAAGAGATTTGGCAGTGTCTACTACCTTAAATTGGATTAGTTTTCTTGTGACTGTCAATCTTCTGCTTTCATAAAAATGTTTCATTTCAATCAACATTGAAGTATTATCTCTTATAAGCAAAAATTGAGGACCAGAGTTAAATTTAGCCATAGGAGGTACACGAATGCAAATAACTTGACTGAAGTGATTGTCAGATGAAAGGGCCTTCTCCATGCACAACTTGGTTTGTGCAGGCAAGGCCTTGTGGCTAACAAACATCACCTGACATTGTGGGACAGGTAGCCTAATTTCAGAGACCTTAAGATGCAGGATGAGTATGTGTGCACTGAATTAAGAATTAAGAAACAGAATATTATGCAGTTGTTTTATAGGCTACACTCCAGGAAATGTTGTTTCCCTAAGACAAAAAACAATGCTCTAGAATCTTGCCAAGCTCTCATTGCTGGGTAACCAACCATTCCAACCTGATATTCATAGATGTCTTAGTCTATTCAGGCTGCATAACAAATTACCACAGATTGGGTGATTTACAAACAACAGAAATGAATTTCTCACATTTCTGGAGTCTGGGAAGTCCAAGATCAATGTGCTGGCAGATTCCATATACAGTGAGGATTTAGAGATGGCCTTCTTTTCCTGTCTGCACATGATGGAAGAGAGGAAGGATCTCTCTGGGCTCTCTTGTATAAGGGCACTAATCCCATTCAGGAAAGCTGCACCCCTTAACCTAATCAGCTCCCAAAGGCCCCACTTCCTAATACTGTCACATTGGGAGCTGGGATTTAAAAATATGAATTAGGGGAAGACAAACCTTCAGTCTATAGCAAAAGATATTCAGTTAAATCTTTACGTCATTCATTTCTCAAAGGCATTATTTCATTCCCCGAACCATAATCCCATCTTTCTCTAAGCACTCAAGCTATTGCAAGTTTGAAATGGATGAAAATGTCTTGAGATTTTAAGGTTTCTGATTCTCAACAGTGTATGAGCTAAAATAAATGTAAAAAGGTAAGTGAGGATATATGTTCCAGTATTAAAAGTAATATACAAATCTACCTTTATGCTTACATTTTATTTCACTGTTCATTTAAAAAATCTTTTTACTTATTTTCTCCACAGTTTTATTTTCCTCTTGTTGGCCAAGTTAACATCTGAATGACATTTGAAAGCCTGTCAAAAGAGGGAAAACTAAAACATACGATCTTCATTAAGTTTAAATGAGTGTTTTGCCAATTCAAAGTTGTAGTTAAGAAAGTTAGCATTTTATTTTAGAGAGGGAAAGTGGAAGTTTACAAGTCAATTCCTTTTCTGCTCTGTTAAAGTCATGAACAAGTCTCTCTGGAGCTCAAAACCATTTATCTCTGGGGGTCAGAGTCCTTTCTTTGATAATGACCCCAGGACATTCATTGTGAAGCACAAGGCAGTTAGCTCCATTATAAGTCAAACTACTTAGGGCTGTATCTTAAATACTACTAAATTTCTTATAAAAACCTGAAAAGGGGGCACCTGGGTGGCTCAGTTGGTTGAGCATCTGACTCTTCATTTTGGCTCCTGTCATGATCTCCCAATTCCTGTGATTGACCCTGCGTTGGGCTCAGTGCTGACAGCGCAGAGAGCCTGCTTGGGATTCACTCTCTCTCTGTCCCTTCCCCCCTCACGTGTGCTCTTTCTCTCTCACTCAAAATAAATAAATAAACATTTTAAAAAAAACTGAAAAAACTTCTCTAATTATTTGCAGTGAGTTGAATGGGGGCCTCCAACAACATCTGTCCATAGCCCCAAACCTCCAAATATGACTTTGTTTGAAAAAAGCTCTTTCTTTGTAGATGTAATTAAGTTAGATTGTGAGATAAGCTCATCATAAATTACCAGAGTGGATACTACCTCCCTTGATGGAGGGGAAAACATGTGGACACAAGCCAAGAAATGCCAGGAGCCACCAGGAGCTGGAAGAGGCAATGAAGTGTCCTCCTTCAGAGCCTCAGAGGGACCAGCTGATGACACTGTGATCTCAAGCCTCCAGAAATGTGAAGGAATACATTTCGTTGTTTTAAATCACCAACTTTTTGGGGCGCCTGGGTGGCTCGGTTGGGCCTCCGACTTCGGCTCAGGTCATGATCTCACGTTCGTGGGTTCGAGCCCCGCGTCAGGCTCTGTGCTGACAGCTCGGAGCCTGGAACCTGCTTTGGATTCTGTGTCTCCCTCTCTCTCTGCCCCTCCCCCTCTCATGCTCTGTCTCTCTCTGTATCAAAAATAAATAAAACATTAAAAAAAATTAAATCACCAACTTTTTGGTAAATTGTTAGGCAGCCGCTAGTCTACTGGTAGTAAACTAGAATACGGCTCAAACGCTCTCTGTCTTTTCCCTTTCCTGAAGTCATCTGCAACCAATGCTACAGGCTTATGACTCCACAAATGGGGGGGGGGGGAGCAATAACCTCAGTGTTTAGTGATTTTGTCAGAGAATGGGAGTAGGGTCTTTCTGTTTTTCCCAAGATTTTTGGGATGACTTTTATTATTATTATTTTTTAAATAAAGCACAGAGTGAATCTTAAGCACTATATACAAGGCAATTGTCTTTTTTAAATTTTGTTAATGTTAGTATTTATTTTTGAGAGAGAGAGAGAGAGAGAGAGAGACAGAGCACGAGCTGGGGAGGGGCAGACAGAGAAGGAGACACAGAGGCCAAAGCAGGCTCCAGGCTCCGAGCTGTCAGCACAGAGCCTGATGGCGGGGCTTGGACTCAAGAACTGCAAGATCATGACCTGAGCCGAAGTTGGATACTCAACCAAATGAGCCACCCAGGCACCCTGACAAGGCAATCATTAAAACCTTTCTCTGTGCAATTGAACTTAGTACATCATATTGTATTTTGTCTCATTTACAATTCATTTATCAAGTGTTGTAGAACTTCTAATAAAAGATTGAGATGAAAATGCCTGATAGTTCTCACTCGCCTCACTGTGCCTCAGTTTTCTCATCTGTAAAATGGAGATCATATGATAATTCTGACCTTTTCTTTACTTGTTTGAGAGGTTTGATTGAGTTAATGCACATAAAGAATTTAGGACACATAGTAAGGGCTGTATAAATGGATTATCATTATTATTACTATCATTTTTTATTATTATCATCATTATTATTAATTAACCAGAAACCCAATAACTGTGATCTCAGTGAGTACCTAGTCTGTGTTTGGTTTAGCTTGAGTCTCTCTAAATTGAAAATGTCTAGATACCTATTATGTATGGACAAACTTTTATGGTCTTTCTTTCTTTAAACTACAAAGGGTGATGGCATCATTGTGTGGTAAAGGTATCTTGGACTTCTGAGCTCAACTCCTTGTTCTGCAGTGAATTTGCTTTGTAACCAGAGTCAAATTACTTGTCGTAGGTGCATCTTAGGCTGTTGGTTCACCCCTGCTTCTCTTCTCCACCCACACACTCAGGGTCCCAGTAGCTGTAAACTTTAGCCAAGAGATCACTGATGATGGAATCAAAGTTGAGGATGTAATGCAAGCTGAGTCATCAGAGTCCCTTTGCGGGGATTTAGAAAGTGACCAAAGAAAAAGAGATGAATTCATTTCCAGGAAATGAAAACCCAACAGTTTGTCAGAAGAAGGAGGTGGGGAGAGAGGAAACAAAGTGATGAGCATAAGACAAGACACCCTAAGTGGAGCAGAAAGGAAGAGAAGGCTTCTTGGACATCTATGAGGCTGTAGGGGGTCTCTGTCCTTTGGTTCCACGAGACACATTTATTTCTATTCTTACAACAAAGATCACCTCTTTGTTTCTTTGTTTTAACTGGTAGTGTTTTGCTTCTATTCTTGTTACAATTTTGTTACTGGCAGCTAAAGATGTCTTAAATAATATAATATGTATTTTACTTGAGTTTTTTTTTTCCTTTTAAAAATGAGTACATGAATATCTCTGATCATGGTGTTGAGAATTAGAGATTGTGCACATAAAATTTGCAATTCCAAGTCTGAAACAATACAATGTCCTGTTATTGGTTATCTTATTCCTGCTTCTCATTTTGCTTCTTTGTTATCTTTATTAGAGTCATGGTCCCTTTCCTCTCATATACAGGAAAAAAAAAAAAAGAAAGAAAAGAAAACACAATGAGTGGGTTTGTGTTTGGACCATGGAAGGGACAACATCATTTTCAAATAAATATGTAGAGACACAATTTTGTCAACTCTACTGGCTTAATAAAGCCCATGATTTTATTATATTTTTCCCCCTAAGAGTTTCAGTTAGGATTAGACTATATCAAAACATTTAGTAAACTATATTTTGTCTACATGAGTTCAAATGAGCAGATGTTCCCAAGTCCTCTTGAGAGACTGTTTTGATATGTGCACACACCCTTGGCTACTAGACTGATGGTTCCGATTAGTGTGGTCAACTTAGTCACATGATCATTTAGTCAAGCAATCAATTGGCCTACTTCCACTCTCCCTTCCTCACCAAATTGAGTTAGTTGATTATATTGTTGATCAGTTTTACATTTAATCTTCATGGATTTCCCCTTAAATAGGCTGGAACATTACAAAGCATAACATAATTTTCCCAACACAAAATAGGGATACAGACAGGGGTGGATTTGATATTTTCTAATCTTCAGAGCAGCTACCTTTCATCCACAACACCCCCTCCCCAACACATGCAAGAAAGAAGAAACTACCTTTGCCTTGAAGTATATCAGGTTATCTTCGCTGTACAGATGGGAAAACTGAAGTTCAAAGAGAGGTATGGTGAATTCTCTGGTGTTACAAGCATTAAGACACAGGCTATCCAAAGGGCCAAGCCGTGAAACTACATAACAAGGGTCTGGTATTCAGGTATAGTACCTAAATAATACCTCACTGATAGCACCTGATGTGGGACTTCCAGGAAATAGTTTTTCCCAACAGTATTAAGCATTCAAAACTATGGTGGATAGTCTCTGATGAAAGAAGGACTAGGAAACTCATATTAGACAGGGGAGGTCAACTCTGTGGCCCAACCATAGAGTAGAAAGAATATAGGAAGAAAAAAACAGATACTGAAGGAGAAAGACTACCCTATGCAGGCTGCCTCCTTTAGCTTTATTGAAAAATAATACAAATACAAATACAATCCAAGAATGAATGGGTCATTTGCCTAGAGCTAAATAAGCCAACCCAGAGTTTTTGTTCACTTTGAGCTACTTTGTATTAAAGTAATGTTTTCTCCAATGGGTTCTATGAGTCCGAAAACCTCTTGTGTCAGAGACTATGTCCTCTTTGCTATATCCTTGGGGATCAACAGAGAGTATACATAATATTTGTAAGATGATGACTGATGACTGGATGTTTAGGTGTGACATTCCCTCAGATGCAAAATTGTTTTCCTTGCTGCTAAACTCTAAAAGGTCCAGTTTAAAATTCGTATCTTCAAGGAATCTTTTCCCATTTTCACCATTTCTGCATTATAATGAATCTCTCTCCTCCCTCAGAGTGTTGAGTGGATACCCTTGTAGTAAGTATTTTGTTGTATTTAAACACTGTGTTAGTTAAATGACATGAGGAAGACTGCCTTTGTAGCTGTAAGGTCCCAGATGTCTGTAACCATTCCCTACTAACTCAGTTTTGTTTTGTTTATAAAGATTTTATTTTTAAGTAATCTCTACAACCCAATGTAGACTTGAACTTAAAACACCAATATCAAATTAAGAGTTGCATGCTCTATCAACTCAGTCAGTTAGGTGTCCCTACTAAACTATGCTTTACCTCAGTACCTAAGATAGTGATTTTCACTCAGGAGGAAAAATTTTTTTTGATAAATAAATAAAAGTAAATATGAATATGAATGTAAATGTATTTGGTTGACTCTGGGAAAAAGCTGATAAAGAAAGTTTACTCTTGGTATTTCTTCTCAAAGACTCGGTATCTATTACTTTCTCTTACCTCCCTGATTAGTGCTCATCTGCTCTTTCCCCATCAGGGATATTCTCCTGAAACTATAAAAATTAAATCATGCCAAGATATAAAGGACTGAAGAATCCCAAGGGAGTTTCATTTTCAACTGGAAAAGGTATTAAGTTGAAGAATGATGATGTCATTGAGCTAACCCACATGACCTTAGTTGGAGAAGTGGATCAAGAAAACAGTGCTTCTTAAATTCCTCTACGCCTTCATTTTAAAACATGTTTTACCCTGTGAAAGATGTAGGTATGGCTAATTATGATTAGGAAGAGGGTCACTGGAATCTTGGGACTTGGATGAGTCTTGGCTCTGTCAATCCAGCAGCCCTGGATCACAGAAAATGAGTTTTAGATTCCACATCTATAAAAATAACTCTGAAGTCTTCCCAACTTTTTTTTATTCACTGTTTCTAAGATATCAGTTGAAGACAAAATTTTTAAAAAGTTACTTTGGAATCCAGGGCTAGAGCTGAATACCAATGAGGAATAGTAAAAACAACTAACCAGATAATGTTAGGGATCATCCTGACACTTTATAAAGTTTCTTTCTCTCTCTTTTTTTTTTTTAAATTCCAAAGCCAGGATTTAGATGAGGATAAGGAGGGAGTATAAGACTAGAAGACATTTCATGTATCCAAAACTGGGGATAGATAGGCAAAATATATGGGAGCCAGCCATTATAAAGAAGGAAGGAAGAAAGAGAGAGAGAATACAAAAGGGAAGAAAAAAAAGGGGAGAGCGAAAACATTCAAGAGCTAACCTGAGCACATTAAATACCACATGTCATTAACTGTTGGAAAAATAGACATATTCCACAAAACCCAAGTGCATAGTAACCGACATAAATATTTTCTGCAAAGATCTACTCCATCCTGGGTTCATGTCTGTTTATGATTGATGACAGCTACATCTTGGCCCTAAAGGGCAATCTTTATTCACATCGCTCGGCTAGGCTGGTTTTAATTGCCTAAATATAATCCCATATTCAGAGTCCATATTCTTAACTAGGAAATGTCAACATCGGACTTGGCCGATGAAACTTCAATGGAAATACAGCTACCTCCTTCTTAAACTTTCTTGTAAGGTGGATCATAATCAGCTCCACCTTACAAGTCTACTGACTTTGGTTCTTACTTTTTTCTCCTTTCTGTTTTTCACAGGATAAAATAATACAAAAACAATATACTTATTAGCTGTTTATTTTCATCCTTCACTCTTCTTTATAGTAATCAGAAAAATTTTAATGTTAACTGGATAGTGCCCACTTTTAGTACTTTGATCTATACAGGGCCTAGAATTTGTTGAACACATGCAACTTCATTTTTATTATTACACTGATCGAATGAAGGCAATTTTTTTTTGCCCCTTCCTCCACACCTCTTGCCACCACATTTTACAGATGAAAAATCAGAAACTTAGGAAATTATATTAATTTACCCCAAATCCCAAGTTTGTAAATGACGAAGTAAATATCTCAGTCCATTGGCCAATATTAATCACATGACAGCGTAACTGTAAGAGAATCTGAAAAATCTTTCCGTATTCCCAGGGAGGAGAAGAAAAATCAGATATGGTAAACATTAGTAGTTTCTATTATAGCAAGCTTGTACCTTTTTTTTCTTTCATTTTGCATACCTCTATGCCTCCCTGAAATGTCTGCATTGCTCAGTACCTGAGAGTCCAGTCCTATATACGGTCATTTACAAGCAAGTGCAGGTACCATAGTTATTTATTCTCTGTAGATCATCCTAAGTTGGGCATTCATAAATCTCACCTTCTTTGTCTTTCCTCTTTCTTCTTCTTCCCTTTCTTCTTCCCTCAACATCCCCAAACTTCTTATCAACACCATCTGATTTCAGGCTGCCCATCCAGGTTTAGCCTGGATCCTCACTTCTTTAGACTGGCTCATCGACAATATAAATGAAACTCTCTAGTGCTATATTAATAACCTACCATAAGCATAACACTGGAGTGTCATTACCTTAAAAAAAGAAGTCTCACAATCAGAGAAGGAGAAATAAATAGTACAAAGAGAGAAAAAGGCCTACCTTCCCACCTACAGAGAGAAATAAGATTCCATGGTTTTAAGGAATTTGCCTAAGGTCTCAGAGCTGTTTAGTGTAACTGGTACAGGAATGGTGATGTTTATAAGCAGAGGAAGGGAAGGCAAAAAGGGCAATGACCTTTGGACTAAGTCCTCCTCAGCAATTCTAGAGTTGTTTCATGTTATGGAAGAAGAGATACAGTTCACCTTTGTACTCTTCAAAAGCATTTTTTTTTTGGTAGAAAAATAGAAGGATAGCTTCCATCATTGTGCAAAGATTTCTTTTTCTTGAAGTTCTTGCCATTCACATATATTGACCTCTACCTGGTGAGGCAGTATCACCCATCACTTATTTTTCCAACAAATGTTTTCTGAGCAACTGATATATGGAGGAATTTAGGTGCTAAGGATACAATGCCACCGAAATGACCGCACTTCCTTTTTTTTCACTGAAAAATGCTGTCTACAACATCTCTAAAATCTCCCATTCAGCTCTTTCTACCCTAATGTATCTTAATTCTCTCATGAAGAAGTACTGCTGCTGGCAGACCCATCTCCCGCAGTGCTCCCCAACTCTTGTCATCCTCAGGTGGGATGCTGCTCCTTCCCCTCTCTGCAGAGGAATCTGAGAATTCCCCGAATTAACACAAGAGTAAGCATAATTAGACTTACTTAAACTCAGGAGAGACATGTTTTTTGTATGAAGTAGTGGAAAATAAAGTTAATCCAACTGCAGTCAGATTTCTAAAGTCAAGAACTAAAATGTCAAAGACAGGAAAAAAGTGTTATCCCCATGGCTACTGTGCTCCGAGCTGAGGATGACTCATGAGTGATTGTGTGTGTGTGTATGTGTGTTTATTATCTCCAGATCACTGACAAATTATTAGAACTAGAAACTTGGAAATTGCAACCAGAAAATGTGGACTAATTGAGATTTGAGTTCTCCTTTGGTGGTTTTGAAAGTTTCTTGAAACATGTACAGGAATAAAAATAAACTGCAGACATAAGGGTTCTTTCTTTTCTTTCTTTCTTTCTTCTTCTTCTTCTTCTTTTTTTTTTTTTTTTTTTTTTTTTTTTTTTTGTCTGATAGACACTTTTACAAAGCGTTTTGTTTGTTTTTTTAGCTTTCTGGTTTCCACCTTGCCACAATTTAAACTATTTACAAGCAGGTTAAAAAGCTTTTCTGGAAAAGAAGTTTTTATTTCAAAATGTGAAATTTGATAGTAGGTAAAGGTTTTTTTCTCCCTTAATCAAGGAGTTTATCTATTTGCAAACAGTATATATTTATTTCATTATTTCAAATCAGTAAGGAAACAATATATCACACAAGGCATTTGGGAAATTAGTTTTAAAATACATCCCTCATTTACATGTTCTTTTCCTTACTAAGCCACTTTCTCTTTCCTCTTCCTGGCTATTCCCTTATGCTTTCTCACTGAATCTGGAAAATTCTTACCAGCCATCTTTTATATGCCAGGCACAGAGAATTAAAGAATTCTGTGGTGCTCTAGAATTAGAGTTCTCAAGTAGCTCATGATTGTGTTAAAGAGCAGGTTATGAAACAACAGGACAAGTGCTATGATGTGTGATGTGAGAGACATGATGAATAGAGAGGAGAGGAACTCTGCTTAGCAATCTGGGAGACTATTTCACAGAAGTGCAACTCATGTCATATTCTGCAGGAGGAATAGGGCTATCTAGCAGACAGAGCATGAGGAACTGCAGCTAACTGAAATTGCTCTATAAGTTCACAGACACAGGAGAGTACAGTACAGATGGAACGAAGAGCAGATTGGGGAGGAGGCAGCAGGGGGAACAATCATGAAGAGCACAGCAGGCCATATGAAGGTTTGAGTTGTGACTCTGAGTATATATTTTGGCCTGTCTTCCAACCTATAAAAGCAAAGCAACAGAAACTGAGTATGTTTGAAGATAGAAGAAACAAATGTGGTGTATTCATATAATTCAAATATCACACTACTCAGTGTGATTTGTGGTTTCCCAGGGAGTTTCCGGCAGTGAATTAAATAAAATGATTTACTGAGCTTTACCGAGTACTTTCCTATATATACAGCACAGAATCAGAAGTTGGGGCTAAGAAATATCAAGTAAGTTTTATTCAAGGTAACACATTTATTGATCCCCAAGGCTATGCAGACCATTATGCTAGGCACAGAGGTTACAAAGATGAGTAAGATACTGCCCCTACCTCTAGGAATCTTAGAACTCGAGGCACAGAATAGAGGTGATGGAATGGTTCCAATTCCTTCTGTTACTTTTGCCATTTCTTGAGTTTCTACTGTATGAGTGGTTGAAGTAAGGAAGAACAACCTTTGTACTTAACTGCATCATTTACCAATGAGCCACCTGTCTTCAAGAAGCTCATGGTGTACTGCCTAAATAATGTATACAAACAACAGAAATATAAGGAGAATTACAGACAAAAAAAATTTTGTAAGAGTTTCATTCAGAGTAATTTGGATGGAAGGAAAGGGCTGAATATTACTGACCATCCACTATAAAGCCAGTTTTACAAATACAGTCTCACATCCTTCATGAGTTACTAAAACAGACATCCTTGTCAGTTTACAACTGAGGAGATAACACAGAAGTTAGAGTAACCTGCCCAAAGATAACCACTGCAAAAGGTAAGGACTTGTACTAGGCATTTCTGGTTACATAATCATGTTTTCTCCACCCTAACCAGGCTATATGGAATTACAAATATGTATTTTTTTTAGCTCAGAGAAAGAGGTGGCATTCAAGGAAACCCGATTCTCACATTCTCATAAAGACACAGCCTTGTACCAGCTTCTAATGGAAGCTGATCAATCTATCTCATTATCCAAAGAGGTCAAACTTGGATAGAAACAGAGCAATGGACATTTCCAGACTTAGTATGTTCAGATGGTCTTGTGTGCAGACATGAGAAGGCTATGGCATGTCACGTATATGTGTCCTTTCTGGCTTCCTTGAGATCATCTGGTGCCAGCTGTATGGCAGGAACCCATTTGCAATCATTCCTATTTGCGTTTTGAGCATTTATAATAACATTGGGTAAATGAATATTAGCCCATGCACTTTGTTCCTTGCCAGGACATAAATTAATAGAAATCTTCAGGAACCTAATTAGAATTTTATTTGAGAAGACTTCTCATAGTCTCTGGTATTAAAGATGTTAAGATTTGAAAGCTCGTGACATGACAGGACAAAGCATAAATGACTTAGGGTGGAATGCCTGTCACTTGAAATGTGGATAGAACCATCAGAGGTCTTAGTGAGAATATAAACTTGGGATTGTAAATAATGCCTGACCTGACATTTCCCTTGTGGGGACCCCAGTAATGGGGCCCAGCTGCCAAATATGATGCTCCATTGAGTTGTAAGGGAAAACAACATTTTTTCAAACTGATACTGTGAGTTAAGATCCATGACTGAATGCCATTTGTTTTTGTACTTTATAACAATTCAAACCAGATTATTTAATACTGAAGCCACAGAAAAACAATCCCCACTGCCAGCCCCCATCCTCCCTCCCTCCTGATGGATCCGTTCTTTTGTTCTCAAAATACAGGTTGGAAATAGGGCTGTTTACCAAATTTTTCTAACTGAGGTTGCAAGATGAAAAGCTTTCATAACTGAGCCTGAAGTGCTAGGGATGCTTTTAATCAGTGTGTAGGATTTTAACTAATCCTAGGGTTCCTCCTTCTCCCAGAAGTTCAGGTGCAAGGTCATATTCTTGCAGGGTTATGTTTAAGTGCAAGTTAAAATACCCTTCAGAAAAAAAAAGAAAAAAAGATAGAGAATGCAGATGTTTGTCCTGGGAGATGGAAGGCTGGGTTTTATCTCATTTCTGTTATTCTGGGGTTGTTGCCCCATCAGTGAAATAAGGGGATTTGAGAAAGAATGACTTCACAGTTATGATTATACAGGGTATTGTGAATATAGGCAGAGATGTTTTGAATTGAAGCTTATCTATATGTACCTTGTAATTATCCAAGTCAAAGGCTAATCATTAAGTTCTACTCACAGTTTAAGAATTCATATAGTCAAATCTAAACAGCTATAGTTAAATGGGCTATTCAGGCAATTCTGTCTCAGTGTCCTTGTTTGTAGAACAAAAGGATGGCCCTAGGGGTATTGGCAGAGACTCTATGGCTTCCAGGACAAAGTAAAAACTCCCTTGCTTGGCACCCAAATCTCTTCAAGATTTGGCCAGTTGGCACCCATCCAGACACCTCCGGCAAGCTCTCTGCACATTCCCATGTCCCCAGTCTTGACTCTAAAAAACCTATAATATTTTATGCTTTTATGCCTTCTGATAAGTTACTGCTTCTTCTTAAAATTTCCTTACTTCTGTTATCAAGTCAGAGTAACAAATAACATATTCTGTAGACACTAGCATTTTTTTAAGTGCGTTCCATGGAACAGCAGTCTCATAAATGCTTTTCTGATGTGTTGAGCATGTGTTTTTGAGAGAAGGGGAAGAGGAGCTAAGTCTTAGTGATCAAGATATTAGGAAGAATGTTGTTTATTCTACCAATCTCTTGAAAACTCGCAAGACAGAAAAGTATAATAAAGGTTCTGAAAATTCTTGAAAAAGAGAAACATATTTAAGCCAACACTTTCCAAATTCGTGTGATGACAAGTTCCTTCTCCTATACAAGAGCTACAAATACCCTCCAGATCACAGTGGGAAACACCTGTTCATATTAACACTGAAATACATCACAGATAGATGATCAATTGTCAAGAACTGTGATACACTTTATTCATATCAGTAAACTATAGGACAATACTACCTCCAAGATATTGACACTGATACAGCAAAGATAAAATTTCACCTCTGCCTCCTCAATCCCTGGCAACTATTAATCTGTTTTCTATTTCTATAATTTTGTCGTAACAAAATGGAAAAATACAGTGTATAATATTTGGAGATTGACTATTTTCACCTCAGTATAATTTAACTGTATTCAGATTGTTGCATTATCAATAGTGTGCTCCTTTTTATTGCTGATTAGTATCCATGGTGTGGCTACACCACAATTTGTTTATGCAATACACCTGTTGTAGGTGTTGTTTGTTGTAGGTGTTGTCTAGGCTGTTTACAATTTTAGGCTATTATGAATAAAGCTGCTATAAACATTAGCACACAGGTTTTCTTTTTCTTTTTCCCATAAATTTAAGTCTTCACTTCTTTGGGTTAAATGCCCAGGAGTGAAAGGGTTGGGCCAAATGGTAGTTAAATGTTTAGGTTTTTTTATGCTTGTTTTTTGTTTGGTTGTTTGTTTAGGGAACTGCCAAAATGTTTTCCAGAATGACTAAGTCATTTTATATTTCCAACATCAATAAATAAGCAATTTAGTTCCTTATCCTAGCCAGCAATTGATGTGGTCGCTATTTTTACTTAAGCTATTCTGATAGATATGTAGTGATATCTCATTGTGATTTTAGTTTGTATTTCCCTAATTGCTAATGATACTGATTTTTTCAGGCACAAATTTGACTTTCTGAATATTTATATGGCTTCACAAATTATCTATTTCATATTGGATAATAATTTATGTGTTTAGACTTGTTTATTATCCTTCTTTTATTATCTTTTTGATGTATGTACTGTCTGGTTCTGTAGTGTTATCCCCTATTTCATTTCTGGTATTGGTGATCTGTCCTCTCTCTCTCTCTTTTTTTGTCAATCTTGCTAAAGCCCTGCCAATTTCATTGGTCTTTTTTTTTTTAACGATTTTTGTTTAATTGATTTCTATATTATTTTTCTGCTTTCAACTTCATTGACTTATGCTCTTATTTTTCCCCTTCCTTCTGATTATTTTGGGTTTAGTTTGGCCTTTTCTCTTTTCTAATGTATTCATTTAATGCTATAAATATAGTTTTTAGCCCTTTTGTAGCTGTGTCCCACAAATTTTGATATATTGTATTTTCATTTTCATTCAGTCCAATGTATTTTTTTAATATTCATGAGACTTCCTTATTTGGGCCATGAAATATTTAGATGTGTATTGTTCATTTTCCAGGTATATAGAGATTTTCCTTTTATATTTCTGCTTTTTATTTTTAGTTTGATTCCACTCTGGTAAGAGAAAATTGAATGAATGATTTCAATTATTTTAAATTTGTTGGGGTTTGGTTTTTGTCCCAGGAGATGGTCTATCTTGGTAATTTTGAGTACTTGAATATATCTATTCTGCTGTTGTTGGCTGAAGTTTTCTTTAAATGTTGATTACATATTATTGTTTGATGATGTGAATTCTTCTATATGCTTCCTGATTTTTCTATTTGACCAATAGCTTGTTGAAAAAGAAGTGTTGAGTCTTCAATTACAGTTATGGATTTTTCTATTTTTTTTCAGTGCCATCAGTCCATAAGGCTCTATTCACCTTTTTCCCTCCCTCCCTTTCCCTCCCTCCCTTCCTCTCCTTTCCTTCCTTCCTTTTAGATTGCTGTTTAGATTAGAAAATTTCTACTGTTCTATCTCCCATTCACTGATTCTTTCCTTTGTGTTATCCATTCTGCTTTTGAGTCTATACCCTGATCTTTCCATTTTAGGATTGTATTTTTCAGTTCTAAGATTATCATTTGTTTCTTTACTTCTATTCCTTTGCTGAGTCTTTCTCTTTTGTCATTTGTTTAAAGACTATTTTTAATTTCCCATTACAGTATTTCTACGAGGGTTGCATTAAAATCTTTGGCAGATAATGTTAACATCTCTGTCACCTCAAGTTTGGCATCTATTGATTGTCATTTCTCATTCAAGTTGAGGTCATCTTAGTTTTTGGTATGATGAGGATTTTCAATTGAAATCTGGAGATTACACTGTAAAACTCGGGGTCTTATTTAAATAAGAACTGGATTTCTCTGATACTGTTCTGGGCAGGGAGGAAGAGCAGTAATAACTTTGTTACTGCCATATGGAGGTAAAAGTCCAGGTTCCCCACTTGGTCTCTGTTTATAACCAAGATTCGAGAGGCTCATCATTATTGCTAGGCATAAATCTGGCTCCCTATGCTATTTCCTTAGTAACTTCAGTGAGGGTGCCTTCACTACGCTGGGTGATGAAAGTCCTGACTCCCACCACTAGGGGCTTGCTCTGGCACTGTCCTGGTAGAGAGGAGAATGGTGAGTTGGTGGAGAAATTCAGGCCTCTTTAATTTTAATTTTTTTTTTTTTGGTTTATTTATTTTTGAGACAGAGAGAGACAGAGCATGAGTGGGGGAGGGGCAGAGAGACGGAGACACAGAATCTGAAACAGGCTCCAGGCTCTGAGCACAGAGCCCCATGCGGGGCTCAAAACCATGACCGAGAGATCATGACCTGAGCCGAGGTCGGACACCTAGCCAACTGAGCTACCCAGGCGCCCCAAAATTCAGGCCTCTTGCATGGTCCCAAGTGACATAAGTAGGATGGCTCTTAATTGGCTGGTGGGGATGAAAGGCCTTCTCTGATATCACCCCAGGCTTGGATGTTGGGGTGTTCTGTTACAGTGCTATGCGGGTGAAAATCTAGGTTGCTCCTTACTTGGCATTTGTGGGTGTGGGTGTGCCATAGCTTTTCTGTGGTGTTTGGCTGTAGTAGATTTATTATTGCCTAAAATCTTTACATCTTGCTTTTCTGTCCCTTTCCTGGTCCCTTGACTGAGAGAAGAAGAAGCTTCTGTTGGGGCTTTTTGGTCTGTGTCCACTGGCATTTCAGGTTCCTGGTTTCTTCATCTTCCAGTTTTATAGATGTGTGGCAAAAAGAAAATCCAGTGTATTCATCATCCTTTTGTTCCTTTGATTCCTGAGGTCCCTGGTTTGCCTGCCTTCTCATATTCAACTTTCAGAATGTTATGTGTGTCTTATGTATAATGTCTAAGGTTTTTAGTTATACTTATTAGGAGAAAATTAGGTCTAGTCTATTTTCATGCAGGTGAAGTCCTTTATCAATAATTTTAAACCATTATTTTTTTTAATTTTTATTATCTCCAGGCACAATATGATATTCTTCTTTCTTAGACTTGATTTGTTTAGAGCAGTTTTAGGGAATATGATATTCTTTGTATACATTATTTTATTTTGTTCCTGTTATACAGTGGGTGAGATATCATTATCTCGATTTAACAGGTGAGGACTGAGATTCAGAGAGGGTAAGGAAGTCACATAAGCAAAACATAAAGTTAAGATTTAACCCTAATACTTTTTCTCTTCTAAGCAGACTCTTTTAAAGTCTTGTGGTGCCTCAGTGGCTCAGGCAGTTGAGTGTCCGACTTCGACCTAGGTCATGATTTTGCCAGTCCCAAGTTGGAACCCCATGTCGGGCTCTGTGCTGACAGCTCAGATCCTGGAGCCTGTTTCAGATTCTGTATCTCCCTATCTCTCTCTACCCCTTCCCCACTTCCTCTCTCTCTCTCTCTCTCTCTCTCTCTCTCTCTCTCTCTCTCTCTCTCTCTCTCTCTCAAAAATAAACATTAAAACAAAATTTAAAGTCATGCTGTTAATTCTGATCTACACAGGACTGTTGGTCTACCTCTGGAGTTCTTGGAATTCCTGATGATTGAAAGAGAAATTCTGAGAGAGAATAACAGAAATGGTAAAAGCTCCAGTTGTCAGGACATATACAAGACAACTGAAAGAAACTAAATATTAGAGAGAAAAGACTGTGTCTTTACACATCTGAATACTTTCAGATGGAACACACATTTGAACTCTTCTGTGGGTATCAAGAGAACATGAGCAGGACCAATGATTAAATGTTGCAAGGATCCCGAATTCAGCTTAATTATAAGAAAAACAGTTACAGATGTCTGAAATGAAGATAAATTGTATCTGGTGGCCACGAACCCCCATCCCTAACTGAGTTCAAGCAGGAACTGGATTAATATCCTGTGGCTGAAAAGTATGCAGAGGTTTGGTGAATATGACCTGAAAGTTCTCTCTCTTACAGCCTTTAATGCAGACTCTGCTATGTGATATTGCACATATTACCTGTTTCTAAGTTTAATTTTCTCTTCTGTAGAATTGGGATAATAATCATACAAGCTTCACAAGATGATTATGAGGATTAGATGACATGGTGAATATAAAATGTATAGTGCTACTGCTGCTATGTAGAAAACATGGAATAATTATTACCAGTGATGATGATGATGGTGGTGGTGGTGGTGGTGGTGGTGGTGGTGGTAATTTTGTGGGTTCCAGGGATACTGTAGGTTCTTTGAAGGGTTCCTATTTTTTTTGTAGAGAGATAGGTTGAAGAACTGATGAACAGAGTCTTAAATAATAAAAATAGATATAAGAAATGAGAATTTTATTATACCCCACCTGTTCTTGAATATTTTTGTATTCTAGAATGGACCTGAACCTATAATTGATACTTGAGATATCTTGCATTTGGAATACACCCTTGCATAGGGGAAGTACAAAATGAGTGCTACTCAGGGCACCTGGGAGCCTTAGTCTGTTAAACGTCCAACTTTGGCCTGGGTCATGATCCCGCACTTTGTGGGTTCAAGCCCCACATCGGGCTCTGTGCTGACAGCTCAGAGCCTGGAGCCTGCTTCAGATTCTGTGTCTCCCTCTCTTTCTGCCCCTCTCTACTTGCACTCTGTTGCTCTGTCTCCCCCAAACAAACATTAAAAAAAAAGAGTGCTACTCATTCATAGGTGTTCAGTTATATGCTAATTCAAGTCCTTCAAAATTTGTCCATCATGTGAATCAACTGGAAGTAGTTCCAAATTACTGTTTGATCTTTGGCAACCCTCTTAATATCTCCTAGATTCCAACTTTCTCTTTCACGAAATAAGATTTAGAGAAGATCATCTCTAACCTTTGACCTTGCCCTGGGGCTTCGTTATTTCTCACTTTGAAATGAATCCACATACCTTAGAAGGGTCAGAAAAATGCAGCGTTCAACTGGTCAAGCTCTTTTCTTCCCATTGTCTGGCTCAGAGTCACTGATCAGGGGAATTCACATTATCAGGGCAGTGGAAGCCTACGCTCCAGCCAGATTCCATTCCAATTTTGTTTCAGTTTTAGAAGCAGTGATTCATGGCCCACTGCTGTCCTTGTTAGGATTCACTTTCTTAGATGAATTAGCTATTCCCAGCATTTCTTCTTGCAAAATTCCTGACCCTGCGGGGGAGAAGTTAGTACTACTTATTTCACTTTCCTCTTGAGAGGAAAAGGCTTCAAGGAGTTTGGGAATTGGGGCTGGTTCCTAATAGACACTTTCACACTTAGATCACTCCTAATGATGAAATATTTTCCAGACATTTTGTTTGAGCATTTCCAACCATTTAAGTACTGTAGGCATCAAAGGTGCCTGCTTCCTACATAGGAGCTTTACAAGAAGTCACAGCCTTCCAATGGCTATGAGATATACCTAGTTGTAAGAGCTACTTCCAACCAACTCTATAGGTCAATGGTGGAATACATCTTTGGAGAAAACTTTACTTCTATTGCCTCTCCTCCAGTGGACAACACCAATGTTTCCCAGTAACTCAAAGTGAAAATTTTCCCCACTCTCATTCCTCACCATTAACTGGTCTCCATGTCCAGTCTATTCTCCTTTCTAAATTTGTTTTTCTTTTTTTGAATATTCAGTGCCTCTTCCCTATGAACACTTCCAGTGTCTAGACTATTGCTGGGGCTATTTTACAAGCCTGGACTTCAATGTCTTGGCTTCACTGGTCAGTCTCAGTGTGTTCTTCATCATCCTTCACACTACCTGCCAAGGCCATCATTTCAGTTACAAATCCAGATACAGTCATCCTTTGTGCCCAGGAGCAAGCAGCACAGTGGCCCAGTGAAGAGTCTTTAAGTATCTTCTTATAGCCTATGCAGAATGCAGTTTCTCATCATCTACCCTGTTCTCCTTTGTCAATATTACTTCTCACCAAGAACATCTTTGTACCCAAAGTCCAAAGCACTTGAACTACTGGCATTTCATCAATATGTCATACTCTTTTATTCTTCTCGGCTTTTGTAATTCTATTCCTTTTTCTCATCATGCCCTTCCCTTCAAAATCCCATACTTAGCAAACTCATACCATTTCACCAGGAAGTACTGCTTTAACTCTAACTTCTTCTGTTATATCTTCCTTGATTACCTAGGTGACTTTTTTCCCCCATTTGCTCATTGTGCTTTTATAAAAGTATGGCATTATGTTTATTTTACCACTATTCCCTTATAGATTAGGGTCAACAGAAGGAAATTAATGTTATCCTTTTCTATTTTTATGTGCAGATTTGGCTCTTTACTAATGTGTTAACAATTTAATAAATATGTAATTCTTTGTGGATAATAAGCTGTTATTCAGATGTGAGAGCATTTTCAGAGAGGTCACTTTGGCTTTTTAAGAAAGTAACAACGCATGACTGGGGTCTTTGTTGGTGGCCAGACTGTAAAACTGCAAGAAGCTGTAAAGGATTCATCTGAAGGCTGATTCCATGTTACACATGGATTTGGGTTGTTAGTAAGCCTTGCTCCTATATAAAGCCCTGATTGAAGCAGATTAGTCATCAAGGAAGGAGTCATGTGTACATTTGTAACATTTATCATTACACTCTGTGAGCATGGAAGGAATATTTTGACAGAAATACAGATATCCAGAAGAAATCAGGCCAAGAGTCCACTATCCCACCTATCCCTGGAATCCCAGGTGTAGCAGATACTATTAACAGTAGACACAAGCTGCTTTGGACCTTTAACTACAGGTAATTGATATCTGGGGACTTGGATCACTCACACTGGGAGGAAGAGAACACAGGTAACTGGAACACAGGACTACTGTCCCTGTAGTGGCAGGACCACTAGACACTGTATCTTGGGGGAGAGTATAAGCAATTGTTTGTTGTCGCCTTGCAAAGATGAAATTAAGAAAGAATGAGAAATAGAACAATGGAGAGTAAGGAAGGGTGATTCTAAAAGTGACTGACTAGCAAAGAAAATGGCAGTTGAAAAAAATGAGGACTTTTCAGGTATCCTCATACAGAAGGTCATCATGTGCTTCCTGGTTCTCTTGAGTTCCAATACCCAGGAAAACAGATGCACTATGAAGAGCATTTGCCTTTCCATTCCTCCATCCCTTCTTTGTTTTCACTCCATAAGGATATTTTGATAATTTTCCTAGTGTTAACTCAAACCTATTCCTCCACAAAGTTTCTCTGATAATATTCAATAGACCTTAATCCACATCATCCCCCTTCATGACACATCAGTCACACAGTGTGGTTCTATCCCCCAGAAAACTCCTTCTTCTTTGCCAATTGTGTGAAACTGGTAAGCTTGCTTGATTTCTCAGCAGCTCAAAAACTCTGACCCAAGTTTCCATGTGAAAACATAGATTCTATATCACACAGAAGTGCAAAAGGCTTATGTTATATCCTTTTTTGATATTTTCTGTGATAGAGGTGTCAAAGAAAAAAATAGAGCTGGACACTTGTTGAAGGTGGAAAGACAGATTTTATCCAGACTACTGTAGTAGAGGAGAGAGACTGCAGTATAGACTGAGCCCAACTCCAACTAAAGCTAAGGTAACTAAGGCTTTTAAAAAGGAGTACAAATATGGGGAAAGGGACTATGGAGAAGTGAAAAGGGAAATCAAAAAGGGACAGGGTAGGGAAGGGAAAAGGGGCATATATGGAAATGGAAAGTGAAAAGTGGGGTAAGTATAGAATTACTAAAAATGGCTTGAGGGTGGGTTTGAATAATGTACATTTTACAGTTTGGCAGCTTTGCATTGAGAGCTGGGATCATCTTTAGGGAATAGCTTAGTGCAGGTGGAAGCCAAGTTAAAACTCAGTCAAATATCTTAACACAGTGCTTGGGCAACTCCTTTGTGGTGGTGCAGGAGAGTTCACAATTTGTAGAAGAAGGAGTAGAAAATCCAGAATAAATAAGAGAGGTATTATAGTGGGGAGTATGGTAGGCAGAATGGTCCCCAGAGATGTCCACATCCTATTTCCTGGAACCTGGGAATGAATATCCTATTTCTTGTGAATATATTACCTTACTGGGAAAATAGGACTTTGTAGATATGATTAAGTTAAAGATTTTAAGATGAGCAGATCATCTTAGATTATCTAGCTGAGCCTTAAAAAGGGAGTGTCAGAGTTAGGGGAAGTATGAAGACAGAGGCAGAGAGAGAGAGAGAGAGACATCCTAAGATGCTGCTGACCTTGATGGTGGGGAAGGGGCCAGGGAAAAGGCATGAGCATAACCTCCAGAAGATGGATTAGGCAAGGAAATGGATTCTCCCTAGGCCTGAAGAAGGGACACAGCCCTGCTGACATGTAGATTTTAGCTCTGCAGGGCTCATTTGAGACTTCTGACATCCAGAAGAGTAAGATAACTAATTTGTGTTGGTATCAGCCACTAAAACTTGTTTGTGTTTGTGGTCATTTGTTGCGGCAGCAATAGGACAATACCAGACAATGAACATGAGCCTTGAGCTTCCCATTTCACCATTCCCTCCAAGCCCTAGCACCACGTCCTGAGGACTGCAACATCCAAAGGACTGAAGGAAAGTGCGTATTCTGGAACTCATTCCTAAGAGCACAGTTTCTTGGTAGAGCAGGAACATGATTGATACTCATTTCCCAGGAGTCATGGCATTTTGCTATGTTGCTTGCAGTTTTGATATTAATATGAGTGATCTTAATGTGATAATCATTTATCATTTGGTTGCATTTTCTTGGCGAATCAAATGACTCCCAAGCTCATTGACATTTAAAGACAGAGAACGTGCTCCCTTCATTGATGTACTGAAACAGGAAAAGGTTGGGGTGATTCGTGCAGGAGAAAGCTCATTTCTAAGCTATTTTAGTTGTCTTTTTCACATCTGCCAATAATCTCTATTCCAAAAGCAATATTGGCTGGGGCACTGGAAGAATGTGCTAGTCTTTTCAGACAGGCTGCAAACTACCAGCAAAGTTTACTGAGCAGCCTTGTTCCTAAAGCCACAGAGATGATAATTCTTTTCCTCCAGGGAAATCATATGTTCCCCTTCATTGTTACTTCTCGCCTCTGCTGTGCAGGCTCCAGGGGTCAATGCTTAGCACGCAAAGTCCTAGAAACGTGGCACCACATATTTTATCTGCTTCCCCCTCTGAGTCTCAGCTCTGTTCCCTACTAGACCTCATTCTTTCACATTGATGTAACTGAGTTACTGACTCAGGTTTGAAGTAAAATGTCAGGGTGCAGATAATTGCCATGATAATTATAGCCACTGGGACTAAAGAGCATCCTATGTGCCAGGAACTGTGCTGGGCATGTCACATCTATTTCGTTTATTCAACCTGACTTTTCATGGATTCAGTCTGACATTGGTTAATGTTGTTTGCACTACTGGTTAGAGCCAAAATTGGGCTTGGAAAGTAAGAAGCTAGGATTCCTAAGACCTGGTAGTGTTTCAGGAGAATAATGTATGCTTCTTCTCTCACTTCCCTGAGAAACAGGGCCATTTCCTTTGGTACAGAGTCAGGTGAAGGTGCCCCAGTTGGCACAGATAATGAGTGATACCAAATGTTGATTGAGGAACATATGTGTACCCTAACAGTTTGAACACTCTTTGTAGATTAGGCTTTTTAAACACATGGGGTGTGAACTTTAGAATTATACTGTCCAGTATGGTCCTGTCTCCACTAGTTCATTCGCTCATACATTCATTTATTAACTCAATACATATTTATCACTGTCCGTGAGCACACAAGCCTCTGAATATTGGGGCTGGTATGCGAACAAAACAAAGTTGTTTCTTTCATGACGTTTATATTCTAGTGAAAGAAACAGGCAAAAGCAACAAGAATAAACCCCACTTACATAATATATGACAGATGGTGACGAATGTTATGTGAAAGGGAAGCCGGGAGGAGACTGGGAGAAACACACAAGTGCACCACAGAAAGCTTCTATGGAGGCAGTGATGTCTGAGTGGAGACCCAGATGAAGTGAGAGCAGCGGGCCATGTTTCTCTCTGAGAGAAGAGAGGTGCAGGTTGAGGAACAGCAAGTACAAAGGCAGCCCTGATGTAGTAGAGGGTCTACAGCCAGAAACTAAGGTTAGGTTGCTCAGATTTCCTTATAAATGATTCATTAAGGAAGTGCTCTCAGGGGGAACCTGAAAGGAAGTAAGGAAGGTGGGGGAGGGAAGTGTGAGAATTCAGGCAAAGTCCCAGCCTTAGCTTGGTCTTTCCTGGAGATTATACTACACACCAAGGAGTCAGGGAGGAAGTAAACTCCCCTGGCCTCTGGCACGACAGGCAAGAGGGCTAGCTCCAGGCACACAAAGGCAGCCCTTTAAAGAAAGGTCTCCAGGGTCATCCTTTAAAGGATATGGATCTCCAAAACTGGAGGATGAGCACACAGAACCAACAGAGGTGCTCAAAGGGATACGGCTGGAGCATCAGTACTGCCTGGTAAAGCCAGCCTACTAGAGCAGAGTAAGAAAGAGCAGGGAGTGAAAACTGTCAAGAAGGTGGCCAGGGATCAATCATGGAAGGACTGCGAAATTCTGCTTTATTGGTAATGGGAAGCCTTGGAGATACTTTGTGCAAAAGAGTGGCATAACATGATTTACTTTTTAAAGGGATCAGTTAAGCTGCTCTGTGAATCATAGATTCAGGAATTCAAGCAGAAGCACCAAGGACTGTTAGGATGCTGGGATAGAATTCTAGGGGGATTATGATCTTGGATCTGCATTGTTCAACACAGAAGCCACTGGCCAAATATGGTTACTGAGCACTTGAAATAGAATTCATTCAAATTGATATGTGCTGTAAGTGTAAAGTATATACATCAGACTTCAGAGGCTTCGTAGAAAATAAACAATGTAAAATGCCTCAATAATATTTATATTGTATTGATCACATGTGAAAATAATAATGTTTTGCTCAAATAACTGCTCAGGGGTGCCTGGGTGGCTCAGTGGGTTAAGCATCTGACTCTCGGTCTCGACTCAGATAATGATCTCATAGTTCATGAGTTTGAGCCCCATATTTGGCTGTGGAGCCTGCTTGGGATTCTCTCTCTCTCTCTCTCTCTCTCTCTCTCTGTCTCTCTCTCTCTCTCTCTCTTTCTGCCTCTCCCCATTCTTGCTCTCAAAAATAAATAAACTTAAAAAATGCTCCAATGAAATGTTAATAAATGTATTAATAAAATGTTATTAAAATATGTTATTGAATGGGTTCTTTTTTACCTTTTTAATGTGGCTACTGGAAAATTTAGAATCACATGTGTGATTCACATTATATCTCTATTGGACATCCCAGTTTAGACTCAGATGGCAAAAAGTACTTAGCTTCTGTAGATATTATAAAAGTAGATAGGATAGAATGTACTGATGGATGGTATGTAAGGGTGTAAAAAGTAACCACTGGATGATGGTGACATTTTCAAAGATGAAAGCCACTTGGGGTGGGGAGCATATCGGGGAGAATAGGAAATGGAATTTGGTTTTGGTCATTTGTTGAGGATGTCTAATGGACCTTGAAAACAAGGTGATAAATGGGTGGTTGGAATGAGTCTGGAGTTCCTTGGAGACATTCAGGCTGGAGACTTAAGTTTAAGAATATTTAATATATAAATAGTTTTTAAAGTGATTGAACCTGGTGCCGTCACCTAGGGAGTGAGCATAAAGAAGAGGTGTGTGGACAAAGACCAGATGTAGTCAATCTTCTGAAAGATTAGGAAGTAGTGAAAGATCTTAGAAACAAATCTTTCTAGCTGTCTGAACCTGGTCAACTCTTTTCTTTAAGCCTTTGTTTCATTACATATAGAAGGAGGCTAATGATAGTACAAACTTCATAGAGTGGATTGAAGTAAAAGGATAATATGTATCCATATCCAAGACAGTAACTGGCAAAAAACTAATAACCTAGTAAACATTAGCTATTGGATTATTCACCCCAGTATAGGTGTCTTACTGGATCAGTCACCAGTAGCAAAAAGTCTCCAATTCTGGGGTGTTTGTCCATTTTTTTCCAGTTTGGAAAAAGGTAATATTTTTGTTTGCCCACTCTGGGCCAGCCACAGAGCCAGGTACCATGTTTTCCCTCTGCCTTTGCTGCCATTTGACACTTTTCCAATGCAGATGCCATATCTAGACAGGCCTGGTATGGGTGTCAATGGGAAAACCTGCTTAGTTACTTATAAGAACTGGCAGGAGCAGATCCAAATTTAAGACCTTGAGCCAAGGAAATCAGGCACCCATACTGTTATGGCTGGAGAGGCAGAGAACTGTCTTCTTGGTTGGTTCAGTATAAATACCAGTCTAGTTAGGTAAGTATCCCAAAGGGCAGTCCCCAGGATGCTTATTTGGTTGGGTAGGCAAGAGGGAGCACAATGGAATGGAGATCACTTAGGGCAATCCTATCTTGATAACTGCAGTGGGGGGAATAAAGGCTGCCTAAAGATGGCCATGTCCTAATCCTCAAAATCTATGACTATGGTATCTAATTGGCAAAAAGGACTCTGCAGATGTGATTAAGTTAAGGATCAAAATGGGAAGGTTATTCGTGCTGGCAGGCCCAGTATAATCACAAGGGCCATTCAAGGGAGGCAAGAGTCACAGTCACAGAATCCGATGTGAAGACAGAAGCTGAGGTGACAAGCAGAAAGTAAGAGGTTTGAATATGCATGAGGTTAGCTTTGAATACAGAGATGGATGCCTCGAGCCAAGGCGTGCTACAGCTTCCAGAAGCTGGAAAAAGCAAGGACACAGATTCTTCTATAGACCCTCCTAAAGGAACCCAGTCCTGCTGACATCTTGGTTTAGCTCACTGAAACCCATTCTAAACTTCTGAGCTCTGAAACTACAGAATAATAAATGTGTGTTATTTCAAGCTACTTAGTTTGTGGTCATTTGTCACAGCAGCTAAGGGAAACACAGTAACCCTTAAAAGTCATGTGCTTTGAGCCATAAATATGATGAAAATGAACCCACCCAGGAGTCTGTTCTTTGGTAATCTCACAAATCTGTAATACAGCAAAGGAGAAAAGAAACAAAAGGCTTCAGAGCCATTTAAGCAAGTGGTATTTATAAACTAAACTAAAGCCCCAAACTTATCTGGTGCCACAGCCCATGAACTGCTATCTTAATGAAAATTCCACCAACCTGGCCTGCCCCAAATGAGAGGCATCATGTTAGGAATAGGGGGAAGAGCTTCTCATGGAAAAATATTTGACAGCAGTGAAAGGCGTAACAGCCCTCAGCCTCAGTTGGGTGAAGTGGAGGGTTATAGAAGAACATCTCCCAGAGCTCATTCAGATGGAATATTCCATGGAGGATGGACAAGAGCATCCATATATTACATATATTAAAAGTAATAAAAATAACATAAATGCTATTTCTAAAGATCCAAGAAGAAAATAGGGATTTGGAATGCTCAGGTACTCAAGAAAGAACTGAATATATTTCATAAGGTCCCCGGGTGGCAGTAGGAGGAGGTTAAATTACATTTAAAAACAAACCTACCTTGTTTCTCACAAGTTTTAACCCCAATTAACCAAGGAGCCATGGTATGGGTATGCTATGGGTGACTTTCTAGCTGTAATATGCACATACGCTTGTGTATACAGAAATGCATTAAGGGCTTTAAATGACTGTTTGTGCTTGGATTTGGAATAGCTTGAGGGAAGAAAGCTGTTAGATTACAAAAAGTAGAGGAATGGGAAATTATATAAATGCTGCTTGTTCTGTGTACCATGCATTATACTTTACGTACATTACGTTACCTATTTCTCATGATATCTATGAAGTTGCTGCCAATATCCTGGAGGCCTTACATAAACTGGCCCAGCTCCCACTCTCCAAAAGTGGCATACTAGGGCTCAAATTTAGGTCTATTTGACTCTCATATCTAGATGAATCCTCTACTCCATTGTGGAGCTAAAAAAATATTCCTTCCCCACATTATCCCAGAGATAGTCCAGTGATTAGAATAATAAATTATTTCTGCCCAGGGTCAACAGGTATATGGGAGCCCCTCTTATGGCCCATCTTGACCTATTTGAGACTTGAAAAAGGTCATGAACATCCAACCAACTCACTTACTCACAGGAGAACTGAAGCCCAGATGAAATTCTGACACTTTAGATGACATGGTTAATTGGAATGAGGAGCAAAACCCAGGATTCCTGTTGTCCAGTACTAAACATCACATCTGTCACCTCTCAAAATGGGGCATGTGTAAATGGCAGAATTTTAGGACTCCATGGGTTTACATGGAAATTCAGGACACAATCTGCTTCACAAAAATGAACTTCAAAGGGGTTCTAACCTGAGCTTTTTAATTTGACCCCTATTCCTCATGGCCTGGGCAGGGAGAGTGGGGGTTGGATTTAGCTTCTGAGCATTCATGGTTTTGCCTCATGCTTTTATTCCACAGAGGACAGGAATCCATAGGCAGGCTCCCCTTATGGGAAGCACTTGTTTGCCTAGAGGGGTCTTTTCCCTTTGAACTTCTCTGGAGACTCTGCCCACATGTCAGAGAGAGCTGATCAAAACAGTAAACGAGGACCTTGACAAGGATTTTCAAAATTGCATGCAGATGTCTCCATTTCAGGGAATTGGAAACACAAATCTTTTTTGGATTGCTGTAGCAACAGGGGACAGACAAAACAACACGTTGCAAGAAGCCATCCCAGGGGGACTGATAGCAATGTGGGGGAGTGGGGCAGGGGGGTTGCAGAGTCTGGGCCAACATATGCTGAGGCTGGAAATCCTGCCGTGGAACGTAGAGCTTGTATTCTAATGGAAACCACCAGTCTCTAGGGCACGTTCCCCTCAGTCTGAGCCCCGACGTGCGAATGTGAAAATGGGAAAGGCAGGGGGCCAGAAGTAAGGCCTGAGCTGGAAATGCTGCCTTTTTGGCTCAGTCTCGATTTGCCCAAACCAGCCCTCCAGATCCAGACCAGTAGAATACAACAATTCACATGTTCACAGCACTTTACCATTTGTAAAATGTTTTTCCTCATTTATTATCAGACTCCCTCCTTTCACTGTCTCAATTTAGCGAATGGATCACCAGGACTCAGGGATAGACCCAGAGTTGGGATTTTAATTTAAACCTTTCTGGTTCTAAAACTCTTGAAACAAACTGAGTCATAGGAACCAGAGAGCCCTTCAGCCACTTCCCTGTGCCCTTGAAACGTTAACTTTCTTCATAGTTTGCCTGCTGGACCTCCATCTCCCTCTGAGGTGGAAATTGATGCTAGTGGAAGAGGCTCTAGCCTTTGTTTCTAAAGAATAAAGTAGGACAAGGAGAGACTGCAAAGTTCAGGGTCAAGCAGTTAGTCAGGTGTTGGGAGTCAGTTTACAAATTCCAGTTATTTCATTGTCTAAAGGGTCTTTACGGCTATTCTAACCTCCTTCCCTAATAAACCACACCCCAATAAACAATGTCCCTGTCTCAGCTTGACCTTGGTTGATTTTGAATAAAATGAAAGTATTTGAACTGATCACTTGACAAGAATTGATTATACCATCATGACTGTGTTTTTGACATCATGACAACAACCCGTATGTTTCACAACATGGTTTTATATCTTGGTGCCCTGAGTTAATAATTGTCATATTTATGCAAAACACAGAGTTAACTGAAAGGCTGCTTTGAGGACAGAAGTGACAAGTCCAAGGGCTCTGGCCAGCACAAAAATTGAGGGATTCAAGAATAACCCCACATGCCTTATAACTACAGCCCCCCAGATGGGGAATTCGGCATTAAATAATCAACAACAATTAGAATAACTTTTGGGGAGGACAGGCGGAGAATGTAAAACCTTCTGATTCTGTCTTGTGACTTAAAATAGCACTGATAAATCTTATTACATATATGTGGTAAGCTGTTTCAAAGACATTTGAGTTCTGTTTCTATTCCAAACATTGATGTCAATACAACAATAGCAATAATATAAATGGTGCCTCACATATATTTATAAGCATCTGTTGTGCTTCATCTATTATCTATCTATCTATCTATCTATCTCAGTCTTGAAATAATCCTGAGAGCTGAGTATATTCTCTTCTTCATTTTACAGAAGAGTAAGCTAAAGGCACTAAAAACAAAGAGATCTGTTCCAGGACATACAATTAAGACTCAGAGCAAAGACTCAAATTCATATTTGTTTAAATTCAAGCCCTGTGGTCTTTCTACTCCAAGCACATGGGGACAATGTTAAAAATAGATTTTTTTAAGAGAAGAAACTGGCAGATAGTTTCTATAAATAAACTAATAAAATTAATAAGTAAACTAAAGGGAAGTAAAACAGAGAAGAAAATGTAAAAGAGTGGCTACACAAGGCTGGTATGCAAAGAAAAGAATAGCAGGACTAGAACAGATTTTTTTGGTCTCTTTTGGGTTTGTTTGTTTTATTTTGTTTTGTTTGTTTTTAAATGAATTCCAGTTACCATTAGTTCTACCACAGTGTTGGTGGAAAAAGTGCTTTAATGGTCAAATGAGCCACAGTCTGTCCTCTGGGGCAATTAGGAAGTATATTACGATCATAAAGGTTTTCCTCAGTTAAAAAGCAGCAACAGAGAAAGTTATCTGGCTGAACCTAGTGTTTCCCAAATTTATTTAGCAGCATTAGTTTTCTCTTCAAAACACCTATTATTGTTCCATGGAGGAGTATTCTCCACAGGTCCTTTTGGGGAGCCATGTATTAGAGAGGGGAAAAAGTTCCTCCAGGTTTGCCAAGGAGCCCCAGTGTAGGTAGAAAATTCTAAGGACCCCATATAAATCATTTCAAACCTGTCTTATAGCCAGCCAGCAAAGTCCAGGAAGCTCCAACATGAGGTCTATGATGCTCCCATTCCTCTCAGGCAAGTGAGACAGTTCCCAAGTGGAAACTGCAGAACTTTTGATTTCAAAATGCAAGTGATTCATGTCAACACCGCATGAGCCCCTGGAAGGGAAGAAGGAAACTGGTTAGAGTTTCTGACATTTAGGCATTGGAGTTGCAGGGACCAGACCTTGGTGCAGGGCCTCATGTCTTCTTGCCCTTGCATTTTACTCTGCATGCTCCTGCCAGCTGGGCCTGATTAAATCTCAGATGTTGACACAGTGGGTGAAACAATTATTGCCCCATGACTATTCTGAGAACTTGATGGGTGGGATTACAGGGGCAACTTGGTGCGGAAACTATGTTTAGTCCAGCAGAAGTTTGGGCTGACAAAGACATTTATGGATTTCAGAACACCAGATGGACTCACAGATGGAGCATCTGGACTGCGCAGTTGGGACCGCCGGATGTGAGACCTCCCAAGATTCCAGGATAAGCACAGGATGATTTCACCATTTACTATACATCCAGCATACACTGCTGGCTTGGGAGTATCCAGTGTGAAGCCAGGGACAGGAGACATGTCCCCCTTCAAGGTCAAAATTAAAGTCAAAGTCAACTTTCAGGCTAGAATGGAAAGAAAACAGGAACTGGGGCTCAGAAGATCTGGGTTCTACTTCTTTTCACTAGTTTATCTATGACTTTGGGCAATGGCATATTCAAATTAAACATATACTTATAGGATGCTTATTGGTGCTAGAAGTTTTTAAGATGAGGAAAACATGGTTCTCAGATTCTGGATGATCCTATTTTAGGGGGAAGGAAAAGAGAAGACAGGATTATCACCAAAAGCAAAATATAAACCATTCTTGAAGGATAATAACCCAATCAACTAAAGGAGCTATGAAAAGCTCGATGTGGTATCTGAGCTGATTATTAAGGGACATTGACCAGTAGGGTCATCCAGGCTAAGAGAAGGACAAAAAAGGGACAGAGGCATGGATATAGTTAGAAAATTCGGGGGAAGTTTGTGATCTGGAGGTAGGATGTCATTGTTGGGATGGTACTCATTAATAAGTGAGGATTTTGTGGAGGCAAGATGTGATGAGGAAAAGGAAACCTCCAGGAATTTTTGAACAAATATAATTCATATTACATTTTAGAAAAAGCAATAAATTTCATATCTCCAATCTTGAAATGGATATTTTAAAAATGCAGATTTCAGTCCTGACCGTCACTTTAACAAATGGTTGGTCCTTAGCCAGGTCACTTCCTTACGTCCCCTCTCCAGACTTTAGTCTGAAATGAGAAGCTTTAGACTGTAGCTCTTTTCCGGCCAAAATCGACACAGCACGTAGTCTCTGTAGTGGTCAGGACAATGGAGAAGTGAGTGACTCCCTTCTTCTCCACCTGGAATCTTGCCAGGCATCAGCAAAAAAAGCAATGTCTGAAGTGCTACAAGTTACCTCGCATATGTTTTAATCAGGCCCAGAGAGTCAGCTCTACACTGGCTGTCCTCTTATGGAGAGTGATGTCACTGTCCTCACACCAGCCCTCATTGAGTTCTAGGCAGAGACAGTCCCTCATAGTATCTTTTTATGATACTGATACAAAAGGAGTCTTATGTTTTAGTTGTCCTTTGGGGACATGTCCTCATCCCAAGATTGGGTGTTCACTTTTGAGCTATGGACTAAAAATGATTCGTAAATATTAAAAACTTATACTGGTGGGTATCTGTAGCAAATTTTTTTTCTTAAATTTTTAAAAATCATTTATTTTTGAGAGCGAGACAGAGACAGAGCATGAATTCAGGGGAGGGGCAGAGAGAGATACACAGAATCCGAAGTAGGCTCCAGGTTCTGAGCTACCAGCACAGAGCCTGATGTGGGGCTTGAACTCACGAACCATGAGATCATGACCTGAGCCGAAGTCAGATGCTTAACCGACTGAGTCACCCAGGCGGCCCTATAGCAAAATCTTTTTCAAAAGAACTCATGTACAATTCCCTAAAACATCATCCCATGCTAAAGATTAGTATTTTGAGGAACATCAGTGTTTAACTGTTTCACAGAGGTTCACTGACAAGCAAAATTCATAAACTTCCAAAGATTTTCATTGTCATTGAATTTCTAATTTTCAAATGTCATATGAAGCCCATTCATTCAGAAAATTCAAAGATGATCATAAGTATATGCAACAACACATGTGGCTAAATCACTTGTTTAGAGTGGACAAATTATTTCTCTACTCTAGATTTAAATCCCAAGTTGTCATGGAAATTTGGGATTTAAACTAAGATTCAAAGCATGCGTAGGACTTGTGTAGAGGCAGGTTCAGGGACATATACTGACAGAAGAAATAGCATGTTCAAAGATTAGGATGAATATCATTTATGTTCAAAGTATGGAAGAGAGAGAAAAATGGCATACAGACTGATTGGATCAAAATTGTTGAGTCCTGAGCATAAAACCAACTAGGTGTGAGCCATTAATTCAAAATTCTTAACTACCAGAATGGGTAGCTTTGATTTTTGTTTCAGCTTTATTAAAGCTCCTCCATGATTATCAATCAGTTATTTTTATGAGGTGGGTAGTATCATGCCCATGGTAAAGGGGGCATAGTAGCTGTGAGAGATGAGTTGTATCCAGTATCTAAGAGCTGGGAGCGGTGAGCCCAGGGCAAGAGCCCAAGCCTTCAGTTTCTAGGTGTCTGGTCACTTCAAACAGCAAGTGGCCATTGCAAGTTCTGGTTTCACTCATCTAATACACTCTCAATGCAAACAAAGATTTTGGGGAAAAAAAAACAGCATTGAGCCCCACAGAGAGATCCTGGCAAAATATGCCCAGAGCTTCTCTATCCACACAACATTGTTTCTGTAGAGATAATAAAAGTAGGAAAAAATAAATATAGCCTCCAGCAAGTCCTTCCAGAAGGCCAACTGAATTTCTGGAATGGCTTTGCTATTCTGATGTGACCTTTATGAACAGCAGTGTGAAGTTTATGGTAAGATAATAATTCTACTTTTTCTCAAAAACCACCCCTTAATATTTTTTAAGAAAACAGACAAGAAAGCTCTGAGCATAAGAAGACTGAAATATATGGTGACTGAAGATTAATTTGCAGTTTTGATGCTCAGAGAGTGTGCGTAACTCTCTGAGAATACTGCTTGGCAAGCCCTGGCCTCTCACAGAACAAACAACACTACAAAGTAACAGTGCTTCTCTACAGAAAGTGAACAGAAATTATTGCCAACCAACCATCCTGGAATTCTTTCTTGGAGAACACCTAATCCCTAGAGTAGGTCAGATTTGGTATATATTCCATTAATTGTTTTCGTATGCTCCTAGGCGTGCTTGGCAAGAGCTCTTAAAAACTCCTTGAGTACATTTTATTCAATATCTAAACTTCTAGAGGCTTTCAGAAGCTAGGAGTACCTTGATTGAGACACACACATTCCCTGTACTTCACAGTGTGTCGAGAGGTAGTGGGTGTCCCAGAGCACTTCCCTCGGAGTAAACCTTTGCATAGGTACTACCTGATTTCAAAACTGTAGAATCACTCATTTTGTCAAATGCTAGCTCGAGAAAGATGTTGAAGAATTTAGCAATCATAGTAATTGTAATAGTAATAGTGGTAGGGAAGTCAAAGGTATCAAATAAGTTCAAGGTTATTGAACACTATCCATAATGATTATCTACTATAAATACGCATAGTTAGACATCTAACTTGGGTTCTGAAAATGATGTAATAGAGAAGTCAGGTGGATACTTGCCTTAGAATTTTCAATCTAGTGACCCAACCAACATAGAAATCTCTTTTGCAGTATTTTTGATATGGGGATATCCTACATCCATTTGGATATTTCTGGTCCAGCACTTACCATAATTTTCAACACATAGTTGACCCTCAATAACCTTCTTCGGATTAAGATTCAACTCTCACTTATTGAAATAAATTATATTCCACTGGTAAGCACTTACTTGTATGTTGCATCCCACTAATTTGAACCTTCAAACAATTTTGTGAGGTGAGAAGTCATTGACCTTTTGTTTTTTTCCAGATGGGAAAATGAAGATTTTTAAAAATCCAAATTACTCAGGTAAATAATCAAAGTTCCATAAAGGAATTACTATAATGTGTTAGCTATGAGGACCAAATGGAATTAATGGAACTGACATGGTTTGTAAAAGGGACTAATATTGTATTACAAACAGTAAATGATGGCTCTGAATTATTTTGTAAACACAAGCATGAGGACTTACCTACAGTCACCTCCTGTGAAGACTTCATTTGAAACCTGACTTAACCCTCTTAAATTAAGTAGCTCTTTTTCCATCAGACTAATGCTATTTTCTAGCAAAATTGACACATAATATATCCCCTTCATAATCTTCACATAATGTACAATTACCTTGTTTAATTTGTGTATTTGTGTATGCTCCTCCACCTTCTAAAAGCATACAAAACAAGAAAACTCCCCAAATACAAGGATTTTGCTTGTTTGGTCCTTCAGTGAATTTCTTGTCCTAGAACAGAGCCTGTTCCCCCTTTAGGTGTCCAATAAAGCTTTGAAGAAGGAATAAATAATTTTTTTTGAACTCCTCAAAGAAGCCTTAAAATTGTGTACATTCTGTGTATACTTATGAGATTTTTCTCACTGTAATTCAATTTCAACATGGTGAGGACTATGCCCTCATCATTTCTGCGTCTTTAGTACCCAGCGTGGAGCCTAGCCTAGAGCACCTTCAGTTTATGTTTGCTAATGAGAGTATCCGTCTTTCTGGCACATATGAGAATACAGGCAAAGAGACTCAAGCTGTCAATGAATAGGCAGGCAGTACTGCAGTAAGGAAGACAGAGCAGAACATATAGAAACAGACAATATAATGAAAAGACATTGGGATGACCAAAATCACTTAAAGTAGTTTAGCTCCTCTCCCCCAGGCTTATTCCAGGGCTTTGTAAATTACGCTTGGGCTTCAGCCATTTTCAATAAATCATTTTAGTACTAGATTTCAGCATACCTGAGACTCCTCCTCCTTTCTGAACTCATCTGCCGTCTTCTTTATTGAGGAGACTTTTATGTGGTTCTCATTCATTCACCACAACTTTATTTGGAACGTCCACCAAGGTGCAGGCATTTCTGATACAGCTGTAACTCAGTTATTAGAAAGGGCCCTCTGTCGTTCAGAGTACCAGAGGACTTGAGAAGAAGCTTGTGAAAGCCCAGAGCTCTTGTCACAGTTTGTTAATTTTTGGAGGACTAGTCTCCTGTGTGACACTCCTGTGGCATTCTGATACACACCAGGTTCTAGTTACAGATTTTAGGAATCTTATCAGTTGCTGGGAAGACTCCTCCCCATGCAAACGTATGTGTAAAGATTGGAGAATGTTTGAAGTTTTGGACACACCTGTGGGACACCATCAAATGTACAACCATGCAAAATGGGAGCTCTAAGAAAAGAGAGAAAGGAACAGAACGATATTTGAGGAACTAATAGCTTAAAACCTCTCAAATCTACACACTTAAGAAGTTCAACAAACTCCAAGAAGGGTAAACCCAAAGAGAAACACATTATAATAAAACTATCAAAAGGCAAAGAGAGAATATTGAAAGCAGAGAGAAAAGTGAATCATTGTGTACAAGGGATCCTCAATAAGATTAACAGCCAATATCTCAGCAGAAGCTGCAGAGACCAGAAGAGATAGTTAAGGCATTGAAAGTAAACAAAACAAAACAGAAAATCCTGTTAACCAGGAATTCTATATCTGACAAAACTATCCTTCAAAATGAAAGGAGAAATTAAGACATTTTGAGATAAACAAAAGCTGAATGAGTCTGTTTCTAAGAGCTCCTCCCTACAAGAAATGCTAAGTGGAGTTCTTCAGGTGAAAATAAAAAAGTGCCAGACACTAACTCAAATATAGACAGAAAGAACTGGTAAAAATAACTACATGGCTAAATACACAGCATAGTCAAGTCCAATCTGGGGGTTTCTTCAGAGTTTCTTCTCAATTTCTTTTCTTTTCTTTTTAAGTTTATTTACTTAAGTAATTTCTACACCCAATGTGGGGCTCAAACTCATGGCCCTGAGATCAAGAGTCACATCCCCTTTCTACTGAGCCAGCCAGGTGCCCCCAGAGTTTGTCAATTTCTCTTTTTTCTTCGGTTAAGGGGCTACAGTTTCTTGTTTCTTTGTTGTTTTTGGTGTTACAAACTCAACATTCTTAGTATTATAACGTGGTAACTCTGGAAATCTGATTTTTCTCCCCCTTCCTAGGGTTTGCTGTTGTTACCTGGTAAGGGCTGCAGTCACCCATCTGTTTCGTGACTATTCTAAACTATTTTTGTAGAGACTATTTTCCTTGTCATGTGTGGTCTCTAAAGTCCCTGTTTCATTGCCTTAGTGGTCAGAGATTTCCTAAAATGCCTAGAACCAAAAGCTAACAGCCAAAAATACTATTTTGGTCTTCCTTTGCAGACTGGCTCTAAGCAGGACATTCCTTCAATGCTTCGCCAGTGTGCCTACAACTCTGCCTCAGCCTTCACCTTTTGCTTGTGGCAAGCCCAAACACCAGCCAGAGATGCAAGACCAGAGTCCTCTCAGGACTTCCCAGAGTATGTAGCCAGTCCCAGGCATGCACATGTGCTCTCAATCCCCTGACCTAGCAGACTTTCAAATCGTTACACACACAAGAATCTTCCTTCTCAGTTTCCTCTTTCTCAGGCTTTTGGGTCTGTCTGCTGCTTACCCCATTATGTCATCCCTCGCCCCAGGCAGCCATGGGTAATATATCTTTAATGCTTTCAACAGATGCCAGCAAGACTCAAGGGGGTGAAATCAGGGCAAGCTTCTGAAATGGTCCTTCAGAGAACTGCTAGAAAAGTCAAAATACACCATTTGTGGAGGGAAAATGTCTGTATTGCTTGTTTCCCATTGTCCTAGCATTAGCAACTGCACCAGAAATATGGGCCACCCTCCCCATGGCTGCCACTGGGTTGGGGAATGGGGGATAGTAGACAGGTAAGCAAACGTACTACAAGACTTTCTTACCAAAACTTAGCAGCCCTTTCCTTCATTAAACACACCCCTAGTTGCTGTAAGATTTCTATTAAATTCCCGAGTTCTGAAAAATTTTTTTCTGTCAGTTTTCACCAGCTTATGCTCACTCAGTATAAGGATCATTTCTTGGAACTCCCTATTCTGCTATTTCTCATGATAGTCTCAAAAACATATACATCTTGACTCACAAATTTCTCTTTTAAGAGGCTATACCACCAATATACTGTGTATAAGGCAAAATGATGTTCTCCCACAGTTATTAATTTTGGCATCATTTACAACAGTAAGTGACTTAAAATAACCCCAAAGCCGCAGGTTAAACACATTATGGCATATCTGCAAGATAAAGTGCTTTCTACCTATACAAAAGAATCAAGATCTGCTTACACTTACAGTGAAAGATTTCCAAGATATGCTACCTAATAAAAGCAAGCAGCAGAACAGTGTATACGGTATTCTACTTCATGTGTAAATTAGAAGCATACCTAGGAAGCATGTGTGCCTATTTTTTTTATGTTCAATATTCCTAAAAAATTAATGACAACAGTTATCTACAAAGGGCTGGTTGGGGGATGGGAATTGTGTAGATGAGGTAGAAATGGCATAGAATCTTTACATTGTATACTTTCTTAAATTTCTAAATGTGTGAGCCACATGAATGTACTGATTACTCAAAAGACAAGGTAAACATCTAATGACTTACAACCCTTAGTATACAATCCTAAGTAGCATGCATCATCTTTAAGGCCACTCTTGATCATACCTCTGGTTCCACTGACTCATTCCCCCCCACCCCCAATGCCTTCTGACGCAGCACACGCCAACCATACCAGCCAGATGGTATTTTTCTACCAAGATCCTAGAACTTTCCTAGTCCTTTCTCCCTCGGGGCTTTTGTAAGAAATGTTTCCTCTTTTGAGCGTGTTCATTGCTCTGAGATTCACATGGGTCTTTTTTTCTCATCTTTTAATCCTCAAAGAGACTTTCCATTAACACTTCTGTCTGGAAGATTTCCTTCATCCCCCATATTCTCTCTCAAACCCTGGTTTTTATTGCTCCTTCATAGTAATTACTATAATAGGAGATTAACATTCATTTGTTCATTTTTATTTGCCTGTTTCCCATTCTGGACTCTAAGAAATGCATCTGTCTTGCTCACTGTTGGATCTCCACAGTACCTTTGTTAGTGCTTGGGGCACTGGCATCTAATGAGTTGGGTGAATGAATAAGTTATTCAATCCTCATATATGAGTGCACAGATTTTAAAGATCATTTTTGTTTGTCTGTTTGTTTGTTGGTTTGTTGGTGTAGATCCTTAGTTGTTTCACCTGTAAAACATGGATACTGAATCTGCTTGTCCCAAAGGTCCCCAGAGAGAATTCTCGCAATACTCCTGACCCTTTGCTTCTACAATACACATGTGAACTTGACCTTGTTCTTTTCCCTAGTAAGACAGTGAGCTCCCGTTGCCAGCAAAACTGGCTCTGCTGAGAGAGTCAGAAACAGGCATGATGCCAGTTGTCCTGAATAAGGGTCTTTTCTGACCCTGTACTTCTGTCACATAACAGCTCCTAGTACTGCCTTCTGGCTCCTCCCCTACCTAGCCGGCCTGCAGTAGGTCTCTACCAACAGATACTCATATTTACAATTCTCTCTACTTTCCCTCTCATGTACAGGGTTCAGACAATGACAGCTTTCAAAACCCAACTTAAAAATCTGGGCCACACATAAACCCTCTAGGGTCATTTGGCTCTGAATAGGGCTACAAGCATTGTCCAACAAACTGCTGAAGCTAATGAATCTTAGGGAAGGCAAAAACAAAACAAAACAAAACAAAAACGGTTTAAAGTTAATACTGTTGTTTCCAAAATCCAGGGAGAGAGAGACCACATGGTTGTGGAGGGATAGGATTCAACTTCTTAGCAACTAAGCACAGGGGGAGAGACCTGTCAAACACCTCAGAAGGGTAACATTCAGGGTAACACTAAAGTCAAGGGTGAGTGGGTACACGAGCATGCTGGCTAACATGGAGGAACAGTAGGACAGGACAACGTGAGATGCACTGTCTTCTTTACAGTCCAGGAAGACCCACCCCACTTCCCCTGCCTCTGGAGCTCCTTTCAGGGTAGCCACTGAGGCGTGCTGTTCACCGGATGGCTACTAATTTCAGGCTCTAGAGACAAGCACATCTAGCACTCATGGTGCCCAGATGTCTTTTTGACAAGGTAGGACATACCCACTCATCAAGGGGGTGGAAACCATCACAGAATAGAATGGACCAGCCTTCTGGATTCTGTCCAAGAGGTGGGCCCGCTTGAGACAAGCAGATATCTATTTCCAAACGGGCTGGCAACTTCTTTGTATGAGAGTATTCATCTGGAAAGCAGCCCAATTCTCTGCCTCCCTACCGTTCTGTACAAGGAGCTACAAATTCAAGGGTTTTGAAAAAGCAGAGAGCCTTGAAAAAAGCCATCATCGATATTGAATATTATGAAATGGCAGGAGCTTAGGTTTTCAGATACATTCCAGACTATCATTATTTCAAGCATATAAATTAGTTTTCTTGAGACCGTTTCTACATTGATAGAGGAAACATCTTTCTCATGCATTATCATGAAAGTTAAATTAGATCGTGCTTACAAACACCTGACTCAGTGTTTTACAAAGAAATTAGCTATTTTATCCTTTCTATAATACACATATTTTCACTAATTCCCACATTTATTTATAGAGAATATTACAAAATATTTCCAGTGGAGATAAACTGATACACACTTGCCCTCTAAAAGGGGAGAGAGTTATCCACAATGCCTCGTGAGGATTCTAAAACTGAAATTGCTGGCTCAGGCTCAAGTTTCTGTCCCTAAAGTTTCATACCTCTTAGACATTTTCCACTTCAAAGTAGCATTTTAAGTGAACCTGGGCCACACAAGCAACAATCATGGTTCTGCTATCTTGAATTTTGGCATTTTAACCTTGTGGCAGGTAGTACCATCATATGACACATCGTGAATGAGAGAATTCCCAGCGCACAGCTGTTTAAGGGATGGCCCTTCAGCTTATGTTGGAAACTAACCTAGCAATTATTAGATTGTAATTATATTTCACCCAAACACCCTAAATGCAAAAGGCAGGATGGATCCATACAATTAGTCAACAAAAAGGAAATAAATATCATTCCAGACCCTGGAAGCAGAATTTAGGCTTATAGGATGGAACTGTCAACCCCAGGTAGCCTGGTTCTGATGGACTCCACACCCAGTCCTTGGCAGGCCATTGCCATTGCTAGGGCACCCATATTCATTCTTTAGTCTCACTCTCCAATGACACTGTAAGTCTGGATGCAGGGAACAATGATAAAATGGGTTAAGACCAGTCTATCAGATGGGAAGAGAAAACGTGCTAAAGACCGGTTGTTCACACTCTGGAAAAGGCTTCCCTGGAGAATCAGGGATGTTGATAAAGCATCAGGGAGTGCAGTTCCCGGAATTTGGAAGCAGAGTTACAGCAGATGTCAAGTGTCATCCCAGTCTCTTTGCCGAAGAAACTACCCAAAGAGTTTGCCTTCTCTAGCAGGTCTCTCATTGCTTCCTTACGTGTGGGTGGGGGTGAAGACTGGGTCTCTATTCTCTTTTAGTTTATAGTGCACTAGAGGAGAGACTGATATTGGTACCTGCCCCAAACCTGGGGAAGAGAGAGCAGATGGAAAATGCCACCACCAGAAACACACAGGCAAACTGCAGTGAGCGTCCAGATGCCACGTAACCTCCTGCAGCTAGGTGTTCCAGTACCTGCACATCCTCACCATCACAGGGAGAATGTCTTCCCATATGCACCAAGTCAGGGCTACTGGTATCCCAGGAGAAATTCACAGAGGTACTTGTTCTTTGGAGCCAAGTGTAAAGAAATAAAAGTGAACAACACTTACTGTGAACTGAATATGTGACAAGACTTGAGTTAGGTGACTCATCAGTAGGACCACAGAACACTGGTGTCGGGCTGCACTGGGTGCACTGGGTTCAGATGATAAGCCTCGGTGTCTTTATCTGTAAATGAGCCAAATGATTATTTTCACTGATGAAGAAAGCAAAGGAAGAGAAAGGGATCTGGGAGGAGGATAGCCAAGTATCAAAAGAGAAGAGCACAGAGATGATATATCATCAAGCTGATAGGCAGGAATGCAGAGTCAGACACACTGGGCTTGACTCTGAACTCTGGATTCTACCACTTATGTGGTATTTCCACCTTCAGGAAAGTGATGTATCAGCCTCCAGGCTCAGGGTTCATCAGTCACAGGATTTCTGTGATGAGTCTATTAGAAATTCTAAGTAGAACAGGGCCTCATACACAACAAATGACTCTGTTCTTAATATTCTTTTAATTTTTTCCACTTAATACTCCCAGCTATCCTGTGAGGTTAATATTTTCTCCATCTTTCAGATGGGAAACATCTTTCATAAGTTTGGATAAGCTAAGTCATTTGGTAAAGTTAACACAGAAAGTTTAGTATGGGATTTGAAGCCTGTTTTCTCCTACTTGAAAGCCCAATTTTCTTCATTATTAACATGTCATTTTGGGGCTCACATAACTGGATTGGAAAGCAGTGGAACTTTTTGGAGATTGGATTGAATTTATATATTTTATGTGAAATTACTCTGTTCAGTGCAAGGAAGGTGGAATCTGAGTTGATTTTCCTATTTCTAGAATTTAAAACAGAAAGGCACAGTTCCCGGGGCCAGAGGAGGTTTGGGACAGACAGACAGATGAAGCAGATGTTTGCCTCAGAAAGGGCCATCCTGCCCCCAGGAGGGGCTATTTGGCCTGTAGCCCTCTGATCTGCTGCCTCACAGGCCTCCTGACCCACATTTACAAGAGAGAAAAATCCCTGCCAGATTCCATTCCAGGGTCTGAGCTCCCCAGACAGAGTGAGATCATCCTTTCAGACCTGGCCTGCTTTAATATGCTGGAAGACATCCTGAATGAAGGAGCACATAAATGAACAAGTGAATGACTCCATGGGAATCCATGAACAGAGTCTATGTCAAGAAGCCATATAAGCTCCTGCAAGATGCATCAGTCTCCACAGAAGAGCAAAATCACTTACCTACCCACTTGGTGCCAGGGTGATTCAGCAACCTGCGTGTGGATTATCTCACTGACTAGGGAGTTCTTCTACTTATTTTTGCTTTGTGCCTTCTTGGGAGACTATCACAGGGCTCGAAACTCTCTATAAACTACCTTCTGAGGATGTGTATTACTAACTGCTACAGAGAGACTAATGAAAATAAAAATGGATTAGAAATTAGAGGATGTGATTTCAAGTCTACACTTCTTGGCTATGCAATGAATAAATAATATAACTTCTTTAAAGCCTCAATTACCTCATGTAGTAAATGGGTATGATCACAAAGATTACTTATTTTGCAGTGCTTTTTGAGAATTATATAAGGTAGAGGATAAGAAAATTCTTTGTAAATGGAACAAGGTTTTAAGATTGTCAGTTAAACTTTTGATTCACTTAACACTTTGGGCTGTGACTGGTAGCTCTACATTCATTTATTCAGTCATTTGCTTAATCACTTAGTTCACACATGTTACTGAAAAACTGCTACAGAGTCTGGAATTAAGCCTGGAAAGAACATCAAAATCTTTTCTGAAAACGTTACCATTATGATACCACGTTGGACTGTGAGATCCGTGGGAGATAGGAAAATCTTTTGATTTATTCTTGTGTCCCCATTCTTTGTCCTTGGCCCAACCTTAGCACACAGCAACATGTCAGTCACATGACTGGTATTAAGGATGTATCCAATCAATCAACGTATTAAAGGTAAAATATCCAATACCTCTAGGCTGGTCCCCTGCAATCCATAACCCACATAATTGCCAGACTGATGTCTCCAAATGCAAAGCAGACACATCTATTCCTTCATTTTAATCATGCTCCTGAGGAGACAGTCCAGATGTCTTAGCCTAGTATCCAGCCCATAACTTTCCTATCCAAAGAGACCTTCCCCTGCCCACTGTGGACACTACTGCATTGCTGCACTGTTACACTCCTCATAAATACCCAATCTTGTCTTTAATATATATATGAAAATATTTATATACACAAGATATTTATTATAAGGAATTGAGTCACACAATTATGGAGGCTAAGAAGACTCAAGATCTACAGTTGGCAAGCTAGAGACTGAGGGAAGCCGATGAGCAGAAGGTATAGCTCCAGTTTGAATGTGAAGGTCTGAGAACCAAGAGAGGAGATGCTGTAAGCTCCAGTCCAAAAGCCAGCAAGCTTGAGACCCAAGAAGAGCTGATGTTCAGGCAAGAAAGAATGATGTCCCAGCTCAGTGTAGTCAGGCACAAGGAGTTCCTTCTTATTCAGCCTTTTGGTTCTGTTCAGGCCTTCAACTGATTGGATGAAGCTCATCCACATTACAGAGGGCAATGTGCTTTACTCTGCCAATTCAAATGTTAATCCCATCCAGACATACACTCACAAACATACCCAGAATAATGTTTGACCAAATTTATGGACTTCCTGTGGTCCAGTCAAGTTGACATATAAAATTAACCATCACAGGATATTTTTTAAAACAAACCTGTTTTGTTTCAGAATTTTGACTGACTTCCAGGATATCCTTGTTTCCTTTGTCTCAATTTTTCCTAAAAATTAAAAGATACATGGTATATAGCCAAGTGGAAACTGTTCTGTGGGACATCAGGCGCTAACATTTTCACAAAATGAAGATAGTCCCTGAGAGACTGATTTCACAAAATGAAAGGGCTATCTAAAACACTCCAGTTCCTCAAGAAACATGAGGGATAGAGTTACTCATCACTGAAAGAATTTAAGCAGATCTTGCTCCACCATTGGAAGGGCTACTTTAGAGTGACCCTCGATCACACACTTCTTTTAATCCGGGACTCTGTCCAGTGACCAAGATATAAGATGGACCTTAAGTATATTCCAGGGACCATATCTGCTTTGCTCATGACAGTATACCCAATATGGGACTTGACACCTTACTAAATATTTGCTTAATGAAAGGATATGTCAATAACTGACTAATAGGAAGACTTGAAGATGTTGTAGAGTATTATTTTTCTCCCTTGCCTCAATATTTGGATCAGTACAAGTATTATTTTCATCTAAGGGCTTGACTCTTCACTAGTGTCACACAGCCAGAAAGTAAGGGAGCCAGGACTCATACTTAGGCTCTGCCTTCCACTATTCAGTGCTAACATAAAATCACTAATACATGCCTTCCACTATTCAGTGCTAACATAAAATCGCTAATACATGCAGGCATATAAACAATGCGGGAAATATCTTCAATTTAACAATCCATTTTCATTATACAGCGTATTGAGAACTGCGAGTCATGAGGAAATATATAAGGAGGGATGTGGCAGATGTAATTTCATCGATGTCACAAAGAAAGAAACAAGATCAAATGTTCCTGGGTAACTACAAAGTAAATCTAACTACTCCAACTAATAATTGGAATTCATGTAACTAGAGAGCAAATCTATCAATTCCAGTTAATATTTGGAATCCCAATTAACAATTGGTTTAAATCAAATTCTAATTCATAATTTCCAAAACACCCAACAATGTGCCAAAACCTTGCAATGTAATAGTGAGCCAACGGCTCATTATAACCATCTTTTATGTCTAAAATTTTAGCCATAGAAAAATTTGTTAAGAGTGTAGACTTAAGTGTTCTCTAACTTTGCACAGTGATGAACATGTCAATTAACCTGAGTAAGGTAACTGTTTCACAAAATATATGCATGTCAAGTCATCACATTGTACACTTTAAATATACACAGATTTATTTATCAATTATACCTCAATAAAGCCAAAGAAAAGTTAGCCATAGGCAGACCTTTGGAATGAAAGGGACAGAGGAAAGTGGTACCTTTTCTGCTGGTTACGTCCTTCATTTGTTCTCTGATTAAGACAAATACTAATAGATTAGGTAGTTCAATAGGAACCGGGGAGTGCCACTTTGACTTAATATTTGTAAATTGTTTTAATATTTACAAAATGTTTTCATAAGTGTTACCTTGCTCAGTTGTCACCACACTCTCAGGTGATTTATTTCCTTTCTACTAGTGGGGAAGTTGAGTCACATACAGTGTTAAGTGATAGAGCTAGGATTTGAATTCAGGTGGCTGACCCTTGCTCCAGAGCTCTTTTGGCCATTCAGTATACGGTATTTTGGAAAAAGCAAGAGGAAATTATGCTTCCTTCTTTACCCTGAAACCTATACTTAAATTACCTTTATGGAGGCATAACTGATATCCCCCCAAATGCACACATTTAATGTATACATCTATGGGTTTGGACATAAGCATACACCTATGATACCATCACAACCAAGATACTAAACATAACCATCACTTCCAAAACTTTCCTTGTGTTCTGGTGTCTGGGTATATATATGTGTTTTTTGGTAAGAACACATACTGCTGTTGAACAGCATATCTTTAGAACTCAATCATCATGTATAACAGAAACTTTATATCCACTGAAAAAACCATCTCTAATTAGAGAGAGTCCAACTGGCTCTGAAATAAACCCTGACACTCTCAAATGGAGTAAATCAATATTTTCTTAAATTACCCCCAAAAAATGTCACACTCTTACAAAATAATGGATTTTTTTTCTTCTAGTTAAAGTTAATTTATTAATCATTTCAACACATATGTTTGAAGCCCACTGTGTTCATCTATGTGTTTGGAAGATATATTTATCAGAGTTTACTTTACTGGCTTAGTTCAGTGCTATCCAGTACTCTTCAGAGCCTAGCTGCCCATGTGCTGAGTATTTGGAGGTGAACCAAATGAAGACCCTGTCCTCCAGGCATGGTAGAAGCTTAAAAGTAATTGGAGTGTTATATCAGAACTGTCATGATAGAAGCATAATTGTAGGATGAGAACATGACTCATCTCCATTAGGACAGGATTCTCAGGAAGAGTGATCTGAGAGGCTCTTCCAGGATATGCCAGAATTAATAGTTGGTAAAAGGGGCATGTCTCACAGATGGAACAGTTTGGACAAAGACATGGAATACTGTAGGTCTTTGGGAAACTCCAAGCAGAATGTTATGGGAACATAAGGAAAAGGTAAGAACTCATAGGCAATGAGATGATGAAACCAGTCACAACTATAGCATGCATGTATAACAGATTTCCATAAGCATTTTCCCAGAACTTCTCCACTGTTCCACTGGGAAACCAGGCTCTCTTTTAGTGTGAGGAAACTACTTTATGTGTGTTATCAGTTCTCCAAAGGGTGTTGGTGATCTTATAACTAAGGAATGAAGAGATGTCAACATTTTTTCCACCTAGATTTGTTAGAACATTATTCCCACATTTAGAGAGGAGAGAAGAAAAAATCCCATTTTATAGCAATCCTGTAAGAGGAATTTAATTCCACCCTTATGTCTTAGCTTTGCATTTACTTGGGAAACTTCTTCTCAGAAGCTAGAAAAGGCAGGGGGTGGGAGGACATGGAAAACTGTTCTTGGAGAATTTAATTGTTTTAGATCACCAGAATATTAATAGTTGTGTTTCAAATGGCTTCTTTCCACAAATTTGTAGAAATTATGTTTTTGGTTTTGTTTTATTTTTGTTTTTATTTGGCTACAGGGGAAACATGGAAAATCCTCCAAGAATCATAACAGGAAGCCATGCTGAAAAATGGAGAGAGCTTCAAGAAGTAGGAAAAGTCAGTGATGATCTTTGGCTGAAAGAACTAGGGGGAGATTGTGCAAGCCATTAGCAGGCTCATGCTTGGGAAATTAGCTCTTCCTTTCATCAAACTCCTGGAAAATATTTAATTTTTGAAAACAAGTTGCAAGAAACTCAATATTTCTGCCAGCAACTTAGAAAAACAAAACATTAAACTTTAGGGTTGAAAGGAATGTGAAAAGCCAACCAGTCCAATCCTTCTCAGTGGACAGATAAGAAGAATGAAACAGAAGTGGTTTGCTCAAGGTCAAACAGCTTATCTTCTGCATTCCTAACCTGGTCTCAAAGAAGGTTAGAATTCAAATGGAACTCTCCTGAGCTTCTTGAAATATGCTAATTAAATTCTACGATTCCCTCAAAACATAAATTGTCTTTCACTGACTAGAGGAACAAAGTTTTGAGAATGAGGTAGCAGAGGAGGGAAGAAAAAAAGGAAAGAGAGGAGGAAGAGGAGAAAAAGGAGGAGGAGGAGGAGGGGAGGTGCATTCAAATTCCCACTTGGGTCAAAACAAAGTCACTTGAGAGAATTTTTCAAAGTAACAGTAACTAAGACCCAACCCTGTTAGAAAGTTAGAGACATTCCGCAATTTGTTCATCTCATAACAAACTCCAATAATCTTTCATCTTGCAAAGAGGGTGGTCTTGGACTCACTCTCATGCAACCTGTGCTGAGGAATTTTGCTTGGGATAACCAGAATGTTTATAGGAACTTTGGCCAACAGTGAGGTCTTGGAATGTAGTCTAAACATACAGAACAAAGATCTCACACTGGCATAGAAACCAGTGATTTGGAGTCAGAAGGCTGGTGTTCTGGTGCCTGGTCTGAATCTAACACATCAGACCAGTGCCCCATATCAACACTGTCTTTCCAGAGGCTAGGAATTCTATAAAATGGTAGGGTTGGCCTTGGAGAACCTTAAAAACACTCTGGTGTTTTACACCATCATGCATTTATCCAAAAGGTTCTCTCTGCATGGAATATCACTCTTCATTCCTCTTTAAAGTAGTCTTTCTGATTGTTTAGGCATTGCCTTCTTCAGGAACACTATTCTTTCAGATATCCTCACCCTCACTCTCTGCTCCATCCTGAATCAAGAACTCTTCTTTAGGCCCTCACACTGCTTTGTGATTATTACCTTTATCACAACACTTTATAAAATATTCTAGACATTAAAAAAGGCATTGAGACAATAGTCATCCAATTAACTACCACCCAATTAAAATATACTTTAAATCTATTTTTTTCACAGAATCTTAAAAATATTATCTTGAAATTACCTCTGCACCCAGCTTTCCACTTGCTATCTTCACAAAAGTTTAGAACTGAAATGGAACTTTCTTGGAGTTCATGAAATATAGTAATTAAGGGGTATTTACTCCAAATTATATATTGTTTTTCAGTGACTAAAAGCAACAAAAAATTAAGGATGAAGTAGTGAAGCAAAAAACAGAATAGGAGAGAAAGGAGGGATAGCATGGGTAATGTTTAATTCATTCTAAAATTATTAGAACCAAACGCCATGCCTGGTAAACACTAACTGTGTATTTCTGAAAGTGATCTGAACTACTGTCATAGTGAAGTTATCTAAAATAATGAGATTATATAATAAAGGTTCAGTTCTCAAAAACCCAAGATAAAGAGTGACTCTTCAACAATTCCTTTTCAATACCTTCAATGGACTTCTTTGCACCAGCTCCATGGCAAAGCCATGACATCAGGGGTGGGGGTTGTGTCATTTATCTAAGCAATGTTTCAGTTGAGCTCGTCCCAAACAGCCAAAAAAAGCTGTCTTATTCCCTGAGGCAATGGCAAGGCTTGGAAACCCTGAGTGTACACACACATAAATCTCAAGGGGAAGAAACATGCTTAACCTTTAAAGAAGTTACACAAATTTAGATCCTCAGAGTTGTTTGGTTTTATTATAAACAGGATAGGACTGTCCAGGGACATGTGAACATTTAGGGAAGGAGATGTGTGTGAATGTGCTTCGGTCAAGGTAGCAGTATTCATTGAAGTATCCAGAGACTACAAAAGAAGATTCAGACATTCAAGAGACTGCTTCTCTAGGTATGGGTTCTCATCAATGGAAAGGATATTTTGCATCTACATATAGTCCCATGATCCTACTAAGATAAACTGGAATCCATTATTATTGTGCAAAGCCCCCTACACGGGAAAGAACCCTCAAATACAAACTAGGATTACCAAATGTTCCATTGACTGTGTGATCTTGAGCAGGTTATTTTTCTCCTCTGGACTGTTTAGTTATGTACAATATTTCTATAATTCAATGATAATATATACTATTGTATTATCACTTCCTGAAGGAGATGTTTTGTTTTGGCCATACTAGATTGGGACCTATTCTCTTATTATAAACTCACCAAATATCCTACACTTCTCCTTCATACCATTTAGCACAATTCAAATAATGAATTTACTTGGATGGCTCTGCCTTTCATTTTTTAAGCCCCTTATATTTATTGTAGGTGTTATATCTCCATTGCCTAGGATAGTGTTTGACTCATCATATGGTTCAATGAACATATATTGGATTTCTCTGGTTTTTGTTGTTTTGTTCTTTTTACTATAATTTATTGTCAGGTTAACTAACATATAGTGTATACAATGTACTCTTGGTTATGAGGGTAGATTTCTGTGATTCATCTCTTACATACAGCACCTAGTGCTCATCCCAACAAGTGCCCCCCTCAATACCCATCACCCATTTTCCCCTCACCCCCGCACCCCCCATCAACCCTCAGTTTGTTCTCTGTATTTAAGAGTCTCTTATGGTTTGCCTCCCTCTGAATGAGTGAATGAATGAATGAATGAATGAGTAGCAACTGCCTTTCTCCTTCCTTATGGTAAGTTCTTCACTTATCTGATACTTTGGATATCATAAAGGTTAAATATGCCGGTTTTGGAATTCAGCAGACATGAATTTGAGTCTAGGGTTGCAACTAATGTGATTGATCAAATTGCATTAAACTACACTTTCTACATTTACATATAGGTGAAAATACATATCTCCTAAAGTTGTTATGAAGATAAAATAACAGACATGATAAGTTCTTGAGAATATTCTTATATAGTTCATTAAATGTGAGCTTACAATTTTATTAATTATTTTGTTAGAAATTGCTTGATTCTCCATTCCATTCCATTCCGTTCTAGGTAAAGTTCCAATTATATGACTATCATATCAAATTATTTTAAAATACAGGAAAAAATGTGTAAGTGGAAACAAAATCAAACAACAAAAGATATTCATCAAAATCTCTTCAGCAAGAGATGAAAGGAGAAGACCTCTTTTGAAACTGAATAACTCATATTCTTTAAAAACTAATAATGTGTTGAGAATGGAGAGTTCAAGGGAGATAAATGACACAACTTCTCCATAGTAACAACTCACATTGTCCCCATAACTTAAGATCTACTGAAGTAAGATATTGGCCATTTAAGGGCTTATTTGTCCAGAGAAGACATGTAAGGGGTCAATCTCCATGTTAATTGTTGATAGGGACACACTGTACTGTTTGAAATGCAGTATAGTGTTGACATTCTCAAAAGCCTTATCAGAACTATCAATCCATGGGAAGCCCCAGAACAAACCATAAACACATGAGAAATTTTATTACATTTAATATTTCTAAGATGGCCAAAAACAGCTTTTATTCAAGATGGTATTTATGCTTCTACTTTTGGACTGCACTAGTCTGTGAATATAAAGTAAGGAGAAAATTAAAAAACAAAAAAACAAACAAACAAAACTGAGTCTTGTGCCTCCTTTTAAAGAACAGTTAGATTTGGGTCTAGAAATGGATCAAAGTAGAAAATAAGACATCATTTATTTAGCAAACATATACATTGAGTTTGTTGGGAACTTTCATAATTATCTCACTTAATCCTCACCGTGATTCTGAACAAGCATTACTATTCTCATTCCACAGACAGAAAAGCCAAGTTTCAGAAAGGTTAAGCTCAAGACTAGGTAAGTAATTGCAGGACCCAGTGAAACATAAAAATGCATGGCTCCTTGTTCAAAAGTTATTAGGAATTTCAAGATGGCAGCAGCAAAATATTAAACCAGTGTAAGACCCTTTTAAGTGTAGGGTCTTATGTGACTGCACAGGTCACATGCTCAAGAAGCTGGCTCTGGTTGGGATGCAAACTGGTGCAGCCACTCTGGAAAACAGTGTGGAGGTTCCTCAAAAAGTTAAAAATAGAACTACCCTATGACCCAGCAACTGTACTACTAGGTATTTATCCAAGGGATACAGGTGTGCTGTTTCGAAGGGGCACATGCACCCCAATGTTTATAGCAGCACTATCAACAATAGCCAAAGTATGGAAAGAGCCCAAATGTCCATTGATGGATGAATCGATAAAGAAGATGTGGTGTATATATGCGATGGTCTATCACTTGGCAATCAAAAGGAGTCAAATCTTGCCAGTTGCAACTATGTGGATGGAACTGGAGGGTATTATGCTAAGCAAAATTAGTCAGTCAGAGAAAGACAAATAGCAAATGACTTCACTCATAAGAGGACTTTAAGATACAAAACAGATGAACATAAGGGAAGAGAAGCAAAAATAATATAAAAAAACAGGGAGGGGGACAAAACAAGAGACTCTTCAATATGGAGAACAGAGGATTACTGGAGGGGTTGTGGGAGGGGGGATGGGCTAAGCAGGTAAGGGGCATTAAGGAATCTACTCCTGAAATCATTGCTGCACTATATGCTAACTTGGATGTACATTTAAAAAATAAATTATATATATATGAAGCTGGCTCTGGTTAAGCAACTCATCCAGTATCACAAAGCCAGTAAATGGTAGAGTCAAATGTTAGTATTCAGCCATCTAAAATAAAAGCCATGATTTTGGCTTCTTAAAATTCCCAGCTCTGAAATGGCCTCTGCCACCCCATTTATTCAGCCATAAAGATTGACCTTGTTTTGACTAAAGAGTTTTTGAGTTTTCTAAATTTGACTTTTTTTTTTTTAATGTAAAGGCTTTGAAACTTCATTGATGGCTGAGTTGGGTAATATCTCAATATCCTATTTTCACCCTATTTATTGATTTCTCAAGGTATGTATTCATGTCAGTCAGCCCCTCTTGTGTCTTAGGCATGAAACAGATTGTCTTTGAGACTCAATACCTACAGAAGACTTGCTCCTGGGAGTAGACTCTCAGGTAGTTATAGCTGATAAAATCCTTGCTGGGTGTCGGTCACACTCTAGACCCATACATCTTTAAAACAGAAGGAATTGTGGTGATTACATAATCCAAAATTTGTCTTGTAGTTTTATTTCATTTTAATTATGTTTTATCTTAGGTATACTGAGATTCAGGTGAATAAATAAGTAGCCCAAAGCCATACAGTAAATTAAGAGCAAATGTAGGAATATAACTCAAATATCTTAACCTAGAAACGTGAGATTATTTGTAAAGAGTGGACAGTCAATGTCTAGAACAACTCTTCCTTGATTAGTAAAACAGATTCTTCAAGGGTCAGATGTTTTTGGATTAACAAATAACAACTTTAAAAACTTCTACCACACTGCATAGCCAAGACTGTAAGAAGACCAGGTCTCCCATTGCATGTCTCTTACTCTGCAACGTGGAAAGATGCTTCCTGGGTCAGCTCAGGTGGTGTAGGCACCCTTCAGAAACTGTCATGTGCACTTGCTTGCTTGAAATCTTGACTCAGGTAGCCTGTGGAATTTGTACAACTTTTTCAAGACAGCCCAACATCTCTGCAATTCTCATTAACTGCTATTTGGAAAGACTTCAATTGCTGCAAAATAAACAGGAACTGCAAAAAGCAAGCTATCCCCTGTTCCTGAGCAAAGCTAGCTATGCAAACAGCTCCCCACCCACAAGAGACTGTATAGGTCCATGTAAAGAGTGGCCCATTAGATTTCTGCATATTTTGTCTATTAGGTAAGCAAGCACTGGAGATGTTTAGGATATATTTTAGTGTCCTTTTTAGGTACTCCACTAGTTGGAGAAATGCCCTTGTCCCTAATGACCCTACCATAAAACCCAGACTGCATTCTCATAAGCAACATTGATACTAGTGAGATGGTAACTGCAGGCACATGGTAAGTTCATGCTAAGTTTCTTGTCAGATGCCAACTAATGCTATGAATGTAAAAACTGATTGCTTGGTGGTATCTAGTGGCCTATAATTTATAGAGTGAACCTCAGGTATAACTAACTCAAATCAAGCCTCCTGGCAAACTTAACTATCACATAAAAAATTACTGAGTTAATATTATGCCAGCCCATGTGCTAGAATTCAGCTGGAAAGTCCCAGAAAATCTAAAGCTCACCTCTTTACTATTCCCAGCACATGACTTCCCTAAGAAATCCCAATGTTACCAGGAAGCCCTCTAATTTTTGAACTCAGCATTCATCTGTACCATTCTCTGGACCCTTGAATTCTAGATTGGTTTGGAAGATCACCTAGCCCAACACTTTATAAAGTGAAGTATATGTACTACTTGTGGCAGCCAAGGTGATTTGGGGGAGTAAAACAATAAAGCTAAAAAATTAGTAGGTAAACATTCAACCATATAGTGTGATGGAGTCATAATCTAAATCCAGCATTAATCCATTATCACTGTAATCTAGATGGAAAAGTTGATTCAATATTATAAAATCTATTAAGATATTTTATAATATTGGCATATTTAAGGATAAAAGTAATCTCAATAGATGCAGAAAAAAAGATTCAATACAGTTTAACCTCTATTTGTGAATAACAATGTCTTCAGAGGACAGTAACTTTTTTTTTCTAATGCCCATTTCAGCTTTAATGAAGTATAACTAACAAATAAAACTGTATATATTTAAAGTGTAAAGAGTGATGATTTGATATACATATACATTGTTAAATGATTACAACAATCAAGTTAACTAACACATCTATTATTTTGTATATTCTTTTGTGTGTGTGTGGTGAGAACACATAAACCTACTCTCTTAACCAATTTCAAGTATACAATATAGTATTAACTATAGTCACCATGCTATACATTAGATGCCCAGAACTTAATCATCTTATAACTAGAAGTGTGTACTCTGTGACCAACATCTCCCCATTTCCCCCACCTCCCACCCCTGGCAACCACCAATCTACTATTTCTTTTATTTTTATTTTTTAATTTTAGGTAGGTTCCACATCCAACGTGGGTCTTGAATTCACAGCCCTGAGATCAAGAGTTGCACACTTTACAGACTGAGCCAGCCAGGCAACTCTCTCTACTTCTTTGAGTTCAATTGTTTTGTTTCTGTTTTCTAGATTTCACATGTAAGTGAGATCATATGGTATTTGTCTTTTTCTCTCTGGTTTATTTCACTGAGCATAATGTCTTCTTGGGTTCGTCCATGTGGTCACAAATGGAAGGATTTTCTCCTTTCTCATGACTGAATAATATTCCATTATATATAATAGATATGATGTATTTTATATTATTTTAATATGTTATATAAATACATAATTATATATATATTATATATATAATGTTTCACATTTTCCTTATCCATTCATCCACCCCTGGACACTTATATTGCTTTTATACCTTGGCTATCATAAATAATACTGAAATAAACAAGAGAGTGCAGATATTTCTTTGGGATACTGTTTTTGTTTCCTTCAGATACATATCTGCAAGTGGGATTGCTGGATCATATAGTTCTACGGTTAATTATTTGAAGAATGTCCACACTCTTTCCCATAATGACTGTATCAATTTACAAACTAAATTGGTAGAGAAACATGAACAATTCATAGATAGAAATACTCAATCTATTAAAGAAATTGATTCTCCCCGAATTAAAAGAGAGATTTAATGCAAAATCAACCAACATCTCTGTAGGGTGTGTGTGTGTGTGTGCATGGAATTGACAAGCTAATTCTGAAATTTATATTAAAAGACAAAAAGAAACTAAGATACTTCTGAAAAGATAAACATGACAGGGGAATGTGTCTAGGGACAGAGTAGGACTTGTTTGAAATTCTAGTAATTAAGGCACTTTAGATTGCTGCAACTATAGACAAACTTATGGAATCAAATAGAAAGCTAAGTGATGGTACAGGCATTTATATAAGCAGTAAACAACAAAAATGATATTGCAGAACAAAGATGGAAAGCATAGATAATATATGGGACTGACACTGGAAAAATAAAAGAACATGTTTCCTTATACTACATGTAAAAATTAATTTATAAATTTAAAATTTTGGAAAAGGGGAATATATATGTGACTTTGAAGTATAAAAATATGAAAAAGATACATAATACAAATCAAAAAAGGAAAGACTGATAAAGCTAATTATATATTTTTAAATTCAGAAGCTATGTTCATCAACAGTCATCATAAAGAAAGTGAAAATACAGCTTGACATACATTTGGAAAAGGCATCTGAGGCATTTAACAACAATAAAAAGCATTAGTATCTAAAATATATTGATTAGGGACACATAGCTCAGTCAGTTAAGTGTCCGACTTTGGCTCAGGTCATGATCTTGCAGTTTGTGAGTTTGAGCCCTGCGTCGGGCTCTGGTGCTGACAGCTTAGAGCCTGGAGTCTGCTTCAGACTCTGTGTCTCCCTCTCTCTCTGCCCCATCCCATGCTCACACTCTCTCTCTCTCTCTCTCTCTCTCTCTCTCTCAAAAATAAACATTAAAAACTAATTAATTAATTAATTAAAAATAAAATTGATTATAGAGCATGTAACTACATGTAATAATGAACAAAGATGTGGACAGATATTTTATGGAAGCAAAAACACAAGAACCAATGAACATTTTTAAAAAATGCCCATTCTCATTGTTTACAAAGGAAATGCCAAAAAAAAACAGCATAAGATAACAATTTCATTACTTCGAGACTGGTGAAAAAAATGTCTAACAATATTTATTGTTGTGAAGGGCGTAGAGTGACAGCAACTCTCATATGCCAATGGAATGTAAATTGATCCAAACACATTGAAAGTAAATTGGAATTAACTTCCAAATTTTAAAAGCCCTAAATTCAGCAGTTATATTTCTAGGAATATAGCCTAGAGAAACGTGTGTATATATATAGTAGGAGACTTTCTATTCAGGTGTTTCCAGCAACATTGATTTTACTAACAATAAACCATGAACATTTCCAAATCCCATAATCAGTAGAATGGACACATTGCAGTACAGTCATTATGTGGAATATTAAACAACAAAAAGAAAAAAGTAAACATTGCAAAATTCAACATAGATTAATTTAAAACCATAAGATTGACTGAAAGTAGTAATTCATGAGGAAATACATATAGTATGATTCCATTTATGAAAGGTATAAAACAGGTACAGTAAACAGGCATAGACTTGTAGAAACTTCAGTATAGAAAAACAAGGGATAGGTAATAAATAAAAATAAGGGATAGTTAACAATGGATTTGTTAATAATAAAAACAAAATTCAAAATAGTGGTTACCTTCTGGAGGCTGAGAGAGGGATAATGGAATGCATATAGGGAATGGGGCACAGGCAGCTTGAAAGATTCTAGAATGTTCTAATTTTGAAGTTGAGTGGAGGATACATGGTTGTTTTCTTAGTACTCCTTTACCTATTTTTTAAATGTTTTATTATTTATTTTAGAGAGAGAGGAAGACAAAGTGTGAGCAGGGGAGGGGCAGAGAGAGAGGGAGACACAGAATCTGAAGCAGGCTCCACGCTCTGAGCTGTTAGCACAGAGCCTGACACGGGACTCAAACTCATGAACCATAAGATGATGAACTGAGCCGAAGTTGGACGCTTAACCAACTGAGCCAGCCAGGCGCCCCATCCTTTATCTATTTTACCTATATATCTTATCTATCTTATTTATCATCTACCTACACACATTAGATATATTATTGTATACATGATATAGAATATTTCATAAGAAAAAAAAATTGAGAGCTTCCCAGCAAATAGAAAAATGATAAAGGAAAATCCAGAAAAAGTAGCATGAACAAAGGCATCAACATGTGAAAAGCATTTATGCACCAATGTACTTTTGACTATTGACACCTAGTTCAAGTATGTATTCTTGAGCTTAAAGTTTCAGGGTCAACTGAAAGCAGATGAAGGCATTGCTGGTTAGATATGTGTCCCTTTGGGGTAGTCAACTGAAGATGAGTCCCCTGGTCTTGTTTCCCCTTTCCACAGATATCTAGCCATGTGTTAGGTACAATCTACATTCTGCTCTCAGGGGAAAGAAAACATCTTAAGAGGCATGGAAGAGGGATGAGGCCCAAGGAGCTATAGTTTGTTTGACAGAAGAACATGGAACAAGATAAAGAACACCTAGCTCAGGTTGACATTAATGATGTGTCACCAGTACTGACTGCCATGCTTGGCACATAGTTATGCTCAATAAATATTTGGGGGAATGAATGAATGAATGGAGCCTTTGACAATGAGGCATCCTGGGAACACGTCTCCTTTGTTAAGACTGTCTTGTTCTCTTTTCTTTTTTTGGCTATTCTCACTGTGGGTAGAGAAACTTTATAACATTTTTCCCCTTTCCTTTTCAGTAGCCAGTAGGGGTGGGAAGACTTGAAGAGGTCCAAGACAAACTGTGAATGGCCTTGATTTCCAATGGGCCTCGCAGAGTGCTGACAGATGTCTGACATGAGAGCGAGATTGGAGAAGCTGCCAGCTGGGGCCAGAAGCCAACCTCCTCTTGTGAGGAAATCTCCATAGATGGTGGTGGATCAGATGCCGCTGCATGCAAACCCTGGGCTCTTTCCTCCCTCTACTTTACCCTTATTTGTCCAGTGCACATGTCTTCCATCCTCTACCTGACCATTCTCTTTTGCTTATGCTTCTAAAATGAGCCCTTTATGTGCCTTTCCCTGTGTCAGTTTCTTCATGAACTCTTTGGACCATTGTTTCTCCTCTTGGCTAGGAGGATACAAAAGAAGTTGGGGGCATGGCTGAGACAACGTGACTTCTTATAAACCTCATGCTTTTGTGAGTTTCCATTTTTCCTCCCATAGTGTAATTTCTCTCTAGATTTAGTTTCTTTTTAAAAATTTTATTATAATAATTCTTTAATAAAAAATATAATGCAAGCTCAGTATAAAGTGAGATTCAGAGAGATATAAAAGATATAAAACTATAAAAATCATCCAGAGATAACAGTTGCTCCATGTATTTGGGGGAATACATTCTAGTTTCCCTCTGTTTGATTTTTACTATCATTTTGCCTGTTGGAAATTAAGTGTACCATTCATTTAATATTCTCCCTTTCCAGGTTATAACAAGCATTGGAAAGAAAAACAAGGAGTCATATGTAGAGGTAATAACAACAGAGGCTTAATAATTTCTAACTTGTGGGTGTCCTTTCTAAGGTAAGATTAGAGAATGTGGCTGACATCTGATGTTAAAAAGAGGTCCTCCTAATAACCCGTTCACCACACCTATGCCCTCAGATCTCCTGTGGGGAGAATTACGTCGGACTGTACTCACCTAGTCAGCTCTATGGAAAATATGCCTACCTCACAAACAAAGAATGGAAAGCAGAGGAAAAAGGGTGAATCATGGAAATTTGGGCTCATCTCTAGGAGGTTGACCCTAAGCACTTCTGTAGGTGTTCTTAGCAACTGGAAGCAGGAAAACCAAAGAGAAACCCAAGCTCTTCTTTCAAATCTACAAGGCAGAGATAGGTGGCTGACTATTTTCAAAGTTTGGTACAAAGTGGCCTCATCCATTCACACAAGTTTCAGTTTGTAGTGGGAAGGATCAAATCAGAGAAACAGAATTATTGGTATGGACCAATAATTTTAGCAGAGAGAATTTAATAGAGGGAATTGAGAAGGAAAAAGGAAAACAAAAAGGTGATACAGGAGTGACTTCAAGAAGCAGGTGCCAAGGTCTGAGGAACAAAGAAAGGAGGTTGGGATTATCCATACCTCAAAGCATAAACTGGTCCTGTGGGTGCCAGCCAGCAGGTATTGGGATTATCAGGAGCCTGAAGAAGGAATTTCACAGAGCTATGACTTAGATCTCCAAAAAGGACAGTCTGGCTGGGGCTGGTCTTTCTAAGGGTATATGATGGAACTGGTTCTTGGTGCTGGGCAGAGTCTGGAAGCTAGAGCTAACTGTCACTTACACAGGGAGGAGTCACTCCTCAAGCCAGGCTGGTGAGAAAAGTAAGCAATCCAGAGGAATAAGCCCCTTCATTCTCCTTCAGACCACGGCTGTTTCTAGAGCCTAATGTGAGAAGTGGCACAGGAGGGATGTGGTTTGCAAAGCCCAGTCCCTGGAATCACAGCATGGAGTATAGATAGGTGCTTTGGAGTGAAGACTCACTAAGAGATTGGGACACAGCCAAATGGACATGAAGGTCAGCGTTGTAGCCACTGTGCAGAAACAAGATGGACCCCTACCCAAACATGGCTGAGATGTAGAGACTGAAGACACTACATACATACACCGAGGAGCTTTGAAAAGGTTTATTACTCATATAATTACTTTTCAGGGGAGAGCAGGATAGGCTCCCCAGCTGGTCTGGTAATGAGCTCCAATAAAAGGTGATTGGTGTGGGTTTGTTATTGTGCCCCAGGATTGGGCCGAGGTGAGGGTTTCCCTGTGTGAGCAGGGTTTTGATTGGTTGGAATCCGCCAGTGTACCCACAGGAGGCAGCATGAGCTTTCTTACCAGCTTGCTCAGATGTGGAGCAGACGGGAAAGAGAGACTTAAGAGCCATTACCAAACATCGAAAAAGGGAGTCAGATGTTTTATTACACTCAGAAAACAAAATAGCCACTTTTCCTCCTGAAATGGTTGAAAGTGCTCCTGTCGGCATTCTTCAAATTTGACAATGTTTATGGGTCGATGGTGGAATGGGAGAAGGGGAAAAATTCCCTCTTCCAGCCCCCAACTTGAGTGCCTGCTCTATATCACATCTAGGAACTTCTACTCTGAACGTAATATATTCTGAACATTTTATCAGGTTATTCACTGTTCTTAAAACATGCTAGTTTTTGGTAGCTGCATGCTCTCCAGTCTTTGGTTATTTGGATAAACTATGCTTTATATTATACTAGGTCCCCAACTGATAGGCTTTTCGATTGTTTCTGGGCTTTTTTTTTTTTTTTTAATTTTGAGAGAGAGAGAAAAAGCATGAGTGGGGCAGGGGCAAAGAGAAAGGGAGAGAGAGAGAGAGATAAATCCGAGCAGGCTCCTTGCTCTCAGTGCAGACCCCAATTCGGGGCTTGAATTCAGGAACCTGTGAGATCAGGACCTGAGTTGAAACCAAGAGTCAGACACTTAACTAAGCCACCCAGGTGGCCCTCCCCATTTTTAATAAGTACCAAAACTGCTACCATAAAAGAACTTTCTTATACATATATTTGTATGTAAACATGAAAGTAAATCTGAACAATCTCTTAAAAATAAGATTTTTGAAGTAAAAAAGAGATAACTTTTTTACATATTCTTCCCCCCTCCAAAAGAGTATTGATTTAAATTCTCAACCAGTGTTTCTCTTTGGAAATTATCTTGCCATGACTGGTTATTTTTTATATTTTTATTTATTTTTATTTTTATTTTTTATTTTTTTTAAACTTTATAGTTTATTGTCAGGTTGGTTTCCACATAACACCCAGTGCTCTTCCCCACAAGTGACCTCCACCAAGACCATCACCCCCCTATTTTTTATATTTTTAAATATGTCCATTTTAATGGGGAAAATCATTCTATGGTTTTATGTTTAGCTCTTTAAACACACAGACTTTCTAATGTTAAAGATCACATTCATGTTATCTGTTGATAAGAAGATTTGATGCTTAAGATGTAGAATCACAGAATTTGAGTCTTTTGGCCTTTATATTAAATAGAGCAGAGGCATCTTAACCACTCTTTAAATGACATTTTGTTTCTAGGAAAAAAAAAGTTAATGGTTTGAATAAGTTTTCAAAGGGATCATGTATGAAACTTGAGAGTACTTTTGAACTAATTAAATGTAACACTCAAATTCAATATACTTCCCTCTGTATTTTCCATATAGATAGGTCTACCGGAAAATCTGAGGGGTTATTAGGAATATTAAATAGCTAGTTGAAATGGGTTGAGATGAGCCAGGTTGGGTTTGTATATCAACTGGGTGCCTCTGTATTTTTATACCATTTTTTAAATTGATATTTATGGAAACTTGACATAGCCTGCCTTCTTGAGCCACTTCCCTGAGATATTATTTTTTTCCCCAGATGAAGTTTGCACTTCTTATTATAGACTCCAATAGGATCTTGATTTCCTCCACTGGACATAATGCTTTATAATAATTTGTTTATTTCTGCTGCCTCTGATAGACCATACATCTAAACAAAAGCCATGGCCATGTCTGATTTGCTCAACACTGTATCCCCAGCATCTAGCACAAGGGGTGGTACATGTCATGAACTCGCAAATCTGTGATGAGTTATTGCTTTGTAAAAAGAAGCACAACTTTCCCTTCTACAAAAGCGTTGAGGACTATTAAGCTGTTGTATATGTTTAAAAGTACTGGGGCAGCCTGGGTGGCTCAGTCAGTTAAGTGACTGACTCTTGGTTTCTGCTCAGATCAAGACCTCACAGTTTGTGAGTTCGAGTCCCGCATCAGGCTCTGCGCTGACAGCGTGGAGCCTGCTTTAGATTCTCTCTCTCTCTCTCTCTCTCTCTCCTCTCTCTGTTTCTCCCCTGCTTTCTCCCTCTCAAATAAAAATTTTTTTTAAAAAAATAAAAGTACTGTGAAATCCCACTTACAACGTGTTAAGAAGCATGATTTCAAGATAACTTACCTTTACATTTATGTTTACAACTTAGTTGCCATTTGGATTCCCTGCCTGAACCTCCTCCTCCTTTCCCCCAGTTCCTTGACCTGTGCATTTCCATGGCTGTGGAAATCAAAGGCCTAACCAAATATTCAACACACATCCAACGGCTCATTCCCTGGGGCCTCGTCTGCCTCCTGAGCTCCTTCTTTCTCTGGTCTCTGTTTCTCTGATAACATCCATGATGTCAATCTTAATGAGAAACTCAGCCCTGTCCTCAAGTGCCACAAAACCTCATTCACACAAGGCAACCATTGAATCAGTGGAGTTTAGAGTTAGGATTCGTATCAGATTAATTCAAGAAATGAAATATGCTAGTATCTCCATTTTTAAAATATCCTCATTACAGCGAGGACTTCCACTCATCTTCCCTGAACTCCCTTTATTCTCTTTGCTTCCTTTACTCCAAAGAATCACAATCCATTCCTCCCCCATTCTTATGAAGAGCCACTTTGCCTTTTTTCCTCTGAAATCCTGAAATCAGCCAACACCCAGGCCCTTGGGAACTTGATTTCCAACACAGAGATGTATTAGGGAACTTTTGTCCAATAAATGGTAACTTACTCCCAAAGAGGAAACTGGTGTTGGTTGTTAAAACAATAATATTTTGCTGGACTACTTTACATATACTACATCTAAAAGTTGGGAATGTTTACATATGTTCAGCTCAGTCATGACTGCTCTCTTCTTCCATAAACCACTGGGCATGTCTATGCTATCATTTGGAGAAAGCAGAGCTGGCTGGCTTCTCTTCACCCTTTCAGGATGTGAATCATGGACAAGGTCCAGAAAACCACACCTTCAATGCCACAGTACACTGTGGGAAGGGTGGGTGCAGAAGCATTTTGCTGAGAATTACAAAATCAAAGAACTACTAAAGAATGCAAGTGCAAAAGTCACTAATTTTCAAACCAGTAAGGACTAGTTTGGAATTTTAAAAAGAAGATGTGAAATACAACAAATTTATGGGATACTTCCCCTAAGTATCCCAGATCAACCTCACCATCTTTCCTGAACAATTGATGTAGGTGATTCAGGACAAGGTTTGTCAAAAATAAAAATTGTTAACATTCTACTGCAGTATAACATACAAACAGGAAAGTGCACAAATCACCCGTGCACAGCTTGATCCATCTTCACAAAATGCATATGTACCCATAACCAGCAGCCAGACGAGAGAACATTTCCATCCACCCAGACATCTTCCTCTTATGCCCTTCTAGTATGCTCCAACAAGGGTAATCATTCTCCTGACTTCTGATACATAGTTTCTGATAAACTGATTTTGCCTGTTAAGCTTTATATTGATGGAACCATGAGGCATGCCCTCTTTGGGGTCTGGCTTCCTTAGCTCAACCTTATGTTTGTGAGATCCCTTCCTCCTTTTTTTGTTTACTGTGTGTCATCAGTATTATTTAACATTATTAGCTTCATAGTATAAATAGCATTTATTGAATTCCAACATTGAATTCCTTGTGTTGGAATATATTTATCTTTTTTCTGTTTGCATTTTTCTTTTTATTTAAAAAATTCAAAACCACAGAAAACATAAATCATCTACTATCCCAACATACACACATACATACACACTCTACTGTTCTACTGTCCAGGGAATGTAACTGACTTCAGCTGGGCTCCATTCTACAGGTTCTAAGTCTTAAGTGACCTCTTCTTCCTCCTTCTTCTCTTTCTCTCCCCACCATAGTCCTTGGGCTATTCTGTGTCCAGTGAGATCCAGAATTATGAGTGGTCCAACCTAGATCTCTCTGTAGTTGGGTAAATGGAAGCTATATGATCTCTCATCAGGATCATATAGACTGAGAGATGATTTTACCATAGGAAAGGGGGTGCGATTACCAAAGGGGGTTGTATAATCAGAATGGATAGGAGAAAAATATGGTCACCACAGTGTGCCAGGCTCAAGGTGAATCATGGCTAATGTAGAGATGATGTCTTAGTTTGTGTCCCTACAAAAACTCAGTGAATTAGGAACAGAGAATTTTAGTCAGTCCCACACCTGAGGTCTAGATCTGAGGGATGTCTCTTGTTTAGTATAAATACATTTTTAGCAAGGTTTACAGAAAGCTTGGCATGGCTCAAATTCCGTTGGCTAGGAAGTCAACTATGATAGCATTACATCCACAGAAGGAAAAGGGATGGGCTATGTGCTACAGGACTGAAGCCCAAGTGGATGAGCTACCCAGGGCAGCACCCCCAGGAGGCCCTGGAAGAGGCTCAAGGCATGGACAGCTTCCCTGGATACCCACGTGCCAATAAGAGTGGGAGCCGGGGCTCACCTACTGGAGACGTGCATCCAGGCTTTCTGGCTGGTGGCAGTGCTAACTGTACACATGTCTAACTACCCCATCTCATCAGGGTGCTATCTCTGGGAGCTGACAGCCTTGAGTGGATGGATGAAGGTGAATGAGGAGGAAGAATAATCAGAGTTTCTCTGGCATTACCATTTCTGGCAGCAGACAGTCCTTTACTGGTACAATTCTTGCACAGGCTGCTATGTGTCCACATGTTCAGATAACCAGATTAGGCTTTTCTTTTAAAGGATATTGTTGTGCATCTTCTGGATATAGGAAACTAGTAATATGTAGACCCCTTTAACACAGAGTGTTCTTGGTACTGGCTTGAAGACTTAAGTTGTCTCCTAGATATTTATAGTGGAAAATTAAAATAGAATGAAAGCCCCTGCTGCTGTACTAATTTTAAGAAGTGTGGAATCATACTATATTTAAAGGATGAAGAATCCCCATTCATTCACACATCTAATGTGACAGTGTGATAGCTAACCTTATGTGTCAACGTGGCTAGATCACAGTACCCATTTTGTCAAACGTTATTCTATATGTTTCTGTGAAAATATTCTTCAGATGACATTAACATTAAAATCATTAGAATTTGAGTAAAACGGAGTACATGCCATTATGAGGGTGGGCCTCATCCAATCAGTTGAAGGCTATAAGAAAATGACTAACCTTTCCTGAGAAAGAGGGAATTCCATCAGTAGACTACATTTGTACTCAAGCTGCAACATCAACTCTTCTTTGGGTCTCCAGCCTGCCAGCCCACACTTCAGATTTTCATCTTGCCAGCCTCTACAATCACATAAACCAATTCCTTAAAATCACTCTTGCTCGCTCTCTCTTCCTCGCTTTCTCTCTCTCTCTCCCCTTATTTGTTCTATTTTTCCAGAGAACTCTGACTCAGAGAGAGTGATAGGGCCTAAATACTCAGAACTCATCTAAGAGGCCCGTGAGAATCACTTCATCTCATCCTTAGAACATGCCTGACTTAGATACTGATATTCCTCTAATTTAACAATGAGAAGGTGGAGGTAGGAAAATTAAATTCCTTGTCCAAGTTTATAGATAGTGGCAGATCTAAATTCTAATTATGGGATGTGTACCTCCAAAGCTCAAGGTCACTTTTCTACAGTGTCCCAATGCCTTTGAGGGACTCAACACATATCTGACTCCTTCATGCTGCTTTACACCTGATCGCCCTGCCCACTCACAGCAGGAGCAAATACCACCTGCTCTGTCCACACACACACTCAGAACAACTCTGTTCACACCAGGGGCATTCTTCCCAGCTGCAGCTCTGGCCTGGAGTTTGTTCACACAGCCTGGTGCTAATAGAGATTCCAGAAGCTCCTGGCTTCATGGACAACATCAGAGTCAAAAGAATTCAAAATAGAACCAGGAATATTTTCCAGAGGAAAATGGGCTTCTTGCTTGAGCAGACCTTGCCTGACCTCTTGAGCAAGGGCAGAATGTGGGAATATGGCTGAGAGAGCAGAACTGAGGTGCCCCAAGCTGCCATAGAAACATGGGCAGGTGTTCTAATGGAGAATTGTTACACCTTTTCTGGTCTCTCCCTATCAATTTTTGCAAATTATCTGCACTAGTTTGTTCAATGAATCATTTATTTACTCATCCAATCAACCTATTTTCTGAGCATGCATCGTTTGTCAAATGTCACGCATCACGCTAGAGAGATGATGAAGAATAAGGACACCCTGCTTCCTAGTCACTAGGGTCTCTTTCTCTGGTGAGAAATACAAGTAAATAGTCAGGCAATGCCAACACATTGTGATAGATGTAATGGAAGAAGGAAGTGAGTCCAGGAAGGCTTTCTGGAGGAGGTGACATCTAAGCCAAGACCCCAAGGAAATGAATTCTGTAGTTATAGATATGAGAATGGAAAGAACAGTCTTCCGGATGAAGAGAAAATGTGCTGAGGCTGGAGGGCTAGATCTCAGAATGCTCAAGATGATTGCAAAGAATTCAAGTGTGACTTAGGCAAGATATCAGGGTGGGGCAGCACGGGATGAGTATCAGGAAGTGACCCATGGGGGATACTGTTTGAAGCCAATTCAGCAAATTGCTTAAAGCCAGATTATGTAACAAAGTTGGGCTGAAGAAGCAATAAGGAGAAAAGCAGGGAGGGGGATGGTGGTGATGGAAAGCATGAGAAAGATGCAATTTGCTTTTCTCACCTGTGGGTGCTGGTGTGCGTTTGGCTTCCATTCCTCACTGACAGGCATCCCCTGTTTGGGAGCTCACCTTCCTCAGATGTCAACGGATAATAGCCCTGCCTGTGCACCTCATAGATAGTTACAAAGATTAAATCCACAGTGCCTGAAAAACATCTGTGCCCTTCCTGCTCCCCCCTCCCCTTGTAGGTCTCCAGCTCAGCATGGAGACACCCCTCCGTGCCTCCATACTTGGAGGCTTTATTCTTCAGAAGCCAAGAGATCCTCTTCCTGACAGTGTTCCCCTTGGAATTTTCCGGGTCTTTAACCCATTGGACAAGGTCACCAGGCTCTTCTATTCATTGTGCTATTGAACCTGATACTCTGGCTATGCAGAATTCCAAATCTGGCTTGGAAAAAACAAAATGAAGCCAAACAAACAAAACAAACAAAATAACATGATTCCCTCTACTCATCTGTAAAGTTGGTCACCACACCAGCACTGCGGTCACCACACCAGCACTGCGATCACCAACACAAGGTTAATGAAAAAGACCTGAGACGTGAATATGGTTTCAGGCATCTGCACCTTTGCATTAGCTTCCCACTGTGCACACTTCATGTTTCTGATCGTAATCCTAACTTTGCCTGCACTCTTCTGCAGGCCTCCCTCCCCTGGGAAGCCTTTCCTGACACCTGGTGTGGCCGTGGTTGGGATTCCTCCTCCTTCTATGTGTCCACAGCAGACTCCAACATCTGCTGTAACCTCTGTGAATCTCTTCTTGAACTTGGAGTTAAAATATGGTCATGTGTTTTATTTTCTTAATCTCTCAGATCTGCATTAGCTTCCTTACTGTGTATTATTCCATTATATTACCTAACTACTGTACAGCACCAATTTTTTAGAGTACCCTTTCCCCTAAAATCTGTTAAAAATAAACAAGAAAAACAACAACAAACACAACATGAGTTTATAATATCCAAAAGTGAAATCAGTCTAGTCTTTAAAATAAAATGGAATGGCATCAGATACAAAAATTTCTGCCATTACTTTTTTAAGTGTCTATTTAAACTCCAATTAGTTAACATACAGTGTAATATTAATTTTAGCCATACAATATAGTGATTCAACACTTCTATATATCACCTGGTGCTCATCACAACTGCATTTCTTAATCCCCATCACCTATTTCTCCCACCCCCTCTGTCTACCATTGCTTTTAACTGCCAAGTCTATTACAGTGGAAATCCCACACTGCCGCTCAGATGGACTGCACAGGCTCAACTTTCCCCAGAGTCTCATTTGTCCAATTGATGTGCCACCTGCTATGGTTATTCAAGGGAAAGCATGTTCACATCCTCCGAACCAAGCTAGGCCAAGAGGCCCTCACTGCTGGGCTCCCCATTTTAAAGTCCTCATGCTCAGTTCTTTCAAGTACACACCCAGCCCTCCCTCAGGTTATCAGCCAGACCTGAGAATTTTGGTCAAAGTGATCTTGAAATCTGATATATCTCCAATTTAGAATACCTCTACCTTTCTCTTCCTGGGAATCTACTTAGGAGAAAAGGCAGGTTTTCCATGCACATAGCATCGGATTGTCCCTCCCCTGTATGATAAAGTTACACGCTCACCCTCCCAAGAGACATGATCTTAGTTTCTCAACTCCCTCAGCTCATTCCAACCTCAGCGACTCAAGAGTTATCTACTTTTTCAATGATCAAGTGATTCCAATGTATCTATGTACGCGCCCATATTTTCAAGGTACCCTACTCTGCCTTCACCTCCTGGCTACAAAGACCACTCTTGGGGAGTTGAAAGTGGATTTCAAGCATGTGCCTTGCTGAAGAAGGGGGAGGAGAAAGAGGAGGGGAAAAATTTAATCTCTGGCATGTATCACACCACAATAAAATGTACGATTCTGTATTGCAACCATCCAGTGCTATGTCAGGATATGCCATTAGCCTGTGGATTTGTTCAGAGAAGGATTTATATCTCACTAATGTCCATTAGGTATTACATCTTATTTCTATCTATGTCCACTATTCCTAAGATAGAAGCTGATACAGAGTTGGAATCTAATGATTTACTTATCATTTAACGAAAGAAAGAAGAATGAATGAACGTAAATGACCCCCTGCTAGAGTCTTCTCTGGGTACCATGTTCAAAATGAAAAAGGCCCTTTATCTGTGGCCACCAGAATTATATTCCTGAAAAAGACATCTGACTTTTGATAAATCCACTTACAGGTTATCTGGCTTTCTGGCTATCTTCTATGGAGAAGCAATAAACCCAGGATTGGCTAATAACAATAAAAATGGAAGTACTATGAGCAAAGCCTTCTACAAGAGGATGGAAAGACCCACCATGAAGAAAAGCCACAGTCTCCTCTTTGATCATAGGGGATAAGAGTGATATAAAAATCTTTCAGACATATGTACCTTCTTGTCAATGAGTGAGTTCATGTGCATGTGGTGTCCACAGGTTGTGGCTCCGGCTCTGCTGCCAACTCACAGGGTGACCCTGATACAGCCCTGTCTCTCTCTTGGCCTCAGTCTCCCCTCTTCTGAAAGGCAGTGGCACGAATAGACTATCTCCATGCTCATTTGGAAAATTATATCCCTGTTCATTCAATTCCTTGAAGCTCGTAAAGGCTGCATACCTATAATTAAAGGTGACATGTTGTTCTGACTCATAGGCCCTTCCCTTTACCATAAACCCTCAGGTGACCATTTGGCCAGGGGACACTTATTCAGTATTTGCCAGCATGTCGTATCCCAAGAGAAAGGCAGTTATCTGAGAGTGGGTACTCAGTTTGCAAAATCTTGAATAGCGGCTATTTACTGCTCCCTGGTGGTTCAAGGAGGTTTCTACAGATATCCAAAGGAAACATCTCTGAGATGTAGATCCCACTCCTATCTTATTGGAAGGATTAATGAACAAAATATGTCACGTGCCAACCTAAGTGCTTGCTGTCAAATAGCTGTTGAATAAATGCATGCGTACTTGTCCCTTCCAAAAGAAACTGGCCTTAATTTGTGGGTTTAGAAGAGCCTTTAAAAATATTATGTTTATAAAAAAATTATGTTTGAAAGTAAGAATTTAGAACATGTAATAATAACAAAATCAACAGTATATAATAGCATTTATTAATCGACACCAAGAAATTAGAAGTGATCGAAGCAGAAAAGAGGTAAAGCAACTTTGAAAAAAGAATGAATATTCATACATTCATCCTTTCTTTCATTCATAGTTCATGGAGGTGAAAAAATTGGGCAAATCTATCACTATTCAGCTTCTATATGCCCAATGTTTTATATGCTTTATTACATTTAATGGACAGAAAAATCTAACGATGTAGGAGTTAGTAGCCTTATTCTACATAGAAGGAAACTGAGGCTCAGAGAGGTAAATAAATAGCTGAATGTCCCATGGTTAACACACGGCCAGCATCCAGAATTTAATCCAAGTCTGTACTGCTCCAAATTATGGCTTCTCCTAATACATCACACAGGCTTCTAGGGGTTTTAAATCATTTTATTCTTCTACCCCTTTTACAGATGGAGAAACTGACTCAGAGAGATGCTATCTGTCAAGCAGTGTGCTGGTAAGTATTTAACAAGTAGCTCAGGGTGGTGGTGGTAACAGGCTGACTTGTAGTATTTGCTAATTTCCATGCCTATTTTATTGAAACTGGAGTTGTGACATCACTGGTCTCATGTCACAAGTATGTATCGAGTACCAACGTGTCCTGGACTGATGTGAACAAGAGCTGAAGTGCTTGAGTCCAACTCCAGCTCTTTTCTGCGTTCTTACCTGGACAGTAGAACCTGAGAATGGCTAAGGTCACCCTGCTAATGGTCTCACCTACTGGCTGTGTTAGTCTTGGATTCCTCCTTTTTCCAACTGACTCAGGCTTCATGACACGAGGGTATCAAGTCCCAAGGTGAAGTAGCAAGACATTCATGGAGTGCAAAAGGAGTGGCCATCCATCCAGAATAGTACCCCTAAGTGTGGAAAAGTGGTGCCCTACTTCCCGGTGTGGTTCCGATCACCACCAACCAGACCTCTGCCATATGCCTTGTCATAATGGACTGTGTGCCCCATGGAAGCAGAATGTTTGTCTTTTTTATACACACCGCATCCCCAGCACATAGTACAAGGGACTGCTCCCCTGCAGATACTCAATAAATACTTGATGAGTAACTATCTCTGGCCATTGTATTAAAATTTCACCATAAGGTGTATTCCTTACTACTCTGTGATATTGGATAGGCCACTTAAACTCTCTGGACATATGTTTTTCCATCTGCAAAATGAAGGAAATCCTAGTTGAGGGACAGTGGTAGAATCAAAATAATATACATCAAGTACAAGGTACACAATAGACAACAAAAGAAAATTACTATTTTGTTATTATCATTATTATTTTATTATTTTATTTATTAGCCTTTCCATTTTCAAGAGCCCCATAATATAAAACAGGATCCCTAAGAGAGGTAGGTACTGATCATACATACATTTGCTAGAGAATTTCACATCATGTTATCTCAGTTGATACTCATAAGCTTTTTCTATTAGAACAGGTATCAACAATTTTATTTTACAGATGAAAAAAAAAATGAGGCCTGAGAAATTAGTAGCTCCTGGGATTTTTTTCCCACCAAACCTTCTCTGCTTGGATAACTCTTCTGTGGTTGCTTCACAGCCAAGTTTGTTTGTCCTATTATTTGTAAGTCTTCCCTGCTTCTTCCTCCCAAGACAGACTTTGCCATTTCCCTCTTTGTGCTCCCATGGCATGGGACAGCTATATTTACCATGACGGTCACAACTGTCCCTCATTCTTCCACTTATTTAAAACCTATTTATTGACTGCCTTCTAACTGTCAGCAATTCTTCTCAGTTTTAGGTGCACAGTGGCAGGTAAAGCAGATAAGACTTCCTGCACAAACAGAGCTCAGATCTAGTGAAGGAGACAAAAATATTTTTTAATGTTTTTTAATGTTTATTTGTTTTTAAGATGGAGAGAGCATAAACAGGGGAGGGGCAGAGAGAGGGAGACACGGAATCCGAAGCAGGCTCCAGTCTCTGAGCTGTGAACACAGAGCCCAATGCAGGGCTCGAACTCACAAGCTGTGAAATCATGACCTGAGCCAAAGTTAGATGCTTAACTGACTGAGGCACCCAGGTGCCCCTATGACAGAGACAAACATTAATCAAGTAACCATAAATGTACTATACATAAAAATCTAAGTAGCTGGGATTGAGATAGTAAAGGATAGCTTAGAATTAGATTCATTTTTTTTTCAAGCAGGGGCAACATCATACATGGCCTTGTGTGTCATAGTAAAGATTTCAGGTTTTGGAGCACCTGGGTGGCTCAGTTGGTTAACCATCAGACTTAGGCTGAGGGCATGATCTTGTAGTTTGCGAGTTCAAGCCCCGCATTGGGCTCTGGGCTGAAGCTCAGAGCCTGGAGCCTGCTTTGAATTCTGTGTCTCCCTCTCTCTATGCCCCTCTCCTGCTCACACTCTGTCTCTCTCTCTCTCTCTCTCTCTCAAATTTAAACATTAAAATAAATAATAAAAAAATAAAGATTTCATGGTTTTTTTCCCCTAGAAACTATAGGAATCCCCAAAAGGATTTAAGAAGACCAGTGCCTTGATTAGAATTTAATTGTATAATATCAGTGTCTCTGGTTTGTTTGTTTGTTGAGAATGTGACTATTTTCAACACTACTTGAAGACAGAGGCCATATTGAATATTCCTATAGCATCTAGCAAGGTGGCTGGCCTATAGCAGGCACTTATGGCTGTTTGCTGAAATAATGAATTTAAAACAGTAACAACTAAGATTTATTGGGCATTACATTGGACACATCTGTACATATTCTATAATCCTGCAGTTCTCCATCGAAGCAGCCACTGTTATACAAACTGAGAGCTTCGAAGACTATAATACAGAGAGATGGTATCACTTGGTACCACTTGGTAGGTGGTGAAGCCAAAATTCAAACCTCGCCTGGAATGTTCTTGCAAGTTCTGCATTCTTCTTACAGCAGTATGCCCAGACTCATGCTCTCCCATGTGGCCTCCCATAAAAGTCTTTTGAGGAAATGAAAGCTATTCCTCAGGAGCTTTCTCAGCCTCCTGCCTTTCTCAATTCTATAGGCACTGGAGGCCATCCTCATCTGAGTGGAGGCCATCCTCATCTGATACCTCTTCTGACACCATAATCATTCTACCTGTTCAGTCATCTATCTGTCTTACTGTCACATCTCCATCAAGTCTAGTGGAAAGCCTTCTCATCATCAATTCCAATACCAGCCCCAAGTGCCTGACCATTACTACGTCCCTAGCCCTTAGGCATCTCACTTCTAAGCCAGCCTGGGTCAAACAGTAATGGACCTTCATTTTTCCTTATCCAGCCATCAGAAATCACCTAGTTCAGGGTCCCAAAGGGTGACTCTCAACTTGTAAAGCAAAATCTATCCTACACTGTTTTTTCTATTTTTCTTTTAAAAATTTCCAGCTTTATTGGGATAGAACTGACACATGACACTGTGTAAGTTTAACATGTATGACCTGTTGATTTGATACATATATATGTTGCAAAAGGATGACCACAATAGTGTTAGCTAATACCTCCATTATATCACATAACTACCATTTTTTTTTCTGGTGAGAAAATTTAAGATCTACCAGCAACTTCCAAGTATATAAGGCAGTATTATTAACTAGAATCATTACGTTGTACATTAACTCCCCAGAATGTACCCTTTCAACAACATGTGTTCTATTTTTATAGCTCCTATCAAGAACTGCTTTGGCTATTAGTAAGAAAAGCCCAAAAACAAATGTCACAAATCAATCAGGAGTTTTGTTATTTGTTTATAACAAGAAATCTAGAGGTAAGCAATCCAGGGCTTCTCTAGCTATTTCAACATGCCAACAGGAACCCAAGTTCTTCCTGTCTTTTTTTTTTTTTTCAGTCCTATTTTAGCATGTGTTGGCCACCAAAATGGCTGAACTACTTCCAGTATCCCAGTCTTGGTCTAGGCAAGAAGAAGGGAAAGGTCATAAAATAAAAGGAATACACTTTCAAAGGACTCCTTTTAAAGACCATTCTCCAAACCCTACCAGTAGCTCTGCTTATGTCTGGTTGGCTAGAATCTAGTCACATGACCACTCCCAGTTCATGTTTTAAATTGGGCTCTTATTATTGTCACATGTATGCAGTCCTTTACTAAGTATCAAGGTGTTCCTTCTATATTATCTCATTTACTCCTCAGAATAGGCCTTTTACGAACACATGATGAATTGTAGGTATAAGGTAAGTTTTCTGCCTTCTAGACATATGGATGATGAATTGGATCTTGAGCAGAGATAAACTGCTGCCTATCCCAGTGCTCCTTCAACTATTTCCTCCCTCAGAGAAAATCTTTTTAACAAAAGAACACGTCATCATTTGGGATCAACATTTTAATGGCACTATAATTCATTTTCTTAACATGGAGTCACATGGTCCCACAAAGCTGAGAACAAAGAGAAGCAGAAAATACCCATAGTACATGAGCAGAATTCAGGAAGCTAATCTCTCACACTGGGAATCAGGAGGCTCTTTTCCCTCCTGCCTTAGCTTCTATTCCACTAGTTCTTAAATGTATCCAACCATCAGAATCAGCTGAGAAGCTTTTGAAAAAAATGTATTTCTGAACCCCAGCCAGAGTCTCTACTTCAGGAGACTTAAGCTAGAGTCTGTTCTGTTTTTTATATGACTTTGGAGATCTCTGTGATCCCCTCCACATGAAAACTGGCTTATATTCTCTGGATAGGTAGCCTTTGTCAGGTACTCGCTATCAGCTTTGTGAATGCACAGCCTCACTGAAGCCTAATATCTGTGTGAGATAGATAGCACTTGTTCTCATCTTCCGTTCCCCTCCAACTGAGACTTATCAGGTAAAAACTACTTGATGAAGAGCCCATGGCTAATGGATGGTGTTTCCCCTCCAACTGAGACTTATCAGGTAAAAACTACTTGATGAAGAGCCCATGGCTAATGGATGGTGTTTCCAGGATTCCCAATCAGATCAGTTTGAGTCTGAAGCCCATGGATTTTTCCATTCTGATATGTGGCCATGACTGAGTCTGTCTAGCCAAGGAGGAAGAACATCCTTGAGGCATGCCAGAATCATTTCTCACCAGCATCCCCACAGACCCCGTGCTGACTAATAAATGCCTACACGAATCTTGTATCATGGTTTCCCAGCAGTCCCTGCCTTCATGGTTTCCCCAGACCTGTTCCCAAGGTCCCAAAGGACTGACGAATGTCATCTACGTAGACAAATTGGGGGCTGGTTAAAGGAGAGCAAAGGGATGGATGGGAATGTGGAGGCAGGCTGGAAAATGAATGTTCGAAATAATTTTCAGTTGGCACGAAGTGATTTTTCACATTTTACTCTTCCAATTTTGTAATTCATGTTTATTTTCAGTGAAATTCAGTCCATCTGTATCTGATTTATTCACACTTAATTCATCAGCAGACGTCTCTGTCAGAGAAACAGATTCCGATGTGCCTGTACTGTTTTGCTGTGGAATCGGGGTCTGTCTGGAAGGTCAAGGCAAGGTGGCTTGCAAGAAACTCGTAGAAAAGCAGGTGAAGTGGTTTCCTTCCTCCCACACCCTTCTATTCTGTCTCCCCTGTTTTAGGCAGCTCTGATGGTCTTCACAACTATTTTTGTGATCAGGCTTGTACACAAACCTTCCCCTCTCTGCTGGCTCCTTTTCATCTGTCCATGAACATGCTCACATTTCTCTCATTCTAAACCACAAAACAGACAAGCTGCCCCCAGACAGAAAGATAACAAACAACAACACCCTTTCTCACCTCCATTCAGCCTCCAATACATTTCCATACCAGCTCGTCAAAAGTGTGCACTCCGCGTGCCAGCCTCTCCCCGCTATTTCTCATCCCTCTGTTACATACATCTACCGCCTGCACTTGGCTGAGACCTTCTAAGAAGAGTTTGTTTTCATTGCCAAACTCAATGATTATGTTCTGGTGCTGTTTGATTAGTCTCTATGTTGCACATGCTGCTGTGAACAGTTTCCTCCTCCCTCACACTTTGCTGTACTGATTTCTTCCATCCTTCCCCTTCTTCCCTTCTTTTTGGACTCATATGTCTCTATCCTTCCTCATTCATAAAAAAAATATGCAATATGGCCCCCAATCCTTGACTGAAGTTTCTGGGGCCATGATGTCTGGGTTCACAGTCTGCTGTGCCACTTCCAAACAGTGTAACCTTACTTAAATTTCTTTAGCATCTCTGTATCTCAGTGTCCTCAACGGAAAATTAGAGAAAATTATAGTTCTTACTCATAGCGTTGACATAGAGATTAAATTAATTTGCTATCCATAAAATTCTTCAAATAGCACCTACAATCATAGGTAATACTCAATAGATTTTACCTGACAGGACCAGTACTGAGCACACCTTCATATTCTGTAAATGCTTACATAGTAGGACTGATGATAGATGGTAATATATTCTAATGAAATTGTGATTCTTTTAAAGTTATGTTGGATGCGTATTCTGCTCTGTAGGAGATACTGACTAAGCCTATAAATTTAAAAAAGTGTATATGGTTTTATCACATACATACACCTAAAGATAGAAACTAAGGTTCAAGTATTGTCTAAAAACAAACAAACAATGAAAATATATACAACTTACCAATACTAATTACAAGAAAACTGGAATGGTCATTTAAATATTAGTTAAAATAACATTCAAGACAAAGAATAATGGCAGGGAAATATAGAGACATTTTATAATGATCAATTCATTAGAAAATTATGAATTCATATATGTGTACGTACCAAATTAATTTTTTCTAAATTTTTATTTTATTTTTAATTTTATTTTTTTATAGTTTATTGTCAAGTTGTTTTCCATATAACACCCACTGCTCTTCCCCACTAGTGCCTTCCTCCATGACCATTACCCGCCTTCCCCTTTCCCCCTCCCCCTTCAGCCCTCAGTTTGTTTTCAGTATTCAAAAGTCTCTCATGATTTGCCTCCCTCCCTCTCCCTAACTCTTTTTCCCCCTTCCCCTCCCCATGGTCCTCTGTTAAGTTTCTCCTGTTAGACCTATGAATGAAAACATATGGTATCTGTCCTTCTTTGCCTGACTTATTTCGCTTAGCATTACACCCTCGAGGTCCATCCACGTTGCTACAAATGGCCAGATTTCATTCTTTCTCATTGCCATGTAGTATTCCAGAAACAGAGTGCATGAGTGGAGGAAAAGGGCACCAGGGGAGGTGGAGGGGTGGAGGAAAAGGGCACCAGGGGAGGTGGAGGGGAGGAAAGAGGGAGGGAGGGAGGGAGAGAGAGAGAGAGAGAGAGAGAGAGAATCAATCTCAAGCAGGCTCTGTGCTCAGTGCAGAGCCCAATGCAGGGCTCAATCCTACAACTCCGTGATCATGATCTAAGCCAAAATCAAGAGTCAGTCTCAACGGACTGAGACACCCAGTCACTCAGTATGCACTGAATTAAAGGAAGCAATAAACAAATCTACAACCATATTTGGAAATTTTAACTCTCTTCTTATTGCATTAAAAAAAAACAAGCAAATGGGTGCCTGAGTGGCTTAGTAGGTTAAGTGTCCAACTCTTGATTTCAGCTCAGGTCATGATCTCAAGGTTCATGAGTTCCAGCCCCACATAGGGCTCCACCCTGACAGCTTGGGGCCTGCTTGGAATTCTCTCTCACCCTCTCTCTCTGCTCTTCCCCACTTGCTCTCCCTCTGTCTCAAATAGATACGTAAACTTAAAAAAAAATGACCAAACAAAAAACTGGACAAAAAAATCAGTAAAGCTATAAAAATGTAAATGTTGTCAATAACCACTGGTCTGTCTAGCTTATATTTATAGAAAACTATAATGCACATTCTCTTCAACTTCATTTGTAATGTTTGCCAAGATAGCCACTATGTTGGGTCACAGAAGTCTCAATGACTTAGAAAAAAATTGTCTTACAAATTTTACTCACTGATCTCAACAAAATTAGAGTGTCATAAAAATAATATATCTAGCAATATATCTTACATATAGAAATTAAACAACACGCCTCTACATAACTTATGGGTCAATGTATAAATAATGAGGAAAACTAGAAACTATTATCAACTGAATGATTTGACACACATGTCAAAATTGTTGGAATGCATCTAAAGCAGTACTTGGAGACAAAAATAATTTAGTTAAAAGATCAATTTCCTTTATCATAGCAGAGAAGACATCACTAAATTTCCTACACATATTACAAACATAGTAAGAAATATTATTAATACCTTCATACCAGTAAATTCAACAACTTAGGTGAAATGGGAAAAAGAATTCTTGAAAAAAAAAACACAACTTAAAAAACCTGATACAAGAAGTAATATAAAATGTAAACAGCTCTGTATCCCTTTGGGTTTCCAAGTTTGGTCCTCAAACCAGGACTATCAACATCATGTAATACTGCATTAAAATGAAATTTTTTAGCCTCACTTTGGAACTACTGAACCAGAAACTCTGAAAATGATGTTTGAAAATTTGTATTTGAAAGCCCTCTAGGCAATTATGATGCATGCCCATCTTTGACAACTACTGTTTTAAAGAAATTGAACTTACTGTCAAAAATATTTACACAAACAGATTGTGAGATCCAGCTGTTATTACTGGTAAATGCTATCAAATAGTTAAGAAATCAATAATAGTAATCACAAACTTTCAGAAAATAGGGGACCAGAGAATACTTCACTACTACTGTCATGAGACCAGTGCCCTAAGAGAAAAACCCGAAAAAGATATTCTAAGCAAATAAAATCATAGAACAACATCTCTCATTAACTTAGGAGAAAAAATCCTGAACAAAATATTAACAAATTACATCTAACAATATATAAAAGGAATTCAGTGACCCCTGTCCCACTAAGGAAAAGGTTATTTTCGTTTTTTAATAATCAAACAATTGAAATTAACCATACTAACAAAAGAGGAAAAAAAACAGTTATATCTTAATATATTTAAAAAGATCATTTGAAAAGGTTCAGTATCTCTTCATCATAAAAACTTTTAACAAACTAGGAATAGAAAAAGAAACTGTAATCAATATGCTAAAATCACCTATTATAGCAATACTAACAATGGATGAACCAGGAACAGCCAATACGCACATCTGAAGTTCTCAGCACTATTAATCATCAGGGAAAGGCACACTTGAATCACAACAAGGCGCCACGAAAGAATGGTAACACCAAATATTGATGAAGTTGGGGAATAACCAAACTCTAACGCATTTCTGGTGGAAGTATAAAATGGCACAACTACTTTGGGGAAAGTTTTGGTATTTTCTTACAAAATTTAAACATACCTCTGCTGTGTGACATGGCAATTCTAGGTATTTAGCCAAAGGAAATGAAAATCTATGCTTACAAAATGACTGCTAAAATATGTTCACAGAAACCTAGTTTATAATAGCCTAAAACTAGAGTGAATAAGCAAATTGTGATATATTCACATCAAGGAATAATATTAAGTAATAAAAATAACAAATACCTTACACACTCAGAAACATGGTCAGATTGCATAGACGTTATGCTGAGCTCAAGAAGTCAGACACAAGAGGATAAACTGTATAATTCCATTTATATGAATTCCTAGTACAGGCAAAACTGATCTTTGATTTTAAAAAATTCAGAGCAGTCATGCCTCTGGGAGATACTTTAACTAAGAAGGGAGGGAAAAGTCTAGGTTGACAATTTTATTCTATAGATAGGTATGTGGGTTGCATGGATGGATGCATTTGTCGTATCTAATGGAATTGTAACTTAAAATTGTGCATCTTCTAGAATTTAATTTTATCTTTAAAAGATCTGTATGTTTCTTTGAACTGACAGCCCAACTGTTGGCTTGGTTAAGCTTCAACAGCAGAAATGTCAGTTAAAGTTTACCCTAAATGGAAAGATACTAAATGCAAAATTGTAAAGTTCCCCAAAGTCTTCCATATGTCTATTGTGTTTGATTTCATGTGTGATTTTTCTGATTTAAAGCCAATATCAATATTTATCTGCAACTTGGGAAGCCCTTTTCTTGCCAGAAATGTGTAAGTTCTCTCTTCCTCTTGTTATAAATGGGATAAGCCCTACCAAACATTTGTTGGAAATGAATGAATGCAACATTAATTTCCCAATAGCTCAACACCCTAGTTTTCCAACACTGTTAACTTTTTTCATGTGTTTAGTCTTCCATAGGTGGAGTTATGCATTTCTGAATGTAAATCTCCCTTTTTGTGGACATTAAAGAGATATTTGGTTTAGTTTATATTTTCCCTCTAAACAATTTTTGAAACTTAATAACCTTCTTTTTACCTTAACATTGCTTAATGGGAAAATGCACCTGCAATCATCTGTTGGTGGCCACAATTGGATATACAAATGGGAACAATATTATCTTGCTTTTACGAAATATTGAAAATATTGGAAAATGGGACAAAGATGAGGAGAGGTAAATAAAATTCTGGTGGAATTTCTGGTGTTGATTTATATTAAATATTATATAATTTTTAAAAATTTTATATAATATTATATAATAGTATTCCAAATACTAGATTTTCATTCAACACCTGCTTACTCCACAGGCCTAGCCAGCTATAATGTTTTCTCATTTCAACAAGGGATTCTGAAAATGTGTAGAGCCCACATCCTTGAAAATACAGACATTAAAATGAAATTCTATGCAAGAAATTCAGTCTAGGAGCACCTGGGTGGCTCAGTTGGCTAAGCATCCGACTTCAGCTCAGGTCATGATCTCACAGTTCATGAGTTCAAGCCCCATGTCAGGTTCTGTGCTGACAGCTTGAAGCCTGCTTCAGATCCTGTGTTTCCCTCTCTCTCTACCCCTGTCCCACTCACACTCTGTCTCTCTGTCTCTCTCTCAAAATTGAATAAACATTAAAACAACTCTTTTAAATAAATGCAGTCTGGAGTAAGGGGACAGTCATCTACACTAACAATAGCAATCTTAATAGGATGTGACAAATGCTAACATTGAAACAGAAGTTTTAGGAATGATTGTAAGTGGCAGCTAGCCCAATTGTGGGGAAGTATATTCTGCAAGAATCCAGAATTCTTCTCCATTCCCACTACCTTTCCTGGCTTATTCCCATTTCTTTCAAGTCTCAGATTAAATATCATGTTTTTAAAAGATACCTTTTCTAAACTCTCAGACTATGAGGTATCTTTGTTATATACTTTCCTAGTACCATGTAATTTCCTCATAACATGTATCACAATTGTAATTAAAGATGTGGGGGGTAATTACTTGTCTAACATTGAACTCATCTGCTGGAGTGTAGGTACCCTGTTTGTTTTAGTCTTTGCTTTCTCACCAGTTATTATTGTGTTACTTGGTACATATTGGATGATCAAATGATTCTTATTTAACAAGAACAACGAAGAATGAGTTACGTCTTGTTGGAGCAATGATTTTCAGTGCAGATTCTTCCAGAATTCTTTTCTTCTCTTACCTACCCTACAACATGCAGCTATTCTGTCAGCCATGATGCTGATCAGGAGCCTGCGATGAGCATGCACCATGTGAGCAAAATTAACCCTGTGTTGCTGTAATCTATTATGATTTAGGAGTTGTTTGTTACAGAATCATAACTTAACTGATCCTAACTGATACAGTAGCCATACCCCAAATTCACTTCTGCTGACTAATCTAGTACCAGATATGTCCTGAGTGCTAGGGAAGTGCATACAGATTAATTAAATGTGGCCCCTAAACTGCTGCACCTCACAATTTCACAGTTCCTTCTTTATAATGAAAAAGAGCCTTCCCTAAATTCATAAGAAATGTCTTCTTCATATGTAACATGAAATCTTAAATATTAGTGTAGTTATGAGTCAAAAAGTTGATAGATCTCAGTTAGAAAAAGGAGAGGCTATTTTCCCACCCCTCAAATTTAGATCTTTGCCATTGTCATTGTTAAGCTGGGAAAAATACTAATCATGTAGGGGTTAACACTTAACAACATGTATATCTCAGGCCAGGCAGTAAATAGTAGTTATTTATAATAAAATTTAAAAAGGGAGAATGAGACATGTTGCTATTGTTGAGAATTTTCTATTGTTTTTCTTTACTAAATCATATCTTATTCATTATTAGAGAAGAATTGTGTCTTACTTGTCTTTACATATCTGGTGGTTAGCACAGAGCGAGACATACAGATGGTATATGATAAATGAATGTTGACTTGAACTTTGTGAGGATTGAGAGGAGAAGGGGAGGCATTTCCACTCTGAGGCTATCGGGGGAAATTTCAAAATGTCAAGGAGGTAGAAACATTTAAACTTAAATCCTGAATCCTTGGAAAAATTTTGATATGCTGAAGACACAGCACAATTGTCAGAGAAAATAGCAAAGCAAAGACATGAGTTAGAGCCTCCCGGGATATGAGAAGCAAATAGTGAATAGTTCCGTAGGGTACAAAAAGTAAGAACTTTGCGAAAAGGCCAACATCAGAATACTGAAAGCATCTTGAAACCCATGTGAGGAGTTGAGACTTTAGTTTACAACAAAAAAGAGTTACTAAAAGCAGCAAAAGAAGAATGAGGGGTGAAAAAAACAATGCTTCAGGAAGCCTATCTAAGAACGCAGTGCTATGTTAAAAGTGCTTTATAATTACATTTATCCTGTGAGATAAAGAATGTTATTTTCATCTTATATTAAAAAAAAACTGAAGCTCAGGAGTTAAATAACTTGCCCAAGTTATAGGCACCCCCATAAATGGAAAAGATACCATTTAAATCTAATATTTTGTTTGATGTCAATCTGTATTTTTTCCATTTAAGACACAAACAGGATAAATTTCACTTCAAGATTTTTCAAATGTATAGGAAAAATCATCCTTACAGACAGCATAGTTCTATGGTTTTCTGAGCAAATCTAGATGAATTTCCTTATTCCATTTATTTTCATTACATGCATTATGAAGATGATTTGTGAAATGTAAAGTTTTAGAAGAATATAAACTAATAGTAATGCTAATTAGACAAACTTTGCTTAGAACAGTGTTGCTTAGATCTTCTAGATCTCTTATCATGAAAACACAAAAGAGAATAACTTAATTATTTTATTCCTACTTGAATTTCCCTAAGTGCAATATTTACAAATCAAGGACATTGACACCATAGAAATCCATCCCAGTACCTATCTTTGATTTTATTTTTATTTTTTTAATATTTATTTATGTTTGAAAGTGAGAGACACACACAGTGTGAGCAGGGGAGGGCAGAGAGAAAGACTGAGACACTGAATCCAAAGCAGGCTCCAGGCTCTGAGCTGTCAGCACAGAGCCCAACGTGGGGCTCGAACTCATGAACCGTGAGATCATGCCCTGAGCTGAAGTCAGATGTTTAACTGACTGAGCCACCCAGGCACCCCATGATTTTAAGTTTTATAGATGATTAAAAAGATGTCCACGCTATGAAAGCTAAAACAGTCCAAGGGCTTGTCCCATAATAAAGACCAAAACTAAGGAAAACTTCAGTGGTTTGGGATATGACCTTTTTAGTCCAAGTGACACAGGACATGACCAAGGGCTTCAGATGGTTCAAATTTTAAAAAACTTGAAAAAATAAACATTAAATATAAATAAATTAAAATAAACATTAAACAATGTTTAAATAAATAATAATGTTTAAATGTTCAAAAATAAACATTAAAAAAATTTTTTTAAATTAAAAGGACCCCTGCATTCTGAGCACATATTCTTAGTGATTCAACATTTACATTCAGAAGATGAGTCTTAGGGCAGGGTGAAAAGAGAATGCCATATAACAGTAATTGTCTTTTACTAAATGTCCACCATGAACTGGATGATCTATTTATATTATTTTTAAACTTCACATCTTTTTAGGGCATATACTACTATCCCTATTTTGTAGATAAACAAAATAAGGATCAGAATGCTTTAAAAAGCTGTCCAAACCCTTCCAGCCCGTATGTGCCTAAGTAGAGACTTTCAATACACATTTTTGGAGTCATAAGGCCACATGCTTTCTATTCAACCACCTTACCCAAGTTCCCTTCACCTATCACCTCCAGTTCTTTCTTTTAACATGAAAGAGGGGGTGGTTGCAGTTGAGTATCGGTGAGTTAGCTTGTTCTAGCCAAGAGTGAATCTAATGGAGCATTGTCCTTTTGCTCTTTGCTTCCTAAACCCTGAGACATACCTATAATCTTTTTTCTATGGTTTATGAACACTCATTTCATTATTCTCTTGATGAACAACAACTGTTGACATGGAGCTCCATTACACAAATGGTCAGTCCAATAAGACCTGACGAAGTCCCTTCTCTCTTCACCCCTCATCCTTCTTCCTCACAGAAAGGATTGGTGTCTTGAAGATGGTGGGAATTGAGCCACTCATGAGGTCAATGATGGGCAGTATAGAAGTCTCAGTGCACAGAATATTTCAGCATAAAAACCAAGACCATAGGGCAATTGAATCTATCTTAAATGCCTGAAGGGAAGTTAGAAAGTAATCCTTGGGCTCAGCAGGCTTTGTTTGACTCAATCTCATGGGATATTTTGCAAGTGTTATTTATCAAAAGGTGGTTCTATTTGCCTAAGGAATTAGCAAGGAACAAACTTCAAAAGAACAGCGGTGTCTTAAGACCTACTGAGTCAGAATAAGAAACAGAGAAAAACCTTTCAAAATCAGCCCTGGACTCCTCCTTCAGCTTCCCTCCTCTCTCAGGTCTTTAGGCACACCAGAGAGTCTACTCTCTCCGCCCACCCCCCAACTTGTGAGCTCTGCTCTTGCTCTAGCTGTTACCTCTGCTGGGCTTGCCCTTTTCCACATTATCAGCTTAAACAAGTTCACACTCATTTTTAAAGATCTTACTAAAATGCCCCTACTCTCTGTAGCTTTCCCAAAGCCATCATCACATACAGTAAATGACTCCTTCATCTGTATAGCCTTAGGATTCACATCTTTCCTGTCTTATAGCACCTTACATGATTTATCCTTGCTTACTACGCTGTTTTCTTCCCCACTGAATCCCCAGTTACAGTACCAGAGACCTAGCACATTAGTTTAATGAAGTTTTACTGAATGTACACAACTTATATATCAGCTGTCCACTACTCATTGAACTACTGGATCTATACCAGCAGTGTCTATTTTAGCCCCCTACCAAGCCAGATTTGAATACATGATACAGAGCTCCCCAAAGATTTCTCTGGCAGCAAAGTGTCAGTGAACAATGTGCCCTTTGGTGAAGATCTGACTGTAAAGACTTGGATACAAACATCACAAACAACTAAAAATTCTTATTAGATAGTTCTATTGTCTCCAAAGTCCTGTGTCATTCAGGAAACTACTCAGATATATATATATATTTCGTTTTCTCCTTTTCTAAGCAGTAAATAACTTTTCAGACTCTCCCCTCACATGATTTTCCCCCAAAGATATTCATCAATTAAACTTTAATTCTATTACTTTTTATTACTTAAAATAAATTCAGATAATCCTCTTCTTTTGACCACTTTCCCAAATTACAGACCTATACTTATCAAGATGCTCACCAATAAAAGGGTAGTTGTCCCCATCTCCTTAAATGGCACATTAACCTCACCTTACTCATGGTACTTTATCATTTTTCCCCCAGAGAAGCAGAATACTTTCTCCAAGAAAGGAAAGGGATTGTCCACATTTGATTATATGATTCTTTAATTATTGATCTGTCTTACTCACTGGTTGTTGAGTCATCTCAGATTCTTGGAGATTCAGAGTTTAGATAAATAATAAAATGAGTTAGTGTCAGATGTGGGATTGTTGCTCTTGTATCTTCTTCCATATCTAGAATAGTGGAGGAAATGGAGACTAGACAAATAATGAAAGGAAGTATTGTCCACCATTTATTCATATTTCTTTGTTTACTATGCTAGGTATCTCAAAAAACAGGCATTCTTTCATTTTTCACCATTGCCCTGCAATATAGACATTATCCCATTTCACAGATTAGGAGACTGAGGCTCAGAGTGGTAGAGTCCCTTGCCTATCTAGGTCTTCCTAGGGACAGGTGCCCTTCCCACTATGTGCTCTGACACAGTGCCTCTCAAATCCTAGTTTAAGTGCAATTCCTTTGTAGGGGCACTTTTTGCAAATTAACTTTTATCTGAATTGTTTTGGAAAGACTATCACATTGCTCTATAAGTCTGAACATTCATGCTTAGGTTTGTTTAAAGGGGAAGTGGCAAGAAATTCTTGGGTTGGATTACTGGAGGTTGCCCCAATAGGGATTAAAAAAATAGAGCTAAATATCTGATGCATAATTTACATTCCATGCTATGAGAAAAGACCTACCAAGAAAGTGATACATTAGAACAGTGCTTATTTATGCAGTGAAGCCTCATTCATTATGTCACAGGAAATCCCCAGGGCCACAGGACATCAAAACTTAATATTTGATAGTGGTGGTTGGAGGATCTTTCACTGTAGTAGGGTGATTTTATGGAGTAAACTTAAAATGTTGCAGCTGGCCTACTGAGAGCACAATGAAGGGACTCTGACAAATGGTATATGGCTTTTCTAGGAACAATCACCTCTTTGATCCTTTTCTGAGAGGACTGCTGGTAGGAAAAATCAAAGTGAAGATTATTAATCCTTTGCTGATGCCTGTGCTGTTCCATGTGGGCAATGCAACTCAACCACTATACGTATGCCCCTGGGACACAGATACTGGAGCTTCTTCACCTTGATACATCCCACCCCCTTTGTATTATATGCCATTTCCATTTAATCCAGATGACTATTTCTGGGAGCCATATGAGACTCAGTCTGGGAGGACAAGGGAGGCAGCAACACTTATAGCCTTACAGAGAAGACAATGTTAAAATTAATCTTTGAGAGAAGACAGGAGCTAATGGAGCAAAAAGAAAGTGATGGCAGTCATCTCAGCAAGAGAAAACAGTGCCTGAAAACACACTGGGGATGGAAACAAGAGCAGGGCAGTTTGTACCTGTACTTGAGATATGGATGGGGAGCAGGTGGAGGGGACCAGGAGACAAGGCTGAAGAGCTCTCCAGCACAGCGTCATGAAGGAGCCCTTTAGGTCAGCAAGGGAATGTAGACTTTACCCTGAAGGCAAAGGGCAGTCACTGAAGGGTTTTAAGATGAAGGTCAGATTTGGGGCGCCTGAGTAGCTCAGGTGCTTAAGCATCTGACTCTTGAATTTGGCTTAGGTCAGGATCTCACAGTCATAAGATCAAGCCCTGTGTGGGGCTCCCTGCTAAGTGTGAAGCTTGCTTGGGATTCTCTCTCTCTCTCTCTCTCTCTCTCTCTCTCTCTCTTTCTCTGCCCCTCCCCCATTCACGTGCCTTCTCCGCCCCCATCAAAATAAATAAACTTTTAAAAAGAGATGAAGGTCAGATTTATGTTTTAGAAATCTTACTCTAAACAAAACAAAAAATATCTAAAATATCTAAAAAAATATCTAAAACTCGTATATGGCAAAGACTATATAAACAAAGAAGAAAGACAAATGAACTAAAGATTGGCAATAAAGGTACTATATACTCCCAATAGGTACAGGAAATTCATAGAAGTGATCTCATATGCTTAGGAATCATGCTCAATCTCACTCATCACCTAGAAAATGCAAAATGAAATAGCACATAATAATTTGTGCCAATCTAATCAACACATTTTAAGACATTAATAACATTTCTTTCTTTTTTTTTAATTAATTTATTTTTGAGAGAGAGTGCAAGCAGGGGAGGGGCAGAGAGAGGGGGAGAGAGAGGATCCCAAGCAGGCTCCACAATGTCAGCACGGAGCCCAACATGGGGCTTGAACTCACAAACCATGAGATCATGACCTAAGCCAAAATCAAGAGATGGTTGCTTAATTGCCTGAGCCACCCAGGAGCCCAAGAACATCTACTTCTAATGAAAGTACATATATAGTGTTGGTGAAATTGCAGTTTCTTAGGTAGCATCTGTAAACATTTGTTTAAAGTTATTTAATGTTTATTTATTGTTGAGAGAGACAGAGACAGAGTGCGAGCGGGGGAGCACAGAGCCTGACTCAGGCTCAACCTTGGGAACAGCAAGATCATGACCTGAGCAAAATTTGGACACTTAACTGACTGAGCCACCAAGACTCCCTGTGTCTGTAAATATTTAAAACTTCCCAAACACTTTGACTTGACAGTCCCACAACTGGCTATCTATTTAACAGAATTAAAAGCCCAGCATGAAAAGATGTACATATGCTGTTCATTCTAGCATTGCTTATAAAAAGCCAAACAGAATAGAAAGAGAGAAATAACCTTTGCTGGCTAATTCCCTTTACCTTTCCAGATCTGATCTCAACCTCTACTAACTACATCACATGGGCTCCTGGACCTCTGGTTCTGATAGGCTTCCGAAGATGGGAGAAGAGGGAGGATGGGGTATTTATCCCTCACCTTGCCCCTGCTTCCTGTGGGTCCTGGTCTTGTTAAAGGTTCTGTTTCCTTGCTATGACCACAGCTTGTCCATCTGTCTGCCACAACCACACCTCTTGCCAGGTTCTGCTAACTATGCTCTTTCCCCCATCCCCTTCAGGCTTTGGGGTGTAATGGCTTCTCTAAATACTTGTTTCATTCAATTCTCTTTAATTCACTCTTTGAGTGTGCTGACCACTCCCTGCTGGAACCCAACTGATGAGGAGAAGATGGACTGGAATGGGTAAAATTGGATAAGACAGGTAGCTTGGTCCTTATAGGATTCCTGTGTGACACACGGGAGAGAATAGGTACAAATTCTAGTGTTATTTAAGACAAATTCTAGTAATATATAAGACACAATAGTTTGTGTAATACACAAAGACAATCTCTTTCTCAGGCACACCCAATGAATTGTCAACTAGCTATTGTTTAGGACACTTGGGTCAGGGAAAGAGGGTCCAAAGGAAGGAGAGGTGTTGTGTTACCCATGAGAAACTAACAAGGGAACTTAACTTTCCTTAAACTTGCCCCATCTCTAGCCTCAGGAATACTTGTCAGTCTCTTAAGATTCCAGAGTTCACAGAAGCAGTAGAAAGAGTTTGAGGATTTAGTATTCAGGCTCCGACATCTAACTACCTGAGTTCATTTCCTAATTTCTCTCTGTATAGCTGTATGATCTTAGCAAGCTACTTAATCTCTATGCCTCAGTTCCCTCATTTTTTGAAATGGGGATAAACTAGCACCTCTCCACTGTAGTAGTTATGAGGATTAAATGAGTTACTACATATGGTTGTCACATAGTAGAGGCTTAATAAATATTGGCAGTCATTATTATCTACTCATCCTGGGCCACTGTGGACAGAATGGACTCAAGAGTACAGCTGCAAAGACAAAAAGGAGCAGATGAACATGGCAATGGTCTCATTCTTTCTTTACCAATGCATGTGGTTTTAAACCTATAACCACATAAAAAGAGAACATGTAGCAATCATTATCCAGACAGTCTTGTTTCCTTTTTTGATAGGGTTACTAAACTGATGGATTGGTGATGGCTTTAGGAGCAGAGTCTTGATTTTAGAAAGGCATTTGACAGGGTTCTCCCCTGGCCCAATTCAAATCTCTCCCTTCCCAGGAAACTCTCAGATCATCCGTAATGGGGTTGTCCTCTCACTACCTTATACACCAGGAGCCCTGTTAACTTCTCCTTTGCATCAGGAGGTCACTTTGCCCTTTGACAGTGTCCTTTATGCGTGTGCTTGGCATCCCCCTTGATTGTGAACTGCTAGAAGTCAGTATTGACGGTATTATGTCACTCCATGAAAAGGGTGCTATCAAGTTCATAATAATTATAACTGGAAGTCTGTACCCTTTTACCAACATCCTCACATTTCCTTCATCCTCTAGCCCCTGGTCACCACTCTGTGTTTTCATGAGTCTGGCTTTTTTAGATTCCACATATAAGTGATATCTTCTCCACCTGGCTTATTTCACTTAGTACAATATCCTCACATTTCATTTAGGTTATTGCAAATGGCAAGAATTCCTTCTTTTTTTTCCTATGTTATACTTTATTTAAAATTAACAAAATGATAAACACAGTTATAGGTAAACGGCAATTCAGTACATTTAATCGAATATTTTTAAAAATTACATATTCACAAGTACACAGATCCTTTACCAATATCGAACATTTTAGTCTATGTAGTCAAAGTCTTCTGAAATTCCAAAATTTTTATCAATTTTATTTTCTTCCAAACCAAATTTTCTTTTGGCCCAAGATTTTATTGCAAATATATTATCAGTCCATCTGTTAGCCGCTTCTTTGGCTACTTGATTTGCTTGATGTATTCCACACTTGTGGGTCACATTCTCTGTATTTTTCCACTTCTGCCTTTACATGTTCCCTTTGGTCTCAAAGTGAAGAAAGCTCTTTTGCTAGCCATGGTTCGCTCTTCCATTTCATGTCGGCCAACTTTAGCTTTGTCAGTGCTTTTCTGTGGATTTGCATGCTTTTGGTTTCCCTCAGATAACTGAGATTCCAATACCTCCAGCTTACATTTCCTTGCATGAAGAGCTTTGCTTGGAAAAGCCCAATAATCATTAGATGTTCCGATCCTCTCACAATCAACCATACCGTCATCAACTAAGCTTTGAAAGACTTCTTTTTCTGACATGGCAGTAATGCCTTTTTCTTTGGAAGCAATCTTCTCCATGTCTTTTAATTGAAACACATCTTTAGTCTCAAAAAATATTTCCATCAGGCAGGTTCTCATCTCCTCTGCACTCAGTCCTTTTTTCTTTGACATGGCGGGTCTTCCGAAGGCCAAGAATTCCTTCTTTCTTATGAGCGAATAATACTCCACTGCATTTACATACCACACTTTATCCATTCATTGGTTGGTGGATATTTATTCCATATCCATATTCAGTATCTATTGCAAATAATGCCGCAATGAACACGGAGAGCAAGTAGCTCTTTTAGATCTTATTTTAATTTCCTTTCAATATATATCCAGACATGGGGACACCTGGGTGACTTGGTCAGTTAAGCGTCCAACTTCAGTTCAGGTTATGATGTCGCTGTTCGTGAGTTCAAGCCCCGCATTGGGCTCTGTGCTGACAGCTCGGAGCCTGCTTTGGATTTTGTGTCTCTGCTTTTCTCTGCCCCTCCCCCACTCACACTCTCTCTCTCAAAAATGAATAAACATTAAAACATTTTTAAAATATATATATATATATCTGTGTGTGTGTGTGTGTGTGTGTGTGTGTGTGTGTGTGTATCCAGAAGTAGAATTGCTAGGATCACATGACAGTCCTGTCTTTAATTTTTTAAGGAACTTCCACACGGCTTTCCATAGTGGTTGAACCAACTTAAATTCCCACCAACAGTGTACAAGGATACACTGGGTATATATATAATATAGACACACACACACACACACACACACACACACACACACACACACATATATATGCATACTTGAAAGTTGCTAGCTAAGGGGCGCCTGGGTGGCTCAGTCGGTTGAGCGACCATCTTCGGCTCAGGTCATGATCTCTCAGTTCGTGGGTTCGGGCCCTGCATCAGGCTCTGTGCAGACAGCTTGCTCAGAGCCTGGAGCCTGTCTTCAGAATCTGTGTCTCCTTCTCTCTTTGCCCCTACCCCTTTCATGCTCTGTCTCTCTCTCTCTCTCTCTCTCTCAATAATAAATAAATGTTTAAAAAAAAGTTTCTAGGTGAGTAGATTTTAAATGTTCCCACCACAGAAATGGTAATCATGTGATATGATGGAGGTGATAGCTAAAGCTACAGCAGTCATTATTTTACAATACAGAAGTGTATCAAATCAACACGTTGTATACCTTAAACTTACACAATATAGTAATCTTAAAATTCTGGAGGAGAAAAAAAAGGTACTATCATTACTACCCATGCACAGAGATAAATTCAGGCATAGAAAAGTGCTAAAAACAAAACAAAACAAAACAAAACACCTAACCCAAGTTTACAAAGCTAGTAAGTCATATAGCCAGAACCTGGCCCCAGGCAAAGTTCCACACAGTATTTCTAAGCACTGCATTACACAGCTTCACAGATAGTAAGTGCCTGGCTTATCACAGATGCTTGGTACATTTGTTTGTAGAGCAAAGAAAGAGTCACCACATCCCTAGGATATACCTGGTACTAGATGTAGGGCATAGAGCAGTGATGATACAATGGACGCCTGATCTCACAGGTATACTCTCTAATGTAGAATACAATAATCAAATAAATAAGTCATTACATCTTGTAATTAGTACATTGAAGGAAATGAACAGGGTCATAAAATAGAAGACTGGGACAGTAGAGAAGACCTAGTGTAATACCTTGACCCTAGTAAAGACTCAAAACATTTACTAACTTTAAACAGGAATGCAAAGCAGCAATGTGTGACAGCAGTTAAATACTCAGTAGATTTATAGCTGGTCCAAAAATTGCTAATCAGTACACTACTAATCAATTCATGGTGAGTGCTTGTTCTATCCAGGTCCTGAATCATTTTTAAAATGTCATCTGGTTGAATACCTTTCAGGAATTATGAGATTGGATTTTGAGATATGGAAAGTTTTAGAGTGGAAATTATAGAGAAATACCTTATTTTCCTTTCTTTTGCAAAATATTATGGAAGTCATTCATTTTAGATATCCTTGAACATCAGGTTTCAAATTGAGAAGCCCAATACTTCCAAACCTCACCTTCTATTTTGCTCCTTCATATTTCAACAGCTAGCTAAGAACAAACAAAACCATCTTGACTGGCCAGGTCTCCCTTCTTGAACCTTTATATTGGTTCCAATGTAGGTAAAATATCCCAAGTGCTTTCAGCAAATGATTTCTTACCCAGATACCAAGTAATTTATTAAGAAGAAAGGACACAATACGCTATGTCATACAACAGTCCTCTTAAACATGTTCTTCCCAACTACAGCAGGCATTACTGGAAGCTTTCAGTTTCTTGTCCTTAACTTTCACATCTCCTTAAAGAGTTCCTCAGGCAAGAATCTCTGAGAAAGGATGTTATCTTGATGGGAAACAGACACCAGCTAATATCTTACGCAGGAGTCAAATACTGTCTCTGGTTAAAGTTAGTGGGTCTTGTTGGCCTCTAAATGTGTACCTGGATGATTAAATTTGGAAAATTATTTTTTACTGTCAGATAAACTCTTCATATATTTTGTTAAATGCCCCAGTTTTTGCTTCAGAGTTGAATATTTGAAATGAGGTAGAATGAAGAATACCAACGAGAATAAAAAGGGGGTTGGCTATGTAACATGAGGATGGAAAGGTGGGTAGAAAGGTGCATGAGGCAGCCTATTTGTCAGAGCTGGCTCTGCCACTGACTGGCTGTGCCATGTGGACAAGTCCCTTACATATTCTGGGTCTCTTACATACTCAAAGTCTCAAAGTTTCTCTTTGAAAAGTAAAAATATGGAACTACATAAGAAGTTGCATTCTGGTTACATGGAAAAAAAATGTGGCAATGTCTGACTTCAGATTTTTGGTTAGTTTTGATTGCTTTCTTTTTTTTTTTCTTTTGAGTTTTTTGATAACTTTTTTTTCCCAATAACAAAATCTAACAGAAAAGTTTCAAGGCTACTATAAGAGGCTCCCAAATATGAGACTCACCAATGGTCCTGTTATCTCTGAACCATTTAGGTTGGAGAGATCACACTCCTTTAATTATTTCAGTGTATTTTCTCAGAACAAGGAAAGCAATGCACAACCACAGTATACTTATCAAAATATTTTGCAGTACTATTATCAACAAATTATACTTTCAACTTGGCTTCTTCTCCTTTTGATAGAATCCCATCATTTTATGGGATTCTATCCCATATCCCAACTTTTTAGCACATTATAAGGTTCTAGACATCTACTGTACTATGAATATAAGTTTTGTTTAGACTTGTCTTTTTAAAAATACATTTCTCATATAAGTGTAGGTGACTCATTTCTTTTGAAAAATCATAATATATTACTGATCTGAAATTTCATGACTCTTAAATACAGAGAACAAACTGAGGGTTGCTGAAGGGGCTCTGGGTGGGGGGGTTGGCTAAATGGGTAAGGGGCATTAAGGAAGACTGTTGGGATGACCACTGGGTGTCACACATATGGGATGAATCACTGGAATCTACTCCTGAAAACATTATTGCACTATATGCTAACTTAGATGTAAATTAAAAGTAAATTAATTTAAAAAAAAAGAATTGGTATTCCTCTATAGGTAGTATATCATTTTTCTTTGGATGCTTTCAGGATTTTTTTTTTCTTTGTTGTTAGTCTACGGAAGTTTATTCATGATCTATCTTGGTGTGGATTTCTTTGTATTTTTACTATTTGTGGTTTGTTCAGCCTCTTGACTCCTATCTTTATGTCTATTGTCAAATTTGAGAAATTTTCAGGTTTGCCCATTTTTTAATCAGGTCGTTTTCCCATTGTTGAATCTTAAAAGTTCTTTGCATATTTTGTATACCAGTACTATATCAGATACGCATTTTGCAAATATTTTCTCCTAGTCTGTGGCTCATTTTTTTTTTTTTACTCTTGGAAGATGTTTGGTTTTTTTTTTAAAGGCTCCATATCAACTTCTAGAGATGAAAACCATAATGTCTGAGATTGAAAAACACACTGAATGGAATTAACAGCAAACTAAGCATATTCCATATTGGAAGAAAAGTTAAGTAAATTTAATTTGAAATTTAAATTTGAAATTTAAAGATACAGCAATGGAAAATATTCAAAATAAAACAGTGAAAAAAAGATAAGTAGAGCATCAGTGAGCTTTAGGAAATCTTTAAGTGGATTAATGTGTATGTCTCCAAAGGTGGGAGAAGGGGGAAAATATTTGAAAAATATAAAGGCTAATTTTTTCTAAATGCAATGAAAATTGTCAATGAAGAGATCCAAAAATCTCATAACCTCAAGTACAAACAACATGAAGTAAAAAGAGCACATTCTAATCAAATTGCTTAAAACATGTGATAAGGAAAAAACTCTTAAAAGCCAGAGGGTTAAAATAAATGCAATCCATAGAAAGAAACAAAGATAAGGATGCCTGCTGATGTGTCACTGGAAATAATGCAAGACAGAAAAGAGTAAATCAGTAACTTGAAGGTATTGAAGAGAAACCTTTCAATCTATATTTTTTGGCCCATGGAAAATCTTTCAAAATTGAAGATATAATATTTTCCAGACATAAAAAAAATAGCTGTGAAATAATGTGTCACCATCAGATCCATGCTACAAGAAGTGTTAGAGGAAGTCTTGCAGGCCAAAGGAAAATGATACTAAATGGAAACTGAATCTGCACAAAGGAATGAAGATCCCTGGAAATAGTAACTTCAGGGTAAATACAAAGAATTTTCATCATGATTTAGATGATTTTAGAAGATATTAAACACTCAAAGAGAATATTGTGGTATTTATGATATACGTAACATATTAATATTAAAATGAATGACAACAATAGCACAAAGTCAGCAGGGAGAAGTCAAAGTATGCTGTTTTAGGATTCTTATGCTTTGCATACTATAATATCACTTAAAGGTAGATTGTAATAAATTAAAGTTGTATACTATAAATCCTAAAGCAACCACTAAAATAATACAATAAAGAGTTAAATAACTAATAAACATAAAGGAGACAAAAATGGAATCATTTCCAAAAGAGAGCCAATTTGGAGGACATGGGAGCAAAAAAGGAAAAAAAAAAGTAGATTGAATATTTAAAAAAAAAAGTCAAATGTAAAGAACATGCAGATTTAAACCCTATAATATCAATAATCATGTTAAATATAGGTGGTCTAAATACCGTAATTAAAAGTCAGGGGTGATCAGATTGGTTAAAAAAAGCAGGACCCAACTATATGTTACTTACAAGAAAACTACTTTAAATATAAAGAGAAAAATGGGTTAAAATCCAGAACATACAAATTCATATACCATGCTAACACTAATTAAAATAAATATGGAATGCTAAAATTAATGCTGGCCTAGACATATTTCAGAATAAGCAATATCTAAGGATGAAGAAACTCACTTCACAGTAACAAAGGTGTGAATTCATTAAGAAGACATAAAGATTCTAAAATATAGCACCAAATAACATGCATGATGCAAAACTTGATACACAATTATTACTGCAAATTTTATTACTCCTTCCTTAATAATTGATAAAACAAGTAGACATAAAATCAGTCAGGATAAATACTTTAAGATAAATAAATAAATAAGGCTCAACAAAACTTAAACGACTCTATCATCCAATTTGAACTAAATAATAATCATAAAGTATTCCACCCAATATCTTCTTTCCAAATACATTTTCTTTCCAAGTACACAAAGAACTTTCACTAATATAGACTATATTCTGGACTGTAAATCAAGTTCAATTTATATTAAAAATTTAAGCTAAGTTTAAATGAATTCAAGTTAAACCAAGTGTGTTCTCTAACTACAATGAAATTATATTTGCTATTATTAACAGGAAAATGTCTGAAAAATCCCCAAATATTAGGAAACTAAATAACTTTCAAATAAATAACAAATATATCAAAAGGGAGGTTAGAAATTATTTTGGGATAAAAAATATAACATCAAAATTTGTGGGATGCAGGTAAAACAGTACTTAGGAAAAATTCTATAGCAATAAACACCTCTTGAAAATAATGAGTATCTTAGGGGAACATAATGAAAAAAAACAAAAAGTCAACAGAAAAAAACCCAGTAAAATCTGTTTTTTTAACCTGTTTTATTAAAACAATAAGAGGTGTTTTTTGAGATAATGAAATATGTAAACCTGTAGTCAGAATGATGTGGAAGAAGTAAAGACACATTACCAGTATCAGAAATGAGAGAGGTGATATCTTTACAGAGTTTACAGATATTAAAAATCTTAATAAGATAAATTATGAATAATTTTATATAAATAAATTTAACAACTTGGGTGAAATAGACAATTTCTTGCAAGACAGAAAATGTCAAACTCCCTTAGTAAGAAATAGATTATCTGATAGTCCTATATCTATTAAAGTGATTGACCGGGTACTTAAAAATCTTTCCACAAAGAAAATTCTAGGCCAAGATTTCTTTAATGGGGAAATCTTACCATAATATTCAAGAAAACTGAAAAGGAGCACTTCTTCCAAACTATGAGGCCAGAATTACATAGGTTCCAAAATCAGATAAAGACATTATAATGAAGGAAAACTACAGAACAATACCTCTCATTAAATAGATGCAAAATTCTTAACAAGTTTATAGATAATCAAATCCATGAAAAATGAAAATGATAATACATCACGATCCATTGGGGTTTACCAGGAATTCAAGACCAGTTCTGCATTCAAAAAAATCATTCAAAAAAGTCACCATGTCAATAGATTACAAGAGAGAAAATTCGATATCTCTAAAAATGTAGAACAAGCACTTGACAAACTCCAAAGCTCATCCTGATAAAAATCTCTTCACAAACTAAAAATAGAAGGAAATTTTCTCAACCTAATAATGGATATCTACCAAATATCTAGAGTTAACATCATACTTAGTCACAAAAAACTGAAAAATTTCCTCCAAAGATCAAGAGTAAGGAAAGGCCATCTGCTCTCAGCTTTTGTTTCAACATTGTACTGGTGGTGGTTGTAGCCAGTGTCATGAGGAAAGAAAAATAAATAAAAGGCACCCAGATTGGAAAGGAAGGCCTAAAATTTGTCTTCAGTCATAAATAACATAGTCATCTTTGGAAAATCAAATGTAATCTGCAAAAAATCTTTTATGAATAATAATTGAATTTAGTAAGATTGAAGCTTACAAAAGAAATGTATGAAAATTAATTGTATTTCTATACACAAGCAAGAAACAATTAGAAACTGAAATTAAAAGTATAATTTACAACAGCATCAAAAATAGACACTTAGGGATAAATCTGACAAAAGATGTGCAAGATAAAGTACACTGAAAACTACAAAACACTTTGAGAGAAATTAAAGATCTAAATAAAGATAGATATATTCCATGTCTATTGATTGAATGATATCCATGGGTTAAAACATCAGGATACCCAAATTTATCTACAGAGTCAAAGCACTTTTAATCAAAATCTCAACAGTTTTTTCCTTACTGAAATTGACAAGCAAAATCTGAAATTTACAACAGAATGTAAAGGACCTAGAATAGTCAAAACAATGTTGAAAGAAAACAAATTTGGATGACTTATGCTATCTGACCTCATGATTTATTATAAATCCACATTAGTAAAAACAATGTAGTATGCCATCAAAATAAACAAATAGATAAATGGAACAGACCAGCGAGACCAAGAATAGATCCACACATATGGTAAATAGATTTTCAACAAAGTTGCAAAAGTAACTGAATGAAGAAAGGCTATTTTTTCAACAAAGATATAGAAAAATAAGATGCACACATGCAAAAAAAAAATAGCTTTGATCCACACTTCACCCTATATACAAAAATTAACCTTTAAAATATATTATAGACCTACATGTAAAATGGAAAAGTATAACACTTCTTGTAGAAAATATAGAAGAAAATCTTTGTGGTCTTGTGCTATGCAAATATTTCTTAGGCACAACAGAATAAAAGAAAAAAATGGATCAGCTGGATTTCACCAGTTATTATTAAATTCTGCTCTTTAGAAAGTATGGTTAACATAATGAACAAACAAGAAATTGACTTTCAGAAAATAATTTCAAATCATGTATGCGATAAAGGATCTTATCCATAATGTATAACAACCTTTCAAAACTCAGTAAGAAAACAACTTCCCAATTAGTGGTGCCTGGGTGTCTCAGTTGGTTGAGCAGTTGAGCATTTGACTCTTGATTTCAGGTCCTGGGATTGAGCGCTGTGTTGAGCTCTGCATTGAGCATGGAGCCTGCTTGGGATTCTTTCTCTCTCTCTTCCTTTGCTCACTTCCCCCACTCATGCTCTTTCTCCAAAATAAAATAAATTAAAAATTAAAAAACTACCCAATTAAAAAAATAACCGATTTGAGAAACGCATCACCCAAGAATGTATATATATATGGTAAATAAGTACAGAAAAAGATGCTCAAATATGTACAGAAAAAGATGCTCAGCATCATTAGTTCTTAAAGAAATGAAAAATAAAACCCCGCTGAGATATCACTATACCTATTACAGTGGCTACAATGAAAACAAATGACCGTATCAAGTGTTGACAATGACATGGAATAACTTTCATATGCTTCTGGTGAGAATATAAAATGGTACATACACTTTGGGAAACAGTTTGGCAATTTCTTAAAACTTAAGGCATATATCACCTATCATATGATCTACCCATTTCACTGCTGGTACTATCCAAGGTATTATCCAAGAGAAATGAAAGCATATGCACGTACAAATTCTTATACACAAGTATCTTAGTAAGGCATTCATAAGAGTCAAAAAATAGAAACAACTCAAATATTCATCAAAGGATGAATGGATAAAGAAATTGTAGTGTATTCATGTAACAAAATATTACTTAGCATTATAAAAGAATGAACTCTTAGCATATACTGAAACATGGATATATCTTAAAATAATTATGTTGAGTGAAAAAAGTATGACAAAAAATAGCATGTATTGTAGGAATCCATGTATATAATTCTGGAGACAAGACTAACTAATGTATAGTGGTAGAAAAGAGATTAGGGGTATGGGGGATTGAAATAGGGAGGGAATGGGCAAGAGGGAGGGCCTACAACTGGACACTAGAGAACTTTGGGGACATATATGATGACATATGTATTCATTATCTTGACTATGGTCATGGCTTACAGTTGTATACTTATGTAATAACTTCTGAAATAGTACACCTTAAATACGTGCAATTCATTATAGCTTAACTATAACTCAACAAAGTTGTTAAAACACTTATCAATAAATTTGCTAGATAAAAACAAAGAAATAAATATAACAGATGTCCAATATATAAAGACGTAAATTAAACACATCTGAGGAAAGTAAATGGAATCTAAATAAATGGAAGGCACACTATATTCATGAATTGGAAGGCTTAACAGCGTTCAGATGCAAAGTTTCCCCAAGGTCATCTATAGATTCATTGAACAGTCTTACAGACTTATGAACAGACTTTATAGGGGACTTTTACAAATCAATAATGAAAAGGTAGACAGAGCAACAGGCAAAATATCTGAATAGGCACTTCACAAAAGAACAAAATACACAAGTAAAAAGGAGCACAATTTTACTAATCATCAGAGAAACACCAATCAAAACCATAAGACAGCTCTACATAACCAATACACTGGGTTTTTTTTTGGTCATACTTATTTCGCTCAACATAAATATTTTGAGATAGATCCATGTTTCAGTGTATGCCAAGAGTTCATTCCTTTATATTATGAAGTAATATCCTGTTGCATGAATATACTACAATTTCTTTATCCATGCACCCTTTGAATATTTGGGTTGTTTCTATTTTTTTACTATTGCAAATACAGTTACTGAGAAAACTGTGTATAAGACTTTGTATGTGCATATGCTTTCATTTCTCTTGGATAACACCTAGAAGTGAAATGGGTAGGTTGTATGATAGTGGTACATGTCTAAATTTTTAAGAAATGGCCAAACTCTTTCCCAAAGTATATGTAACATTTAACATGGGAGATAAAAGGGTATAAAAGTTATTCCATATTGTCAAAATAAAATAACAGGCACTAACTAGGCTGGCATGAAATAGGGTTTCTCAACCTCAGCACTCTCGAAACTTTGGGTCATTTAATTACTTATGGTAGGGGGCTGTCCTACAGGATGTTTAGCAGCATTCCTGGTCTCTACCTACTAGATGCTGGTAGCACTCACCCCCCCCCACTCCCATTTATGACCTCCAAAAATGCTTCCATATACAGTTTTCCCAAATTCCCTTGGGAGGCAAGCAAGCTCACACACACTCCCACCACCCCACTCACTGACAGCCATATGTAGTGTTGGTAGAAATGTAAATTGGTGCATCCACTTTAGTATTACCTAACAACCTGAACATAATGTATTGTCTATGACCCAGACCTGGGTAGGTATTTAAACTCAAAGACATATACAAGAATGATCATACAAGCACTGTTCCTAATAGCACCAAACTAGAAACTATGTTCACCAACGAGAAAATGAAAAAAAAAAAAAAAAAAACATAAGAAATGACCATTCTCCTTGTCCCCACCACCTTTTGACCCAGAGTGGAGCAAATCAGAAGCTTACTAATAAAAAATATTTAGTGTGGGTGAAGCTATGCAGCCGTCGTGAACAAACAAAAGATCCCAATGACTTAGAGTTTATTTCTTATTCTCATGACAGTTCATTTTGGGTTACATGCATCTCTGCTCATCATGGTGATCCTGGCACACAGGCTTATGGAGGCTCTGATACACACCTCCAGAAGACACTGTCATGGTGTAAGCACTACAATGGAGCACTGTATGATGAGTGCTCTTCTATGGGCCATAATTGTCCCATCTTTAAATTGGGGATTAATGTTATGCAGGGAATAAACATTATTCAGGATTTCTCAAGTTGATTTCCAAAGACTGCATGTGTGGGGCCATGTGTATGCGTGTGTGTATGTTCATATATCAGCTTATAAATTTTAATTAAACAGTGTTTTTCCTCTAACATATATTTCAGACAATGTGCTTTTGCAAAGACCAGAGTACAAGTAACTCCCAGTATTTTGTGTGTTTTTTTTCCTTTCGTCGCAATATTCCTCTGAGATAGTCTGAGGGGCCACCAGACATGTCCTGGTCAAACAGCATCCTATTTTTATGTTTGGATCTTCAATTCTATGATGCATTCACAAGCCTCTTGCTTGAAGGCAGTATGACCACTAGAGGGAAGCAGCTGCCAGACAGACAATTTCTTTACAACACTGATAAACACATCTCTCTGGGTCAGATTTTTTTTAAACTATTTTTAATGTTTATTCATTTTGAGAGACAGAGAGAGAGAGAGAGAGAGAGAGAGAACATGAGTTAGGGAGGGGCAGAGAGAGAGGGGGACACAGAATCTGAAGCAGGCTCTAGGCTCTAACCTGTCAGCACAGAGTCCGACGTGGGGCTTGAACTCACGAACTGTGAGAACATGACCTGAGCCAAAGTCGGATGCTTAAATGACTGAGCCACTCAGTAGCCTCTTTCTGGGTCAGATTCTAAAGGTTTGTTCTGTCAGGGATTTTGGAGTCAAGGAAGTTGATTTTTTCAAGCTTTTTTTTTATTGACTGAGCAAACTGCTTTTGGGTTCTCTCTCTGGGTCCCCCTAGGCACACAGTAAGGTGCCTAAAGGAAACATGAGTGGCCTTTGTGTTTCTTTTCCTAACCTTGCCAGTAGCTGTCTCTGTAAGGTCCTTCAGTCTCCATTATTAAACAGAACTGTGGAACAACAGCTCCCTCACAGGATCAGAGCTGACCTCTCTGTCCAGACAGCTCAATCTTCCAGTCCTCATGAGACAGATGCAGTAGGGGACCTTAGAGATAATTCTGTACACTAAAGTTAACTGTCAACTCCCACCCCACCCCCGACTATGGGCAGACAAACACATTACAATTAGATGAGCCAGGGACCCTAATAAATGCAGATGTCTTTATTTAAATAAACAAGTAATTCTTGGGATGTAAATATAAACAGAAGCATACTTCACAATTAGGGATGAATGATGAGTGAATGAGTCAGTAGAGGGTGGATTAAAGCAGTAGGTCTGCAATCAGGGAGTCCGAATCCCAGCTCTCTAATTGTTGATGTTTGGTAGACTAGTCTCTATGAGCTACAGCTTCCTCATCGGTATAAAGAAAGTGATGATATCTAAGTTTCAAAGTTGAATAAAATGGGGTATGCACTGAGCCAGGTACCTTATATAATACCTAATGGTTCATCTTAAGAAAAACAAGGAGGGGGAAAAAAAGCAAACTTTGTGTGTTTGCTATCCTGTACAGAGGAGTATAGGAGAGCATATCCAAAAATGTGCTCAAACCCCAGTTCTGCCACCTACTGGCTGTGGAATCTTGGTTCACTAAGCAAAATGGAACTTCAGTTTCTTATTTGGAAATGAAAGGTACTGATGGGTGCTTTAGTTGAGATCTAAAGGAGATGGCAAGGGAGGTGAAGAAGCTGGCATGAAATTGGTAGGCACTAAATTGATGATTACTTTCCATATCAGATTCTTTCCCAAATGCCTACAGATTAACACTATAACATCAGCTCATCATCAGCCTTCTAAAGCAGGCATATCACTCCCATTTTACAGGCCAAGAAACTGAGGGTTCAAGGGACTTGTTCAGAGGCACAGAGCTTGAAAGTAGACAGTGTCTGATTTCTGACAGGTTTCCTTGATCTAATGTCTCATGACACCATTAGCTATGCTATAGACATGTTGACCCCTGGTGACTTCCAGAGCAGCCAACATTCTATTTTGCAGGTGCCATTACCTCCAAAGCTTAGAGAGTACACATTTCCCTTCTAGTGTGTGCACTGGCTACATCTACCCACTAGATGGTGCCGATACCCTAGCTTTGGTTTACTTTGGTTTCCATCTTCTGTGAGTATTAAAAATTTATCTTCAACATCATCAGACCTAAGTCTCTACATAAATCCCAGCTTGTGAGATGCATACACTTGTAAAGATTTTTTTAAAAAATATATTCAGGGTAAACTCTGGAGGCTTAGTTATCTTGCTTAAAAATGCAGACCAGCCCTCTATAAATTCACTAGCTGCGGCCCCGCTATAGTCATGAGCAATCACAGTGCTATGTGTGTCTTTGCTCCAGGGTGACTTGGAAATTATTAGCAGCTTTTTCTCCAAGTGTATAGATTGGCGGGCCTGCGGGAGACCACGAGCTCTCCATGGTTTCTGCTTACTGCTCTGTGAAAGGAGACAGAGTACAGGCTCAGCTCATAACTGATGAGAGCATAGGACAGGATATCCTAGAAGATTTGGCGACTTTCTTATCCCAATTTCTTCCCCTCATAGCCTGCCACAAATGCCCATAATACCATCATTTGAATAGGCATTGCAACCCTTTATTATTATAACAACACTAGCAACAATAATCAACCTCTGTATAGTCTTATAGAGTTTATAAGAATGCCTCTCTCAATTATTTTATTTAACACACTTGAATGAACAGGCTCAGGGTTGTTTATCCCATTTTACAGAGGAGAAATTGAGCTCAAGAGTGAGTTTCTAAGTATCTATAAGCTATTTAACTAAAATGTCAGAATTTGAACCCAAGTTCAAGTGTCATCCTCATTGCACTACATGAAATAAAATCCTGTAGTACATTCCAAGCAACAAATGTATAATAAGAGTTCCTCTACTGCTATATCCTTTTCTTTCCTGATGGTCTCTGAGTTTCACCTCTCCCCCAAATCTAGCATCCCTGGAAGGAGGAAATAACCCTCCCTCCCTGGCCCTTTCCCATCTTCCATTCTAGCACCCAGACCAAGAGTAAATGTTGTGGTAGGCAACAAAGAAGGCGCTGTCTGTGTTCCGTGTACAGAGCACCAGAGCTGGAAGGGATCATTGGGATTATCTCATCTAACAACCCCTTTATATGTAAGGAAACCAAGCCAGGAAGAGGAGAAGTAATATTCCTATATGTGATGCCATGGAATTATCTCAAATGACCTACTTTTCATAAAAGCTGGTCTACACCTTGGTATCCATTAGTTTGGAAACTATGTTCATGCCAACTGCGTTATCCTTTAAAACAGTATCTAATTTTAAATTTCCACTAATGCAGCTGTCTTCCCACACACATATGAACAATAACCAAATAAACTTTGGACTGTGAAATCTCACCATAGTTTAAATCTTTATGTCATCACTTTCTTATGTTAGGGTCTAAATTAAAGCAAGTTCACCGGAAATCTGAGCTGTACTTGGCCTTTTTTTTTTTTTTTTTATTCATCTCATACCCTATTTGTCTTGCACACAATTCTGTGTTATTGAACTAATCTCAATGTATCGTGCTTGCCTTTCTCCTTGCCTGATTCTCCCATGGAACAGAATATTGAGGATGAGAGCTACATCTTAGATATCTTTGTAACTCCAGATGCTACTAAAGTTTTTGGCAAAGAGTCGATAATCAATAATAAATTGAAGAAATGAATTACATTGCATTGAACTGGACCTACAGATTACAAATCACCTCCCTGGACATAGGTCATCAGGATTTTAAAATCCAGATGGACATAGAAAAGACATCTATTAATAGACATTTAAGGTGTAGCAAGCACTCTCCTTATTCTGTTCCCAAGATCCTTGCTTTCTGACCAGTCAGATAAAGGTAGATGCACTAACGATTAAGCTACACAGAATTTGGTAGTTCAGCAAATATTTACTGAGCTCCTTCCATGTGGAAAAGTAAGTAATCAAGAGTTCCAAAGACTGTAAAATTCCTACAGGCATCAATGTAGGAGCCACAGTGATACGAAAACTAGCCTAGGGCTCGGTAGACATAGAGCTCCACCATTTTCAGAGGGAGCAAGGGCTTTCAGGTCTTCTGTTTCAATCTTCCATTGTACAGTTACAGACACTGAGGCCCAGAGAGGAGAGGGGACTTGGCCACAGTTCCCCAGTGAATGAGTGACAGAATCAAAATCAGAGCCCAGTCTCCTTTCAGCCTAGTGCTCTTTTCACCACATTTCTTGAAAAATCCACTGTGCACCTGGCGATGCTTTTCTTTCAGAATCCAGCCACTATTTTGATTTCTCTGCATGGCAGGCAGCCAAGAGCCTTGAACTTCTCCATGTTGCCATTTGCCCTCTGCAGAATGGGATATTAAAGTATTCACTTGGCGGATGGGTCATGGGGTTCCGTCAATAAATGTTTGTGAATTGCTCTGAGCTATTTGGGCCACAGGGACTCCAGAAATGGGAGACCCAGTGGTGGTGGTGGTGGTATCTGAGCCCTTTTTGAGGTCTTGCCTTTGCTCTGCAGAATTAAAGTGATGGTTTAAGTGATAAACTATTCCTTATGAGCTGTATTTGTGTTGAAAGCACAGCATGAGTCCCCTGAGTGCTTCCTCTCACACAACCACAGCTATGCACCAATTCTCCTGGGCTCAGAGATGGAACTTTGGTTAAATGCATGGAATTTATTCTTAGTCCTTTTCTTAATTACGGCTTTATTTTTATTTCTCTTGCATTCTCTAGGGGAGGGGTTGGAGAGAAAAGGAAAAGGAAGCAAAGAGGCAGGGAAATATGTTATAGATTCAAGGGGTTTTTGTTGTTGTTTGTCGATGAGCTGCTCTCAGTCAGCAAAGTAGAGGGATTTAACAGATCTTGCAGAGATGCAAACTTCATTCCAATGAAGCCAGAACCCAGAAGACATATAACAAACACAATGAAAACATATCTTGAGGTGAGGCAATCATTATTTGACTAATAAATCCCCTAGGCTGATTGAAAAAAGACGGAACCTTTTATGTGCTCATCATTTAATTCAATAAAACAAGGGGGTGGACGTTCAGGGTAAGAGGACTGTGTAGTCATGCTGAGGATGTTTCAGCAAATGGCTATGTCATAAGCAACTCCATTGCTACCCCAGGTTAGTCATGCAGCCTTTCCTCCTGCGTCCAATCTGGCATCCTCAAAACACTGAAAATCCCATCACTCTCATGCTACACGCTTTCTCTTGTTCAAAATCCAGGTCAGAACATGTCCACTGAATGCTTATATCAATGTCCTATCTCAGTGAGTATCCCTCAATACCCAGAGCTCCTTTAAAGTATATAAATAACTTGTGTGTAGGCACATTCTGACTCCTTTTCTCTTTCTCCTCTGCTTCCTCCTCACCCTTCTCCTCCTCCTTCTGTGTCTTCTTTCTCCCTGTACTTTTTATTTTTCTTTTTCATTATGATCATTATGCCTATGTTCTAGGATACTTTATAAGTCTACAGAGGAAGGGAATAAAATGAAAATGGATTTCGGAGGGAAGTATCTTACGTGTGAGCCTTGGCCTTGATAGGGACTAGCTGTGGGAAAGTGAGCAAATCCTGAAACTACCCAGGACTTAGTACTCATCCACAAATTGAAGGAAATAATCAGTTGTCCAAAGGCTTCTTTGTAAGGATAACCTCAGAAGGTGAATTAGAGCACCACACTACAACCTGGTTTGGAATGAGCACTTAACAAATATGAGTTTCCATAATCTCCTTTGACCTTGGGCTCAGATGGTGAGTGAGTTTTATCTCACACAAGCCTATTTAATGTGAAGATGTGTATGACCTAGGGGAACATCTCTTAGGTGCTTCCACAAACCCTGCCCTCTCTTTACCCTCCTTTCTGCCATGGAACAATCAAAGCATCTGACCAATTAGCGGTTAGCATCGTGTTTAAGAAGGTAGGTTAAAGACTAGTAGAAAACTGGGATGGAGCCCCGCTGCCTTACTAACTCTGTGATGTTGGGAAAATTTTATCTGAGCTCCGGTTCCCACATCTACAAAAATGGGGATACCTACACCTCATAAACTTTTGTGGGGGGTAGTTGTTGAATATGAAGCACTTCAAATGGTATCTGGCACACAGTAAACTTGGTTACTACTATTCTTCCAAGAGTGGCCCTAGAGGGTAAAAGTACCATCAGACATCAGTGGAATGAGAAGAACTGCTGAGCTGGTGGAGACCACACTTGCTTCCTGACTGGACTGTTCTCCACCTCCCTGGCTCACTTATAACTAATCAGTACTGCATATACACTCTGGCCAAGCTCAAGTGTTGCCTGCTCTATAAAGCCTTGCAATTCTTTCTTCCTCTTCCTGTCCACCTCTAGAAGTGACCACCCTTTCCTCTGAGCTGCCAGAGCGCAAGGTGTCCTTTTCTGTGTCAGTGAGCACTGTACAACTGGCACCATAAAAAATGAATACCCAGGGTTCGTTTTCATGCCAGGACACAAGTTCCTAGAAGGCACAGACCATAGCTATTATCTTTCTCTCTATCTCTTGGCCCAGGCTGATTTATTCCGTGCTCATGAAAAAAAGACTGGTGGATGAAGGGTTTATCAGTGGCAACTCAAGTGTCTCAGTATAGTGACTTTTGGGACTATATGGGATTCTTTGCAAATGAAGTGTCAGGACCAATGAGATGTGATGAACCATGAAAAGTTATCTGGCTCTTTGAAACATCCAGTAAGATATTTTAGACAGTGGTTTTGAACTTACTCAGTTCAACCCTTCAGAGTAAAGTATGATCACTGATTTGTATTAGCTCCTGTTGATACTTAAATGCCAAAGGGATATACTAAGGAAACAAAAGGAGCGGCTCGCTCATATTCTGAATTAGTTACTGAAGTTGTCAAAGTAACCCAATGCTGCTGAATGCTGTCAAAGAACAGACTGAAAGAAAAACAACCATATCTCAAATGCCCAGGGACTGAATGGGTAGAGAGGTTTCATTGTGTTGGTCATAAATAGCTTTCACGAAGTTAGAGTGCTTACTTGAACCCTACTTGAACTAGCTGGATTCTGGTGCATTCACTACTCAGAGAATTTCTTAAAGGCTTTGGGTTGCTCCCACTTCTTGTCATGGAATGAGCCAATTTTTATGTCTGTTTATTACTCTGTAGCCCAGCTGGACCCCAGAAGGATGGGGCTGTTGTGACCATGGAAAATAACACAAATGCACAGACACCAAAATGAAGCCAGAGATCTTCTAGAGGCTTAGATAAACATTTAGTCTCATAAATAAATACATTATCAGACCACACAAAGCTCTTCCTACCCGGTCTCTTCCTCAGAAGTCATATTCCAAATAGCCTCTTTAATTCATCCAGGTTCAGACAAGGTATTTATTGATTACCTACTGGGTGACTAATCCCAAGATACATGTTCCAAAAAACACAGTGGCAGAAGAGATGGTCCTTTGCTTCTTCTACCAATTTAGAATTTTATGTATAGTGACAGAATGCACAAACTTAAATCAATCCATAACGAATGCAAGCCAGGATGAATACTATCTTGTGATATATTGGGAAATGAATTGCATGGTAAGAGATCTGAGTCCCAGAGCTGCGAGCAACTTGCTAGAAGATTGTTTATTTGTTTGCTTACTTGATAAAGCAATTACTATGGATCAGGTACTGAGGATAACTTGAACGATTAATTTAATTTGTTTACTCATTCACTTATTCAACAAATAGTTAAGGATTATATAGTAGATGAGGCATTGTGGTAGGTACTGGGGAAGGTAGAAAGATACAGTCCCCACCCTCTGGGGGTCAGGCTCCTCCTTAGTATGGTGTGTGTCTGGGTGAGAAAGGGCAGTGGTCTCTAATGTCCTTTCTGCCAAGAATATGCTAAGCAGTGGACTGGAAGATTTTGTGGTTCATTTGCTAAGGGTCAAGAAGATTAATGGTCATTTGTAAAAATGGAATAAACCACTGGACTTTGAATTACACTTTTGGATGGGAATTCTCCTAGAACCTCAAAGCTCAGCACTAACATGCCTATGTGTTCCTTTAAGAATGCAAGCCAATCCTGTTCACCTCCTTGTACATATACATTTCTTTATATTTTACAAGGCACTTCCATGTGGACAGTTTTATTTGCTCTACGTAACAATCTTATAAAGTCAGGGGCTTAACATCCTTTTTTAAAGATAAAGAAACTGAGGCCACAAGTGGTTGGATTACTTACTAATGTCTGTGAGTAGAGCAGGGGCCAGAGCCTAGGTCTCTGACCTCCCATTCTGGCGCTTCTAAAATAACAACAGTATTTATTCATTTGGTATGTGTGTTTCGAGGGCCAGTGATGGCCCAGGCATTTGGCAAAGCCTGGGAAAGTCGTGAAGAACCAGCCAGTAATCTCAATGATTTTACCATCAGTTTTCCTCTAACTCTTGCCCAAAATTAACAGGAACTCACACTGCTTTGTAGCTTATAGAGTAGTTTTATATGTCATTTAAAGTATGGATTAGTAGAGGCACCTGGGTGGGTAAGTCAGTTAAGTGTCCAACTTTGGCTCAGGTCATGATCTTACAGTTTGTGGGTTCGAGCCCTGTATCAGGTTCTGTGTTGACAGCCCAGAGCCTGGAGCCTGCTTTGGATTCTGTGTCTCCCTCTCTCTCTGCCCCTCCCCTGCTCACACTGTCTCTCTCTCTCTCTCTCTCTCTCTCTCAAAAATAAATAAACATTAAAAAAATTTTTTTAGGTATGGACTAGTAGACCATAAGCTACTTTTAGTCAAGTGCCAGACAGGATAAACAACACCTGGTAAAGCATTTTCATATCTTCACATCAATTCAATTGATATTGACAGCAATGTATATAAGATTATTCCTACTCACTGGCAATGAAGTATAGATTCTGAGTGACCCAAAGTTATACACAAGGTTAGTAGAAGATCCAAAGTTTAATCCTAAATTATTTGTCAACCAACTCTTTTATATGTCCACTCCCTAAATATACTCCATCCCACTGTGACATATATAGAGGCTAGGGAAGGGCTTTACCTAGAGTGACAACTCAATCAGTCATTGTAGAATACATAGATTAGACATGGAATAATTTGATCTATGAATGGGTAACACATTCATCCCCTAACATCTAACTGTCACTAAGTTTAAGATATAGCTTCCCTTGTAGATAAAAGAATTCCATGAGAGTTTGAGATATGGGAAAAGAGTAAGAAGAAAGGAAACACTGAAAGGTGAAGGAAATGTTACTGAAAGACCAAAGGCTTTGGGGATAGACCTATCTGGGTTTAATCTTAGTATTGCCACTTACTTGTGTATACTTTCAGACAAGTATTTTAACCCTCGGGTCTTATGGGGGTGCTAAGCAGATTAAGGGCAATATCATATGGTAAGCATTTAGCACAGTGCCTTGTCTGTATATAATAAATACTCTAAACCCTAGTTCTTCATTCTAATGAGAGACCTGCAAGAGCAAATACAAAGTTGTAAGGAAGTATAATGTATTTTGGGGGGAAGTTTAAGGAAGATTAAGTATCACAGGAAGATATGAAGTTGAAAAAGTAATTCAGGACCAGATCTTAAAGAGCTATTAAAGCCATACTAAGAGTTAGGATCTATCCTCTTATTACAAGGGGTTTATAATTAGTGGAGTCTTTTACAAATATATTGTAGGGATAGACAGGGAAGAACCTATCTATACCTAGAAAGATGTCAGAAAGCTACACAAAAATGGAGTAGCATTTACAAAGATACTTTCCCCCTAATTTGACTTTAGTAATGGTTGATGGCAAAAATGTCTGATGCCCAAATGAATAAAACCTGAATTACTCTGAGTTCCTCCAAGACACAAATCTTTATCCACTGCATGGTTGGAAAAGGGTGTGTGTGTGTGTGTGTGTGTGTGTGTGTGTGTGTGTGTGTGTGTGTGTGTATTATGATGGATTAGTCTTTTTGGACTGTGGCCACACCATAGAGGGTTTTCTAATGTATTTTGAGTTCTAATTGACTACAGCATTTGGAAAAATGCACAGCAAATTGCTCCGTTAATCAAGGTAAATCAAGCTGATGTCATAGATGCTAAATATATGTCTTTGCAGTAATACTATTTACATGGCTGGAACTAAGGCTGCTGTCAGTATTTCCACTTGACAGCCCTGCCTTCTCAGAAGGAGCTCATGGCTTATCTCTGAAAGCACTCGGTGCTCCATTTCCGAGGCTGGGTTCCCAGATCTGTCTTTCCACATCTAAGAAAGGGGTCTTAGGAGAGGGCGACACTGCTTTCTTATGTACAAACTCAAAGTCAGTAGGAAGGAGGCCACACCACAAAGACTAGGAAGACAGGGAAGTAGATATCAAAGGCAGATGATTTCATGCAGCCAGAAGGACCCAGGCATGCCACATCCCTTGGCTGATGAGGGAATTTAGGGATAGCAGAGAACTGTGTTGAGATACAGAAGATCACAGCATGGAATAATACTTAAAGATCATCTGGTCCTCTTGACAAAACCCCTGAAGCACAGCTACAGAAAAGAGTTTATCAAAGAACACACAGCAAGTTAGTTTCAAAGCTAAGATTAAACATTTGGTGACCTGACTCCTCATGCAGTGCTCTTTCTAAATTATAGAAAGCATTGCTGTGCTTTTTTTTCTCCTTTTCCTTCTTTCTTATCATCCCTAATATTCATTATTATCCCTAATGCTCACTATTAGGCTGTATTATAAGCACTCCATATTATTACAACCGTGTGAGGTTAATATTACTTTTATTCGCATTTTAAAAGTGAAGAAATGGAGACAGAAAGAAGTGAGGTAATGTAGCTAAGGAAATTCTGCTAAGGAGTGGCCAAAAAAGGGATTCAAATTTGAAAATATGTAACTTATATGCCTATGCCCTTCATCATCATGCTAAACATCATCATCAAGTTTCCATTGGGTTTGCATACATAGTCTTTTAATATGGTGCTATTTACTTCATACACAAGATATCTAAGCTTCACACGGATGCTCAGAGGCATAGATGACCCTCTCTTGCAAGATGATAAAAAATGTATCCTCAGGTCATTTTTGGAAGATTATCCATGGCCTGGTTGGTGCCCCATCAGGACTAGATCAAAAGCAGAACAGTTTTGCAATCAGCTGTTTGTGTACAGATGCTGGCCTCCAAATTCCCACATGGGAACATCTGCTGGGGACATCCACTTGACAAATAAGCAGGCAATTAGGTAGCAGATCCATCTGTGCCAAGAACATGGGACCACCAGCAGCGGGAGGCTGCAGCCGGGGGAGAGGGCCATGCTGGGAAAGATGCTCTTACGTTCATTTGAAAGTCAGACTATTGATGGCAGAAAAAAAGATAGGATCAGGGATAGAATTTGGCAGAGAAGATCATTTGCTTCTTGTTTTGCAGCATGGCTTCATGATCCTCAGTCCTGGCTCTGCATTATAATCACCTGCAGATTTTAAATACCTGATGCTCAGGCTGTGTCCCAAAACAATTCAATCAGGTTCTCTCACAATGAAGCATAAGCAACAGCGTTTCCTAAGGTTATCCCCAATGTGCAACTAAGACTGAAAAACAATGGTCTGGTAGGTCTGGTAGTCTCCAATCCTAACAACTAAGGTTGGTGACACGAAGACAGTGGTCTACATAAAGCTATCAGCTTTATTCCATGATGCTTCTCTTCGGAATATGTGTTTTGAGTTTATAAAATCCTCATTTCAGTGGTCTAGGACTCAAGCAAAGTCCATGTACTCTGTGAAACACATACAAACTACCTTTGTATCATCTGGTACCAGATGATCTTAAATAAGTTGGTTCTCTCTCCACGATTCCATTACCTTATCTGTTTTGGAGTGTTCATTGGTGAGTAAAATGTGATTATGTATAATCAAATGTTTAAAGCAAGCCTGGAACACAATAGTTACTCAATAAATGTTGGCTGAGTTACAATCTAAGGCATGCATGCTCCCCCCCCCCTCCCACACACACACAAGGAACAATTTGTGCAAGTCAGTTTGGACATTGTTCTTGATGCTATTCTATCAGTACACCACAGCCAACTGACCACCAATCTTGTAGATTATGTCCTCATTTTTTTAAGTAGGCTCCAAACAGAGCCCAACTCAGGGCTTGAACTCAGAACTCTGAGATCAAGATCTGAGCTGAGATCAAGAGGCAGATGGCTAACCTCCTGAGCTACCCAGATACCCCACCCTCAAATTTTTTAAGCTCGTTTTTTTCTCTCTAGTCTCACTGCTAGAGTTCATACTCTCATCACTTCTCACCCAAACCGCTGCAACAGCTGATATCAAAAAGCTCTATATTCCGAAGCTCTGTGGAGTTGGATGCATTCTGTACACCACAGACAGCGACTCACAACAAACAAGTATCACCCCAGCTCAGAACCTCCCCAAGATTCCCTACTGTCCACAGGACAAAGACCAAGCTCTTTGATGTAGCATTTAAGACCTTCCATGACCTGTTCCTGCTGATCTTTCCATACTCACATTTACAGAGTTCTCCCATCCACTTTTCTCTGCTCTCCCACTATAACCAAGTCTGTATACCAAAGCTATCAGTCTGCTTCCATTTTCCTCAGCATGCACTTAGATGTTTTACACATCAGACCCTTTCTTATCCTCTTTGCTCATCTCAGAACACCTTTCTGACCTGCATCTATCACCCAGCTAACATCCATCTATTTCCTAAGCTCAAGTCAGGCACTCCCTTCTTCAGGAAGCCTTCCCTGAATCCCTTTGCCTTGGTTTACATTAGGTGCTGTACCTTGCATTTCCCCCTGCCATTTCACATTCTGCTAGAATTTTCCAACACATCTCTGTATCTCAGACATTAGACTGTTGTTCTTCTATGACGAAGGCCTTTCCTGGTCCCCTACTATATATACTCAGGATATAGAAGATATAGATGCTACTTAACCCACAGTAGATGCACAGTCATTTATACAATTTCAGCCCAGTGAACCTGAGACACTGTAGCGAGTTTTGTTCCCAAGGAAGAGGCTCTGTGCTCTTTCATGGATTCTCTTATGCTTACCCATGGGGAAAGGCCATAACTAGGAGATCTGTGTTCAAATTCTGCTGGTCAGTCAGTTCCTAACTAAGGCCAAGGTCCTGAAGGCAGTCCTCTGGGAATCTCTTTGCAGACAGGAATGGAGCCATGCAGGAATATATCTCAGCCTTATTTCTTTCCTCTGGACCAAACTGGCTCTGAGTAATGCCGTTGCGATCTTGACCACATCCTCTTCTTCCACTGCCAAAAAAAAAAAAAAAAAGGGGGGGGGGTGGCTAGAGATAAACCATAGCTCAAGCTCCAAGACTTCAGGGAAGGTGACTCGCTTGCTGGGTTAGGGCCATATTTTAGGAAGGCTCCTTCAACTCCCTTGAGTCTTAGATTAGACTGTGTCCTTCCAGCCTTTTAAAAAATGGGCTGTCAACAGCAAGTCAGAAAATATTAATGAGGTGGGCAAGAGATGCCCCCCGAAGGGGGAGGATTGCAGAAATTGCTGAGAAAACACTCAGGAGGATGATATTTCTAAAGATTTTGCCCTCCACTTCTACTGACTTTCATACAAAGTTACTGCTGATTCCCCCAACTGCATTGGAAATATTTAGATTCTATATTTGATTTCAAAAAATTAAGCATGATTTGAATTGGAAGGGATGTTAGAGATAATCTGGGCCAATCCCAGAGGTTTGTTTTTCCAAAGGGAAGTGGAGGATTTTGTTTTCCTGGCTGCCCAACATTTAATGTCCTCTTGTTATCCAGACTCCCATTTTCCTTTGGCGGGTCTGTGGTAGACAGAATTCAAAGATGACCCCTAAGATCCCTGCTCCCCTGTACATTCCCTGTGTAAAAACCCAGTGAAATACAATGGTATATCACTCTCATAACTAGATGAACATCAGTCAGCTCTGAATTAATCAAAAAGGCGATCATTCTGAGCATGTTTGATCTAATCAGATGGGCCATTTAAGAGAAGGTAAAGCATCAGAGAGACACTCCTGCTGACGGTGAGGATAAAAACAAAACAAAACAAAACAACGACAAAACCCTGCCGCAATGTGAGAAGACAGGACCATGTGGCAAAGACCTGGAAATTGCCTCTGAGAGCTGAGAAAGATCCCTGGCCAAGAGCCAGCAAGACAGTAGGGATTTTGGTCACACAACCAGAATGAACTGAATTCTGCCAACAACCACATGAGCTTGGAAAAGGACTCTGGGCCTCAGGTGAGACCACAACCCTGGCTTACACCTTCATTTCAGCCTGCTGAGGGCCTCAATATAGAATGCAGTTACACTGTGCCTCAATTTCTGACATACACAAACTATGAGATAATAAAATTATGTCATTTTAGCTGTTAGCTCTGTGGTGATTAGTTATACAGCAATAGGCATTAATACAGAGTTCATTTCTCTACAGTTGGTTACATAAGCAAAATATTTCACCTATATCTTCAGAATGGCATGTGACCTGAGCTGAAGCTAAGCACTGTGCTCCATCCTCTCATCCACAGTGACTGGCTCAAGAGAGGCATATGAGCCAAATTGTGCCTATGAGAATCAGGCCTAGGGCTTTTGTTGGATTTGCTTACGAAAGAAGAGTGCTCTCTTTTCACTGAAATTGAAGCTGAAGGCATTTAGCTCTGGAGCTGACATCAACCATACTGCCACCACGTGGACTTGGGGAATGAAGCCAACATTGAGAAGAACAGATTTCAGCAATGGAGGAAAACAGATTTTTTTTTTTGATGTGGAGGTTTCAATGACATGAGGCTGGAACTTCCACATTTAGCTTAAGATAATTTGAGACCAGGTTTTTGTCCCATGCAATATGAAATGCTCTGTCTGAAATGTGGGACAACTTGGGGCCAGACAAGGAATATGTTGACCCAGTCACACAGTTAACAAGTTGCAAATATGACTTAAAAGGAAACCAGATCTCCTGGTGCGCAGTCAAAAGGACTTAGCTTTATTGCCATGCTGAGTACCTCTCTGGGAACCACAAATTATTGATTTCCCAGGAAGAAAATACAACAACAATGGCAATAACAACAACTATAGTTCAATGAGTGTTAATTATGGGCCAAACTCTTTGTTATGAAGTATATACGGTATTTAGTTTTACATTCCCATAAACTTTATGAATTTTGTATCTTAAGCATCTCTTTTAAAGATGACAAAAGTGAAACTCACAAATGTTTACCAACGTGAGCAAGGAAGGTCACATAGCTAATAAGTGGAGGAGCCAGAATTTAATCCTTATCTGTCTGGCTCCAAAGTCTATTCTCTTAACTATTGTGTTCATTGTTGCTAGGATTAAAGAGAAACAAAACAAACCTAGGGGATGTTTCTTTATTACTTCAAATTTATTGCAAGAATATGTCATAAAGGAGGGTTTTTTTATTATTAATCAGATCTACAAAGATTGGTTTGTATTTCTGAGCCAATCAGCAGTTCCATGCTTGAAGAAATCTTTAATCCCTAACATTGGATAATATTAAGTTCCACATCTCTTATCCCTTCTTTATTTTACAGATTATACAGGAAGTATTTTTGGAAGGAGAAACATGCAACTTGCTATGTAGTGAAAAAAAAGTCAAACTAGCAGTGGGACACTTGTATTCAAGTCCTTATTCTGCCCAGAATCTCCTGTGTGATCTTGGGCAAATCACCCTCTCCACTGGCCTGTTTCCTGACCTATAAAATCAAGAAATTTATGTTAAAATGGATGAAAAAGGTTTTTTATATAGAAAATGTTTTCCATTATGAAGGTACTTTGGTGGGACTCCGAATAATCCAGAAACTTTTTTGGGTAATACAACATTTACTTCAGTTTGGATCCCTTGATGGGGTCCTGGAATATCTCTGAAATGTTCAGGCACTGAAAAGTCACTGTGCCCAAATTATAAAAAATATGATACATTTGTTTAGTACTTATCGGTTAAGATGCTTACATAATTAATTATGGCATCTTTACTATTTATTAAACACACTTCACAAGAAGTTAATAAACTTTACTAAGGAACAGAGCATAAGTGCAAGTCCACCTGATACCAAATTTTATCTATCCTTTTCATGCCAAAATGTTCTTACCTGACTTTTGCCCCATACCAGCTTCTTGAGTTTTAATTTTTTCTTGTAAGTCATCTGACGTATTATATAGAATAAGACATAGCACAAGTCAAAATGAAGAAAATTATATTGGTTTCCTAAGACAACAACACACGGTAGTGCCTAATAGGATAATGGAAGAGTTGATTTTCCTTCAAAGATTCTTTTTGGCTTCCATTTTTCCTTTGCATGATAAAGTCACCTTAAAAAAAAAAACTTTATTTTTAAAAACAACTTCAGATTTCTAAAAAGATACAAAGATAATAGAGAGAGTTCCTGTGTATCTATAACCAGTTTCCCCTATTATTATCTACTTACACTGAGGGTGGCATTCTACCACAAATACTGAACTTATATTGATACATTATCATTAACTAAAGTCCATACTTTATTTGCATTGCCTTAGTTTTTACCTAACATATTTTTCCTTTTATAGGATCTCATCCAGGATACCGCATACATTTAGTCATCATGTCTCCTCAGGCTCCTCTTGGCTGTGATCATTTCTTAGACTCTCCTCGTTTTTGATAATCTTGACAATTTTGATGAGTACTGGTCAAGCATCTTGTAGAATGTCCCTAAATTGGGATATTTCTGATGTTTTTCTCATGAGTAGACTGGTGTTACAGGTTTTGAGGAGGTAAAGTGCTATTCCTGTCACACTGTATTAAGCAGATTGGATCAACATGACTTTACTGCTATTGGTGTTGACTTTGATTACTTGGCTCAGCTACAACAGTACCCTTTAAGGCCTATAGTTTCTACCTTCTCTGAGTTCTTCCTTTCTCTACCTGGAATCTATCTGAGCACTGCTTCTATATCAAACTATCCGAGACGGCTGGGAGTTATGATCTTAGCCAACAGGATTCTATGGCAGTCTGGTGACCAGGGATAATTTGGGGGCATGTGAAGAGGAGGTGTTTTGACTTTCCTAACATTTTTTTCAACTGCCTCCTTTACTGTAATCCAATTCATCCAAGAGGCTATACTTTGAATCTGTTGAATAGCCAATAGTTTTAAGATGGATTATATCAGCAATAGGTTGTAATGCATGGTTTTTTGTTTTGTTTTGCCATAGGATAAGGAGTCAGAGGCTGTGAATGTTGTTTGTGTTTCCCACTCACATTACCAGGGAGAGCAGATAGGCTTTTTGTCCCTCATTGTAATACCTTATATTCATACAGGACTTGAGCTTTTAAAGTCCGTTTACATATTTAATCTGCACCCCCAAATTTGTTCAATAAATACTTCTGAGCTGTTGAATAAATGAATGGATGCATACATTCCCAGCTCAAGGCAGCACTATAAAGTGGAAATGGTAGAGTTTAGATTTACATAGAGCTGGGTATGACTCTTACAGAGTTTACTGACTCTGGGATCTTTAGTAAAAGAGTTGATTTTCATGGGCTCTCATTTTTATAGGGTGGTCAAATGCATCTCAAAATGAGGGAAGAGAGTTCAATGCAACAATGCATGCAGAATAACGGACACTGGGATGACACCTTATACTTTTGTTACCAAGTAGGAATGGAACATTCATCCAGTGTTTGAGTGGATATAGTAAATAATGATTACAGTGCCCTTTAAAAGAGTATCACACAAATAGATCTCAAAGCGAGGGGCTACTGTATTATTATCATCACCATTTGACAGAGAAGGGAACTGAGGCTCAGAGAGGTTAAGTTGCATAAGGGAGTAGGCAGGATTTGAACTCAGTTCTCTCTGACTCCTGAAGCTGTGCAGAAAAGCATGAGATTATAATCATGTACACTTTTCTCTTCTGGAAAGAATTTCCTTGCAGAAGTAACTACAGTGCTGTTTGTAGACTGATTTGGGTATGAAGCAGAGCCATCATTTTTAACGATTTAATATACTATGGTCTAAAATATACCAGACCCCTTCTAGAAAGAGCAGAGAGGAACTAAAAATTCCCTTAAAATGGAGATGCCTTTGTTCTTCTGGGGGAAAAAATAAACTCACTTTATAGCCACACTGTAGAAATCACTCTAGGGTTTAACTTTTTTTTTCCTTTTTCTTCTTTTTTGTTTCATTCTTTAAGAGAAAAAGAGTCATAATTGCTAAGATTTATGCAGGAAACTTTTCTCTAGAGGATTCTAAACAAATTTGCAGTGTTTCTTAACCTGCTCAGCCACCCCCCTTGGGGTCTCTCCAAATTGCTGTCTCATTAAAAAAGGAGTGCCCTACCCAGGCTTTTGGGGAGAACACATTCAACTATTTCTCAGATGTATCATATACATAGAGATGGGAGGGAGTGGGGGATCTTCAGGCATTAGATCATCTGGTTTATCCCAAAACTGGGAGGTTTTTCCCAGTTGGATATCTCAAGTGTTGTGAATGGCTGCTAACCTGAAGAACTTCACATCTGTTACTTGAGGCCAGCCCTTGAGCAGCAAGACCTACTGATGGAACAGGTATTGCTTTGTTTTTGATTTGGGGGTTTTGGTGCGTGTGTGCGTGTGTGTGTGTGTGTGTGTGTGTGTGTGTGGTTATCCAGGCAAGCTTGCTAGGTGAGGATAAGAAAAACACAGAGATTAGCACTCTGTACATACTATTTAGACTGAACTATGCTGACTTTGTGATTTGGTGCTTGAGTGGGTACCAACACCTTGTGCTCTCTCTCTGTTCCTAGCCAGTGGGGGAGAGGGGAGCTGAAGAAGGAAGAAAAAGTAGCAGGAGAAATGTGGAAAGATGGAGGAGGATCCCTCTCTGTCCTTTCTGCCTTTGTAATTGGTAACACTCCCATCTGTCTCCTAGCACAGCCTTCCTTTCTTCCCCTGCACTTCGAGTGTAACTGAGGATTTAATCTACTCAGACAGTGGTAGAATTGGTTGCACTTTCTATTTTATTGCATTTGCAGTGGGTGTACAACATGTCTTCATTAACTCTCCATGACATTCAGAATAGCTTGGGATAAAAAAGACACTCAATCAAAATGGGAAAACAGTCCCCCACCCTCCCATCTCCAATCCCAAGTATCCCCCAGGGCATGTATTAATTACTGAAGATGAATGCTGGACCTTCATTCTCAGCAGGGGCTTTAAAATCGTATTGCTCTCCGTCAGGTCAGAAGGTAGTGCTTCATCTTGCAAAATGGTAAAGGAGTCTCAACTTCTTGTGGAGGTAGCAGCTAATATTGGCTTCCATTACTGAGTGCCTACAATGTGCCTAGCGTTATTAAAGTCTTTTCATGAATTAGCTCACATAATCCTCACACCTACCCTACAAGACATTTTATCATCCCCATTTGGCGGATGGGGGAAACTGATTCCATGCTATTGCCAGTACAATATGTGGCTCCCCACAGTTCGAAGCAGAGGTAGGTCTGTAGTTCCTCAAAGTGATCTTGTGTCCAGGAAGACATTAGCACTGTATCTCCATCACTGAAGCTTTATGGGCTCTCAAATCCCAGCTCACATATAAACCTTCAGAAAAAGGTTTCCTGGCTCCAAACAAGATGGAACTTTGTTTTTGTTTTGTTTTGTTTGTTTTATTTTGGGTTTTATCAAATAGGGTTGTTACTGCTTGTCCACAGAGGAGACAATCAATATTCAGATGGAGTTGATCTGCCCTTCTTTACCTGTGTTGCCAAAGTACCTTCTGGACACTCCTCTTCTTTCTGTTCCTTTTATCACCTTACCTGAGCAATCATAAACATTCCATAGATGAGGCTAAAGAGATATTGAGTCCAGAAGGGTAACATTTATGCATATGTTTTCTTGGGAATACTAGTGTCAATGTTTGCTTTCTGAATAATAGTTTTTGAGAAATCCTAAATATTTCTCCCCCTCACTATCTCTACTCATTATCTCAAGAAACATGTGCTTATTGAAGATTCCGAGATGTCCTGTAGAAAAAAGCCAATAGAGCAGAAAGAAAATAAAACACAAGCATTTACTTTTGTTTCATCAGACTGTCTTTTTTCCTACTTAGATTTTAAAGTGTCCTTTACCTCCCAACCTTGGAAATGCCATTCACATCCTTTGGAACTATGGTCTTCTAGAGAACACATTAGGAATCTCTATGCCCAGGACTATCCAAAGAGTTATCATCAAAAATCTCAAATAAAATGAGGATTTAACGGATTCTCCAGAATAGATATACACCTTCTCTCTTCTGAAATCCTACATTGCTTTACCTTTAATTCTCTTACGGCTTATAGCTTAAAGACGATAAACTAATGGCAAGATGTATAAAGATGAGATAGAGGTGAGTAATGTTTCCCATCTTATTCTTTTTCCTCTCTAACTTGTTTTCCCTGATTGCAAATGAATATGTGTTCATTATACAAAATTCAAACTTCAACCAATGTAGAATCGATATGCTCTACCCTGGGTTGCACCAGGATCTAGTCCTCATTCTCTCACAACAGTGTAAACTCTCCTATAATGAGCACACAGCCTGATGACTGGAACATTGTAGGTCCTCAGGAAGCATGTGTTGAATAGATGAATGAGTTCTGCTTTTATTGATTTTATTCACTCAGCTGGGGCTCCTGTGGACAGAGACCCAAGACTTCCTAACCTTTGTCCCTCCACAGCTGACAGAGTACCTGGCGTAAGGCAGACACTCAGTATACCTGTGTTTGCTACAATCACTTGCCCGTTAGCAGTTCTTCTACAGTCGCCATGGAAGGACGGTCTCTCCAGTTAAAGCCAGACACACTTGCGTTTGTATTCCATTCTGTCATGTGCTTGCTATTAAATTTAATTAAGAAGCTTCGTATCTGTGTCTATTAAATGGGGCTAATCCTACCTGCTTTATAAAAGGGCTGTTAGGCTCACATGAGGAAATATATGTAAATGGACTTTGGAAATGCTGGAGGGTTACTCAAGTTAGTTATTTTATGATTACAGAGAGAGTGGTCTATTCTTGAAATGAGCCAAGTTTATTCAAATAAACAAGCATTAACTGAGTGTTTCCTCCATGACAGAGAGAGAAATAGATAAAGAGATAATGGTAACCTGATGTGGTAAGTGGAGAGGGTCACAATTGAGGTAAGCAGAGGATGCTTTTGGAGCACAGACTTCCTGAGAACATTGAAGCTACAAGTGAAAGGAGAGGGGAGGTACTGGGGGTGGGGGAGGTGCTGCAGGTGTGTTTGAAGGGAGGCCGCTCCAGGCAGGGAGAAGAGCTTATGCAAAAGACACAGAGATGTGTAATACATACAAGTGTAGAAAACTACCACTGTTCTAATAGGGATGCCAGACAAAAAGGTGCTGTGATTAACTAACTATTGCCTAGTTGACATAATGCTGTGCACAGCTCTGGAAAAGAGGTAGTCAAGGGTACTTTGTCAAGCATGTGGCTTCCTGTCTAACATATGATACAGCATGGATCCCTCCCCATAAGATCTTGAGGGCTGCTACAGCTCAGAAAAGAGGTTACCTCACCAGGATCACATAGGCATTAGCGGTTAAAGACAGGATTACAACTATGGCCTGGACCAAATGGCCCTGTCCATCATACTTCCTGCCTTCATGTGGATCTCCTTATCTATCTGGATTGAAGAGAAGAAGAGATGGAAATGCCTTTTCTATAATAAAGTCTTTTGTGGTGGGCTAATGAAGGATGCTCAGGGTCTAAGCTGGGTCATTTGTTCCAAATGGCCAAAATAAGTAAATTGTGGCTGCTATGGAAGTGGGGTCCCATGAAACCTGGCTGGCTGGTTGTAATTAATCACTACAAGGCAGCAGAGAAGGAGCCCAAGCTGTTAGAACACCCAGGAGGCTGTGGTTGCAGGGTTCCAACAATTGACATTTGCAACTCAGTGTCTCCACAGGAGACTGGAGCTTTGGAAACTCCAGAACTCAGCAAAGATTCTGAGGCTTGGGAGGCTTGTCCTTTTGGACACCTTACCCCAAGGAGCTCTCCAAGCCCCTGACATTTGGGGGATTGTCAGAGCTTTGGGCTGCCAGAGAAAGGCCCTATCTCAGAAGCCAAAGTCATCAACAAAAAGGGAATTGAATGAGCAGGTTTTTCAGAGGCTGGAAGAGAAACTGTTTCAAAAATCTGTTTTGACTTTTGCAGACACTGCCTTTCCCTCTGGCCCCATAATTGAGTGGGGCTGGCGATACTTATTCATCACTTAGTCTATGGCTGAATCACCCCCTCCTTCTCATCGAAATGTTATGAGTATGCAGAGGAAAGGTGTTTATTGAACAGACTCAGTTCATTTTAGGGTGGTAGTGATGTAGGGGGTCATGGTTGCTCTCCCCAAGCGAATTCCAGAAGAGTCCTGCACCTAGCACCAGAGTAAGAAAACATCAGTCTGTACGTAACTGGTGTAGATGACTTAGGCTTTCTTTTGGTGAGGGTGGGTTTTGGTTTGCTTCTTTTTTATTCCCTCCTTTCCTTCCTCCCTTAGCTCCTCTCCTCTGATTGTATTTACAAGTCCATACTAAGTTCTATGAGAATAGTGCTGTCGGTACAGACGGTACAATATATAAACAAATTATTATGCCCCTGAGCTCTACAGTTAAAAAGACACACCTTGCAGTTGTATAGCACCATACACTTTACCAGGTGTCCTCAGGTTCACTACCTCATTCACTCTGCACTTCAATTTTGAGAAGTAAATAGGTAAATAGTATTATCCCCATTTTACTAAAGCTGAGATCCAAGAACAGCTATAAGTCTGGTTGTTTCTTGTTTTGTGCTGCTCTGAATTTTAGTTGGGAGATATACCCATCTGCTTACTTGCCATCAGTACTGTGATAACCCACAGACCCTTCAAACTCAGCTTATCTACAACTGGCCTTATCACCTCACATCCCTCCCTATTTCTCCCTCTAGTTTTTCCTGGGTAATCTGGTTCAATAAAAAGCCCCTGCTATCCATCCAATCATCCAAGAGAGAGATCTTTCCTTCCCTCTGGAGACTCACATCCAATTGGTTACCAACTCTTATGGATTCTCTCCCTTTTTATAATCCTGTAAATCCATGTCCGTCACTTCCATCCCAGTCCACGCCATCATCACCGTCAGCCTCCTGACCGACCTCTGTATATCGAGTTTGGTCCTGCTTAGTCCATTCTTTGACCACAGACTGAGTATTCTTTGTAACAGGAAGTCTGATTGTATCATGCTTTCCCTCCTGTAAGTTAAAACTTTCAGGTTTCATGAGTCTGGAGGGGTAAATCCACATATTTGATTATTTGTGATCTGACTACTATTGATTATTTGTTATTTGAATACTGGTTGTAGTTATTCTAGTCTCACTTTTATTGGATTTCCATGTTATTCCATTTTATACTCCAACTCAAACCAGGAGACTTATGTTTTAACCAGATTGAAATTTCTCCTTGCTTGAACCCATACCTCACTCAACTGTGTTCTTCACCTTTTATCTGGCCAATCACCTGTGTGCTTTCAGGTTTCACCCTGCCTCCTCCAAAAAAATCTTCCTTGAGTACCTTTCTAAGTTGTCTCCTCTAGGTTTTCACACTATTTTGTACTTCCCTATCCTACGGCACTCATCCCATCACAGTGTTTTTGCTTCTGTTTTTATTTTTTATTTTCTCTGTGTCCTTTTTGAGTGCTGAATCTATATCTTATTCAACTTTAGCTCCAAAGGCTCTAGTGCCAGTCTTACACATCACAGATCTTTGATGAATGCTTGAGAGGTGCAGTAACCTGTCTGAGATCTTTCACTTGGGAGTGAAGGAGCTGCTACTCTTGTTTCTCCAAATCAAGTGCTTCACAGTGGAAAAGCACAACAAAACAAACAAGCAAACAAAAAAATGAGTAGGCCACATTGTAGGAATTGTGAGAATTCATTCTTCTCTCAGTTGATGGATAGGATGTAACATTTAATTTATAATATAAATTTATAATATAATTTATAATATAGTGACATATAGTGGACTCCCTAAATGTCTTCTATCAAGAAAGCTTTCTTAGCCCTCATCTTGTCTCCATTACCCCTCCACTATCTTCTCTAGCTGTTCTCTTGAGGAGCCATTCTGCCTGCATCCCACACTGTCTTTGACTCTTGGGAGAAAAGAAAGAAGTTCCCAAGAAGTGCTGTGGTTCCTTCCTTTAGTTTTCCCTTGAGAGGTAAAAGAAGTGCAGGTCCCGATAATTAGGCTCACTCTCACCTAGCCCTCATCAAGCCCCTTACCTCACAAAGGGAAATGCAAATAAATTAGGGGGTTGGTGTCTACAAAACCAAATAAAGTTGGTGTCTGTAAAATCAAAGACTTGGAGCAGTACTTTTCTCCCTCATCATACACTTCCACCAATGTTTACTTAGCTAGAAATCGTAACATAACTAAAACAGCTTTCATCACCCCAGGGAGGATTGCAGAGTCCCACAAGGAACATCACTGCCAACAAATCTGGTATTAAATTTGAAGACTGTTGTAAAGAAGTTGTCCATTTCCTTAAGAAGAAAACTGAGGCCAGAAGGAGAAAGAATGTGCCTAAGGCAATTCAGTAACAGAGCCACAGAACTGGAATGCAGGTCTGTGGGTTCCCTACTCATTGCTCTTTTCAGCTTTTCTAAAAACTCTGAGGATACTCAGGCTGAAAAGCCAGAAAAATGAATTCCATTTACTCTGGATCCAGAGCTAGTTAGCATCCCAGTTTGCTTTTGAGGGGTTTGGAAATATGACTGCGTTTTGAGGGATGGGATGTTCCATTAATCATGGAAACCAATAATATGCCTTCATTTGACCAATTTTTTCAGAGCCAACACTGAATGTCCACTATTTTCCATTACATTCATAATCTCTCCCTCTCAGGGAAGAGAAAAATAAAGCAAGCAAAGGGGAGAAAAGGCAGCAGGGTGACTCCATGCGTGTGTTTGGCTGTGGTGGAGTGGATGGCTGGTTTAAATTTGTCAGTTGCTGGCTCAGGTTTCCAGTGCCCTGCCTCTAAAGAGTGTTCCTGTTGAATTTTAAATGCGAGTAAAATTAGGTCTCCACATAGGACCTCTCATACTTTTATTTCCTTGGGTGTTCCTGCATGGCACAGGAGGACGGAAAGCAGTACTGTGCCTTTGACCCTACTGAGAGCCCATTATGCTCTGAAGAAGAAATTACTCACTGCCTCTGTGTTATTAGTTGAAACACACCTAAAGCCTGGCCATGCAGATGTGAATCCTGGGTATTTGGAGGCTTTAAAACATATCAGGGAGAAAACTTAGGCTATAAGGAATATTACCACTATTTAGACCAATCTCATTTTATGTTTTTTTTTTGTTTTAAGGAGAAAATTAAAGAGCAGAGTAGGAAAGTAACAAGACCCAAGGTCATACAATGAGTTACCAACAAATCAAGGATTGATATCCTTGTTTCCAAGCTAAGTTGTAACTAATGACATCAGCCTTTTAGGCACTGAATGTTACTGTGGTTGGTTCCAGAGGCCCTATGGACAGAACAGGGCTTACTCCTTTCTCTGTCATTGTTTTCCATGCCAAAGTATAATCTATAAGGCCTTCTGTGGTGGATTCTCAGTTTTATGGATAGTGACCTTTCTGGGCCCACTCTGCCATTCTCCCACAGTCTGCCCCTTTGCTCTCTCTTTACAGTGAGGGTAACCTCCCCCATTTTCCTTGGACTTTCACTATAGAGCTGCACTTTGTTGGATTTGAAAGCCTCTTTCCTTCAAACAGGAGACTGAGGCAGTGTTTATATTACTTACATGTTAATACTTTCTTGGCACTTCCAACCCCAAAGCAGAGGTGAGGGGAAGGGAAACAAGGTGAGTACCAAGGAAAAACAAATACAAGATGACAAATTACTGCGCTATCCACTGATGGCTAGCTCATGGAGCATGTTTCTGGAAAGACAGTATAGAATTACTATGTATTGGGGGCACCTGGGTGGCTCAGTCGGTTAGGACTCCAACTCTCGGATTTGGCTCAGGTCATGATCTCACTGTTCACGGGAGCAAGCCCCCCATTGGGCTCTGTGCAGACAGTGTGGAGCTTGCTTGGGATTCTCTCTCTCCCTTTCTCCCTCTGCCCCTTTCCCTCTCATGCTGTGTGTGCGCCTGTGCTCTCTGTCTCTCAAAAATAAATGACTAAACTTAAAAAAAACTACAACAGGGTACCTGGTTGGCTCAGTCAGTTAAGCAGCTGACCTCGGCACAGGTCATGATCTCACGGTTTGCAAATTCGAGCCCCGCATCAGGGTCTGTGCTGACAGCTCAGAGCCTGGAGCCTGCTTCGAATTCTGTCTCCTCCTCTCTCTGCTCCTCCCCCACTCATGCTCTGTCTCTCTCTTTCAAAAAAACAAATATTGAAAAAGAAAAGGAATTACTATGTAACACAACAGTTACACAGGGTTGAGCCAAGAGGAAGGGAAAGCAGTGTATCTGTTTAGTTTTTGCCTTCTGCTAGATCTAATTGGTCATAATATTCTCCAAAGAAGTTATTTCTCCAACATGTCCACTTAGCACAAAGTCACTGCAGCCATCAGAGCTTCCAGGGATCAGTGGTATCAGAGCCATGCAGCATCCTTGGGGAAGGCCTTGGTGGTCAGGTGTCAGGAGAGGAGGTGACAGAGGATCCAAGAAGTACTAGCTTAAATACTGTCTCAAGCAGATCTGTGTGCCAACTATAATTAGAAGCTTCTGAATATCCCAAATGGAGAATGCCAGAGTCCATAACTTAAAGAGAGGCCCTGAGAAATCATTTTTTAATTTGAATCCTATGGTTTTCCAAAATATATCAACTGTGTATTGACCCTCTTGCCCTTCCGTTTGGCTATCCCTCTATTCTTCTCTCATTCTCTCTCTCTCACTTCTTTCTCCTTTATATTCCTATTTCCATAGATAAAAACTCTTGACCTTAGTTATTAGAAATGCTAGGATCCATCCCTCACCCCAACTGCCAAAACTAAGAAAAATTGAAGGGGAAGATTGAGGGTAGGTTTTAGAGGGTCTTTCTTTTTTTAAGTTCCTACTTAAATTCCACTTAGTTAACATACAATGTGATTTTGGATTCAGGTGTACAATACAGTGATCCAACCCCTCCATACAACACCTGGTGCTCATCACAACAAGCACCCTCCTTAGTCCTCATAACCTGCTTAACCCATGCCCTCCCCCTCTCCTCTAGTAACCATCAGTTTGCTCTCTATAGTTAAGAGTATGTTTCTTGGTTTGCCTCTCTCTCTTTTTTCCCTTTTAAAGGGTCTTGAAAAATAAGTTTAGGAACTTGGACATGATCAGTCTCTAGTGAAGAGAGTGCTATACTTCTGCTCAAAGCAATTCTTACCCCACTGCCCATACTATCCTTTCTATTCTCCCCTCTAATCCAAGTCCTACCTATTTTTCAAGACAAACCTAACTTTACTACTTCTGTTTTTCATCCATGCTTCCATTTAGGAGATGCTCAGTAGTTACTGAACATCTACTAAATTCTAGGTACCAGGTGAGTTTCTGGGAATAGAATGGCATCCTAATGCTACTTAAGTCTGTCAGGTAAAACAGAAAATTACAATCTACTGTCAAAAGTGCTAGGATATAGGGGATACTGGGTGCCTACCAAAGGGGTCCTTGCATTGTATGGGAAAAAATTTAGGAAAGTCTCCTCAGGAAAAATGGCATCTGATGTATGGAATGAAGGAGAAGGGGTTAACCTAGGAAACCCCTAGTTTCCTAGAAACTATGTTAATATCTGGGAGGTGAGAGAGAGCTCTGTTTGTGAGACCTCAATGAAAACTGACCAACTAAAATGCTCTACTATGAGAGGTGTGCTAATAATCAGTGTCCAAGATGATCCCTGATGATTTTAGTCTCCTGGTATTTGTTTACACTCTTGTGTAGTCTCCTCGTCCATTAAATAGGGTGAATCTGTGTAATCACTAAAATATTTTGGAAATGATAATGTCTGACTTCCAAGGCCAGGCTACAAAAACCTTACAGCTTATACTGTGCCCTTTCTTGGATCACTCAGTCTGAGGGTATGACAGCTGCCATGTCATGGGGACACTCAAGTGGTCCTACGGAGACAACTGCATGGAGAAGAACTGAGGTCTCCTGCCAACAATGAGCATTTGCTTGCCAGGCATTTGAGTCAGTTACACTGGAAGTAGATCTCCTCCAGTCCCAGTCAAGATTTTAGATGACTGCAACCTCAGAGGACATCTTGACTGTGACCTTATGAAAATCCTGAGCCAGAATTCCCCAGCTGAAAGTGTGTGAGATAGTAAGTATTCGTTGTTCTAAGGCATGGAATTTGGGGGCAATTTGTTACACAGAAACTCGCCCACAGAAAGTGTGTGAGATAACAAATATTTGCTGTTTTAAGGCATGCAGTTTGTGGCCAATTTGTTACACAGCAATAGACAACTGAGACAAGAGAAAAGGGGATATGCACTAAGACTGGGGAAGTAGACATGGGTCAAATCATAAGGAATTTGTAAGGCCTGTTAAGATGTTGGAACTTTTAGAACAACAGTGAATCATCAATGGGTTTTGAGCAGGGAAATGATGCCATCAGGTTTATGTTCCCATGGATTCTTTGAGATCAACTATGTTCTTCAATTTCTCTTTCTACATGGCGCTGAACACAATGCTTTGCATTAAACATGACAAATGTAAATTCTGACTAGAGAATGATAGATCGTAGTATAAGATCTCTCAGTAGCAGTAAGAAAGGAGGATGTCTGGTTTCCAGACTAAGTAAAATTGATGGAATGCAGCTCCAACATGCTCCCACTCCCCACCAAGCCCATATTTATGGATGAGTGAAGTGAAATGCCTGCTGTCAAGCATGTTCAATGCAGTCTCTTGGTAATATAGGTGTGGGGGGACAGGAAGAACATCTGCCTAACAGATCATAATATAACATGATTTTTCCAAATATATTTATATTCTTGGTGTGGGAGTTGGTGTAATGATTTGACCCCAAAATGTCAAAATATGTGAAATGAAACTATAGAATCATATAGTCTTAGAGTAATAAAAAGACTATAGAAGTAATTTAGTCCAACTTTCGACCCAATGCTGCATTCATCTACAGAAAGGCTAATATTAGCACCTACAATTTATTGAGTATTAACTGTTAGGCATTTTGCTAAAACTTTTATTAACATCATCTGATAGATCACCAAAGCACACTAAGAGGTAGCTATTATTATCCCTTTTTAAATAAGTAAATAAATATGCCAAGGTTTAGAAAGCCTAGGTCAGTTCTTCTCAAACTCCAATGCACAAACGAATAGCCTGGGGCCTTGTTAAAATCTAGATCCTGACTCAGTAGGTGTGGGGTGGAACCCCAGTTTCTGCACTTCAAACACGCGCCCCAGTGACGGTAGCACAGCCTAGGTAAACACTACAGAGCCTCAAAGGTAGGGATGTGGCAGACTTAAAGTTTCTTCTGCCTAACTTCAAAGAATAAGTTCTCAACACTAACAACTGCATCTCCACCCCACAGGAACACTGGTTATCCAGTCTCTACTTACATGCTTCTATTTACTTGAGAATCCTCTAGTTCACAAGGTTAGCTCCCCTTTCCAGTTATGAATAGTTATAAAGGTAAACGTTGTTTCTTGTGCTAAATGAAATTCTGTACCTATTGGACTTCAGCGGATCATTTGTTGAACCATTACCCAAGAAGTACTTACTTTATGATTGGACTATTGTTCCGAGTGCTCCATCTGTCAGGGAGCCATGGAGAAAAGGAGGGGAGGATTTGGATACCAACATACCTCTTGAACCCATAACATTAATTAATGAATGACTGGATACATGATGGTTCCAGAGACATAGTATTCTAGAACAAGTCTAAGCTTTTACTAACGTGAGCCAGATCTAAATTAATAGTAATGTAGAGGAGACAGATGATTGTAATCAGAACCAACTTTCCTTTTTCACATGATTTCCAGTCACCAATATGGATATGGCCTATGATAAATAAAATATATCATAAGTCATATTAATTAGATCCCTCCAATTGCCCATATTTGTCAATTGAATCTACTTTCTCCCATTCACATAGAATAAGGCATATTTCCCATAGAAAATCAGTTGGGGCTCTGTTTACTGAATCTATAAGTTATGAATGGTGAAAGTAACTTTCCTATAAACTAGCTGTATGCTCTCAAATTCTAAGAGAAATTATTTAGTCTCAAGGAGAGCACAGAGTATGTAGAGAAGACATCGAGCTGGGAGTCAGAAAACCTGAGTACTAATACAGCCTCTACAGCTAATTTCTTTGTGTCTTCATCTAACCATCTGCAAAAACAGTGGCTGGCTAGGACCTGACCAAATGGTCACCCATTTCTCTTCCAGGTCGGAAATTCGAGGCATTAGTTTCACAGAGTGCAAGCAAAGCCTTGGGTTCCAAGGGAGACTGGCACCAAGCATCTCATAACCAAGAACCAAACTGTCAAATACTTTTTTTCACTTTCTAATAGCAGCAGAAAAATAAAAAATAAAAAAAATCAGGGTTGTTAGAAAACGAAACAGTGATGTCGACAGCGGATTCTGATCTGTTACTCACTTTTTCAGGACAGGATGTATTTCTCTCAAAAGCCAGTTGAGATAAAAGATTCACAGATGGATGGTGGCAATTCATGCTGTCTTGCCACTCAGTTCAGAACGTACTGAATTAATAAATACTTGGAAACCTTTCTCAGTTCCATATTCCCAACTCACAAATAGGAATTACGAGGTCTTTGACGTCCTGCTGATATTATATTGTTTCTTGATGTTCCTTTGGTAAATTTCCTTAAGTGTCTCTACCCTCAGCTGAAATGATACCTTACAATTTTTTCCATCAATAATCCTTAGTGACTTGTAAGAAGATGGCCCCTAAAACACTGCCTTCTACCATTGGGAGACCAAGTTTCCATTTCGATGATAAACCACAAGAATTTTAGAAGCTATGGGCCAACTTTTATGGAGGTTTCTTGTTAATATTACTCATGATATATTTTCCCTCTATTACTCCAAAGCCATATCCCTTTCAGTGACTGGAAAGAGTGTGTATTGTCTGAGTTTAGTGTCTGTAGAGGCAGAGGCATGGGGGAAATAAGGCTTCTTGGGTGTGGATTCAGCACCAGGAGAGTTCTCTGATAATGGAATTGCAGGATCAAAAATGTAATAGAGCCAATCATTTTAAAATCAGACTTTAGAGAGTGAAGGGCAAAGAGAAAGGAGGAGCTCACATTTATCAGCACTGGCTCTGTGCCAAGCACATGAGACTACCCTTACCTGTATTTACCATTTTAAGTCCTGAGAAGAAGCTATTATCTCTGCTTTCCAAGAGAAGAAATTAAGTGGAACTATGAGAGTTTAAATAACATGCCCAAATTTACACAGCTAGCAAGCGGCAGAGAACCACCAGTGGCTCCAAAATGTCTTCTGAGACCTAGAACCTAAACTCTTTTCTCAACATTCCTCGCTCTGGCACTTACTTGTTATGTTACCTTGGATGAATTACTTAACCCAGCAGAAAGTCTACTTCCTCATCTATTAAAAGAAAAAAAAAAGTGTAGGATGCTTTTGATGCTTTTACCCAGAATAAACAGTCTCTAGCAATCAATAAGTACATTAAAAACTGTAATCATTAAAGTTATCAACATCATTATTATTCCAGCATGCTGTCTTTTAACTGCATACCTACATACATACATACATAAATTAGAATAGTGCTGAGGCAAAGGAGAACAGAGGAGAAGAAGAAATAAAATGCCATTTTCTTCCTGCATTGTATGCTGACATGTGTTTTGATTGTGTGGTCACAAAGGTGACACTTCAGGACTCTACCATGTGTCTCTCGGAACACAGTCAGGACGAATGGGGGCAACGTTCATAAATAAAATCCCTCTTTTTTCCTTTGTCTTCCCTACAGTTACATTCTCTCCTCCCCACTTCTTACTCTGGTCTCCTGTCTAATTGTGTAAAGACTTCTTGTCCTGTCTTATCTCTGAAGCGTTCATCTTGAGAAACATTGGCTAGAGAGGCAGGAAGAGAGTGGTAAAGGGGATGGATGGAACTGGCCAGATGCGTGTGGTTGCAGAGAGGCCCCCCCACAGTGAGAATGCAAAGGAGTAGACACGTTGTATACAGTTATCCAGAATTATCCAAATTTATATTCCTGAGCTGCAACTATTAAACACAACTGTGGATAGAACTCTAGGGACTGTAGAGATCATCTAGTATCCTTGGTCCATTTAAGAGATGAGAAAACCAAGGCACAAGACAAAGGACTCTGACCCCAGGGAGTGAAGGCAAAGGGTACTCTGGCTGTTAATCTCCTTTCTTTTCAAGCAGTCTGGTGCCTCAGTCCCCATTTCGTCTTCTGTTAGGAGATACATCATAGTGACCGCAGGGATTTCAAACTGGCACTTTTGCCTCTGTCCTCTTTACGCCCAGGTTCCTGAGGGCTCCAAAAGATATTCTCTCTTTATCTACTTTGAAACCACTGAACTTTTCCCCAAACAGGTTACTCTCTTTTCCGATCCTAAATTTCAACCCTGGAACATTTTCCAATAAGAATTCAAATGAGGGAAGTCAACTGAAAACAAACATGCTCCAGACTTATAAAACTAATATATATGCACATATGGTTTTAGGCATGCACACATGTGTGTGCATGTGTGTGTTATTCCACAACGTGCTTTCTAACAGCAATTGACTTGCTTTTGCACATTGGACAAGTGGGTCCACATTACTTGCCTTAGACTTTAAGCCCTATATGATGAGAGGGTTTTGTTAGATTACTCTGAGCTTTCATCTTACATTAGAAGTCCAGGCTGCCTCTGAGCGGGTTGCTGTATTTCTGAGTGATCTTTTCTCCAACGTATCACTTTGGCTTATCAATATACAAACCAACTTGAAGTATGTTTTAGGCAGCTCCAACCCAATTTTTGCAGAATTGTGATAATTTTTTGTTTGTTTGTTTTTCATAGTTTGGAAGTCCCATAATCAAGTGCCTTGGAGAAGTTATACTTAAAAAAAAAAAAAAAAACCTAATGAATTCATGTATTCCATTTGGAAATCTTTGTGTGTTCGTTGGTGGTGCTCTTCACCCCACCCCCTCTCAGGAGATCAAAAGCTCCTCTTTTGGACCAAGGGACAAATCAGGTTTTAGAAATTGCCACACTTTCCCCACCCTCCCTCTGAACAGGCGGCAGCTTGGGCTTCTTGGATCTTGGCAGTTGCATTCCCCTTTTGTCCCCGAGGTGGTCCAGGGGAGGACCCCAGCCATTGTCCCAGGCTCCAACCTTTGTTGGATTCTTGAGAAAGGACTGCTAAGGCAGACATAAGGCCGGCTTTCAAGTTTTCCCGCCTCGAAAACTCTATTGAGGCGTTTTGTGTGGTTACTTGTGGGGGTCAGGCTTCTGATCTGACCCCTCGCATCCCCGGGTAATTAGAGCATGCAGAACAGCACCTCCTTCCTGGCTAATTGGCTCTCTCAATGAACCTTTCAGAGAGGAAGTTTGTCTATGACTCACTTGCCCTCCACAGCACACTTCAGGCCCTAGCACACTCATCTGTCTAGGTGATGGGATAGAGACTTAGGAAGTGATTAGAACTGGGATCAAACAAGCCCCTGATTGCCCCATTAGCAATGGGGCCCATTAACTCTTTGAGAGCTTTCTACCACCCTGGTGGGAAACTGATTGCAACTGAAAGCACTTTCTCAGGCTTGGTGATGCTAATATGTTTATAACGTGTTTCCAGAAAGTACGGTAGCTCCTGGGATCTACCTGGGAATCAATAAGCATGGTATTAAAAAAAAAAAAAAAAAAGAAAAAAAGAAAAAGAAAAAAAAAAAGAAAAAAACAGCAACATTTAGCTTGATATTAACAAACACCTTAGAAAAGACAGAAAGCTGCCAGGGAAGGGAGTTGAAGTAGAAAATAGTTATTTTAATAAATCATGATACACTAGTGGCAGGAATCGGGTACAGGGAAGCAATAAGGATTCTGTTCTAGGACAGTCACTGTGGTCACCAGCTCTGTGGAACTTCATGCAGTTACTTCAAGGAAGCAAGTGTAAAGGCTCCTGAATAGCCCTAGACACAGGGCCTCCCTGGACACAATCCTTGTGGACTGCCCTCAGGCCAGGCCGCTCCATCTGGTAAAGGCCACATTACATTTCCTGCTGGAAAAAGTAAGGATTCTTAGCAGGCTCCAATGCAAATTAAGTCTTGGTTTTGTAGGTCATCTCTTGTTTTTCATGAATGATTTACCTCCTACTTTCCTGGCTGATGCCCAGGTCATTCACAGACTGTAACTTGAGTCTTCCCTGACAGGTTGTGACTTTTAGTTCTTAAGTGGTGAGTTATGTGAGCAAGGAATGCTAAATGTTAAAAATAAAGACAAACACCAGGCTGTAAACACTGCTTACTTTAAGGACGGCGAAGAATGATGGAGGAGTGAGGAGATGGGAAAAGAGTATTTTTTTTCTTGATACAGTTTTCAGTATATACTTTTTATGGTAATACAGTAAGCTTTTAGTTTTGAAAATGTGAAAAAGAAACTTTTAAAAATGTGTTTATAAATTTTCCTTAAAACATATAAGTTGGCTTTTATTTATCTTGGGAGTTCTTATTCGATGCATCTTATGTCACATGGATTAGTAAGTATGAGATTTTGCTAATGACAAAAAATATTATTTAAGAGTTCATATAAATGAGCCTGCATATTTGCATATTGAATCTCAGCTCCAACACTTTCCAGCTGGATAGTTTGGGGTGATTTATTCAACTTCGTGGAAAGATCCAAGACCTTCATCTGCTAAATGGAGATATTTTGTAAATTTCTTAGTGGTGTGCCATGTGGATTAAAAAAAATAAAGACAATGCAAATGTAGTGTCCAGTACCACACTGAACACCTGGAGATGGCTTTGTCAGGGAATGCCGGGGTTGTCATTATGGTTGAGAGAGCTCTGTTCTAGGAGAATTAAATCAAGATCACCCAACAGGAGAGAGAATTTGCATTCCAGGCCCTTGACTTTAAACTTACCTCCTTCTGAGGACCCCAGGTGGGTCCCTCTATTGATCTTTACTGTCATCTCAAAGGTTTAAAGGAGCTTGTTTGCTCTACGATCTCCATTTTATACAAGAAGAAACAACAGAAAAAATCTAAATCTGGCTCAAATCATCCAGAACTCTCTTCACAGCATAACAGTGTTGTTTACTTAGAAATCATAGTGCTTTTGCAATAGAAAAAAAAAAGTGGTATTTTTAGGGTACCACAGATGATTTCCCCATCTTGGGTTATGGTATTCTTGTGATTTTTCTCACGTTGGGATTTTAACAAACTGAATCCACTGGTGGAAATGTTTGATCTCTTTCTCCTGCATCATGAGAGCACACATTATTCATCTGTATACAATGCCCAACACTTGTCATGACCTTTGAACGGGTAATAATAAAAGCTTAAAATGTGAAAAAAAATGAATATCTACAAATATAGCACAGATGATTTTCCCAACTAGATGTTAAATGTTAATGGGGGAACACAGTCTTATTCATTCTTATATCCCAAGCAACATGTGCTATGCCTGGGGCATAGTAGGACTCAATAAATGAATTCTAGCTACTATTTGAAAATTAAAAAAAAAAAAAAAAAGCTTCGAGTATCCACCGCTTCATTTGCTGACCACAAGTCATGTCCTTGGGTAATTGCCTATTGGGAAAGATAGGTCCGGACTTTGACTCCTTTAGACCATAGGAAAAGAAAAGGAGGGAGGAGGAGGGAACAGAAGACACAGAAGGAGAAGGAGGAAGATATGGGGGAAAGATGGAGAAAGAAACAGGAAGAGAAGAAAGAAATAAGATTTATGCGCCTATATCCTGCCTTATGAATAGTGCATATAAAGAGTGGTAACATGAATGAGGCTTGGCTTGGAAAGAAACAAGACAAAGGGTCAGAATTTTCTGAATTAACAATAGAGACGTTTATAACACGCTTGGCGGAGGATGTGACAAGACTTCTACTTTCAGGCCTCACTATGATTCATGCAGATTTTATACAAGATGCACATCAGCTTCCTGCTATTCTTCTCTTCTCACATACACACGTGTACACGCATACTTTTTACCTTCACACATATATATTTTAGAGGCAGCAGTGTCTGCTAGAAACTTCTTATGTTTCACACTCAAGGTTCATAGTTTGGTGGAAAGACCAGAACTGAAACGTGTTGTTTTTCTCCCTGCCCATTTGGTAAGGACTGTGTAGTCTGTGGGTGCTGAGAAGCAGAGTCCATGCTAGAAGGCACACAGGCCTGGGGTCAGGACATTAGGCTTCCACTGCTTTGAGTTTGGGTACCACTTACTTGACCTGGACCTATTCTTTTTCTCTTAAAATTTCAGTTTTGCTTATATGGGAAGGATCCTAAGTAAAAATCTTTAAGTTTTTTTCGGTTTTGAAATCTTCTGTTGTCTTCTTTCCACGAAAGTCTATTTCTGCCTTGAAAATGAGGTGCCCCGTGCGCTGGTAGCTACTGTTTATTGAGTGTGTTGCCAGGGTTCATGCTAAGGGCTTTATCAAATATCTCATTTAATCGTCACATCAACCCTGCAAGAGGGCATTGCTTTTCCATTTTATAGATGAGGGCCAGAAGAACCTCAGAGAAATGAAATTTTGATCATGTTCCTTTATGGTCACTTTTGAGATGGCCCTTTTTAAAGAAATTCCTTGATAGGATGTTCACATGCAAGGACTCTATATATAGATACCAGCTGACAACCTTTCTTCCTTTCAAGTTCCCTACTATATGGTATGTCTTAGATGGAACATCCAGCCACATAAATAATAGCAATGAGCCATTTGTTGATTTCCTTCCCTTGGAGAAACTGTTAAGACGGAAGTCTGTAGGCTGGGAAATAGAAGATATAGATTTTATTCTTTCTCTCCATAAATTTTCTGTTTATCCTGGACAAAAATATTTCTTTCTCTTGGGTTCAGTTGCCCCAACTGCAAATGAGGGAGAGAAGGGAATATGGATTTGATTTGGACAGTACAATTTGATAAGAGCACACCAAAGCTTTGCTGAATAGGTTAAATTCTAAGCCCATCCTTCCTAGCCATATGCCCTTTTACAAGTTACTTAACCTCACCTCAACTCAGTTATTTTCACTATAAAATGGGCATAATATCAGTTTCTTTCCTACAAGTTTCTTGTGAGTACTGAGTGAGCTAATGCATGTGAAATAAATAGTATGATGCCTGGTAGAGTACAAATTAACTATTACTAGTATCCTTTTGATGACAGTGCAAATAATATATGTAAAACAGCTGGTTTCTAAGAACTCTCCCTACACCACTTGGGCAGACTTTGTGTACAGATTTTGAACCCTGATCTCTGAGTCTAGTCATAAATCAGGGAAGGAGATTCTTGGAGGAGGGGTCAGCATGTACACAGAATGGAAACGAGAGAGAAGTTCATGCTGAGAAATAAAAACAGTTCCATACAGTTGGAGCACTGTATGTGTGTACTATATGTGTGGGCATGTATGTATGCCATGGGATGGAGGCTCAGTGAGAAAAGTGGGGAGAATCATGGAGAGCCCTATACAGCAGGTGACAGAGGAAAAGCTGTATCCTGTAAGCAGAGGGGACCAGAGGAGTGTCAAGATGAAGTTGGCCTTGTAAAGTGAAGAAAGGCAAGGATATACATATGTCTCCAGAGCACATGCTCAGCTAATAAGCTGGTTTTATTTAGATCATGTGTTGATTTTGGGAATGATTTGGGAGGTTAGACTTGAATGGGTGATGAGGTGTCCTGGGGCCCCTCCCAAACCACTTCTTGGCACTGCCACTGGTGGGATTCAGAGGGAAGAGAGAGAAACGGTACCCTGGGAGGCCTGCAAAGAGGCCTCTGCGGTTATCTGTGGAGAGATGCTATGAGCTGGACTCAGGAAGTGGCCATGGGCATGGAGGGACAAGTCCTAGTCCACTGTGAGGTTGGAAGGGCAGCCTCTCTCTAGCTTGGCTGCCAGTTTGGATGTCCTCCTTTAGTTTAGAAAACTGAGTGCTGAGACTCCGCCCATCCCAGGGGCTGCTCTGTGGCCCCAATGCCCAGCACAACATGAAGAACAATGAGCTCAGCTCCTGGGCCCTGGGGACCAGTGCTTCCAGAAGGAGAATGGGCATGCCAGGTAGGAGTTTCTCAGACGCTCTTCCTCCTCCACCCCTTGATTTCGGGAATGCATAGAGAACCACTGTGGTTTGGATGTGAGACGTGGCGCACAGCAGCCAAATGAAGTCAGGCTGTCCGTCTGTTCTAAATTTAACTCCTTAACCACGTTTGGGCACAGTACCTTGTCTGAGGTTGTTTTCTACCCCAATGTATAATATCAGGCGTGCCAGGGATGCAGGCAGTGGCGGCAATGGGCCTAGGAGAAGAAAATACGAGCAGCCCCTAGAGCCAATCTGATTAGCGCATATGCTCCCAAATGCTTCCTCCACCCCGAAATCTCACTTGGTCACCGGTGACTGACTAAAGGCAAGGGCCTTCTTCAAACGGAATTCAACAAAATCACCATTTCAGAGTCTCTGTGCATAAGTGTGACTCAGTGCTCCTTTCCTTAACTTGTTTTAGGGGCACAAAATTTGGAAAATATTAATAATTGCTATTTTAGGCATTGCCCATGTAAAAGGCACAGGGCTAAGCATTCCCTATTTGTTATCTCACTTAATCCTCACAGAAACCCTATGGATTAAATACTATTATTAGCTTTCTTATAGACTGGGAAAAAACATTAGAGTGATTAACTAATTTTCCCAAGGCCTCACAGCTTGCCTGTAAAATTAGTCTAGACTTGAATTTGATATTCTCTCAAACCAAATGTTACTACACAAATTCCTCAGAGCAGGGGAGTATCTGCATAGACCAGCTGAGCCAGCCTGCTACTTGTGGAGAGGTAAAATAAAATATCATCAGCCCATTTTAGAGATATACAAAAGGAGGACCAGAGAAGATTAAATCTCTCAAGGAGCAAGTGGAAGAGTAAGCACTGGAACCAGGATGCCTATCTCCAAGAGAATGATCCAGAATGAACAGTTTTCTGTCATATATTTAAAACAAAACTTTTTATTTTGAACTACTTTTAAACTTACTAAAAAGTTGCAGAACTAGAACACATTTCTATATATCCTCTAGCGAACCTCCCCCGATGTTAGCATCTTATATAACTATAGTGCAACCATCAGAACGAGAAAACTAACATTGGTACAACATCACTAACTAAACTCAAGGCCTTACTGAAATGTCACCAGTTTTTCCACTCACATTCTTTTTCTGTCCCAGAATCCTCTCAAGAGCCCACATAACAGTTAATCATTGTTTCCTCTTAGTTTCCTACAGAGTATAACAGCTTTTAGTCTTTCTCTTTTATGACTTTGACACCTTTCAAAAGTACTGGTCAGTTATTTTGTGGAAGGTCCCTCAGTTTCTGTTTGTTTAGTGTTTTCATGTGATTGGACTGAAGTTAATGCATTTGGGGCATGAAGGTCACAGAAGTGATGCTGTATCCTCCTTAGTACATCATATCGCCAGGTTTATTCTCTCCGTGTGTCATATTGCTGGTGATGTGACATTACCCTTGACCACGTGGAGAAGGTGGTTTCTGCTGGGTTGTTCCACTATTAAGTTGCTCTTCCCTCTGCCCCTAGAGTTGGCAAATATCTTGGGAGCTATAACTCTGAGACTATCTATCCTGTTTCTCTCTAATCTTTTAGTCACTGATTTAGTAAAACATGTAGGCAGCAAGTATCCCTGTGCTGTTTGCTCACTCAATTTCAATTTCTTCCCTTCCATTTGTATGAATGCAAATTCCATTGTAAGGAAGGACTGTCCATTCACCTCCATCTAGCTATGCAAACATTTATTTTTTTTATCCTTGTGAACTCATGGGTATTTATTTTTTCCTGTAGATTCTAATCCAATACTATAATTTTCTATTCTGTTGCTCAAGTGCTCGGCTTTGGCCATGAGGAGCCCCTGTGGGTTTGTTGCTAGTTATCTTGCCTCACAGTACTCAATTCTCTTTTCATTAATTGAAGCTGCTGCCTAAAACAGAAGTAGAAATGATTTCCCTGATTACTCTTTGTCTCTTATTTCTTACATCCTCTTCCACCTTCATCCTGTTTCCAAAGTTTGAAAGTCTCAGCTCCAAAACCCTAGAGGAGAAAGCAGGAAACCTTCTTGACCTCAATCACAGCAATTTCTTACTCAACACATCTCCAAAGGCAAGAGAATCAAGAGCAAAAATGAACTATTGGGACCTCATCAAGATAAAAAGCTTCTGCACGGCAAAGGAAATAATCAAGAAAACTAATAGGCAACCAATGGAATGGGAAAAGACAGTTGCAAATGACATATCGAATAAAGGGCTAATATCCAAAATCTATAAGGAACTCACCAAACTCCACACCCGAAAAACAAATAATCCAGTGAAGAAATGGGAAGAAGACATGAACAGACACTTCTCCAAAGAGGACATCCAGATGGCCAACAGACAAATGAAACAATGCCCAGCATCACTCATCATCAGGGAAATACAAATCAAAACCACACTGAGATACCACCTCACGCCGGCCAGAGTGGCTAAAATGAACAAATCAGGAGACTATAGATGCTGGTGAGGATGTGGAGAAACGGGCACCCTCCTAACACTGTTGGTGGGAATGTAAACTGGTACAGCCGCTCTGGAAAACGGTGTGGAGGTTCCTCAAAAAATTAACAGTGGAACTCCCCTATGACCCAGCAATAGCACTGCTAGGGATTTAACCAAGGGATACAGAAGTGCTGATGCAGAGGGGCACATGTACCCCAATGTTCATAGAAGCACTTTGAACAATAGCCAAATCATGGAAAGAGCCTAAATGTCCATCAACTGACGAAT